>OZ018335.1:0-600000 GCA_963969495.1 Ceratothoa steindachneri | reverse complement strand
CTCCTCGCCCTTTCTCCCCAGTTATCCTCTAACGGCTAATTGTTTAAGGTTAGTTTATCTCGATGTGTTTCCAGTGTTTCCTCAATCGTTAATTTTTTAACTCCCAACATAATAATTCAAAAATATCAATTGTCTGTTAAAATGGAACTTAAATTTTTTGTCTACTCCACGAATTGTATTTTCCAGTACCCGAAGATGGGTGAAAAGTTCACCCGAAACGTTGTATCTATCAAGAAAATGAAATGAATTTCCCTTTATACATCCTTTCGTTCATCCTTCAAAATATATATTTATATCTATATATATATATATATATATATATATATATATATATATATATATATATATATATAAATTCATTATAATGCCTTCGGTTCATTCTTCAACTATAAGTATCGTATTCTTTTGAAGTTGTCTATCAATTTAAGTGTACCGAATGCACTTGCCTACTACGTGGGTCAGCCTAACCTACTTCTTAAACAAAAGGTCAAATAAACATCTTAGAGTATCTCATGGAATTGAAAGACTCTTGACTACACCCAAATTCTCGAGCATCCGAAACTATACTCAAAATACGGGTCATCCTATTTCTGCGGAACAATTTTCCATTCTCTCTGGGTCGCTTTCAACTTATTAAAGATATTAGAATCATTTAAAAAACCAAGCCACCATTCAATCAAACTGATTAATCCTTTCCCCTGTCTATCTTTTAGCACTACAATAATTTTAAAATTATATCTTAAATTTGGTATGGAAAAGGAACCTTAATAAATTTGTAGTTTCTTTTGTAAATTTTTGGTTTAAAAAAAAAAACATCCTGAAAAACTACGTATTGCATATTTTACAGACAATTGGGAGTTTCAATTTCGGTTTGTAAATGTTATTTACAAAATTAGCTGTAGTCCTCTCTACCAGAGATAACCTTCTCCTTTCAAATATTCACACATAAATTCAACTTCATTATGCAATCCATGTTATGACAAACAAATGTATACACGGAATATTAATGCTTTTTATGGTACCGTTTTTATACGAAAAATCCCCAAAGATAAAGAAGTTTAGGCCTTGAAAAGTAAAGGTTGTCTTCCGTCATATATGAATTTACTTGCACCAGATGTAATCTCAGGAAATATATTGGTAGTACGTTGTGCTTGTTTAAGGTAAGGCTTTGTTTTTATATGGGACCTAGCCACAGGATTCAGAGTTCTTTCTAAGATAGAGTTTTCGCCTGTTCGGCTTCATTCCAGCCAATGAAAAACCAATGTTACCTTAGAAAGTTTTTAAATTTTGAAAACCATTTCCAATCTTGTGTCATTACAAATTCAAGAATCAATGTATATAAAATATTTTTCTCCTTCTCTAAATTCAGATTCCTCTTCACATCCACTACTTTTGCTATGAAATGTAAACCAACCTCCTAATATTCTCTTTCTTCTTATGCTCCTCGCGGTATCCCAAACAGTCTTCCATTCACAACTGATTGTACAAGGCTAGTGTTTTCTTGATGTGCATATTGTTTCCTACAAAATCTATATAGCCAATTTTACTATTTAAATTTTAACCTATTCAAATATAAGTTCTTCATTACTCCATATATTAAGGGCCAAAATCCTTCATTAATTCCATAATTTGAATGTTTTTAATTATCAAAAGTTTAAATACTTAGTCTTATCATGAATTTGTATTTCAAGTACCAGAGGATGGGGAAAATTAATACCCAAAACGTTGTACTAAGGATTTGTCCCTCTACTTCCTTCCGTTTATCACACACGCACAAACACACACACACACACATACACACACACACATATATATATATATATATATATATATATATATATATATATATATATATATATATATATATATATATATATATATATATATTATATATATATATATATATATATATATATATATATATATATTTATATATATATATATATATATATATATATATATATATATATATATATATATATATATGATAAATCATAGAGCCACCAGAAACGGATGTAACATCTTTGAATTTCTTAATACGTTTCGAAAACTACAAGTTTTCATCTTCAGGCCTGAATAAGTTTACTAAAGTTAATACATTTGAAGAAAACATGAAAAAGTAGTAGCTAACAAGGCACTGAATTGCTTTAAAAGGTGACCAATTATAAAATATCAATAAAATGTACTATAAGTTAAACTTTTAAATATGACTTGGCAATATTTAAATTTGCTTTAAAACTGACTCAAAAAAGTAGTTAATAAATTTAAAGTTTATTTCAGAAATTTGTAAAACTGAATTAATTAAAGATAATCAACTATAATCAATTAGTTAAAGATAATCAACTATAATAATAAATTTAAACTTGGTTTTTAAATTTTTAAATACTGTAAGAGTAAAAAATATTTAATAGAAAAAATCGGTTAATTTTGGTACTTACAAAAGTGGATCCATCCTAGAGGGTGAATGGTGGGTTTAATAAGGGGCTATTATTTATAAGTTACAGTGACGTTTGGGAGAGGGAAACACCAATTAGCCAAACAGTAGTTAAAAAACAAACCAACTGTAGTTAAAATTAGTTAATTAACAAAGATATTACACTTATATCATCATTGAGTGTAGGTTTGTAGTGTTTGATATATAAAGATTCGAGGGTTCTTAAGCACTGTTGTTTGTTGTTAAAGGCTAATACTTTAAAATTTTCAATAGAAATGTCAGTTTTACAGCTTATGGTGTGTTCCCTAATAGAAGACATCTTTTTATTTAAGATTTTGCTTGTGCGCCAACTAATTCCCATATGAGCAGAGAACCTAGCTCCAAGAGACCTGACAGTGCTGCCAATGTAAGAGGCTCCAGTACAACTGGGACAGTTAAATAAATAAACAGTATCACTGTAGAACTCCAAAGAGATAGGATCTTTACTGCTAAAAAATTTTCCTATTGATAATTTGTTTAGAAAAACTATTTGCGGGTTGATTTGGGAAAAATATCTTTTAAAAATTAATAGGATTTTTCTTTTTAAAGTATCGTTTAAAAAACACATCTCTGAAATTAGTAAATAGATTGGCATTTTAGGAACTTTTATGGAGGGTTGAGGGGGGTCATTGAGTTTATCAAGTAGCTTTTTTAAAACTCTTACAGGTCAGAAGGGAAATAATTTTCTTAGAAAATATTTCTTAAGAAAAATAAATTCATTATCACTAGTCAACAATGATTTTGCTACTTGGGTATTAGCTTGTGATTTATACTGAATCGAGTATGCTGATTGCGAATCTTTAATCAGAATTGTTCTAGCACGTAAGGTTTCTGAGTTACACACATACTCTTTAGTTACACATATGGGCAGTGTTGCTTCAGCTACCGTAGTGAGAGGATGTGTTGTGTGTGTTTGGTTCCTGCGTTACACTCCTGCTTTATCACGTCCAATTTAGCTATTATAGTAGTGGTGTTGAAACGGTATTTACATACAGTGATTAATTGCATTTTCTTCCTGATTTATCTCTCAATTAATTTGTAAATGAAATAAGATTGTACAAAAGTATATAACAGGATATATACAAACCAAGTTGAAAACATGAATTGGCAAGGATGTATAAATAGCCCAGACAACTTTTGTTATATATGTGGAAGATATACTCCAAGCAACCAGCGGAAAAAATTGAGTTAAAAAGAGTAAAAACTGCATACAATTATTATTTTGGTTGTAAAGTTGGAGACCAAGACAAACCCTTGGCACCTCACAAATCTTGTGTTGTGTGTTATACGGGGCTCATACACTGGTTAAATGGCAAACGGAAGGGTATGCTTTTTGCTGTATTAATGGTGGGGCGTGAGCCAACAACAACTGTTTTCGATTGCTACTTTTGTATGGCAAGTATTGTGGGATTCTCAAATAAGAACAAGTAAAAAGTGGTATATCCAGATTGTAAGTCAGCTATAAAACCAGTCCTTCATAATATGGAGATGCCAATCCCAGTTCCTTTATCAGCTATTGCAGTTAAAGAAGATGATTTATCGCCTGAATAGGAGGATAACAATGACGATGAAATGTATGAGTATGATTCTAAGGGAAAGAAGATCCAGTTGATAAATCAAGAAAGATTGAATGATTTGTCATTGTCAAAGGAGTCTGCAGAACTGTTGTGCTCCAGATTACAGCAATGGAATCTTCTAGAGGACGGTGCAAAACTATCTGCTTTCTGTAAGCACCATGAGTCCTTAGCTGCCTTCTATAAAGAGAAAGATGGTGCTCGTTTCTGTACGGATGTTAATGGCCTCATGAATCAGCTAGGAAACGAGCATTTACCTGATGAATTGAGAGTATTCATCGATGCAAGCACTGCTAGCCTCAAAGCTGTGTTTCTACATAATGGTAACAAAAAAACTTCAATTCATGTTGCACTTATTGTTGAGATGATAGAGACATACGACTCAATGAAGTCTATTTTGGAAGGTGTTCATTACTCGCATCATAAGTGGAATATCTGTGGTGATCTAAAGGTAATTTCTTTACTTCTTGTACTGCAGCTAGGATATAGAAAGAATATGTGTTACCTATGCCTATGGAACAACGTGACGACAGGAATCATTATATTGTCAAAAAGTGTCCTAAAAGAGAAGAAAACATAGTTGGCCGATACAATATGAAGCACATGGATTGGTACATCCACAGAAGATCTACCTTCCACCACTTCCTATCAAACTTGGCCTTATCACGAATTTTGTTAAAGCAATGGCCCATGATTTTGATGCATTCCAGTATCTCAAAGAGAAATTTGGTGCAAAGAAAACCGATGCTAAACTTAAAGCTGGCATTTTTGTAGGGCCGGAGATCAGAGAATTGATACGTGACAGAGAGTTCAGAAATAAACTCACTCCACTTGAGTTGGCAGCATGAGATTCATTTGTCCATGTAGTGCAGAACTTCCTTGGTAATCATAGGGCTGAAAACTATGAAGAACTAGTGGACAACATGCTAAAGGCCTATCAACGAATGGGGTGTCGGATGTTTCTTAAGATGCATTTCTTGCATTCGCATCTAGATTTCTTTCCATCTAATTTGGGTGATATTAGTGACGAACATGGGAAAAGGTTCCACCGAGATATCGCAATGATGGAAAGAAGGTATTAAGGCCACTTCAACGTAAACGTGATCGGTGACTACTGCTGGTTCCTACAACGGGAGGATCCTATATCCACCTAAAAGCGCAAGAGCAAGAGTCTCAAACATTTTTTATGAAATTTATAGTTAGGTGAGTACTATTTTTTTTTATATGCAATACATATCTTGTATGAGTCTGTAAAAGGACGTACATAATGCCAAATAGGGTGCCCCGATTCCAAACCTTTGCCCAGAAACGTCTCATTCTTCTCAAACTCGTAATAATTATATCATTAATTGATCTAAGGTGACAAAGTGAGCCATATAGCCTAGTTGTATAACTCAGGAACCTTACGTACTAGGACAAATCTGAGCACAGATTTGGAATCAGCGCACCAAAATTAGTTACGATGATATTTACTCAAGTAGCAGAGACAAAGTTAAAATTTGTTGGCTAGTGTTATGAATTGAATGGTAGGGTGATGTTAGCGAGAAACTTCTATGTATTAAGGTTTTTACTGTAGTTATTTTGTATCTAAAATCACAAAAACTAAAGTAGTTTAAGCCTAGTCCTGTGATTGTTTTTTTTTTGTTAAAGAGTTGTTTGAATTTTTCGTTTCTCATTATCTTGGATTACTAAAAGATCAAGAAAGGGCATTTTATTATTGACTCTACTTCCATGGTGAATTTGATGTTAAGGTGTAAAGTGTTAAAAAAATTCAAGAAAAGTTGGCTATGTGTAGGGTTATTGAAAACTGTAAAGGAATCATCAACAAAACGGCGATATAAGGAGGGTTTATAATCTAAATTAGTAGAAAACATTTCATCTTCTAGATGTGTCATAAAAAAGTCAGCTGCAAGCGATCCCATTGGAGAACCCATTGCAGCGCTATCAATCTAGCAGTAAACTTTATTGTTAAAGGTGAACCAAGATTCAAAAAGACTTAATTCCAGCGCCCCTTTTAATTGTCTTTGTGAAAATCCATGAAAAGTATTTTTTGGAATGGAACACCTTATTTAATATTAAATTTATTGTATAGTTGAGGGGAATGTTAGTAAATAAAGATTCCACATCATAACTCACTATATATCCATCGTTAACTTTGCTGAGTAATTCTTCTTTAAACTTATAGGAGTTTTGTATGGAGAACTGTGTTTTAGATAAAGGTGAAAGGAGTTTAACTAGATGTTTGGCCAGTTTGTATGATGGTAAAGATTAAGAGGCAAGTATGGGTCTCAAAGGGACTCTTTCTTTGTGTATTTTAGGTAGAAAATACATGGATGCTAAATAACTGGAAGATACAAATAATTCATTATACGTATCTTTAGGAATAATTGATGCCTGCTTAAGTTGTGTTAAGAAACAATTAACTTTATCTTAGAATCGTAGAAGAATAGTTTTGGGTAAATCATTTGTAGGTTGAAATTTCATTCTCTCATTCAATATACTATGGGCCTTTTGTACATAGTCCTCCCTATCAAGGATCACTACACCCTTCCCCTTATCAGGTTTAGTAACTATTATATCCTATTTTCCTGCAAGTGTCCTTAATATTTTTCTGTCCTTAGGCTTAATTATGAAGTTCGAAGTTCTAGATAAATGTATTTTAGAATAAACTTCACTGGAGAGAGAAGATAACTGAGAATAAAAGTTAGTAAAGTTTCCTTTTATAGGTAGATCCTTAACTTTGCGTGCCATATTTTGAAAATACAGCATGAATTTAGGTTTGGCTATTTTGTAAAAATTGAGTGTAAATTCAAGTCCCAAAGTAAGTAGAAATTTTTCACGA
Organism: Ceratothoa steindachneri; assembly: GCA_963969495.1. Lineage (NCBI taxonomy): Eukaryota > Metazoa > Arthropoda > Malacostraca > Isopoda > Cymothoidae > Ceratothoa > Ceratothoa steindachneri. The sequence goes on along the minus strand of OZ018335.1, from coordinate 593,111 downwards.
AAGCTTACAACACTACGTGACAAGTTGATAACCACTTTTTCCGGATCCATAAAGGTTGGGAGGCACAATCCCAAATTTGACCACTTTCTGGTGTGTCTTTATATACATACATTTTGGTGAGATATTTTGGTTTTATGCAAAAAATACCTTATTCAGAGAATGTCTAAAAGAGACAGATGCGTCTTCAAATTGGTAAATACTTCTGATATATTATGTTGATGAAGAGTAAATCTTTTTGATTTAGATGTTATTTATAGGTTAATAAGTTGATCCAAGAAATCTTTATAGAAATACGAGTTATACAGAGATTTGCGATGTAGCTTAAAATAAAGAAATTTAGGATATGTTTTAGAGTTGATAAAAAAAGAATATTATCAAATGAACACTAATTAATTCACGTGTATTAAAAGCTCACCATACAGAATGAAGAGTCGAAGAAGACTGAGAAGGTGAAGAGAGTTAGTACCGAAGTTAATATATTTACGGTGCGGGCAAATTATTGGTCAGTTGTGATTATGCAATTGAAAGTGGGAAGGAGAATAAGTTATTGAGGGAAGGGTTTTATTGCTTGATAAACAGTGATTCCAATATCATCAGAGACTTAGGGTTTTGAGTAGAACCCAATATTTTAAAATTATTAATAGTTACTTGGGCTTTACAACAGTTGCTATGTTGGCGAATAGCCGAATTTTCTTTTTTACAAAGGGGATTACCTGTTTTAAGGCTAATCCCAAGATGTCAACAGTCTTTGGCCTTAAAGAAGCGCACGGTACTTCCTATGCATTTCCCTTAGTTACACCCAGGACAATTGAAGTTATATACCACCATGCTTCTGCTTTCGGGCGAGAGTCAATCCTTACAATTGGTAAACATTCCTAATTTAAATTTATTGACAAAAGTAATAGTAAATTCAGTGTGTAAATAAAACTTTTTTAATAATTTAAAAAATTGGGCGCGGGCAGTTTTGTTTAATAGGCCCAGTTTAGGGAGCACAAAATATCTTTTATTTTTGGATATATTAATTGTTTGTAATTTCGGAAAATTAATGTTATTCAAAAAAATCTTCGCCGCCTGAAGATTCTGGAGGCTCTTCTCATTAAAGAGATGTGCCCCAAACTTAACACCCAACGCACTAGTTCCGAGCGAGTACTTCACCTTCTCTGCTAAAGGAACATGGTACTCTGACTTTGACCTATAAAAGCACCAAAGAACGAAAATCAGGGACATCGCTAGGGAACACAGGGAAATCTACGAAGAAGTCGGTAGGACAGGCCCGACCCGGGAAAGGAAAGCCCGAATGAGACAGCTAAGCGAGGACCTGAAAAACATAATCTTTGAGAAACAGAAGAAAATCTGGGACGATATCATAGGCAGACTTGACCGGGAGACAAATCCTATAAGTTTTTGGAATAGCATCCGAAGACTTAGGGGATTGCCTCCCAGGCCTGTGATTTAAATGAAAGAAGGCGACATCCTCATAGAGGATCCGGATTTCCTGGAAAGGAGATTCAGGGACCACTGTAAAGGAGATTCAGGGACCACTGGAAAGAGGTCTTTGAGATCTCGACTGAGGAGAACGACGATTTCGACCAGGACCTCGAAGACCAACTGCTCAAGAACCTCGGAGCGATGATACATAGGACCCACCCACAACCGCAAGTGTCTAGAGAGAGAGAGAGAGATGGTTGACCACGGGCGCCCTATCACTGTTGAAGAGACCATTAACACCATAAGGTCCTTCAAACAAAGGGCACCAGGTTGGTCTGGGCTTACTAAAAACAACCTAGTGAATGCCTCTAGGTAAATTATTCAGAAAATGGTGAACATCATGAATGCATCCCTGAATACAGGCTACTTCCCGGACGGGTATAAGGTGGCAAAAATCATCTTTATCCCAAAAGGGAACAAGCCCCCAGACCAAGTAGCCAACTACCACCCAATATCTCTCCTAGAAATACCCGTCAAGATCTTCGAGAAGATTATAGCCAACAGGCTACAAAATCAACTCGACGAGTTGGGAGCGCACAACCCACAACAACATGGGTTTAGACCAAAACGTGGCACTGAAACGGCCCTGGCGCTCCTAACAGAAAAGATCGCGCAATGCCAGGAGACAGATACTAGGGTCTGGACGGCAAGAAGTTCCGGTTCTCTCTATCTGCTGAGGATTCGCAGACATCACCTTAAATAGGAGCCACAGCCATGGTCGACAGAGGGCTGCGCGCAGCGAGGGCGTCCCAAAGAGATATCGGACGCGGCTTAAGCAAACATGAACTTCGATAATTTTGGGCATCGACGAGGCGAACGGGAAATAAGAGAGATTCCCTTCTACCCCAAGAGGGGGAAGATGGACACGGATGCCACCTGGGAGGGGGACAGCGTTATCAAACTGGAAGAAGACGGTGAAAAAGCACGCCAAATTAAACACAGCTGCGCTGGTCTGTCTCGACCAGAGAAATTCTGTGTGATAACTGCGTATTGATTTTGATGCTCCCACACTAAATTAAGATTACAATTTCATAATTCTTCTATTTGAGAAGCAATAATAATTTAAAAGAGATAAAAATTATCAATAATAAACCGAAAATATATTGAACATAGGAATAACTAGAAAAGTATAAACGCGCATATATGACGATTGAAGAATATAGGGAGAAATAAGCCTGCGTAAACAAAAGCAATTTCTAAGAGGTACGCAGTATCATGAATAAAACATAAAATATATTAACTATAGGAATAACTAGAAGAGCTAATTATTAATTAGGTCAGTGATTTTATTTTTAAGGTCATTCTTGAACATTTTTGTAATATAATGGTCCAAAAAATATATGCCGGGGCTAAGGTTAAAATTACAATTGAAAGTAAGCTATATAATCGCAGATTCTAAAAGATTTCGTGAAAAGAAATCTTTCCATCTGGCGATCACAGAACTATAGGTCCATATCCGATGAGAGTTTTCACTCAAATTAATAAATATTGCATTTGATATTTATTCATTTAAGTGAAAACTCTCATCGGATAAATTGAATTTACTATTAGTTTTGTCAATAAATTTAAATTAGGAATGTTTATCAATTGTAAGGATAGACTCTCGCTCAAAAGCAGGAGCATGGTGGTATATAACTTCAATTGCCCTGTGTGTAAACAAGGGAAATGCATAGGAAGCACCGTGCGCTTCTTAAATGCCAGAGTCTGTTCACATCTCGGGATTAGCCATAGAACAGGTAAAAAAGAAAATTCGGCTATTCACGAACACAGCATGGAAAAAAAAGAAGGAATCGGAATAAACTAAGACAAAGAGTAAATTATTAGGAGATATGTACTGAGAACCTTTTATTTTTTTATATCAAAATCCCATTGGTAGAACCAGATAAGCTGTAGGCCACAGAAGGTCTTCCTGCGAAACGCAAGCTCCTCCTGTTAGGAGTGGCAAAGCCGCTCCTCTTGTCTCTCTGTAACACTCCTACTCCCCAAATCATAAAAATCCATCTAAAACGAACACATCACTCTACCCACCAGCTAGCCAACATCTCACCGTCTCCCCTCCAATTTATAACCTCAAAACTACACGTAAATACTTTCAAACGCCGTATAGATAAATACTTTGAATCAAACCCCCGACTAATGGCATTTTATAGCGATTTACTAAATGAATTTCACTTTGGAATCTCTCCCATGTTTCCTGTACTGCTCTCTCTCTCTCTCTCTCTGATAAGACATTGTGTTGATAAAAAGAAAAAGAAAGAGCATGTTCTAAGCCTAGATGAGTAAGATAATTTGATTCTACATCTATATAAAATGTAAATACGTTTCTGTCCTCTTTTTCAGAATACATAAATCCTAGATATGTACATGAATAAATACATTTAAAAATATCCTACAGAAAATTTGCTTCTCCAAACGGTACTAGCAGTGTCCAATAAGTCAAAAAGTTTTAAAATAAGAACGGAAATAGTAGATGGATCTAATAGATAATAAGCGTCAAAAATATAAAAATTGGCATTTGAAAAAGAAAAGAAAAATGAGCATGTTCTAATATAAGATTATTAAGATAAGTCATATTTTTGTTTATTTTTTTGTATATATTAATGTGTTCCTGCTCTCCTGTTAAAATTTCCTGGTTGCGTCTATTTTCTAACACAACTAGGTATATATTTTCACTATTCCAAGCCCGGAAACGGGTGGGAGAGGTGGGTGGGGAGAGAATTCATCTTTACTATCCTATGCCTTACACGAAGTATTGTATATAGTTAGAATTTAGGATAAAAATAAAGGTACTTCCATTGTATTGGACCGAACGGTCTCTTAAGGTAGTTACTTCCCTTGTAACATCTCTCTAAATAAAGGTGTACTATCTTCCTCATTATCTTTTATCTCAGGCAACCTAGTTTGGACCACAAGGTCTGTTATGGCCTGTTCATCTATGTAACTCTATGCAATACACACAACTCTTTAAATCAGCTTCAAGCACCCTGTGCTGCCCTACAAATCACTCTCTCTCTAGCTCATCTACGGCCATGAATGAGGTTTATCTCAACCCCCTCCGTTCTATCCCTTCTTCTCGACTACACTGCAACCTACAACAACCCGAACCCACCCACTCATCCTTTTTTGCCAGGCCTTAACCACATCAGAATCTCTGTTCATATTATATTTATTCATAAGCGCCTCCTTTGGGGCGTGGCGTACTACTAGAATGGTGCTGGATGTGGGTGAATAGAACTAGGGGCAAGGGACGAATACAACAGAAGAATTAGTGTCTTTTCACTATCCCCCTTAAGCTCCGTTAAATTATAATTAATAGTACTTTTGTATGGCTCTCTTCAAAGAGATGGACCTTCATAGGGCGCCAGCCCCTCAACTAGGAAGGTATTTTTTATAATACGCCAAGGTAGGGCGATGAGCGTACGGCAACCGGCAGATTATTACACATACTAGGGGCAAATATTGAAAACGCACGATCATGCATGCAACACACACACATCTACCAGGTAGAAGCAGTAATGTTACCAGAGCCGCAACGTAGGGCTTTGGGAGGTCAGGATAGGTTCCTCGTAAGAAAAACGTTGCTCAATTTCTAGCTACGTGTCTTCCTTATTTTTTTTATAGTGACCATATTTTTTAATATGGAAAGAAATTGGTGTAATTAAAATAAAGTCTGAATTACGACGTAAAATAGTAATTAAGATATTAAGGACTCCAATACTTAACAAATTAGGGGTATAGAATTGCGAGGTTAATTATTTCCTTTGTAAAAGAACACATTGGTTGAGAACTGATATGACATTTTCTGTTTTACGATCACTTATTATATTCCATATCAACATATTTTCAGCCAAACCAATACTTACTAATTTGGAACCTCTCGGACTCTTTAATAATTATTGTGTGGTTAAATGACATTGAGTCAAAATATTAGTTGAGTTATTTCGAGATTTTTCAAATACCTTCCGTTGTAGCTGAGAGACTGCATAGCATACATGGAAGTGTGCGCGTTTGCCAAGTCTCTATTAATCACGGGACCTTTTCTTTCGCTTGCACTGCCACAAAGTACGAAAGCCTGAGGCCATTATTGGCTGACCGGAAACCCTAAGGAAACTATTACTTCAGCGCCATAAGTCTAATCACAGTTCAAGTTTAATTTTAGGCACATAGATATAATTAAAATTTAAAGAATAACAACAAATATAATTGGCAGCAATTCCTTAACAACGAAGATATCTTTTTCGAATATTGTACAAAAATATGAAAGAATAACTTCTTTATTATGATACCTATATTTAAGTCTAATTTTGCCGTCTCCAAAAACAATATGACGGCGTACTAACGCAAGAATATACCGACACAAGAATATTTACACGTACATAATTTGTACACACATAAACACTGATTTATATTTGAAATTTTAACATTTTTATGCTCGTTAGATCTCAAGCTAAATAAAGACTGTCCCCCTAAGACTATATACTCTTTATATCATTATATATTTTATCATTTGAAAAAAAAAAACTATATTGTTATAGCCATCACAAATGAAAGGTAAATTAGTGATCTATGATTAAAATGTTATATCGAGTTGTTTGAATATAAAATTTTTTAGTCAACTACGCCAAGTGCTAAAAATGTTCCCCGGCGGAATAAAAACGCACTTCTGTATGTGTCGGCTAAGCCTAGCTTTGTTTTTATCAAAGACCCGTAATGGCTTATTTAAGCCTATGGAAAGAATGCAGTCTAGTCTCCCACTTCATTGCGAATCATTTTATCGACACGTACAAATGTAAGTGTATGTATGTCGCTGAAGAACATTTATAGCACTTAGTAACAAGGAGTAACAAGGAAAGGAAGTACCCTAGGAGACCTTACGGTCTATTCAAAGAGGGTACCTTTGGACTAGCAATCGAGCGGGCACATGGCTGCTCAATTGTTTTGCGTCCCTAAACGGCCACTTTTCAAGACTTTGTCTAGTCTTGACTTGAACTGGTCAACAGATTCACTGTTGACAACTTCCACTGGAAGTGCGTTCCACTTACCGCAAATACTGTAGGTGAAATTTTTTCCACACAGATTGCGGTTGTAGTGCTTCAGTTCAAGTTTGAAGCCGTGATTGCGCGTTCTGTTCTCACTCAGTGGGAAAATATCCCGGTAGTCAACATTGTCAAACCCTCGAAGTATTTTGAAAACTTCGATGAGCTGACCACGCAGTCTACGGGTTTCCAGCGAGAACAGATCTAATTCACTTAGTCTATCCTCATAACTTTTATGTCGGATAGAGGGAATCAGTTTGGTTGCCCTCGCTTGTATGCGTTCAAACCTTGCGATCTCCTTTCGAAACGAAGGAATCCAAAATTGTACGGCATACTCCAGGTGCGGCCGAACGAGGGAGTTGTACAGACAAAGTACTATCTCCTTGTTACGGTATCCAAACTGGCGCTTTATGTAGCCTAACATCCTTTGGGCTTTCTTCTCTGCCTCGATGCACTGTTTCGAGAACTTGAGGTCGCTGTTGATAGTTACACCCAAGTCTTTCACAGTGTCACTCGATTCAAGAGCGTTGCCCTTAAGAATATACTGAGATTGGGGGTTTCTGTGGCCGATATGCATTACTTTGCATTTCTCCACGTTAAAAGGCATTTGCCACGTGTTCAACCACTCCCCAACCTTCCCAAGATCTTCCTGCAGGCGGGCAGTATTTCCATCCTTTGTAACGTTCATACCAAGCTTGGTATCGTCGGCAAATTTGGAAATCTTGGCAACTATGTCACCGTCCCTGTCGTTGACGTAGATTAAATTAAATTTTATATTCAAACAACTTGATATATCATTTTAATGACTTAGATCACAAATTTACCTTTCATTGGCGATTGTTAGAACAATATATTGCTTTAAGTAATTATACATTTGTAGTAAATGAATTAGTGGTGGGAAACGTTATAATCCAACTCTGTTGCGTTATCTCTCTTTCGCTCCTGGACGAGATTCTCCCGAACGGATGATGAAACCAACTTTGAGTGTCGTGGAATGGTCAGACACTCTCTCTCTCTCTCTCTCTCTCTCTCTCTCTCTCTCTCTCTATATATATATATATATATATATATATATATATATATATATATATATATATATATATATATATATATATATACGTAGGTACTTTTGTGGCTTTGGGCCGAAGTTGGTTAAAGACCGTTAGTGAATGGGGAAATTGTTATGAGTCCAGTGGGGATGGTTTATTATTAACTTTGCAGGGTCTTCTTTAAAACACGCAAGGATTGTGATAACGTTGGCGTGTAATGTTCAACGAACTTCGATCTCATGAAGGAAGGCAGGAAAGTTTGCTGAAAGGCGGCCGTAGGAGACGATGAAATCGGTCCCTAAGGTAATACAGCTGGGGTGTGATAACGGCGTAGGCTGCACCCTCACTCTCCTTGGTTCAGCCGTGCTTTCAAAGCTCCATGCGGTGATCTCAGGAGCACATGGGTACATAAGGGCACCTGGTCGCCCTTCGACCTTATTCTGCTACATAGAGATAAGCATGAAAATCGCTGGATGGGCCGATGGTACCAGGGTGCCGGTCCTCTTTTGGGTTGGAGGGGCGGTGGTTATTTATGACACCAACCAGCAATTAGGGAGGCAACTTCGTTACCCCTGGAAATGGGGGGATCCATAATGCGTCAGGGGTATGTCGATGCAACTACCCATCAGCAAGATTCATTGAAACAGAGAAGAGTGTGTTTGCACTGCGAAGACGGGAGAGGAAATACAGCGGTGTTTTGATTAGTTTTGTATGTGTGATGACATGTGCGACATCTAAATATCCCACCGGAGATAAACACGACCTTTCCACCAATCGGTGTTCAGACCTCTTCGTGCGTTGACGTTTGTGTCCGCTCTCGCTTGGGAATAAACCCGACACCTAGACGTCATAAGTCCAACGTCGTATCGACTAAGCTAGCTCCTGAGCAAAGTTGTATAGCCTATTAAGAACAAGCTTCTTTGTTAATGTGAACTCAGGGGTCGAGATATAACGCGTCTTGAGGGGTAGCTGAGATGCGTGGAAGATCTCCTGCCGCCAATCCAGTACAGACATCAGGGTCGGTATAAAAATTTTCAAGCAAACCTTTTAATTCCACATTCTTCCATATAAGCGATTCATGTAATTAAAAGCAAAAACCCACGAGGGTTTCTCTTTCAGAAAGTTTGTAAAGCTCGAAAGAAAGTAATGAAGTTGAAAGAAGGGAAGATACGTGGAAGATCTATAGCCGTAGATGCAGACAACGGCAGGACACAGAGGTGCGGGCGTTGAGGCCGAAGGGCACGCCTGACAAGAATATAGAATCGAGGCTTTATGCTAGGAGGGTAGTAGTAGTAGTGGTTTGCCAACATGCCTTTACCCAGGCGGATCCAGACAGTATAATAAAATAGACATAAAGGTCAGTATGACAATCGCTGGTGAGTTTGAGGGCACCAGGGGCCAGTCTTCTTTGAGGGAGAGGTGCCAGGAAGAGTTATGTTTTAACACCAAACAACGTTCAGGTGGAACCTTCGTTGCCCCGGGGTGAAGGGACTTGTTCCGCGTCAGGATTCTTTGAAACAAAGAGTGTGTGTGTTGTGCTGCGAAGACGGGAGATGAAAGAAAGCAGTGTTATAATTGGATGTGTGTGTGTGTGTGTGATAAGCAGTGTAAGATCCATCCATCCCAGTACAGAGCTGAGCACAGCGCGTCCACCGAGTAGCCAGATCTCTACCCGCGCTGATGTTTGTGTCCGCTGATGGAGCGAAATGGGATTGAACTCTGCCATTGATTGTGAAGAACAGTCGAGGATCCGAACTGTGTTCCAAACTGTCTGGCAAAGAGGTCCTCATCCTCAGTGTCTGTGCATCACACGTGGCCAAATTTATAGGCATATTGTTATTTTTCTAGCAATGCTTCTGTTGACAGCTGACGGATTACGTGCCTTTACTGTCCCATTTCCCACAGAGGATCTACAGCTTATATCTTTCGCACATTTTCCCGTTCTCTATTTTCATTACTTTCTTTACAGTTCTCTCTTTACAAACATTCTTGCGTTTTAAATTCGAGATAAAAATTTCATACTTTTGCTGACATGTTTATATCCCTCCATCGCTTTTGATGATCGCACTCTACCTGTGTAGTTCGTCAACGGTGGGCGCGAGTTGGCTGAACAGTTCAATACACGAGATCCATTGCCGGGCACATTTGGGCACAGTACAGAGTATTGCGAAGGTCGTTATCCCCTAAAGAACAACTATAATATTGTAATAATTTATATCACTTCCATAATAATCAATAAATAATTTTTGTATACATAAGTACGCAGTCAAAGGCAAAATTTTAAGAGTAATATACTTTATTTTTTCATTCGTTTTTAACATTTACGCGATAGGAATAATTATGTTAAGCAGGCAATGGCTTTGCCACTCCCCCCTACGGGAGAGCTTTCGCTTATCTATCGAGATTAAAATTTAAAATCCCTAAAAAGCAGCCATGTTTATTTTTTTATAAATTTTCTGAACTTCGCTAATTATAATAATTTTATAAAGGAACTCTAAACTATTTCCCCCATCCCTTTCAAAATATCACGTTGCTAAAATATAGTTATAGAAGATATATAAAAATAAATTTTCTGAACTTCAACAATTTGTATTTCTTGGGTTTTAAAAATTTCACAAAACTTCGATACTTATATTTATTTCTGAACTTCACCATTTTGTTTTTTGATATTATAAAAGAATCATTAGAAATAACTTTGATAAAATAACATTTCATAACCAAACTAAGATGAAATTATTATTCAAATACTCAAAATGATCCCCTTCTTAAATTATAGAGTTAGTGATATGAATTCCTTCGCTGAGTCCAAAATCGCACTCTGGTCCTGTTGAGTTTCAGGCCATGGAGCTTTGCTATTCGATCAAACGGGTAAAATGATGACAAATATGGGTTAAGTGAATGATGTGCAATTATAATCTATTTTGTAATATATTTGTGTAAAAATAAATGTTTGAATCTTTTTCAATTCCAGAAATGGTTCTTTCCAAAGAAAAGCGTGCAATCATTGTTGCTCTGCAGCAAAATGGCCTGAAATGCAAGGAGATAGTTACTAAGAGTATTGCATCAAGAAGCACCATCTTTGAAATCATTAAGGACTTTTAAAAGGCGTTACACCCCTATGAAGTCCTCTGGATGCCCAAGAGCTTAAAATGAGAGCTAAGATCGCCTCCTGATAAGGTGCCAGCTCAAGAATCGGGGTGCCTCCAGTGCCAGATTTCTCACGATTGGAAAGAGGCAGGTGTGAATCGCTTCAGTGCGCACAGTGAGACTTTTATACAAAGGTCTCAAGTCGAGAAGCGCCGCGAAGAAGCCTCATATCACCATGAATAACTTTATGGATAGCCTTCACTGTGTAGGAAATATAAAGAAAGGACTGTTGAAGACTCGTGCAAAGAGATATTCTCTGATGAAACTCTCTTCAGCTTGTTTGGAGCTTGTGGAAGATCCCTCGTTAGGAAGAGAAAAGTGAAGCGCTTTCACGCTTCTTGTGTAGTGCCCACGATGAAGCATCTCGACACTCTTCATGTCTTTGGCTGCTTCTCATTTAAGAGCAATAACAATTTTACCTAAGAACTCTTCCATGAACCTAAAATGGTACCAACACATGCTTCATCAGCACCTTTTCTCAGCAGTTCAGAACCAATTTGAGATTGATAACTGTATTTTTCAGTATGATGGCGCACCTTGGCACAAAGCAAAAGCCATAACAATGTCCTTGGCTGAAAATAACATCGAACTTTTGGGACCTTTGCCCAGGAATTCGCTGGATTTTAATCCAATAGAGAATTTGTGGGCGACAATCAGAAGTTATCAAATTGCGATCAGTTGTGGGAGCTTATTGAACAGAAATAGTGCAGTATCAATTAAGATATCAAAGATAATTTGGTTTCCAGCATGCTAAAACGAATTGCGGCCTTCCTGCAGAACAAGGAATATCATTGTAAATATTGACTGCGCGCATCAATTGACTGTATTTATTAATAAAATAGGTTTGGGCTCAAAGTTTGTATATTTCACCTTCCGACTATAATAGAAACATAATAAAACAAAATGAAACTTTGATTAGTTCTTTTAATTTTCTTATATGAAGAAATATAGTAGTCCCAAAACCTTTGCTATGACTGTATATAATAAGTCTGTTAAAAAGAGTAAAGAACTAGCAATCGTATTTAATTTTTGTGGGCTTTCAATCATCTTAAGTACATCCTCCCTCTTGATATAGACACACATGTGATTGATACTCCCTTCTCAAGAATTCCTCACCATGCTGGTTAAGTGTGGGGGAGAAATATCATTACAGTCGCATCCACCAGTCAATTATAAGGGGTTTGTCGTGGTATAGGTTTCTATATACCATACATATATCTATTATATTCGATTTTAGAGTGCGCGGGGTTTCCTTTTAATACCTTTGGTCTGTCGGGTCCGGTTACGAGATCAGATTCTCGTAAGGGAGGGCTAGTCCAATAGAGCTACTTTGTTTCTCTTTATTGGTTGAGTGTTTAAATCTCACTTGGTTACTGGGCCATTACACGGCTATGATGAGCTCAAAGGTTGAAGGTAAAAGAGTCGACAAAAATAGACTTTAATAAATATTAATAATTTAGGTTAAATGGTACAACAATAAAAGACATATAATAAGACAAATAGTTACGTTAACGGGCAAGTAATAAGATTAGGTATTTAAAATGCAATAAAATGGGTAGGCTGGATGGAATTCAAATTGGACTTTACACGGGGAATTAGTAAATACACATTGATAATGGGAAAACGGTAGTCGGCAATTATAAATTTGGGGAAGCTAAAATATTTTTTACAATACCCTGTACAAAATGAAGGGGGAAGACGATGGTCGTGCCCTGCGAAGTGGGGAATAGAGATTGAGTCACTTCGACGGGGTCCAGGGTCAACTTGCTCGGAGTTAAAATATTCCTTTGAAATGATGGGGGGGGGGAAGGCAGAGCCTTCGAGAGTGGAGGCTGTGAATTCTTCCGGTTGAATTCCTTCGAAGAAAATGGAGGGTGAGTTTCTTCTGAGACGTCAACGGGTTGTTTGGACGACTATGCGTAATTATGGGGTATTACGCGAAGATCAATCTTCAATGAAGCCTTTTGGGACCAGACTTGATTTCTTCTTTGGAGATGGAAACGTTGCACGGAGTCAGACGGGTGTTCATACGGGGAGAGGATTCTTGACTAATCCAGGGGGGATATTTGTTTTATCCAGGAGGGATATTCAATTTATACCGCAGAGTCCTTACCTTCGGCGTACGACAACCCAAATTGAGGAGGAGTAAGATAGTCTGTTCGGCGTGAGCTTTTCTTGCACATTCTCTTCGGTTCCTAGCGACACAGGTAAATATGCACGCCTGGAGTGAGGGAGCTTACCTTATAGAAAAGGAGGGGGGGGGGGCTATCGTCCATTGTTTGAGTAATTCAAACGCGGCTTCGGCTGTCGTTTGCCTCAGACGATCCCTGCGTAGCTGGAAAGGGGGAAGGACGTGGGAAAGACTCCTTGGGTAAATACCCGGGTTGATAAGGGCTGCATTCCTCAGCCCGCTCCTGTTGTTTCTCACGCTTTTGAGCGTGGAAAAAATGCTTCCAAGCGGCAACTAGGTCCCTCACGTGGAGGCAATACTTAAAAGCAACGTTATTTTTCCCATAACGTGCTTGTTCCCTCACAGGGTTGATTAAACTTTTACACTCACCTAGTGGCAGATCCAAGGGGAGGGGGATTTGGGGAAATTACTTTTCGAGGAGTCGGCACCTCGTGTCTTGAGTCACTGCGGACACACGGCGCTTGCGCTTGACTCGCTGACCAGTCGGATCACGCATCCTGACTCGCACGCCTGGCCATTCCGCTCTTTGTCAGCTGGCCTGAGCTGGGCATGTGCTCGCTGGCATCTTTCACTTTCGGAACTAATTCCAGGATCCTCACTCTCTTTCTTCTCTTTCTCTCCTGGCCACTACATGAGCATCATCTCTCTGAAACACAACAGTGCAAAGTAAGTGATTTTTTTATTATATATTGTCACAGACATAGATAGTGGAGATGTAAGCGGCTGTGCTTTTCCATGTGATGCATTAGTTCCCTCTCATTCACTGGGCGTGTACCATGAAGCGAGCCGGCGATATGAAGATCACCTCGTTCTTTAAGACCAAAGTGACCAAGACGAGTGGTGATTGTGAGTGTGATGTCAATGAGTTGGAGCAACAGCCAAGCACTTCGACATCCACAGCCTGTAGATCCGACAGCGAAGCCGAATCTCACCATAAGGAGCAGAAGGGCAAGGAACTTACTTCTCTTTTTTCGCATGACACATTGACATTCCCCGCAGCTCCAGTGGACGTTGCGAAATTCATTGGGAACAAGGCGGCCTCAGACTCCGAAAAAGTGGCCTTAATCACCAGACTGCATCGTCTGTCGAATCGCTACCCTTCATTGAAGAAGGTGGTCATAAGAGGCGATTCAAACCAAGTCCTCGCTGCTGAACGAAGGTGGATACTGCGTTGCATGTGTGCTGTTCGGCGGAAATACGGGCGGAGTTGGAGACCATAGGCTGGGCACCTTGGCATTAAAGCCGATGTACAGGTACAAAAAAGCCACCGAACTTCTCAGCAGTTACAATAAGCACGGATATCACACGACAGCTATGACGAAAATGGAGGGGTTTTTCGACACTTTGCAAAACCCGACGAGGTCTGTCGACACCATGCTACAAGCGAAGAAGAAGGAGCAAATCGAGAACAACCAGCGCCTGTTGGTTTCGATCATTGAGAGTATCCTCTTCTGCGTACGAAATATGCTTCTTCTCCGTGGGCATCAAGATGACGGTCCATTGGACCTCTCTATTCCGAGCAAAACGGGAGAAGGAGTTTTCAGAGCGCTTCTGCGTTATCGAGCCCAGGAAGGAGATGACGACGTCAACCACCTTCTCACCAGCTTGGCCAACCGAGCCAACTCCACCATCATTAGCAAAACCATTCAGGTGGGTGACACTGCAACTTCTGTCCAAAAAATAGGTCTCTTATTGCAAAACTAGAAATTATGTTATTTGGACATTATGAGCAGGAATCATCATAATCATATTTCGCTTTAAAGGTCGATTGGTGCTGGAAGAGGTTCTCCCCAGAGTGTGAGGGGTATTCGCAATGTTAATGGATGATACCACGGACGTCTCAGGGAAGGAGCAAGCTACCATTATCCTTCGACACGTCAAAGAGGACATCAAGGAAAATTTTCTCACTTTCGTTTATTCTGAGAACCTCATCGGTGAAGGCCTGGCCTAAATACCCCTTCGCACCGTACATGGCCTTGGTTTGGATATGTCAAACTGCCGGGGCCTCGGCTTCGACGGAGCGAGTGTCATGACGGGGAAATTCAGAGGTTGTGCCGCCATCATCATGGAGCACTACCCCTTCGCCAAACCAATCCACTGCTTTAATCACTGACTGAAACCTGGTGCTGACCAAGTCCTGCGATGCGAAAGAAGTGAAACTCGCTCTTCAGATGCTCAACGAAGTCCATAACTTCATTTACTCCAGCAACATGCGGACGCTCCGGTCTTCCAAAATAGTGAAGCTTTCTTCAGATAAGCAGGAGAAGTTGGTGTCCTTGTGTCCCACCAGATGAGTTGAGCGGCATGATGCAGTCCTCGTGTTCATCTAGTTTCTGCCTCACATCGCGGTCTTTATGCAAGAAGAAATGAAGCTGGATGCCAATGCTGGCATCTTACTCGCGACGATTAGGGCCCCTCGCTTTCTCATTGGGCTGGTTATGGCGGAGTCAGCTTTGGCCCACACACTCGAGCCGAGCAGGACCCTGAAGAAGATGGACGGTGACTTAGCATCTGCGTATGCACTGATTCGTGATATCGAAACTGTTTAGGCCAAGTTCAGAAAGAATGCCGAGGAGCACTTCCACACTGTATTTGCAAAAGCCAAGGATCTCCTGATAGAAGTGGACTAAGTTCACTATGACGTCCTTGATCCTCGAGTCTGTGCACGACAGACACAGCGCGCGAATATCCCCGCCATGACTGCTGAGGAGTACTATCGACGCTCCGTCTATATTCCGTTCGTTGACCAAGTAATCGCTGAGCTGAAGAGAAGATTTGAGGACGATACCGTGCCAGTTGCTCTCCGATTGAAGGAGCTTCTCAAGGGCTCAAAAGCAGACTTAGATGCCGTCCTTAATGCCGCTAAGCTCTACGAGACATTCAAGCTTCAAATGATCAAGCGATTGACAAATTTGCGGAGAAAAACCGCCGTCTCCTCTTCGCTTAGGCAAATGAAGAGGGACATTGGGCATAGACCTACGATTTTGAGAGAGCCCACTGCTGGAAAATAAAAATACTTTATCTATTATGTGCCTTGTTACTTAAGTGGGGGAAACGACTTGCAAGTAGCCTACATCATTATAGTTTAATAGCTTACACTACATGTACACATTCATCATTTATGCCTATAATCTATTCGTATGTATTCAGCACTGATTATTTGTATGATCATACATGTATTACTAGTAACATTATGTACCATAATAAGCAGCTTTAACAAATTTCCCCTCATAAAAAATCCTGTTATCGCCTCTCCCTCCATTCGCTTTTTCTGGATCCGCCACTGCACCCACCTACACTTTGAGTGTATGGAAAACTTTACCCATGCGTGACCAATAAAATTCGGGTGCCCAATCATTGCTATGGTAACCGAATACCCCAGCTGTCTACATAGTTTAATTGAGTTATATGACGGGCACCCAGGAATGGGTGGAAATGATCCCGTGTCCGCAATGGCGAGAATGAATCTTAAAATAGTTCGATTTAAGCGTTTCAGATTGATCCATTGTATATAGTCAGTTGCTTAGTGTGGCGGAGGAGCGTCCCCATCATGACTCATGACTCATGCCTCATGATTCGTGCTTCATGACTCATGCCCCATGACTCACGAACGGCTTACTCATTCTTAATCATCATCTCCTATCTGTTATCACTGTTCTACCTTCGCCTCGTTGGTGATTGCCTTTCTTCAGCGATGAGTTGTGTCTTGATATGCCGCGAAGTGTCAGCAACTCACAATCAAAGCCGGGTTGGCGAGCATCAACACCATAAAAATGTAACCTCAATATCACTTCTATTTCTTTTCCACTTCATTGGACCCCTCCCTAGAAATGGGGTGTTGTTTGTGGTAACTCCTCGTTCAGTGGGGTTCATCTATGAGTAGATGGGGCGCTATTTTGTTGTTTGATGGGGGGTGGGGATTATGGCGGTTAATTGGCCGTAATTGGTTACGTCCCTTTCAACCAGATATTTAGGGTGATTTTTCGCCTCGAAATTGAAAGCGCAATAGCAACGAGGAAAATTCCCGCAACTCGTCCAGCGAGGGCATGGGGTCAGAGAGGGGGTGCCGTTGCTCCCAATTTCAGTTGTAGCAGGGTTTCCCTCCCCCCTTCACCAACCACCACCTTGCGGAGTGCGCAGAGGTAGGGGAGCAACAACCGTACATGGACTCTCAGACGTATATACATACCTATTATAACGAATATTGTTCACATATAAATAAACATATATTTAAAAATGCTTATTTAAGAATTCTACAGTAGAATAAGTGTGACGGGAAATGTAAACCGTAAAGATGAAAAACTGGAGCATTTTAGTAGGACTCCTGTTCTGGTATAAATGATTTCTTTTAACAATAATGCAGAAGGAGAAAAGGTGAAGAAATATTATCTCTACACACATGGTGTTATGGGAGGACTCGATGGGTGATCATGGAGAGGCCAGACTACGTGGAGCGGCGACCGCAGCGCGTCACTCCACTAAAGCATTGCTTTGGTTCAGGGAGGGAGTGCTCAATGGGCGTCACAGGAGTGCTCATTGAGTGTTAAGGGAGGGTTCATGGAGTGCTCAATGGCCGTCACAGGAGTGCTCATTGAGTATTACGGGAGTGCTCAATGAGTGTTGCGGGAGTGCTCAATGACTGTTACGGGAGTGCTCAATGACTGTTACGGGAGTGCTCAATGAGTGTTATGGGAGTGCTCAACGAGTGTTACGGGAGTGCTCAGTGACAGGGATAGGAGCTCCACCTCAAAAGAAGAGATCTGTAAAAACTGGTGAAGATGGAAGGAGTGCCCTCTAGGCTGCATTGCGGCCTGGAGGGCACGAAACATTCCAGATGTCAGCTGTCGCATGTTTTTGCCCATGTTACTCCAGATACCCATTTTCGCGGAAAGGGTGGGGGGCTAAAGTATTTAGCATCTCGCGAATCAATGTTCATCCTTCGACTGACGTGGGCCCTAACTTTCCCCCATGTTTTGGGGGCTTCGAATTGTGGCCCCGCGACCTCCATATTTACAATGATTTTTTGGGGGTATTTTCATTATTTCTCTTCCTTCTTATACCTTCACCTGTGCCACTTGTACCCTTTTCCACTATTAGTTGTCCCTCTCCATTGGATCTTATATCAATTCAAAAAACCCTCGATGGTTACAACCCTCCTCGCGTCTTCAAGGCAACGCAACAGCAAGACCGACACCGCTCCGCCTAGCTTACCCGCTTTAGACCTACTGAACGAATGAAAATCGCCTTTCTGGAAGAATGTGAACGAGATAAAGCTGTCAAGGTGTATCATGTGTGTGTGTGTAGGGTGTAAGGTCGTCATATAACTAATGTTCATTCACTTTCACTCGTCCGCTATCAGTCTCAGTACTGATAGAAATGTGGCGATGATGTTTACGTCTGTGTTTTTAAATGTCAAGAGAATTCAATAGGATTCAATTACCGACACGCGAATTCACCCCTTCCGTAAAGGCCTTCGGAGAATGGACATTTGAATGGGGTTCTTGGTAATAATAATGAGATATTAGGCACCTTTCTAAAGGGAGGACACACGGCCTTTGGGGTGGCGAGCAACGGTGAGTTCCCATTCTTCAACGTGACAATGGTACAAGTTTCCAGAGTACCGTTGTCCCATGACATATCATATTTTAGGACCGGTCATTTAAGGCGAAGGAGTGGATTTCTCTTGTTTGGGTAAGGCTTTTGGAACACGTTGTACTCAAGTGCAACAGGTTCTGCCTTAGCACTGATACGTTTCCAGGTTGCGGAAAACGGGTTTTTAATAATGTGGTCTACGAATGAGCAATCAAACCATGTTAAGAGGATTAGGTAAATTAGTCCGTGTGGTAAATGTTGTTAAGGATACTTTCAATTTGTGGACTTCGATCATGCATCTGAGTACAAAATAGGATTAAATTATTTGAAACATTTGTAGTAATTAATGTGGGCAGATCGTAATATAGAGGGATAAGAGTAAATAAACAATTGGTGTACAGCGAACATTGGCATTAATGCTTTAATACTTGCGACATCTAACTATACAATGTTTAAAATAAAACAAGGAATATCAGATGTTGTATCTCTCGTGACAATGGCACTAATTACCCTTCTGACCCTTGTGAAAGAGTTGCAGAAAGCATGCACTTTCTCTGTGTCCGTCTCCGCATCTGCAACAAATTAACATAGCTTCAATAAAAGCAAATTAGGCATCTATCTAGTGAATGAGTACCTTAAAAAGACAGAAATTGCTTGTAAACAATACAATCTTTTTATTTTTACAAATAAATATATCATAAGTTAATTAATTATTTACTGATCGTATCCCTCCCTCTTTTATGGACTTATTAATGGGAATTCGGAGTAACGAGTGAGTTATTATCTATGCATACCAACATTTGTGACTTTGATGGCAATTTTCCTGCCATAAATCTAGTGAGGTCCTTTTACATGCAATGAGGCGACAAAGTATTTACACACTTAAATTTTAAGTATTTCTGAAATATTTAGTGCTTTCGTCTGGTTGTAAAACTAGCTCAATAAATATATATTTAATAGAAAAATAGACATAAGATAGATTTTCTTTGTATATGACAACAATTGCTACTAAAAAAAATTAGCAGGCGGCAAAAGTATTCAATCAATAATACTTTCAGTCATTTAATATTTCGTGGCATAACCTTTGTCTGCAATGAGAGCACGAATACGATTCTCATGACATAGGTCTATTGACATAGTTCTACATATAATGAGGCAACACAAGTATTTGTACATTTAAATTTTCAATATTTTTGAAATATTTAGTGCTTTCGTCTGTTTGTAAAACTAACAAGAAACTCAGTAAATATATATTTAATAGAAGAAATACACATATTAGCTTTACGCGATCATTTTCTTATATTTTATTCTACTCCTCTAAGCAAATCTCCTTCAAAGAGGCAAAGTTTTGTGGGTTTCTCTTTCGGATTGCAGCCTCCAGTATTCGCCACACTTGCTCAAAAGGACTGAGGTCTGGCGATTAGCTTGGCCATGAAAGGAAGTTTATTTTTCCTCTCTTAAACTATTCTTGAGTTAATTTGGTCGTGTGCTTAGGATCATTGTCTTGCTGAAATATCCAATGATTCCGGCCGTAGATTTTTCGCACTTAGGATCACCTTTTCCTCCAGTATCTTTCGAGATGTGTCACCATCCATTTTCCCATCAATTATGTGGAGTGCTCCTGTGCCATGTGCAGTATAGCAGCCCCGAACCTTGAACCCCCCACCCCTCCTCCTCCTTGTTTCACGGTTGGGATGGTGTGCTTAGGATTATAGGCAGTTCCTTCTGCCTAATGAGCACATTTTGGTCGAAAACTTTTATTTTAGTTTCATTCTTTAATTTTCGAATCATGCAACTCGAGACCGATCGATCGTTAATCTTGCGCGGAGCACCGGCTCTTGGCAAGTTGGAGGGGATTCCTTGCTCGCGGTGCTTTCGAATTAAAGAGCCTACAGTTGCATCAGGCACTTACACTCCCTCAGAAATAGTCCTATAGGATAATCCATGCTGTCGAATAGTTTGATGAACTTCTTTGACTTTCGGCATTGTTCAAAGTAAACGGTGCTAATATTAAGCAGTTTACATCAATTTTATTTCTACATATTTCTTCAATCTTACCCTTTTCATTAAATTCATAAGATTTCTTTTATTTAATAATAATATTTTTGCAAGTTATTCGAGTGGTTGAATACTTTTGTCACCTGCTAAATTTTCTTTATTAGCAATTGTTGTTATATACAAAGAAAATCTGTCTTATGTGTAATTTCTTCTGTTAAATATATATTTACTGAGTTTCCTGTTAGTTCTATAACCCGACGAAAACACGAAATATTTAAGAAATATTGAAAATTTATGTGTGCAAATACTTGTCACCTCACTGTACAAAAGGAAAGATGTCATTAACCCCGGTCCTATCAATAATGGTACCTTTAAAATATTATTAATGATGTCATTACGTCATATTTTTCCTCTCTGTACGTCATCCACAACGCCTTCTTTCTAGAGGTGAAATAACTTCTGGAGAGGTAAGTGCTCTATCGCGACCCAAGTATTCTCTTAATTATGCCACATATCTTCACAGTCCTAACCTCACCAATTTCTTTACTTCAGAAAAAAATGGGCAGATGCTCACATTAGTTAAGCAAATAACAACGGCGTTGAGGGTTTGATGAAGCAAGTGGGTCTATTCAAGAGGGTTGGGAGGATCTGGAATAAATTCTATTAACCTTAAAGCTATTACACTCAACCCCATGAAGTATTTCCCCGAATGTACTCGGCATTCGAATTCCCGACTTTACCAAGGTTACCCGAGGATATACGGGTATATCAAAAGATTAATGTTTTAGAAATTTCCCCCAGAGATTTGTCGTTTGTTTATTTTTTTACGGCGCTTAAATATTTAAAAAAAAAATTTAAAATGTGCCTGTTCGTATCGAACAATTTGCCTAACCTTTGTTTAGAAGAATAGATATTTAGTGAAGAAGAGAAAAAGTTGTCTAAATGAAATGAAATTTAAATGGTTTCCGCAAAAAGTTGGAACGTGCCACGTTCCTGCCGTTGCGATGGGTCGCTCTTCGAGGGTACGCCCAGGAATACCGTGGTTGGATACACGTAGGCGAAGACGTTGTGAGAGAGGCTTGATTTCTTCCCTCCTTGAACTGAAAATACGTGTAAACGCGTTTGTGTGCGAGGTAGAGTGAATTATTACCGGAATTCAGTGATAAGTAGTTGCTCGAGAAAAAGAGTATGTGCTCGACTTGAGTGAACCGTTGGTTCGGCTTGTAATAGTAAGCAGAAAAGGTGCGTTGTATGTAGTAGGATTGTAATCTGGATGAAAATCGCAGTGCCTAAATTAAGTGCGATGTTCTTACCAATGCGAGAAGTGGGGTCTTTAGTGCAGTACAGCCTTATTATCAATGCGAAGCTGAGCTTTATATTAAGAAAGAGTCTTCCTCCAACTCTTGAGTCGAAATCCTTGATGCGATGTGGTTATCAGATAATCTTGTTTGCCCAGTTGCGAGCGCGTTCTATTATCGCTTAAGAATCCAGCGTCACCTGCGTAGGGTGGGCTTGTGATATACTACATATTCCCTATCTTGTTACCTTTACATCCTAAAGATACATACTGTATGTCACGTCTATAAAATCTGCCTCACATTCTTAAACTAACCTTCCAAATTGTCCTGTCGCACGGTCACATCACCGTAGACTCTCCTCCATTGACTGTGAGCTGATGTATCGGGATCTCGCCTCACTTTTTCTGGATAGTCCCACTGTCTCCAATCTCTTCTGACCTCAACCTATCCTCGACTCCTTTTTGCAGTTAATCTCCTCCTACCTTGACACTCACACTTCCCTTCGTCCTTCCTACTTTCGCAGATCCAGCGGCCGTTCGTTTTCCAACGCGCTCCTTGAGGCCAAAACTCACAAAAGGACATGTGAGAAGTACCTTCATTTGGCCCACACCAGAGCTATACAGACGTAACAAGTTTTTCTCGCTTATTCTCTTGCAACTATTGCGTACACAACCCTCCCGCAATCCTCCCGCGAGGTCCATATCAGTGGAATTCTGGACGAAAACAAACAAAATCCTCATGCATTTTTATAGCTCACTCGTCTCTCGTCTCCCAGGCTAGCCCAAACTCCTCCCCCATCTTCCCATCCGCTTTCTGTGCGCTTTTCCCCGATAAGGTACTAAATATTCGCGGTTGGATTCAGACTTTGTCTGTACCCGGTCACACTATAATCCCTCTTACCTTGCCTCCCAATCTCACTTCCTTCACTCCAGCCTCCTCTGAGGAGCTTGCCTCAATAATCCGCTCAACGACAAAAACCTGCTCTCCACTTGACACACTCTCACCTAGTCTTTTGGTTCAGTTCTTACCACACTTTCCGGGTATCTTCAACGCTTTACTGGCGCTAGGAAAGGTTCCTTCTGACTTTAAACATGCTGCTGTCCATCCGATCTTAAAGGAACAAAATCCTGATCCTAATAATCATTTAAAATATCGCCCTATCTCTCAACTTCCGTTCCTACCCAGACTCTTGAGAGCGCAGTAGATACCCGCACCACTAAACACATTTCCTCCTCCTGCACCAACGAAACCTTCCAACCCGGCTTCAAGGTAGACCACAACATTGAATCAAATCTCCTCCTTGTGACTAATCGACTCCGTCGCGAGGCCGACGCTGGGAGACCTTCAATTCTGGTGCTCTCAATCTCTCGGCAGCATTTAAGATAGGTGGCCACTCCGTTCTTCTCCACCACCTTCGTAACTTCATGGGTGTATCTGAAACTGATCTGGACTGGTTTTGCTCTTATCTGTTATCTCGTATTCATTCTGTCCACATCGAGGGTGATGTCTCTTGGCCAGTTGCTGTGTCCTATGGTGTTTCTTAGGGCTATGCCCTTGGTCCGCTTCTTTTTCGTATCTACCTTCCCCTTGGCCTTCTTTTGCGTTGCCTGGATCTTTCATTTCATTTTTATGCTGATGACACGCAAATATCTCTCTCCTCCACCCCAAACTCGTTCGCTGTGGCCGACACCATCACCGTGGCTAATCTTATATCCGCATATGACACATTTACCGAGGGGTTATCGGATAACTTCCTCAAACTAAGCCATAACAAGAGGAGTTCTTTTGACTAGCACTTCAGCAGATATTCGCTGTAAAAATGTAGGCCCCTCTCTCAATTTAGGTGGCTCCCTAATTGCATTTTCTGACAACTCGATTTCAAATCGTATGGTGCTAATATCAGAAAATCGTCTCTCTGCTTTCTCCGTAACCTCAGTCATATCCGGTCCCACATTGACTAAAAAAGAGTCATGCCTTTGTTACCCCACGCCTTGATTACTGTAACTCACTTCTCACTGCAGCCCCCAACACTTAATTCAGCCATTTTAACTTCTTAAGAAATTTGCTGCTCGAGTTCTCCTTCGTCGACGACAGTTCTCCCCCCCCCCGCTCCTCGAACTTTATTTTCAATTTTGAAATTACTTTTAAAGCCCTTCTCACATTTAAAATCATCAATACGGTGATCGTGCCTCGCCTGTAGTTGCTCTTTAGCTGTTGAATGGTCTGCCTCCTGGCATACGCTCCACTTCCTTGTCCGGCACTTTCAAGCGGGCTCTAAAAAATAAACCTATTTTGTCAATTTTTTCCTAGTTGATGAAGGAACGCCCTACGAGGGCTTCAAATTCTTGAAGGACAGAATATAAAACCTCTATTATTATTATGGCCGGTCAAGTATCTAGGTCACTGCTATTAACTCCAGCATCTTTGAAAGCTATTCATGAATAAATCTAGGACAAGTATACTGTATACACTTTTTATTGGTGTAATAATTTTATTACTAATCGGTTAACTCTTCTATTTTTGCAGACCTCGCTCGATTAGGACCATGGGATACAGACACGAAGCCAAAATGTATTTCAAAGGATCTCCATATCACAGCATTACTGAATCTAGATCGCAGTGATACCTCTCTATCCCCTTTTATTATCACTTTCTAGAAGTGAGCCAACATTACGACTCTATCCTACGGAGCTCTATCCTTGGAGACAATACTTCATTCAGAAGGATGGATATCCACGAGAAAAAACTTTCATCAACAAAAATCATGAACCCACTTTATGGCACGGAGGGGACCTGTATTGCAGAAGGGAAACTTTCTAGCTACATGGTAACCACGTCACTATCAAGGAAAGATAACGAAAGGCAGCGAGGAGGAGACACTATTGAGAAATATGAATGTCCTTCAATGCTCAAATATAAGAGTCCTTTGAAAAATGACACTTCAAAATCGATCCTTTTGGTTACAACTGGAACCAATAAGGGGCTAACAGCTACTAGAAAAAATAACCCTAAATCCCCTATGAAATTCTGTGCTTACGGGGCAAAAGGATGTCATGTTATGACCGTCAAAACGACAGTGACTCCCCAATATTCCTCTAAACCATCTAGCCTCAGCTCACCAAAGCCCAACTGTCAGAAGATAGCTCAAAAGATAGAAGAAGACATTTTAAAAGAGATTAAAAATAGAGGTGGCATGAAGACCAGTCAAACTATGCACCAGCTTAGAAAAGAAACAGTAATATCACCAAGTGTTATCACCAAGGGCAAAATGTTAGCTAAGAAAACTGGTCAAAAGATGTTTTCTGAATCAGAGACGATAAAAGTTACTCAACATCCAAGAAAAGTTGATATTACTTTAAGTAAAGGAGCAACCAGAAAAACTGATACTCTTCGTCTTCTGAATCGAAAAGAAAAGTAAGTTTAATTAAATTTTTATTACTTTGTTTAATCATTTTATAGCCCAGACAGGTACAAAAGCAACCCATAATGTTACGAAAATGGTCCAGTTTTATGTTTTCCTCCTGAGTTCATATAGAGATATAAATTAGAGGTTATGTAAGTCTCTGTGGCAGAGTTTGCTCTGGTCTTGTATGAAAAAACCCAGCTTTGGCAAGCTCTTTGAAGCTGATTTTCTTAACTATTTTTGAAACATATTTGTGGGAAAGACTACGTGGTTTACAAACTGAGAAGGAGATCAAAGCGAAAGTAAGTCAAAGAGTGAAATATTGCAGGGATAAATGGACTCTCGAATAAGAGTGATTATTGAAACCACAATTTAAATCAAAATGCGTCTAAGTCATCATCCTCATTTTAAGTATATGCCTTTCACTTCTGAGGAAAACTCGCCTGATATTTTGCTGATCTAATCCAATTTTCTTTGGGTTTCTGTATTTTGGGGGGATTTCTACATTTTCTTATTGTTTTTTTCTTTGGATCATTTTGGATTAATTGGAGTCTATTCTGTGATTTACTGGTGCATTTCTTGGCTTGAAATCTTGCCATACGTTCTACTTCCCTTTTAGGTTCTTTATTGTTTAGATTATTTAATGTTTAATTTACTATGTTCATGTATCCACTAAGTTCTCTTTCTACCACGATAAGTTATGTTATTAATGTTCATAGCTCTCTGAGTTAGTCAGTATTATCATGAGTTGTCACTCAGGTCCTAAATTTTAGCTTTATTGGTTGGTTACTTTTCACGCAGATTGGCATTGTATTTCTTTTAAGATGATGCTTACCTACCCTTCCAATTGATTACCAACAGTGATTATGTGTTGGTTTTCTTGATTTTTTTTATAGATGTATGCATTTGTTTAGGATTCAAATTTGCAGATTGGCATGTTCTCAGTTCACCAAATCACCAGCTGCTTGGTTTGTTCTGACATTTGTCCTCTGCTAGATTCGTTTTCAGGCTGAATTTCGCTTGCAATATGAAGCAGTGTTTGATTTCCTCTATGTTGTTATTTATTGGTACAATATTAATAGCGGGCCTCAAATCGCTGTGGTTTTCTCCGTCTAAATTAGCTTTCTGATTTTTTCTTCAAGAGCATGGACACTTTTGGTCAGATTATATGTGTCTACTCCTGTACCTTTGTTTAGCTAAAATATTTTTCGAGTCATGTAGGCTTTAAAGTTTTGATTGTAAATTTCTGGAGGAATCCATTGTTTCTTCATGGTTGTTATGATTGCTGGTGTTTCTATTGATTCCTAGGATTTTTGATTGTCCACTCAGACCAGGTATAATCTGATCTTGTAATCTGAGTTTTTTTTCAATGACCCTGCTTCGAGTATGTAGGTATTCGATCGCTGAGAACCCATTTTTAAAGCATTTTGTTCTTTCAATTGTTGCTTATCTGGTTAACTATGACGTCCTTTGGTAATGGCTGCAAAGGAGAGTGTATAGACGTAAAAAAAAGTGGATTGGTCTGTAGTTTGCAAGATTCATCTTGTCTCCTTTTTTGTGTAGCAGAATATTTAGCCTATTTTGCTAGTTTTCTGGAATTATACTTTGTTTAGAACAATGACAAGACTGCCTAGCTACTCTAAAAATATTTCTGACATATTTAAGTAGGTTTTACTTTTGATGAGTTTGTTCAGTTCAACTTGTTTAATTTATTCGTCAGTGCCAAGGTCAGACGACTGATCTTTCGTCTGACCTTGGCTACGATTGACCTTTGCTCAGCTTGGATGGTCCGGTTTCGCTTTTCCCCGAGATTGAACACAATTTCTAAAAATCGCCTTCAAGCAAAATCTCCTAATTTCTATATTTACTAATCTGCCTACTGGTATAAGCCACCCTATCCTTTCCATTGAATCTTTCAAGTGTTCTTTGAAGATCTATGTATCTCTTTTAGTAAACCTTTACTACGTCGGTAAACGGAAACTCTGGAAAGGCCCATGGCCTTAAAGAATGCCATACAAGAACGTATTGAATTGGAAAAGTTAGTTTTGAATGCCTTAAACCCTTTGAGATACTTCATTAGGTTGTTTTTTTTTTTGCAAGAGTTTATGGTTATTACATGTGTTTTCTTGCACATATAACAATTTCTTTACTATTTTATCAATTTATTGATTTATTGTTGCATGTATCTTTATGTTATCAGAGTCAAGTTTTTCCATCGTATACTATTGAGGCTGTAGCAGTAATTAGAAAAAAAGATAATTTGCTGTCGCGAGTCTTTCTAACGGCTTCTGTCAATGTGTCCAAGAATAAAATTGATATACATTACTTAAAAAGTTACAGTTACTCGATCTCTCATTTTCTTTCCCTGCCACTCTGATTTAACTTTACGATAGCTCAGAACTTTTTCTACTATAAAATTACTCATATATGGAATGATCCCCCCCCCACCCAATTCGCCGATGGCACCTTATTCATCATATTTAAGAATATAATTGATAAATATTGCTTATAAACTTATCATTAAAAGGCAATAGTCCGTATAAATAATACTCGAGTTCTATCCCTCCTTTCTTTTACCCTTCCGTCTACTGAATGTTGCTTGTTCCTTCTTTTTCCTACTTGTGCTGGCCTTTAGGGGATCTTAGGTACCCTGCTGGTCTGTAACAAGGCCTGAGTTATGCTGACTATAACTACGGAGAGGAAAATCAAATAGTTTTGAAACAAAAACCACAAAACATAAATAGTTCCATCTCAGAATCGTTGTTGTGATTTTTTTTAGGAGAAATTTCTTCCATTATGTTTCACAACACAATATTGCAGCGACAGTGAGAAAGAAAGTGTGTGGGGGAATTATTTTGCCTCGAGAAAAGACTGCAAATAAGAGTGCAGTAAATTCCTGTACTTTTGATTCCCCCCTTCCCTCCCACACACACACGTTATGTTTTTCCGAGAAAGAACTGCGAATGAGAAAATGCAGTAAATTATTGTAAATTTCCCTTCCTTCATTTCAGACCTTATTGGCTCTTTTATCTTTGTATGCGCATGTTTTTTTCCCCGTTAAGCAATTCCACTATTTCCTTTGCATATTCTCAAGCCAAAACACCTCAAACCACAACATTTTTTTCTTTCAAATATCAACAAATTCAAGGTTATTCCCAAACTTTCAGGCAAAACAATATGGCCTTTAAATCGTGGTAAACCATAAATGGGCAATCACAATATTACTTAGCGTATTTTCAGTGATTTTCCAACCAATTATATTCTCAAAACAATAAAAGTTTAATGAAAAAAACATCGAAAAATGGGAAAACAAAGGGTAAAATTTCATCACCGCGTTGATAGTATTAAAGGTTTGTGGAAATTAATTTTAGTTCGGTCCAGACGACCGCGAAAAATGGGTCTGACTTCGAGCGCTGCTCTATTATGAACATTTAAAGCTAAAAGGAGGAAATAAAAATATTTTAGAGGAAGGACTGGTGTTGTATAAGGCAAAATTTCATTTTCGAAATGATCTTCGTTGGATTACAGATACATATTGTTACAAAGGAATAATTTGCAATGTTTTTAAAAATGTAAGTTTAATTATCAGCCCTGTTGCATTCGGCTTGACTTAGGTCAACATTCTCGATGAACTTCACCGATACGGGTTTGTGCCACAGATCCACCACTCCTTGTAGTTGTAGGGTTTGTTTTGGGTATATAAGCAGCAGGCAAGTTGAGAATGTGTTAAACTGTCTGGTTCCTGGAAGCAGCGTGGGTAGATGTCCGTATTAGGCGGGCTGGTGTGGCATTTGTGTTTTTAGTTGATGACTGCAGCGGAGCCTTATCAGAGTGACTCGTGTCGGATGTTGGATGGGTTTCTTATAGGTCGATATTTGATGGAATGGTATTGGAGAGGTGGCTTGGATTGAGATTGGATGCTATGTTGTCTTATGACTATATGGATTGTTTTGTGGGCAATGGCGTCCTGCTTATCTGGAGGTAGGATTTCATGGAGTGTCTCATTAGAGGATGTTCTTAGAGTTGGTGTGGGAGTAGTATGGATCTATTTGATGGCATGGGTGGCTTGGTCTTCGCGTATTATGGAATAATTGCATTACTTAAACTGAGGTAAATGCAGTGTTTTATGGGCACGACCTTGGTTTCAAGTCTAAGTGGTTTATTGGAGTTGCTTGCGGGGGCATCTCTTGGTGAGGATGAGTGTTGTGTTTTGCGTCTTTTGTAGTGTGCTGTGTTGAGTGTATCCCAGTTTGGGTGTCCAGACCATTGAGGCCTAGGTGAGTGAGGAAGAGATATACTGCCTGTAGGGGTGGGTGAAGGATTCCTTAGTTTGTTCTGTGAGTGCTCCTGGTGTGTTCCATTTCCATGTTAGCTTGGTTTGTTGTCGCAAAATTAGTCATGTAAACAGTGTGACGCCAATCACTGTAGGTGTTTAATTAAAAAAAGTCGGGTGTTTAGAATTGAGATAGGGAAGGGGATTCTTCGTTGTATTACAGTTTGTGGGACATGAAGAGGGTAACAAAGGATTTTGAAGGTGAAACAGTAATTAGGTTCAGTTAAAGCCAACGTTCGAAAGCTATGATGTAGAGTTATAGTTACGAGCTGCATGGGTGTACCTAGTGTGTTGGTAGAGTATGATGATGTAATCAGCATAGCTAAAGAATGTGATGTTGGGATTTCGGGAAGGAGTGCCATGCAGGAAAAGGTTAAAGAGAGTTGGAGAGAGAACGGATCCCTGCGGGAAACCGTTGTGTACTTGATGTGCTTGTGATAGTTTTCCGCCATGGTATATTGGTTGTGCTTGTCGACATGTGAGGAGGTTGTTCTGCAAGCAATTTAATGTAGCTAGAGTTAAGTGTGGTGTTCAGTATTTTGTTGATGAGGATGCGTCTGAGCACCCTGTTTATGTCGATTTTTACCATTAGTGTTATGAGTGAGTTTGTGGGTTGGTTAAAGCCATCTTGTATGAGTTGGGTGATGTTGGTAAGTACAGGGATTGTTGAGTGCAATGGTTGGAATGCGTGTTGTGAGGCGTCTAGTGGAATATGTGGGTTTATTTTGTTTAGTACTAGACGTTCCATACTTTTGGATGGAGTGCAAAGTAGGGAGATTATGTGGTATGATGGGGAGGGGTGAATGGCTTAAGGTAGGGGTTTATGTAAGATGAGGATGGGTATTATCTGATGCGTTTTCTAGATATTTAGAATAAAGTTATCAGATGGAGAGAGAGTAGTTGAATAATTGTATGAGGGCGTGTTGAATCAAAGTGTTTTAGGTAAGTGTTAAGTTGTTGGGTCCAGAGGCGGGGTAGGATTTAGCTGATGAAGATCATTTCTGTGGTGAATTGTCCTGGAATATCGTAGTCAACAGAAACTTAGTGTAAGTCTAGGTGTTTGTGGCTTTCTACGAGAAGTCAGATGCTATCTTAGTAATTTTTGCGTCGGTAGTATTCTATGAGAGTAGTTGCCTGTTTGCGTGAAGGAGATTGAATCGTGCGTTGTCTCGTTTCGCATTATTAATGTTGTAAAGTCCCCAGATAACCTTCACAGTTAAAAAGATTAAATAAAGAGACTTTAAAATAAGTATTGTTTTATTTATCTAAATTATCATTTAAAAATATTATCCCATTTGTATTCCTAATAAGTATTGATACTAAGAGAAAGATTTATTTTACATTTTCTAAAGTTATTTGTTAATGTGTAGTAATACTATACTTCACTACACCTTGAATACAAGGATTAAGTCGGCTAAATAACGAAGTGGCAACCCAAGGTGCCAAACCATCTCATCTCACTCAAGGACAGCCCGCATTGTCTTGTGTCACGCGGAGCCGTTTGGACAAGCCCCCTTTTTAATTCCTACTTTCATTCTTTCCCCCCCCCACTTCTCTCACTCTCTTCTGTCTGTATTTTTCTTTCTCTTCTCTCACTCTTTCTCTCATATCTCATTCTCTTTCTCTTCTCGACTCTTCCCTTTCTCTCCCTTTCCCTTCCCCTCAAAAACCCATTCCTTTTCCTTCTAACTCCTTTCCCTCCCCTCCCCTCTCCTACCTTCCTATTTCTTCTCTAACTCTCTGCTGGCCTCAGCAGACGAACTATTATAATAAATATTTATGGCTCGTTGATAGTCTCCTTAATGGGATAGCACATTTGTTCAATAGTCACTTTTCAAATTCTTTCGTTCCAAATTCGCATTTTTTGGTTTTGTATATCATTTTATTGCAAATTATTTTTTAGCAACATGACTTTCTAGTCATGTTGCTAAAAAATAATTATACCATAAAAAAGTGCATAAAATTTGCAATAAAATGACATACAAAACCAAAAAATGCGAATTTGGAACGAAAGAATTTGAAAAGTGACTATTGAACAAATGTGCTATCCCATTAAGGAGACTATCAACGAGCCATAAATATTTATTATAATAGTTCGTTGGCTGAGGCCAGCAGAGAGTTAGAGAAGAAATAGGAAGGGAGGAGAGGGGAGGGGAGGGAAAGGAGATAGAAGGCAAAAATTGTATATATTCGTGGAAAATCTTTCTTAGATATTTAAAGTTAATTTGTGAAAAACAAAACAAAACTACACGATTGATTTTTATATCATTTTATTGAAAGTTTTATGCACTTTTTAGAGTATATATTTTGTTTTAGCAACATGACTAGAACATAGTGATAATTATGATAATGCAAAATTTTATACATTCGTGAAAATTCTCCGTAGATATTTAAAGTTGATTTGTGAACAAAACGCAAAACTATACCATCCGATTTTAAATATTTGCTTAAAAAAACGGCGCCTGAGAACCTGTTTATATTTTTAGCATCATTCGAATATATATTGAACTAAATTTCAGGGCATTCAGAACACCACTACTATTCACCTAACACCTTCTTTTATAACTGAGAACAAAACCTAGAGTTGACCTTGTCCGAAAAATATATATTTTAGTCCGCCATTAACACAAATTTACATGGAACTAAAGAAAACTGATTCCAAATGATAAATAAATCATATGTGTATCGTTTGCTCGTGAATTGAGTTCGAATGCTTAATTTTTAGTAATTCTATAGCTATTTATATGATATCAGGTTTCAAGGGAGAGGGGTTCTGAAAGAACCCCCTGTATCTCAAAAACGACGTCGTAGGTTATTATGATTTCGGCAGAAATAAATGGGCTCTTAATGAGATTTAATTTCATATATGATTATCTAATGTAGTAAAAGGATGAAAAAATGAATGTGGTATCGCTTTAATTGACCTTTTCGGCGCGATCACAACAAAGAGAAGCGAGGCATGAACAACATTCTTTGCTCGACACTTGAGGGTGGTCCTGCATCTAGGATGAATCTTTCTTTGACTAGTTCTTTCGCTCGTCACCTTTTTCTTCGACTATTTTATTAACACCTTTCTCTCATTCTGTGGCTCTTTCATTGACTCTTTCCTCGATAAATCCCCAGATTAAGAAGGCAAGAGTAAACGAGTTAATTGAAATTTCAGCACAGCAGAAGTAAGCTTGACGAAAAGCAATGTGGATTAAACTAGCTCCCCCCCTGCCCCGGGTATCTCCGTTCATCGTAGAGGTTTGTCTGTCCAGAAGAGATGAGTCTCCTTCACTAAACGCTCCTCGTAGTCTCTTCCTTATGCCTTGTATTAATCTTTCACACAATCTCTCTTCTTTAGAAGACCTTTTCAATTCCTCCTTGCGAACAAAGCCCAAATTATTTTTCAATTAATAATAATACTTAGTTTACGTAAAAAATTTATATACAGTATAATAAACATTCCTGCTAAATCTCGCACAGAGAAAACTAAAGAAAATTTTAAGCACTTTCCTTTTACTAACGAATATACACCGCTTTAATTGTATATTGTATAATCCATCGATTTCGATGAAGACCATCGTTGTCATCCAGCTAGCGAAGATGGATGGAGGGAGGGCAATTGATTGACAGTAAGGTCAGGTAATAATCGAGACATCCTCAGGAAGACTACTCACCCGTCTCCCTCTGGCCTGCCTCTTCTGAATGGCTGCAGTGGACCTGTTGGTCTAACACGGCTTGGCGCCTTTGTGCACAGTAGAGAGCCAATGACCTTGGTCCATTGTAGACTCCTTCGACGAGTCAGGGTTGATTCCAAACGGTTTCAGGGATGCTTTCTGAGTGTCTTTCTTCTGACCCCCATGAGACGTCTTCCCTTGTTGTAGCTCGCCATAGAAGTCTCTTGGAAAGCCGGTGGTCTGGTTTGCGAACATAATGTCCGTCCAGCGTAGCTGGGACTGCATCATGATAGTGAAAATGCTAGGGAGGGCAGCTTGTGCAAGCACACTTGTGTCAGAAATCCTGTCCTGCCATCCAATATTCATCAGCTTTCTGAAGCATATTGGGTGGAAGTGGTTCAGCTTATTGGCGTGACGTTGGTACACCGCCCAGGTAGGGTGTCCCAGGCTTGTATTAGTAGTAAACCAAATTAATGATATCAAGTCCAGCACATGCTGCTCTGGTTTCTTGTCAAATGAAAGTGATTCCACCAAATTTTCATGAAAGTTGGGCAATATTTAATTGTCGCGCAAAACGAACGTTTTGATAGCTCCTCTAAGATTCGACCTAAATTTCCATCAATATATCAACAATTAAGTCATAAGACAATGAATTTTTATCAATAATGTAACCGATGCATGACCAGATTTACAACAGAAAACCAAGACCTTCTTCTCTTCTTCCTACTTCAACACCTTCTTCTTGAGTTCCGCCTTCGTTTTTTTTAGGGACAGCTTTCGTGTGGAGGGGACAAGCTTCAAGAGGAACTGGGTTTGCCGTTCGTCCCTCGTCCCGTTGACGAAGAAGCGTTGAATGAGGGCTATTCCTCGTTCTGCGAGGTCGTTGGTGACCTTCAGAACACCATCCCTCTTCTTCGAGCATTTGAAACACGAATCCGTGTTCCATGTTTCAGGACTCAGCTCAAGGAAGGTCGGTTGCTGGCATCCTAGGAGACTTTTGAAGAGCTGCATCGACCATACTGAGCAGAAGCCGGAAAGCGGAAAGTGGCTTGTTGAGATTCATTGGTGTCTTCGACTCCAGTCGCCGTGAATTCTTGGTCTTAGAAGGACCTTTCATCCCCTCTACCATCTCCGCTTTCTGCTTCGGGAGGATGCAGTCATCGAAGATCGCCAGTCAGATTAGGTCATCGGAAAGGTACCAGAGATGGCGCCGCGTCACACGTTCCGTGACTGACGCAACCCCATCGTCGCGGATCCTCTTCACGTCAGTGATGAAGTCCAGGTCGTTTTTGGCTGCGTAGGACTAAATCATTGCCTCATTCTAGTATTTCGCGTAGTCCATGGTCACAAAGAACGCAACTTGACAGATCTCCGCCAACTCCCTCCTGCTCATCTCCAGCTGGTCATGGAAAAGCATGATTTTCACAGCTTAGATGGCCTTGGCCATCTATCTGGCCATGCGGTAAGCACCAGGAGCACGGAACGATGTAGGGACTCCTCCTCCAAGGTAGGTCACGCTCAGCAAGATGATCTCTTTGTAGTCTTCGTGTGGATGATTCCAATAGTCAAACAAACGTTTCAAGTGACCGACCATCTCAAGGCGGTGAGCTTCGTCGGATGACAAAGCGGTTGGGGTCAGCGGCTGTGGTCAGCTCTAGTCAACGAAAGACCAACGATTCTGGAGTCTTTTGAGAAGGGAGATGTCAGGGCCAGATGATGGACCCATGCAAGCCTCGAAGACATCCTTCAGAACAACTTCCAGGATGTGGTGGCGGCATGCCAACCAAACCAGAGGCTTCTTCAGTGCACGTTCAATCCTGATACCCCCCCCCCCTTGAACCATCCCCGTGTTGGCTGCTGTCGTGTTGAATGCCATTCCAATGATGTTGCACTCCAAGCGGCTTCCCACACCAGCTTCAAGACGGTTTCCGCAACAGCTTGTCCTGTCCCGTCTGCAGACAGAGGAACACCCAGAGGTTCCTCCGTATCCTTTTCGGACACCAAAACGGCCACACTCTCCTGCAATGAACTTCCGCCCCCTAGACTGGATAACAACTTGCCGTCCTAATGCAGGACCAAAGAGACTTCAGGCTTTAAGGAGAGAGACATGGCAATCTCTTCGCGGTTCTTGACTCTGGCCCGGTGGATCGACGAACAGGACACAGTGATATGTTCGATGTCGTAGTCGAGGCTTATTGCAGCAGCAGCGTAGGAGGATGTCGCAGCACGGATGGACAGATTGTTGCACTCCAAAGCAAGGATCAGCTCCTTGGTGAACTTGTTCTCCTAATGAGGTCAACGGCGTGGAGATTTATCTGGTGTCGGAACTTTGAAGTCGTCATCGGTGTCTTGGTTGAGCGATGAGGATGAAGTAGAAGACTCCCAAGCTACAAGCCACGCCACGATCAAGAGTGGATGCTAAAACAGCCACATCCTTCTTCCCCATGTCCCCCATCCTTTGTCTCTTACGTCGCTTCTCTTCAGTCACTCGTTTTAGCTTCTCATATACGCCAGCCTTCGAGCGGCTCTGCCGGTTTTCCCTTTGATCGTCCAGGAACGTCTTGTCTTCCTCGGTGATCTTCGTTACGATTGCCTTAGAATGCGCGATGTCGAAATGTCTTCGAGGCTGTCTCTGAAAATGCATCTCATCATTTCTTCCGTCTCTGTCTTCCGTGACTTGGATTTCGCCAAGGAGCCTACTCCTCGTACAGTTTGAGGATCTTCTTCATTCACGACACCTCTGACGTCAGAATGTTCGCAAGTCGCCACACTTCCAATACCTCCTCGGTAGAAGCTGCTGCAGGAAGAAGAACCTCCTTCTCGATCTTGTGGTGGAACAATAACACCTGGAGAACCTCCCCTCTCGACGGAAGACGATTCCCCGGGAATGACGATGTTGGGGACTTCTCCATTAGTCATACAAAGTTCTTAGATCCTGTTTTGCACGCCATCTCGTTAGATCTGGAAACACAAATGAGACCAAAATAGTTTTTTGATAGTTTGTTCTAACTTTTTTGAAGTGAGGCAAGCACCCTTTCACAACCTCACTCTCTGACGCCTAGCAGAAAACTAAACGAGACAGATCAAGGGCAACATGTGCTTATCCGATTCACTTCGGTTTCTTGGGACCCCCCCCCCCCGTCTCACCGACAATGTTTCACAGGCGTATAGTAGTGTGGGGAATACTACTGCCTTGTAGACCTTCTGTTCCACACATTAGCGTATAGTCTACCAAATGTTGCATTGGCTCTCGCAATCTTGACGTACACTTGATAGTCGATGGTGACATATCGTGACAATATGCTGCCGTAGTAAGTGAACCGGTGCACTACATCGAGTATCTGATCATTGACTGTGGTGTTGGACTCGATGTAGGCTTTCCCTGGGGCTGGCCAGTGTATAACTTATCGACGTTGAACTGCATGTTGGCCTCCGATCCAGCGTTAAAGGCACAATCATCAGCAAACAAGAAGTCTCTGATGATGTCTGTCATGACCTTGGTTTTTGCTTGAAGCCTCTTGAGGTTAAACAGCCCGCCATCGGTTCGGTACTTGAAACCGATGCCAACATCGCTATCTATAAAGGCATCAGTGAGGATCACAGAGAACATCAGGCTAAAAAGTGTAGGAGCCAGGACGCAGCCTTGCGTGACGCCGTTAGAGGCTGAAAATGGAGGAGATGTCTCGCCGTTGTCCTGGACTCTAGCTTGAATGCCATCATGGAGCTGGCAAACCAGAGAGATGAATTTCCGAGGGCATCCGTACTTGGCTATGATCTTCCGTAATCC
Source organism: Ceratothoa steindachneri (assembly GCA_963969495.1). Classification (NCBI taxonomy): domain Eukaryota; kingdom Metazoa; phylum Arthropoda; class Malacostraca; order Isopoda; family Cymothoidae; genus Ceratothoa; species Ceratothoa steindachneri. Next base: position 556,127 of record OZ018335.1, on the reverse strand, counting down.
TTGTCTATTCACGGTGTCGAAGGCCTTGGTAAGATCGACATAGGTTGAGAAACGGGTCTGCATTCTGCTCCTGACATTTCTCTTGCAGATGCTTTGCAGCAAACACCATGTCAATGATCCCGCACCCTTCCGGAATACACATTGGCCCTCAGGCAAAAGTCCCTGGTCAAGGTGTGCTGTGAGGCGGTTAAGCAGAATCCGGGCAAATATCTTGCCCGTTTCCCTTCCGCTTGTACAAATGAACGATGGAGGCATCTTTGAAATCCTGGGGGATCGTCTCCTCATTCTACATGAATGAGAATAGCTGACAGAGCATCTCAGTCAGTGCAGTAGATCTCTGCTGGAATGGAGTCTGAGGCGGGAGACTTGCCGTTGAAGAGCACACGGATTGCCTTCTGAGTCTCAAGTAGCTTTGGTGGATCGTCCAGTGCTTCGTTAATCAGGACTTGGGGGAGAAGGTCTAAGGCTTCATCATATATAGAGGAAGGGCGGTTTAGGACGCTGTCGAAGGGCTCAGTCCAGCGTTCAAGAATCTTCTCACTCTCAGTGATCGGAGTATTTCCATCCTCGCTGAGGAGGGGGAAGGGATGTGCTTGACGAAGTGGGGCTGTAGACTTCTTTTAAAGCGTCATAGAATTTCTTCATGTCATGCCTGTCAGATAGGAAAAATATAGCCGAAACCGAACAAAAATCATGCGCAGAATTCAGAGTTGCCAATGGCGAAAAATTACTTACTGCAACCGGTAATGATTGCAGTTTTGTGGTAAGGAAATGTATGAGTCTAAATCGGTAGTAAAAATTTATCAGGAGAGCAAATCAGTGGTAAAAATGCCAAAAAGGCTGATTTGCTTTAAAGGACGAAGAGCGGTGGTAAACGACTCACCGGAGTGGATATCAGTGGTAAAACCCCTACTACGGGTACAAATCGGTGTTAAAACCTGTGACATGAGTCCAGAACTGGGGTAAGCGCCCTTACTTTGAGTCCAGACCTGCAGTAACCACTACTTTCAGTCCAGAACTGCGGTAAACCCTACTTTGAGTCCAGAACTACGGTAAATCACTACTTTGAGTCCAGAACTGCGTTAAACCCCTACTTTGAGCCCAGAACTGCGGTAAGCCTCTAATTTGAGTCCCAAACTGCGGTAAACCCCTAATTTGAGTCCAGAACTGCGGTAAGCCCATACTTTGAGTCAAGCACTGCGGTGAACCCCTATTTTGAGTCCAAAACTGCGGTAAGTCCCTACCTTTAGTCCAGAACTGCGGTAAATCATTACTTTGAGTCCAGAACTGTGGTAAATCCCAACATTGAATCCAAAACTGCGTTAAACCCTTACTTTGAGTACAGATCGGTAATCAAATTCCTACCAAGAATGCATATCGTTGCTAAAGCCCTACCAGGAATGCCGACCGGGGGTAAAATTACCTCTTAACGAGTGCAGATCGATAGTAAAGCAACTACTTAAATTCCAAATCGATGGTAAACCCCACAACAATAGTGGCAATTGGTGGGTAAACTACCACGAGCGCAAATTTGTGACCAAAAACATGCTGTGTAATGCGGTGGTAAAATCCCTACAGTGGCAAAATCGGTGGTAAAGGTCTATCAATAATTAAATGTATGATAAAATTCTACCGTAAATTAACCTACGAGTATGTGGTATAAATAACAAATACCAAGAATGAAACTCGACAGCAAACCCATTACCACGAGTACACATAGTTGGTAAACTATCTATCACGATAAAATACGGTGGTAAACCCTACCGATGTGGGAAGTTCTGGTAAAACATATCCACATTATATATCGGTGGTAAAATCCCATATCAAGAGTGAAAATTTGTGATAAAACCACGAGTACAGATCAATGTTAAATAGTCTACTAATAATTCAGATCGGTGAAAACCCGACCATGAGTGTATATCGGTGGTAAAATGCTTACCAAGAGTGAAGATCGGTGTTAAAAAACTTCACTCGATATGCATGATTTACATACTTTTATTTCTCTCATAGTCATGTCATGCTTCTCCTGCTGAATAAGACGCCCCATCATTTGAAAGTACATTCCCATGTCATGGTGGAAACAACCACTCAACCACTTCTTCCGTCCCCTCCAGCTCACTAGGAAATCCTCTCGATCTAAGGTCCTCTCTCTTCTTTAATTTCAGATCAACGAATCCTGTCCCATCTTATTTTGCTCTCAAGGAGCTATTGGCTTAGATATAAACAAAAACGCCCATAAACCACCCTACTAGGCATTAATTGGTCGATCTAGTGTAAAACCCCTCCTAACGAATTGGAAATGACGTAAGCTTTAAAAGACACCCTCTGTACTAAAATGATAAATGTGTTTTAACTCCACCTAGTTCCTGAAATTGGCATATATAAACTAGGACATTTGTTGTATAAAGTAGCTCAGAATCCTCCAAAGGCTTACCACCTACTAATTTAAACTTCTTTATATTTGACCTTTCTAAAGCTGGAAAAAATGTGATAAAAATCAGCTAAAAAGATAAACTAAAAAAAATGAAACTCCTGTTTGGTCACTAATTATCGGTCGGAATCTTTCTGGTCAGTGTAGAGTTTCTGCTGCTTTACCACCAGCTGTGACCCCAAGTCATGCTTCAAGAAGGCATCCTAAAGTGAGGATCTCGTTAGTGTGTCTAAGAAGCGTAGGACCAACCAGTGCACAACCCCCAGCACTTTAAAACTTAACTTATAACTTATGGGTCCCTCCACATTGACGACCAAGACCCCATAGTGGTGAAATGTGGAAAAACCTCTAAAACGAGTAGAAATCAGTGGTATAACCCATACTAATAGTGCACATCGGAGGTAGGATCTATACCAAGAGTGAAGATCGTTGCGAAATCCCTCAAGACTGAAGATTAGTGGTAAACACTTACGAAGAATTCAGATCGCTGGTAAAACCCTAGCAATACAATTCGCTGGTAAAAATCCGACCAATAGTAAAATCAGTGGTAAACCACATATCGCGAGTACATATCAGTAGTAAACTCACTTATAAGGATTCAAGGATCTTAAAAGATAGAAAATGGGGTGTGATAGTAAGAGAGGTAAAGATAGAAAAAGTGTTATTTTAGTAGAAGAATGATGTGCCAGTACGTCTGGCTATGGCTTTCCATGTGCCTGTACGATGCTTCATTAGTAGTTTTTATCAAGCATTCGAGCCTTTGTTTTCGTGCTCTTGCTTTTTTGAGGCGAGAGCTTTCGTTACTCAACGATAGCTTAATTTACTCTGTGCAGATTGTCCTTAACTGAGAGTTTTTGTGCCTTGTTGACAATTTGTCCACTACGGATCTTTTTTTTTTTTCTTTTTTTTTTTTTTGTCCACTACGGATCTTTTTATCTTTTTAATTTTCGTTTAATCATCCAATCATTAGGTAGATTATTTTAGTTGTCTTTCCGGTGAGAAATAGTTATTTATAAATTGGTATCAGGTTTTCGCGCAACCGCTGTTGGCTTCTGGCGAATCCCAGTTTGAAGCGTCTTTCCGGGTAGTCATCTTCGGGAATAATCAAGTCATGCATGACTCTTGCTGGTAGATAGGTGTGCATGCTTCTCCATATCTTCATAGCTCTTGTGTGCAATGTCACGTTCAGGGGGTCAATATCTGTTAGTTCGTGCAGCCTTGTCGAAGGGACCATATCTAGGAGGGTGAAATCCAGAATGAACCTCAGTGCTTGATTTTGCACCGACTGTGCCGAACGAATTTGTGTCTTACTCGCTAAGTGCAAGGGAACAGCTGGGTACAGTAAGATCGGTCTTACCAAGGCCAAATATAGCTTCCTCTTATTGCGGAAAGAGAGTCTCCTGAATCTGTAGAGTTGGCCAAGTCTGGCCTTGGCTTGTGAGACTTTCTCCTTGATGTGATTGTTGTACCCATTAGAGGTTATCTGTAGCCCCAGAACACGGGCCTCTCGCGTGTAGGGATAGAATTCACCATCGGCTATGATGTCTGCCGTAGTGACACGTCCGATCGGGAGGATGTTAAATTTATCCATGTTAGTACGAATTTTGTTCCTCTTTTCGTAGAGGTTGAGGTTACTTATTTCCCCAGCCGACCTATTCGCGACGTCTATAGGGGCCTGATAATCGCTTGTGATTATCTGTGTAATATCATCGGCTAATTGCACATACACGGCATAATCCTGAGTAGGAAGAGGGAGGTCGCTCGTATAGATGGTGTAGAGCGTCGGGGACAGGCACCCCCCTTGAGGCACTCCTGTGTTTAGCGAAAAAGGTTGTCCCTCGTAGTTGTTAATTTTGATGGATGCCTCTCTGTCCTCTAAGTAGTCACAGAGGATCCTGGTGAAATTTGACTCCATCTCGAGGTTACACAGTTTGAACTTTAGCCCAGGCACCCAAACCTTGTCAAAAGCGGAGGCCACGTCTCTGAGCACGACGTCCACCCTCTTATTTTGGGCCTTCGCGTTCGCGATGTACTCAGTCATGAGAGCGAGGGCAGTCTCTGTACCGAGATGGCTACGGAAGCCATGTTGTTGGCTATTGTACGCGCCCTCAGTCTCTAAGAGGTTCCTCAGCCTATTGTTGATAAGCTTCTCCAATAATTTCCCGATGAACTCTAGTAGGGAGATGGGTCTGTAACTCTTGACTTCTTTCTTTGGCTTCCCCGGTTTCAAGATAAAGACCATTCTGGCTCTCTTTAGTGAATCCGGAAAGTAGCCAACGTTCAGACAGGCATTGAAAAGACTGAGCAGGGCTTCGTTGATGTTGGGTGGGGCGTTCACTAAATGCGCCTTAGTAATGCCAGATATGCCAGGGGCCCTCTGCTTGAAACTTTTTAGGGCCGACTCGAACTCCTCGTGGGAGAACGGTTCACCCTCGTTTTCCGCTCGTCGGGTGTGATCGACGAAGTGGTACGGTGTTGTAGATGGTCCTCGTTCCTCCAGGTTCGTCAGAATTTCTTCCTCGTACTCCTCATCGAAGTCTTCATTCTCCTCCTCGGTTATATTGAACTTCCTCATCCAGTGTTCTCTGAAGAGGGATTCAATTTCTCGGTCCTCGGTGATGGTTCTCCCCTCAGCTGCGATGGTTATACTGGATTTGGTCTGCTGAGTGCCACTCAGTCTCTTAATTTCTGACCAAAATTTTCTGGGGTTGGTTTCCAGGTCCATCTTGTCGATCATACCATCCCAGATTGTCTTGGACTCTTCACGGATGAAATGTCTAATCTCCATGCGCAGATCCCGAAATTCACGGTATCGCGCCGCCGTGTTACCACTTTCATTTATCTCCGCAATAAGTTCCTCCAGTCGGTCCTTCCTTGCTGTAATCTGGAAATTCCAACGTGGAGCAGGGAGAGTTTTATACTCGACCCTCGGGATAGCTAATCTATCAGCTTCCGTGATCTTGGTGGTGAGGTCCTCGAGGTGTTGATCTAAGTCCTCGAGGGTAGATCCGTCCAGGTGTTCTATGCGAAAGTCTTGGAGGACTCTCTTGTACCCGAGCCAGTCAGCTTTGGGTAGACATCTACGGGAGGGGATCTTGACCTGGATAGGGGAGATCGAGACGGTGGTAATCATGCTGAGGTGGTCAGAGGGAGAATAAGGGCCAGGGACGGTAAAATGGTTTAACGCGAATCCGTCGTTCGTCAGCACTATGTCGGGAGTAGTTGACGACCTCCTCGTCAAGTAGGTGGCGAAGTCTGGACCCGCTCTGTTCACCACGCCGCGTTCTATTAATAGTCTCAAGGAGTTGCCCGCCCCATTGAAGCCGGTGGTGTAACCTGCGTCCCTGCAACGAGCGTTCAGGTCACCGATGAGTATTACGGAGCTATTTCTTCTGAAGAGGCGGAGGAAGTTGGGAATGGGCAAGTACGATCTCCTTGGTGGCTGGTACCCAACAGCAACAATCAAATCATCGACTAGCGTGCAAATTTTAACCGCTAAGTACGACTCTTCTAGATTACTAATTTCTTTAAACTTGATGCCCTTACGGACTGCAAGGGCGACGCCATCGTATCTCTCATTAGAGTGATTAGCCGTGATGGTGGTAAAGTTGTATAATTTGATTGGGTCTGTTTCTGGGTTAAGTCCGTGCTCAGAGATGAGGACGATGTCAGGGTCTACCTCACGGATTATATTGCTGTATACGTATTTCTTACCCGTCCAGCCATTAACGTTAAGGGAGAAGATCTTAAGTTTGTTAATATATCTGATCGTACTTTCCATATTATTCCCCGTGAAGGTTAGATACTTTCGCTGGCTCCGCCTGTGCGGGCGACCTCACTCGAGCAGATCTCTTTTTTTTAAATTGGTCATGGGAAAGATTGAGACATGACTCACCACATATCTCAATTCTGCCTTGTTTGAGAGCCGAAATCATTTCTTCTTCGCTAATATCAAAGTCGTAGTCCCATTTAAATTTTCCTTTGATCATTCCGTCAACAATATCTTTGACCTTAGCCGTTCTTGGGAGGGGGGCAGATGGGGATGCGTAAACACGAAGGTTGATGTCAGTCGACTTGTATACTAGGGAGGTCTGCTTGGTTTTCTTGGGGCTCCTATTTCTTTGAGTCGTCCTCTGGGTATCAGCGATCTCTTGAGTGGGTTGTTCGGTTTCCATGATCGTGGGGGAGTCCGACGAAGTTGGCTTATTAAGTCTGGGATCTCGGGATTTGGAGCGTCTCCTTGCCTCAGCGGTTGGTCTGATTCCCGTCTGAGTCTGGTACAGCTCGGTTGAGGGGGGATTATCCGGAAACCACATAGGTTTCATTCCGTTCTGAGTTAGCATACGATTCAACTCAGTAGCGTAACTTCCCGGCTGAGCAATATTCACAAAATGAGCGTGTATGACGCACATCACTAGGTCTAAGTTCATAGAAGGGTCAAGTTGTAGAAGGGTCTTTTCTTTTTCCTGGGTCTGGGCTGCCTGAGCGTAGGAGGTCGTTGCCCTGCGGTGTTTTTCCTCCTGCATGTTCTTCTTTTTGTCTGTGACTAATGTCTTCTTCATTGGACACGACATTGAGAGGGTACGGTGTGGGCCGCTGCAATTAAGGCACTTTTTGGTAGACCCGCTGGTGCACTCACGCCAGGTGTGCCCGTCTCCGGCACATTCGCTACAAACCTTCCCTCGGAAGGTGCAGTCTTTGGTGGCATGTTGTTCTAGGGCATAGCAAGAGAAACACACCTGGACCGATACGAATGTTTCTCTTTCTATACATGATGGGGAGATCTTGGTGTAAAATAGGACAAGACCGGATTCAGCAGCTTTAGCGGCCATCTCAGTGGTCTGAAAAGTGGCCTTAAAAAGATGGGAATAGTCACCCCCTTCACGGTTCTTGAATTTATATATCTCTTCGACCTTCGCCCAAGTTTAGCCTGCCTTGATCTCGTCTCTTATCTCCTCGATAGTATGGGATCCAACCCATGGGTCTAGGCGTCGGCAAATTATGGATCTCTGAGCAGAGACGTGGGGGGGGATTTTCGGGGCCAAACCAAGTCCGTTGAGTTTTGCTCGAGCATCTTCGCTGAGGAGTTTATCTACGTCCAGGTCCGTATCACAGATCGCCAAGTAGCCGTACGTTTGGTCGACCAGACGGCATAGAGCAACTCCGATCGAGCTAAAGATGGTTGAAAAAACCGCTTCCCTCGTAGGCTTCGGGCATCTCTCTTTGACCCAGAGGGGGATTCTTCTTTGTCCCCTGGGGTCGTCCATGACGGCCCGCTAGGGGGAGTCTTCACCTGGGGTCAACCAGGCTCCTACTAGATGTGTCCCTATTATAAGCTCGGACCACCTTCTCTGCCCTACCTATAATAAATTGTCTATAAGGACCCACCTGCCGGTACTGACCACTCCGCCCCCTAATGGGGCCCCCTTCTTCGCGCCCCCTGTAGGGCTTCCTTCCGGGGTTCGGACACGTCAGGTACCGGTGGTCTCTACAGGTCTTAAGTGGCAGAGAAGTTATCAGGACTCGAGATGTGCTGCTGGTGGAGGAACAAAGCGCAGGTCCAAAGGTGGGGTTCGGTGGGGGCTTCCCCGGTAGACACGCGCGCGCGCGCGCGCCTCCGCTGCTTCTTCAAGGGGCCAGGGACGTTGGTCGTCAGCGGTCTTGAGAAGCGCGTAAATTTCTTCACCTACTATTTCTAGCAGAAATGCAGACGAAAGGATGAAGCAGGACTTTTACTCTCTTCAGGCGAGTATTGAAAGCTCTTGAAGCTAAGCGCAGTCTTTTTTTCAACTCACTTATAATGAGTGAAGATCGACTATAAATCCCATAGCAAGAGGTCATTTTGGTGGTAAACCACTACCAAGAGTGCAGATAGGCTGTAGGAGTCCTACTAAGAGTGCATATAGGTGGTAAATGAACATATCGCTAGTAAAAATTAACACTAATATCACAGTCATTGCTGCACTTCGGTGATAAATTCAATCAATTGGAAACACCGGTGGTAAACTTGATCACGATTAGAAAAAGGTGATAAAACTTCTACTACGAGTGCATATGGGTAATAAAACCATTGTCAATATTACAAATCAGTGGTTTACCATTATCACGATTGTAGCTCGGTACTGCACTCCTTTTCAAGAGTACAGATCGGTGGCAAATTTTGCCAATAGTGAAGATCATCTTGAAACCCATACCAAGACCTCTGAATATACCCACGAGGTATATCCTAACACAAAGTGAAAATCGGTAGTAAAATCATCGCCTTGAATGTAGTTCGGGGGTAAATCTACAACCAGTAAAAACCGGTGTAACACCCCTAGAACAGATACCGATAGGTTGTAAAACACATAACTCTAGTGCATTCCAGTGGTAAAAACTCTGTCAAGAGAGCTAATTGGTGGGAATCCACTACAAGGCAAAATATTAGATTTAAAACATTACCAAGGGAGACGATTTGTTGTAAATAAAGCCAAGCGAAGAGAGGACATAGGTTGCAAACCCATGACAAGCGACCAAAATTATGGTAGATCTCTGCCAATACAGCAGATATGTTGTAAATCCTTGCCATGAGAGCAACTTTGTTGTAAATTCTTGCCAAAAAGGCAGATTTGTTGTAAATACCGGCTAATAGAGCATATTTGCTGTAAACCCCTGCCAATAGAGCATAATTGTTGAAAGTCCCTGCCATGAGAGATATGTTGTAAATCCCTGCCAAGCGAGCATATTTGTAGTAAATCCCCGCCAAGAAATCAGATTTGTTGTAAATTACTGCCAAAATAGCAGATTTGTTGCAAATCCCTGCTAAGAGAGCAGATTCGTTACAAACCCTCGCAGCCAAATAGCAGATTTAATGTTAAACTTTACCAAGAAACAAGATTTGTTATAAACCTCAGCCAAGAGAGCAGGTTTGTTGTCATTCCTAACCGAGCGAGCAGATTTGTTGTAAGCCTCTAAGAAGAGAGCAGATTTGTTGTAAAACTCACCCAAGAGAGCAGATTTGTTGTACACATCTGCCAAGAGTGCAGATTTGTTGTCACTCACAGCCAAGAGAGCAGATTTGTTGTAAACCTCTGCCGAGAGAGCGGATTCGTTATAAACCTCTGCCAAGAGACCAGATTTGTTGTAAACTTCTACCGATAGAGCAGATTTGTTGTAAAACTCTGCCAAGAGAGCAGATTTGTTGTCACTACGAGCGAAGAGAGCAGATTTGTTGTGACTCCCAGCCAAGAGAGCAGATTTGTTATAAACCTCTGCCAAGCGAGCAGATTTGTGTAAACCTATGCCGAGAGAGCAGATTTGTTGTCACTCCCAGCCAAGAGAGCAGATTTGTAGTAAACCTTTGCGGAGAGAGTGGATATGTTGTAAACCTCTGCCAAGACAAGAGATTTGTTGTAAACTTCCTCCAAAAGAGCAGATTTGTGGTAAACTTCTGCCAAGCGAGGAGATTTGTTGTCACTCCCAGCCAAGACAGCAGATTTGTTGTAAACCTCTGCCGAGAGAGCATATTTGTTGTAAACTCTGCAAGAGAGCAGAATTGTTGTAAACCTCGGCCAAGCAAGCAGATATGATGTCAATCCCAGCCAGGAGACCAGATTTGTCGTAAACCTCTGCCAAGAAGGCAGATTTAATGTAAGCCTCGAAGAAAAGAATAGATTTGTTGTCAACCTCTGCCGAGAGATCGCTTTGTTGTAAAAGTCCCAAGAAAGCATATTTGTTGGAAACCTCTGCTGAGTGAGCGGATTGTTTTAAACCTCTGCCAAGAGAGCAGATTTGTTGAAAATCTCTGTCAAAAGAGCAGATTTGTTGTCACTACTAGCAAGGAGATCAGATTTGTTGTAAACCTCTTCCAAACGAGCAGAATTGTTATCACTAACAGCCAAGAGAGCAGATTTGTTGTGACTCACAGCCAAGAGAGCAGATTTGTTGTAAAGCTCAGCCAAGAGAGCAGATTTGTTGTAAGCCTGCCTCTAAGAAGAAAACAGATTTGATTTAAACCTCTGGCGAGAGAGCGGATTTGTTGTAATCCTCTGCCAAGAGAGCAGATTTGTTGTAAACCTCTGCCGAAAGAGTAGATGTGTTGTCAATCTTAATCTAGGAGAGCCGATTTGTTGTAAACCTCTGCCCAGAAAGCAGATTTGTTGTCACTCACAGCCAAGCGAGGAGATTTGTTCTCACTGCCAGCCAAGAGAGCAGATTTGTTGCAAACTTCTGCCGAGAGAGCATATTTGTTGTAAACCTCTGTCAAGCGATCAGATTTGTTGTATTCCCAGCCAGGAGAGCAGATTTGTTGTAAACCTCTGTCAAGAGATCGGATATGTTGTCACTCCCAACCAAGAGAGTAGATTATTTTTAATAAACCTCTGTTGAGAGAGCATATTTGTTATAAACCTCTGCCAAAAGAGCAGATTTGTTGTAAACCTTGTCCAAGCGAGCAGATTTGTTGTCAATCTCATCAGAGTGAGCCAATTTGTTTTAAACCTCTGTCAAGAGAGCAGATTTGTTGTAACTCCCAGCCAAGAGAGAGAGAATTTGTTTTAAGCCTCTAAGAAGAGAACAGATTTGTTTGGCGTATAAAAATCAGCAATTCTGACTTTGTTTTTGGTTTGGGTGACTTTTTCCGTAAAGTTTTATCTAATATTCACCACACATATTCAATTGGGGTCATTTCAGAGGACTGACTCGCCAAGGAAGTCGTTTAATACCGCTTTGTTCCTCGCATTCTTCTTTTCTTAATTGTATACGTCAGGGAGCCCCATCTTCACTGAATAAACAACTTTTTTTTCAAGCTGACCATTGAAAAACTGGTAAACTCCCTATTTAAGAATGGAAATGTATTTTCCAAATTGATATTCCCAACCATAACAGGAAAGCTACCATGTTTCACCGTTACTTGTAACCTGTTGATGTCAAACTCCTGAATGGATAATCTTCAAACACATATCGGTCCAGTGTCTTAAAATTGAGCAAACCTTGTAGCTCATTTATTCAGCCTACTCATTCTTCTTCTTAATATTAGTCATAGTTAAAAGAAGATTCCTCATAGCTATATGTCCATGACATTCAAATGAGTGCAGGTAATTTAGTGTTGTTCTTAGGCTGATTTGGAATCTTTCTGCCACTCGATAAGCTTTGAAAGAGGGTTCTCAATGGGTCTTCGAATAGCACGAAGACATGTTTCAAAAGTCCCAGGACGACTAGGTGTGACTTAGGTGATTATCTACCCATTTATTTAAATTGAACTATAATCCTGTTAGCGGAAGAATGGAGTTTTCCATTATTCCTAGCAATGATCGCATATTAACTAATTTTAGTTCAATCTTGTGCATGTTAGGTTATTCTTATGACAGCTCTCGTACAAGTAACCTGTCACTCCTCTCTCTGTCCGTGAGACGATCGTACAGCTGCGCCGCCAAGATGGACTTTTAATTGGAGTCATTGCAAAGACTACCAAGAGCAACAAAAGTGTAGTCAATAATATTCTGTCAACCTAAAACAAAATAGGTTTCTGTAAGGTTGGTAAATCAACCGTAAGCCAAGGAAGACCTAAAAAAGGAAGACCAAACCATTACCCAAATTGTAAAAAAAGACGAAATTTAAAATTTCGTTCCTAAAAGAATGCTCGTCGAATTCTTCACAATGAACTCCATCTTCACCCATACAAAATGATTTTGGTCTAACATCTGACGGAACGTGATTATGTAACCAGACAAACATCATGTGAGCAGCTACCTGGCTCCTTACCCAACGACGCACTTGTGTTCTTCTCTGACGAGACACATTTTTCACCTTAATGGCTGGGTTAACAGACAGAATATGTGGTACTGGAGTGAAGCAAATCCCAGGGAACTTTATGAGAGGCCCCTTCATTCGGATCGTGTCACGGTATGGTGTCCAATTTCAAGAATAGGGATAATTGGCCCTTAATTTTTTTAAGAAAACGGTTGTGCTTTAACTATGAATTCAGACCGTTATTTGACAACGATCCAGGAGAAATGGAACTGGACAATGTGTGGTTTCAGCAAGATTGGGCCACAGCCCACACCACCAGGATTTCAATGGATTTTTTGAGAGAAGACTTCTCCAGGCGACTGATCTTCCTGAGAAGTGACGTAAACTAGCCTACGCGCTCGCCTGATTTAGCCACCTGTGACTATTTCATGTTTGATTATATCAAATCCTGGCTTATACGATCGTCCACAGACCCTCCTGGAAGACCCACAGAATAACATCCGAACCAAAATTGCCAATAAACCAGTCAACATGCTTGAAAGAGTGGACTTAAACTTCCGAATTCGTCTTAATCAGTGTATTGACAATGGAGGCCGACATTTAAATGATATTCCTTTTAAACTATGTAAATTAAATCTCCTAGGTTGTATGACGGGCAAAATATAAAAATAATGAGTTTAAAACGTGTACTGTTTTTTTTATTTCATTTTCAGAGAAGGAAGTTCCCACACCTCACCCTATATATATATATATATATATATATATATTCTATAGGTTTGCTTCTAAGAAGGCTTATTTTGAGGTTGAGGATAAATCCCAAAATGAGACATGTAATATTTCTCATTTAATTAAGAACAACGTTTCGGGTATCTTACCCATCTTCTGGTCTATAAAAGAGATTTAGAAAAGGTTTAAATTACAAAAATTATAATGCACACAAAGTTTAAAAATAAATTATTTAGTTAATTGAAATTATGGCTAATCGTTTGAAAACTATTGAAATTTAGATATGGATCAATTATGGGTACTTTAAATATGCATAAATATAACACTAGTTGATACAATTATTGGTTGACACAGATATTAGTCACTAAATGAAGCAGCAATAGTAATAAATAATTTAATAAAATGAAAATGTGAAAAAATCATTTGAAAACTTGACACTAAATATAAATGCTATAAATATGGATAAATATAAGAATATACTAATTGGGACAATTAATTGGTACACAAAAATATTAGTCACCTTTAGTGGACGGTAAAAGCGGAGAGACTGAGGAAAGATTATAGAGGAAACCGATTAGAGATTGGTAGGTTGTGAAAATATTTTGAGTGGTTTATGAAATGAGAAGGGGAAAAGCAGTTGAATCAGAATTTAAACTGGGATTTAGTTGTTTTATAAATAATGATTCGAGAATGCGCAGGGAAGTGGAGTCCTTTGCATGTCCTATAATTTGAAAGTTTTTGTGGGAAATTTCTGTCTTACATTTAATTGAATGATCTCGAATGGGAGAAGTTTCTTTATTGGTCAAGGTGGAGCCAGTGCGAGAGCTAATACCAAGATGAGAACAGACCCTAGCCCTAAGTGAGCGAACAGTGCTGCCAATGTAGATCCCCTGGTGGCACCTGGGGCAAATGAATTTATAGACAACTGAACAGCTCATTTCAGGTGGGATTCTGTCTTTAGTTCTGAAAAATTTTCCAATGTGAAAGTTGTTAAGAAAAACTATTTTGAAGTTGGTATGCGTGTATATATATATATATATATATATATATATATATATATATATATATATATATATATATATATATATATAAATTATTCACTAGAAAATGCAACAAATTACTCAAAAAATATTTCTTTCATACCAACTTCAAAATCACTTTTGTTAACCCACTTTCCCACTTTCCATAGAAAGTTTCTTCTCGTCAAAAGACAAACTTCCTCTAGAAATGAGCAGCCGTGTTGTTTATGCTTTTACTTGTCCTTGTTGTTTGCAAGGAACCTATATTGGTAGTACGGTTCGCTCATTGAAAGATAGGTTTTGTTCTCACATGGGAATAAGCCATCGCACTGGAAAAATATTGTCTAAGAAGGAAGCCTCTGTAATTAGAAATCATAGTATACAATGCAAGACAGAATGTTCCCTAGATAACTTCAAAATAAATGGTCATAATAACAAAAAATATAGTCTAAGAATTTTGGAATCCCTACTAATACGTACAAAATCTCCTACACTCAACATAGATAATACCGCTGTTCCTCTTCTTATTTGTTAATTTTAATTACCTCATTCAACAACCAACCAACCTTCTCCTATTTAACAACCAACCAATCAAATTCCTATCCTTCTTTAAGCCACATCCTTTATAATTTCTTCACTTTGTGATTTCTCCTGAACTTCATCGGTAAGCAATATTATACTGTATTTTTTACTTTTGTGTTTTTGCTTCTTTTTTCGTGTCAGTAGTGATTACATTAGATTAATAATTTGATTCTCCTGCCTTTTAAATTCCTGAGTTATCGGTAAGCAATATTATACTGTAATTATTTACTTTTGTTTTTTGTTGTTTTTTTCGTTTCAATAGTGTTATATTAGATTGATAATTTGATTCTCTTGACTTTTAAATTCCTGAGTTATTTTCTAATTTTTTATTTACCTAGTCTTAACCTAATTATTTTTAATATTCTTTAACTGTATTAGATTAATTTATGTTTTAGAACCTGAAGATGGGTGATACGCCCGAAACGTTGTTCCATAAATAAATCACATGTACCTCAGCCTCCTATGTGTCCTTACATTCACCGTGAAATTGAAGATTAGACTGGTCAGCAGCAACTCATATGACTATATATATATATATATATATATATATATATATATATATATTGTTCTCAATATTTTTCATATTCATACATGTACGTGTTATATTTTTCATATTTGTGTGCGTTCGTGTGTATGTCTGTATATCTATATGAGTGTACGATAGTGCGAATTATTATAATCTACAGATCTTAAACGAAATTAATGCAGCATTTTCTGAGCAGTGGTCTAGCACTCGGTTCGGTTCTTAACTTCTTATGCGTGAAGTTTTTGATTCGAATCCAATTTCACTGCGATTTTTTAATAATACTATCTATATTCTTATTATTATTTGTAAGAGAAGAGGATTGAATAGAAGGAGGAAAGTAAAGATAGGAAAGGGAAAAAAAGAGAGAAATAGAGATGAAAAAATATAAGGAACGGTGTGATGACGTTATAATGTGAGCGAGCGCCTAGATATGTATAGTATAACCACAATTAAAAGAGAATTAATATATATTTATATAAATGGGTGAAAATAAGTGGCATGGGGGGAGATTGATCCCCATTTGACGCTGGCAAGTGTAATTATTTCATTATCCTACAGTCTATTATTACCCTTATTACATTTGTATATAAAGATCCTTTTTGTATATTCTACCAGCCATAAAATAAGGGTGATAAAACGAAAACGATGAGCAGTAAACCTAATCCCTCTTATCCTTACCAGCTAAAGACGGCGGGTCGGTGTGTAGGTAGAATGTATATAAAATTTATGTGCTTACGTACAGGAGCAGGCTCTTGTCGAAAATAGGACTAGGTAGAACAAGATACATCACACCGTCTCTTATATTATAGGACAGCCATTCCAACTTATGTTTTATTCCGGTTGCTATTGCAGTTATTTTTTATTATTTTATTACTATTTTTTAAATCATTTTATTGTTGTTTTCCTTTTATTTCGCCTTTTTTGGAGGGGGGCTCGTTCCTTAGTCGGTGGCTAAGAGAAGACAACGATAAAATGAAAAAAAACTAATGCGGTTATGAGTTCACTGCTTGTTACCTTCATTCTTAAACCTTGAACAAACTATGGGAGATGGTTGGTTACTCTACGCGCGCAGCTGCGGTAAGAAAGATGAATGGAAAATGAATTATTCGATTCGTTGTCGGTAAAAGTCGAAAACTTCAAATGATTAATCTCCCAAAATCCAATTTTCATTGGTACTTTTTATATGATGTGGATGTTTACATGATTGAGTAAGATATGTGAATGGCCTTTCAGCGCACATCATATATGAATATGTATATGATAAAGTTTCATCGAACTGCGTGCATTTCAACATTCTTTTTTACAATTTGTCGATCAATACCTGCGAAAAAGGAGTAAGTATACAACGGGTCTTATTTTAATCAATATTATCCATATATGACTATATATATGGTAAAAACACGAAGGTACTAATCACTAAATGATTAATAATTAAACCTAACATGCCAGCATAAGAAAGGCCAGCGTTGTTATAGCAACCATTGTTGTCCCCATCGTTCTGGTGATCTATCGGCCTTGTTGAAGTGGCACTCCTTCGTTGCTCATTGGCACTGTTTGGAATCGGTTGGCTTCAGTGCCACTCGCAATCAGTTAGACGTCTGTTGCTTTTGTGCTTGATCTACTTGCACGCATAGAAAAACATTTGGTGGTTCGTTGTATAACCCTGCGCGTTGTGTATTCATTTGTAATGTTTATCTTCTATGATATTATTATAGTATTATGCTACTACTATTCGTGCGAGAAGGTCCCTGTTGATATTTGGATGCGTGATTGCTATTGACAACAGTGCCTTGAACACTGTATCGATACTAATTTATGTTATTATTAGTAGTAGGTAGTTAAGGAAAATAATTAAAGAATTTTCACTCTAAATCATGCCATATAAAGGTAAAATGTTTAATTTCTATATTCTTAATCAAACATAAATTTGTCGTATTTCACGAATATTGCGTGCACGGGTAATTGCTCGTATACACAGAATTTTACAAGATTTTTTTCCCGAAATAAGAACAATATCGAAATGGTACGGGCATCAGGAATCGAATTATTCTCCTCAAAGTCCCCTAGATCTCTATCAAATGTAGCCCATACGGGAAAAGACTATTATTATTATTATGTATTCCGGAAAAAGATAGATCCCGCTGGAATAAAAGGACCGGAAGATTTCCCTGTTCCTTCACTCTTTCGGAGAAGCCTTCCTGAAAAGGAGAATATGAGTGGATCTCTTCCCGGTCTCACGGATATCCGAGACTTACGCACCTCCAGCACCAGTAGTTCTCCACCTTCTTTACCACCTCAATCCGTAAACCCGACGCCTAGAACACGAAAGCGTAGTCGTAGCTTGCCAGAACTTAAGAAATCAGGCAAAACACTACTAAATAAGGCGAGTAAAACAAATTTGAAGCGCATAGGGGCGGAGTTAAAGCCTCCAAATAGAAGAAAAACTGGTTTAGAAACAATCGTTCGAAACAAAAAGTCTCTCCCTCTGCCCGGAATTGCTAAAAACAACAAAATTGAGTCTCCCCCTAGGTCTAACTCTGCGGATTCCACAAACTATGACCATAAGATGACCACTTATCCTATGGCAATGTCACTTCTCAGACTTACACCCGAAGATGGTCTACAGTGGTCCAGACATACAACCATTTCTAAGGGACCTCACGGGTGAGAAATTGTTTTCGTTTATGAATTAATTCCTCAGGAATGATATATAATCAGACATACTTCAACTCCTCTTTTCGATAATCGTTGTATTTAATGATAATCATAATGGCAGGTTGCTGTAGAAATTATTTTGTGTAGGAATTTTATGAATTCATTAAAATCCGTTGGAAGTCGTAAAGTGAGAGTAAACATTGCCCAATGTGCAGGTTTGCAATCTTCGGGTTGGAAACCTGCACATTCACATAAAGTTCCATTCTTATACTTACTATTTCAATACGAGCTATTTTTTCTGTTGTAAGGCACGATTTTTTAATTTTTTATAAAAGAAATAGGTTACAGCATTAAAATTGGTTTCCCATTTCGAAAATATATTGCAGGGTAGCGAAATTTGGAGCAATGAAAGGAATGTATTAATACATACGAAAATTTCTACAATTAAAGGAATAATTACAAAATATTGCAATCAAAAAGTACTCATACCCTATACAATTTGATAACTAATAGCTTGATAAGGATCCCCAAACGATAATTATATTTTTTGACTAGGTACAACCAAACTTCGGAGAGAATTTCTTAACACTCGTCTTTGCAAACCTTTCGGGGGTCTCTTGCATGGACGCAGATCTTTAGTTCATGCCATCTATCGGGTTGAAGTCCGGTGACTGTAATGGCCAATCCAAACCCATTTTTTAAAGTTTCCTTCACCCAGGAATAAATTAATTTCGATGTGTTTTGGGTCGTTGTCGCGTTGAAAGACCCAACTTCTTCCTTGGTCAAACTTGCGGCATCACTTTTCAGATAATTTTCAAGAATCTTTCTGTAGTATTCTTTATTCGTCGTTCTGTTTATTCGATGAAGTGTACCGACTCATGTTGCATTGAAACTGACCTATAACATAATAGATCCACCTCTGTTGAACTTTGGGAACAGTTTTGTGAGGGGAGAAGAAGACTAGCCTCTTCACTTTAGGCCAAATATATCTGACATCAATTGTGCCAAGCAACTCCATCTTTTTTTTATCTGACCATGAGCACATGACCCCATAAATGATCGTTGGCGTACTTGAGACGGGCTTTCAAATGAATGTTTTTCAATAAAGGTGTCTTTCCTCGACGACGTCCATGAATTTCCGCTCTATGCAACATATTGAACACTGTTCAAACTATCACCCCTTTTGTGGAGGCAAGTCAGATTCAGGAAAGTTGCGCAGTACCCCTATCATATAATATCATCTAATTATATGCAATATCCTATAATATACTTATAATATGTAAACGTTTTAAATCGTGCGCCCGGCAGTTTATGCGCTCGCGCGAATGACCGTTAGTTATGAGCGAACAACGTTATGGCAGCAAGAACTGATCGATTGTTTCGTCTTATAAATATAGATAATTAAAGATATGGATGTGAAAATGATCTCTTACGGATACTTATTGGTTGCGAATTTTCGTAAAAAGTATTATTACTCTTTTATTTGTTTATCAAACCTATTGATATTTTGTGGATGTGTTTATCTATACATTCTAATCATTGCCTCTAAATTTCTTTACCCTACAATAAACAGTTTCTGAACTATGGCGAAATATTGAGGTATTAAGTGGTGTATGAATACTTTCTAGAACAAGTGTAATATTTTAACTATAACCAGAGGAATTTTGGTAAATATTAAAGTTACAGTAAATATGGTTATGTAACTAACAATTAAAGTTACAAATTATTTTTAAAGGGGATAGAAAATAGAAGGTGAAATTTATGCCTGTCAATAGAAATGGAGAGGCAGGGATAAATCAAGTGTCATACATAGGCCTAATGAATTTGTAGAAGTCTGTCTATTTGAGAATATCTTTATTGGAGAATTTGAGAATAAAAAAGATATTTAAAGAAAAATCGCCATTCATTAATGTTATATCCGATTTTCAACTGAAGTTGTAAACAAACAAATAAAAAATAAACTCGTCAGATCTTGACAGCATCACTTCTCTCCTGGTCAAAGATGCTGGCGATATGAATGTAGATAAGCTCCCTTGTCATTTAATGGAGTGCATTAAAATAATTCTGTTGCACAAAAAGGGATACTAAAGGAATCTTATAAACTACACACCACTCTCCCTTCACCATTCACCCTCTCATATGTCTACGAACTCTTTATTAAGAATCATCCAAACAATTACAAACGAACTAGGACAGTATCAATCGAGGTACAACACCAGGTGCAGAAAGAGGTTTACCACCTACATACCATCAACCAGTTCATTGAGAACCAGCATTAACAATCATCTTGGCTATGAAAATCCACGCCATTGAATC
Organism: Ceratothoa steindachneri; assembly: GCA_963969495.1. Taxonomy (NCBI): domain Eukaryota; kingdom Metazoa; phylum Arthropoda; class Malacostraca; order Isopoda; family Cymothoidae; genus Ceratothoa; species Ceratothoa steindachneri. Next base: position 536,143 of record OZ018335.1, on the reverse strand, counting down.
ATTATATATCAATATTATAAAACACATATACCCAAACTGCAAAAACTTGCATATGAGACACCATCGGGCCCAAATCGTTCAATTCTAGTTCTGAAGAAATATTTAGAAAGCTAAATTGCAAAGCAATGGTAGATAGACAAAATTGAAATAGGACAACCACTCAAGATTCGCTGAGTTTGTCCTTGTAACAGGCTGGAAGTGATTGAAAAACTGCTTCACGAACAACATTGCAGCACAAGAGTTGGTTGGAAAATGAATCCCAGGAAAAACAAATGATGGAGATTTTTCTCACCTGAAAATGATGAAGAAATCCAACGCAGAATTAATGTGGCCTAGCAAGGATTTGGAAGAACAAACGCCATGTTCAAATAAAAAATGCCTGATTGTATGGGAAGTATTTAACAAAGAATACTACCAACTATGAAGCAACCCAAAGGACTTCGGAGCCTAAGTGAAAATACTTGACATGAGAAAAAGCAGTAACTAGATATAACAAACAGAACAAACTTGAGAATAGAGCAAAGAACTTGGAAGGAATTGAAACGGGAATGAGCAAAATTCAATAAAATACCACCCACAATAGATGAGGAATTCAGTTCCAACTTATGAAAAATGACTCAAAATGACTCAAAGAAAACAAAGCAGACTCAAAAGAAAACAAAGATCCTTAAAAGAAAACAAAGACGACTAAAAAAAACACAAAGCCAACTCGCAATAAAAAGCGGACTCAAAAGAAAACAAAGACTGCGAAAAATAAAACAAAGTCGACTCAAAAGAAAACAATAAGTGTTGAACAGCCTGTTGATGATCATAAATACTATATGTAGTTACGAGTAGTTCCACAACGTTCAGGTTCTGCTGGGAACTGATTATAGTCTAGCGTTTTTGTTAGTATGTTGGTTAGAACTTTTGTAAGCATTTTATGGATTGCCTATAAATAACTGATTGGAATAATATAGTTCTTTTATTTTTCAAAAATTTCAAAATGATGGACCAGTAGAATCTTTTTTTCAACCAAAATTGCAACTAGCTCGATTAAGCATTCCCCGCCACCTCTTCTAAAGGGGGCTCTCACAACATCTTCTCCGGGTATTTTAGCCTTTTTCATGCTTATTAGTGCATGCTAAATGTCGTATTTCATGGCTGGTATCTATCTTCCTCACATATCATATTTCTCTCTCCATTTGCACTGCTTTTAGCTCCATCAATCACTCAATTGCTCTCATGCCATCACTTAAGGCAACTTCTATAACCCTTCTCTCTTCTTTATGGTGTCATTTCTGCTCGATTATAATATAGAATTAATTTCCCTATTCTTTCTATCTTAAGAGAGTTGTCACCTGCTTTCATTATTTAATTTCCCGGTATTTATTCTATTATTGTTTATTTATATTTAATAGTTTTGGGGAGGGAAGGTTTTTTATCGGTAACATTTAGTTTTTAACTTTCTTGAGTTATTTATTCTAATAGGAATTTTTTAATGTTTCATTGTATTGATTATTTTATATAGTTTCAATCTTAGCCATTTGTAGATACTGAAGATGTTCTGGGTATAGAACGAAACGGGAGTTGAGAAATATCGATCTTCTGTTTTCATTGTTTCTGCGGACTGATTGATTTCTGGAGGGGCTTTTTTTCTAATTTTCTTTATAGTTTTCTTTAAGATGATTTTTTCTCACTTTGGGATATTATTCCTCTGTTTATGTTTCGCTGTTGACGTTTTGGGTTTGACATTTGTTATGTATCATTTCGTTTGTTTTAATGACTAGGTTAATTCGATGTATTGTTACCAGTTTAGAATTATATGTTCTCTAATTTTCTCAGGTTTGTTTTATATCAAGTTTGTTGAGTTCATTATATTTGACCCTCTCTCTAATTGTGCACTTATATTTTTCGCCGTATAGTCTCTGACACAATCACGATATTGAAGTCAGGTATCGGCCATATTTTAGAATATGGTAAGCTTCTTTTGCACAGTAAATCTCACCCAATATAGTTCTCAGTGTACGTATGGTCGTTCGCCTCTTTGAAAATCAATATGTTAGCAGCAACATGCATTATAGACTGTGATGTATGTAAAGGTCACCAATTACGAGGGTAAAATGCATCGCCAAACAATAAAAAAATCACTTCTTTTTATCCCCCTAAATCATTGGCATTGATTCATTATTTCTAATAGCTTATCAGTAGTCTTATTTCTCCCGCTCCCCCCCAAGTTCGCCCTCTTGTAGGCCCGGCCCCGAGATAATTCCATGAACAGGCATAAACAAGATTTATTATAATTCTTATTATTATCGAAAGATTCCCCGAGCAAGCGTGAACCATAGTAATAATAAGAATTATAATAAACATCGTTCCTACCTGTTCGAGGAATTATCTCGGTGTCAGGTCTACAGCTACTCTCATCTCTCCATTTCAGTTGTTTATTATCCACTGTTCACATGTATGTTTCCTTTTACGTTTGTTCCTTTCTTAGGAGTTTCCCTTTCCAGGTACTATCAACTCTAATCCCTCGAAATCGATTTCCCGCATATCTTTGAAGGCACAAAAAGACCAGTCGTATTAGAAAATCGAAGTTCCTACGTGAGCCATACTGACTCGAGTGATTTGTGTCCGATGACAAGTGGCTCGTGTTGGAAAACGCATAGATCAGTACCAAAATGATTAAGGATCATTCACAGGAATTACTCTTAGAAGGCATTATGTCATCCTTCTCTGCTTATATGGATGTTCTTTGCCCAAAATTCACATCTGCCAAAAGCTTTTACCTACGCAGCTACTCGTATCTCCCTCATTTGCTTCAAATATGCTTCTGGTAATCAATAAAATTGGCTCGTGCTGGAAAACACATAGTTCCGTACCAAAATGATTAAGGAGCATTCGCAGGAGTTTTTCCTAGAAGACATTTTGTTATCTTTCTGCTTATATGGATGTTCATGGCACGAAGTTCACATCTACCAAAAGCTTTTATGCCTATATCTTACTAAAACCTACCATTTGCTTCATATATGCTTCTGGTAATCGATAAACCTTCACGACTTATTGATTCAGTGTCATTTCACATCCACGCATCCATTAACTTCGTTGCTGCTCCGTTACTAACTATAACACGAAGAGAACCTCTGCAGACATAATGACGGACCATTCGCGATGACTTAACTCGCAATGAATGTAGCGTAAACTTTGCGCAGCCGCGTTACATTCACTCCTCGGAGTGATATCAATCAAGCTGGAAAGCTTGGATGAAAGGAACAGAGCAAAGAGTAACTTACAATTGCTCCACTCAAACTTGTTCTAAAGGAGCACGAGTATCAATTTATGGGTAAAGTTCGTCCATCTTATGTGCGTCTGCTCTCGTATTCTGTCTTCATTTTGATGACCTGAATATAAGGCCATAGATTGGAGAGGTAATTAAGTAGATTATACTATTTTCTCTAGATGAAAATGAGAACCAAAGCATGTCAACGGTATTTAAATTGACACTTGCAGAGGAGCAGGTTATAAGGACTTTGGTAACAATAGTTTAGGGTGTAGCAGTAGGTTGCACTAACAAAGATAGTTAATAAACTGAAACTTGAGTAGTTTATTCAGTATAATGTAAGAAGGCTATATGTGATAGAGACTTGCGAACGATTGAGGTAGGGAGAGAAAGTTATTGTCAGCAATGATGATTGGCTGAAACAGATGGGATTCTAGTGTCACTGCGCTCTCATGAGGAAAGCTGAAAGAGGTGTCAATAGCAAGGCTGAAACTGCCATTGAGTCATTACTACATCGTTGATCACCTGGAAAACAACACTTCAGACCTCATTTTTGCTACATATTCTCTCGGGTCTTTAATTCAGCGTGTACTATATTCTCTTGTTTCCCTTAACTCAATATTCATTATCTATTTACCTCTGGATGCCCTTACCCCTTCTATTTGATTTTCCCGAGCATTTTTATGTAAAAATGAAAACACGAGTACAATTTCCCTTTCTACTTTCGCATTGACATTATTCACCTTGAATCATTCTCTCTTCCTGTTACCACCCTTTGTTATACCCCTCCCCCCATATTACTGGGTGGTTATTTTCTTCCCCATACCTGCAGGGTGACCTGACCTTCAAACCACCAGCATGTCCCCCTTCAACTTGTTTAAGCGACTTGCTTGAGCAAAGAAGCAAAAATAAACCTGATTCTTTTAGGTGATTTATCGGAAGTACCGCAATTTCCCCGCTACCACATGATTAAACTTAGAAATTGACCTCTGCGGCTTTTAGTCACCCGGGATATTTAATGCTGACGTTATTTATTCCCAAATGGCAACCATGGGGTCAAATATGGCCACGTATGGCCTTCTTATTCTTATACAACACCAATTTGTTCACGCATCATTAATCATTTTCATTCAATAACGATAATTAAGGGGAAATATTAAGGATGTGATTCAATGGTGCTAGGGTAAGAGCGGAGAATGTAAGCGTATGTATTCGTTTTCTTGTAGCCTAAGTGTATGTATTTTCCTGTATGTGTGTCTTGTATTAATGTAGGTATTTTCTTATATGTAAATGCATATTTTCTTGTATTATCGTGTATGTAAATTATTGTGTTCTCTTGTATTATGAGTGTATGTATATGTTTTATTGTATTGATTTGATGTATTTCCTATATGCAAATGTGTTTTCCTCTATGTAAGTACATGTGTCTTCTTTTATTGAGGATGTATCTCATTTTGTAACACAGATGTATGGTTTTTATTGCATTAGGAGTGTATGTTTTCCTATATTAAGGATGTATGTATTTCTTTCATTAAGGATGTATGTTTTCTGTATTAAGGGTGTGTTTTCATGCATGTAAGCGTATGCGTTTTAATTTGGGTATTGCATCTCAATCCTTCGCATTTGACAATCATTTTAACGATGAGCCTAGAATATATTCGGCAATTTTAGATCCATGTGTAGAGTTTCACATTTCTCTCAGTTGAAGCCCTTTTCCCATTTAAAACTGTACACTAAAGTTTATTGTTACTGGTTTGTACCTTTATTCTATCTTCGTCATTAGTTTCTCTTCAATCCAGCTTCGTGTCATTTGAAAATTCAGAACAACATACATAGATCCTCGCAAGTAACAATTAATATCATTGACATATATAATAAACATTATTGGCCTCAAAATCTATCCTTGGGGAACTGTACCGCTTAGGAATATCCATTCTTATGAAACTGCGTTGATTACAGTTCTTTGTTTACTTTCAAGCTTACAGAGACTTCGATCCACTTCAACAATTTCACTCATATATGTTGCAATTTTCTTTAGTGATCTTTTTTTTCGTCATTGTAACAAAGGCCTTTGGTTAATTAATGGAAACAACAACTCCTTTCGTATGCTCATATTCCTCAATTATTCGATGAAAAAAATCAAACATCTTTGTCAAATACGAGGATCTCTACCTAGGGAAAACATCTTGAGTGAACTTGGATTCTACAAACACATTTTCATTCTCGATATGTAAAAGAAATATGGAAATGTACTGATTTAAAGAGTATCGAAGAACTAAATAAAAATATTGATGTAAAATAAGAGTGATTGCGAAAAGAGCCACACTGGGTTAAGGACTTCTGAAATTTAGTAAAGCGTTCGTTAATGTTCTAAGATAGAGTTTAAAACAAAAGAAGACATCATTCACTTTAGTTACTAACGCTCACAAAAATACGTTATATGAATTTATCCTAATGGTAGGTGGTTCTATCTGGTCGCTAGCTCTTAAAGCTATCATTAAATTTGCCTAGTTTTTCTTTTAAAAATATAGTTCATATTTAAGAGATAAATTATCTTCTTCTGGCCTTGTCTAGATTCTAGCTTCTTTACAGATATTCATTATTTTTCTTCTGAGAAAGAGTCTCAGTAACAAGCTAGAACTGAGTAAAGATTTTAAATGAACATTTCGCGGGTGTTTTCACTATTAAGAATGTAGAGGGACCCACTAAAATAGTGAATCGGGAGATTATTCGTCTATTTGTAGGTTTGCCAATTGCCCTTTTTTGATCCTCTCGATACAACTTTTATGGCTCGAGCTGCTGGCCGTTCGTCCAGACCCGCTGATCAGGGCCTCTTACACTTCCTTGTAAAGACACGCTCTGTTGCCCCGGCCGAGAAAGAAGGTTCGAGAAGGTCTCTCTCCCTCTCCATGTTTGGAGAAATCTGGGTATATATGCGCACCCTCAAGGATTATCCGCAGATTTGCTCAGACGACACCTCCCCGAATGGAGATTCGCTTAGACGACGCTTCCTCGAACGGAGATTCGCTTGAACGACTCTCTCCCCCGAGAAGTGTTTAGTGACTTTTGCAGGCTACGGAAGAGCTTGACATCACACTCGTAACTTCGGGTCAGGGAGAAAAGTCAGATGAGGCAACGTCAGCCTATCTCAAACGCCTTCGGATCAAGGATTACAGAAGCCGCTCCCCGAGGTTCTTCTGGTGACGTCTCGAGGACAATAGTCCCAATAGCTCGCTCAATCCGGTTTGGAGAGGTTAACCCCCTTCCAAAATTCGTCCGGTGACCTCTTGAGGACAAGAGGCCCGCACCTCACTAAATCAGAGTTTGGAAAACGTAGCATCGCCCTCTTCAGGTTCCCGTCTACACCCGTGAGTAATCAAGGTCACCAAGCTCCCCTCACCAAGTTTGTCCCGCTTTACTCTCGAGGTTCAAAGGAACTAAATCTCTCACCACCCTAAATCTCCCATTATAATCATTTAATAACCCTGGTTATCCAATAAGTATTCGGAACCTAATTCCGTCTTATTCTTGTATATATATATATATATATATATATATATATATATATATATATATATATATTGTGTACCCTTTATTTAGTGTATATTAAAATCTATTTTTGTCGTTGTGTTTGGAATATGCCTTGGTCAAACAGCTGCAGCTAACTATTCAAATCACACTCTTGGAACAATAATCTTTGTTGCCTTGCTTAGCTAACTTTTGAGCCCGTGTGCGTATATTCTCGTGCACTTGGCCATACTTCGACATAAAGTTATATATATATATATATATATATATATATATATTTAATTTGGCGTCAGGCTTTGGGTATTTGTTTAAAGAATCCGCCCTACCTGATTTTGAATCACTAAGTTCAATTTATAGCAGCTGCATTGCCTAGAATATTTGAACACCAATATATTAAGACAATTTTTAAGCTCATTCTTGTGTGTGTGTCCACAGTTTTGCTAGTTCCCTAAAAGAGTCTACTAGCTAAGCGGTAATAATAACCGCTATTTTTGTGTCGCGAGTCAGATTGCCTCATTATTTTTTTTTGCTAGTTCGCCCTATGTTTTACCAGGAATTTTTAAGAATTTTGTCGTTAGTAGAGTTTATATTTTTCTGGGTAAAGCTTTGATAGCTCTGGTAGCCTTTTCGTGTGCAAAGGTCGAAAGTAGCATATCCGAGATGTCTTCATTCGACTGTTTTCATAAGCAAGGGTAGATCCTAGGCTTATCTGGGAAAGATTTAATCGCTTAGGTCCAGGAAGAGGAACGTAACGAACGTGCGGAAAGAAAAGCACAGAGAGAAGCCGAAGAGAGAAAAACACAGAAAAAAGAAAAAGAGAGGCAAGCACAGAGAGAAGTAGAAGAGAGAGAAAGAATTAGGCAGCACGAGAGAGAGATAAGCCGTGACTAAGTCGAGATAAACTCTGTAGGATCTCGAAATGCACAGGCTTAAGTGCCCTCACTAAAACCCCGCATACAAGGATGGAGAACATTTTTGTTGCTATTTAACGCACATCGAGAAGATCTTCGAAGTCAACAATTGGGATCTGGAGTCAGATGGTGTTGCCCGGATATTTCCACTCCTGAACCCTCGTCTTCGGGACATTTTCACTTCGCTTCCTTCAGAGGCTATCTTGATTATTCAACCCTAAAGGCAGAACTTCTTTCTGCTATTAACATGAATCCAGTATTTTATAGGGTTAGATTCCGCTCCGCACGAATACAGACAGGTCAAACCTACAAACAATTTAGATTCACGCTTCGTCGTAACTTTCAATTCTGGCTGGATTCCGCCCAAGTACCTAATCATTATGAGTCGCTAATCGACTTCATTCTAAGGGATCAACTGATGTCCACCCTCCTTTGCAAATTAAGGGCCTTCATAGCGGAGAGAAGAGCGTCCACTTTCAAGGAGTGTGCGGAAGAAGCCGACCTTCACGCTTCCAGTCACGACTTCTACCCCAAGGAGGTCAAGAAGAGCAATCCTTGCTCCCCCAAACACAAGTTTGGGTTTAACAGAAGGCAACCCAAGGGCAACAAGGGCTTTGTAAAAGTGCAAGCGCCGAACAAGTACAAGCCTCACCCGCCGCGAGAACAAGAGGACGTGAAGCCTCTAGTACTCCCCTCCACGCTTAGCAACTAACCCGGTAGACCAAATGTATGCTTTACGTGTGTCACTCCTGTGCATTTAAGTTACAATTGCCCCCAAATTCTCAACTAAGGACCTTGTCGAATCAAGAGGTCCACCAAATCTCTGCTGCCCCCTCGCCTAATCCGCCAGTCGCATCACCAGCGCCCCCTGATTCCCCTCCCCCTGATCAACAGGTAAATTTCCTGTTCAACCAGAGTTACCCCGGTGGGCTCCAGTTTGAAAATGGCGCAGTAAAAGGTTGCCGAGTGTCAACCTTGGTTAGAGATACAGGTTGCACCTGTATAGTAGTATCTTATAAACTACTATCCCATGTAAGCCCCCAGCATAACAGGTTCGCGTTGGTACATGACTTTTTAGGTCGTGCCACTAGGTTCCCAGTGGTACGGTGCCATATTCAGTGCCAGTACTTCACCGGATGGTCTGACGTAGTCGCAGCCCCGATAAAATTCTGCTCCGTCATTATCGGACAGAGCACACTGAACTCCCCAAACCCAATTTCTCAGCCGATCGTTAGCAGAGCCCAGGCTGAGAAAGAAGTATCGCTTCCGGTACCCCTATCGTCCCCATACGTCGAAATCGCAACCAACTTTCAATTGGCTGAAGCGCAGAAGAATTGCCCCACATTACCACCCCCATGGGAAAAAGCAAGGGAGAAGGAGACTGAAACGGTGCGAGACAATCGGAAGATCGAATACACCGTGAAGGACGCGTTATTATACCATTCTTCTGTTGAACTGGAGAGTCCCCCGACCAACGCATTGTGTGTGCCGATAACGTATATCAAACCCATTGTAAAGATGGCTCACGATCGCGTAATGGCCGGACATGTTGGCCATAACAAAACGGCCCAGCGAGTATTCAAATATTTCTTTTGGCTAGGCGCGGCCAAAGAAATTATCGACTTCTGCAAGTCCTCCAAAGGGCGTGTAGCCCCCGCCCCCTTTAAAAAGACCCCGAGAGTGGCCGAGCCCTTCGCTCGGGTAGCAATCGACCTAATAGGCTCCATTCGTTCCCTGTCAAGCGAGGAACACTGCTATATTTTAATCCTCATCGATTGCGCCACCCGTTTTCCAGAGGCTATCCCATGAAGAAGATTTGTAGCATTTATTGTGCAGATGCTTTAATCTCCATCTTTCCACGAGTAGGAATCCCGAAGGAGATCTTATTCGACAGAGGACGTCAATTCACTTCTGAATTATGAAGTATGTCGGTAAACTCCTCATCAAGACCCTCTTCACGACGCCCTGGCACCCTTTATTAACGGGATGTGCAAAAAAAAAAATGGTACTCAAGAAGCTGAGCCACGACTAGCCCAAGAGTTGCACCGCTACCTTCCCGTAGCGTTATTTGCCTGTCGCGAAGTCGCCCATAGGACTTTGGTGTTTGCTCTATTTGAGCTGTTATATGGACGTAAGGTCAGAAGACCGATGGACATTTTGAAAGAATTGTGGTCCAATACTAGAATGGATGAGATTAAATCCTCTTACACGTATGTTTTAGACCTGCGTAGGCGGTAGTTATCCTTGATAAGGAACTTAATAAAGTTCAAAAGTACTCGGAAACACCATTTATTTTTTTCCTGCGGGATATTGCATTCATTTGCTACCCTCACGTGATACTTTGTGAGTTTTTCATTTCCTATATATATATATATATATATATATATATATATATATATATATATATATATATATATATATATATATATATATTGTATACCCTTTATCTAATGTATATTAAAATCTATTTTTTGTCGTTGTGTTTGGAATATTCCTTGGTCACGCGGCTGCAGCTAACTATTCAAATCGAACTCTTAGAACAATAACCTTTGTTGCCTTGCTTAGTCAACCTTAGAGCCTGTGTGTCTGTATTCCCGTATACTTGGTTATACTTCGACAAAGAACTTATCACAGATCTCCCCACTAAGCGAAGAAATCGATTTTGAATACCGATAAATTCTCTGATAAACGCGAGTAAACTAAAGGAAAATATGTTTATAAATAAGAAGAACCGAGTAAAGCACTCGAGCCTGGTTGCATTTACGAAACTCACCTAAATGTATTAAAGTACGAATTAGTAAAACCGCTGTGTACGATCTCTATTTGCCAATTAGTGACGAGGAAAATTTAGCAGAGTATAAAAGAGTAGAGAAAACTGTTCCCAGCAACTATCTTCTTATTATTTCAACTTTAGTTATTGGTAACTGCTTTGTATCGATTATTATAATTAGTGATATGATAGTGATCTATCCCGATTCAATAAAATCCAAATAAAGACAGACAGGCTAGATTTTGGAGTTTTTTCGTGTTCAACTAATCTGTTGGAATTTGTTCATAAGAATGATTTTTGCATATGGATAATGGATATTGTTTAGTTAGACTTTCAAAGGTCTTTGATGCTCTATTAGAAAAGAAGTTGTTACTTAAACTTAAAGCACACGGAATAAGAAATAAATTTCTTAAATGGATAGAAAATACACTCTCAAATCGTTCACATGGCTTTGTTTCAAGCGAGCCGATTTGGATTGGTCCCCAGTTACTAGCGGAATTCTTCAAGGATCAATAATTGCTCCACTTTTGTTCATATTATACATAAATAAGCTGAAAACGGATTAATTAGTAAAATCTTCAAGATGGCATGGAGCTAGGAAACATAACCGGTTTTACACGCGAATTGGTGAATCTAAAACGTAATTTAGATAAACCTATCGAATGGGAAGATGAATTTCAACATACCAAAATGCTATTTCATAGACTTAGGATTTCGACATTTAAAAGCGGGTTACCAAATAACGGAAAAATTCTAGATCGGTTATCTTGAAAGGTACCTTGGACTCATAATATTCGAAGACTTCAAAGTGTTCAAACAAGCACTCTTAAGTTTCTAAGAAAGGTAACTCATATTTTACCTGGAATTTCATGTTCACGTTAAAAAAAATTTATTTCTATATAAATGTAATGCCAGTCTTCAACTCGACTGCCCCTCCTTTACCCCTCCCATTCTTGCCTCAATAAAGACCAGTTCTACTAGAACAGGTGTAACGTAGGGCAAGAAGAGTAGTGAGAAAAACAATAGGTCTCCTGAAAGGCTGTTATGAATACATTTTCCTTCACACTTATTGTATTCTCACCAATGGCAAGCGATGGCCTGCGAGAAAAGATCGTCTTTCCTATTCTCTCTTGAGTTATGTGTATTCTTGGGCATGAATCATAGGTGCACACAAAGGTGTGTATGTGTCGTGGTATGACATTATATTACATCAATACCCTATTATATCTATGGGGAGGGACCAATAACTTAAAGGCGAACCGACAAAGGGACGGAACACCACAAGTTTAGACTGACGGAATAGCGAGATAAGAGTGCAATGAGGTCAGGTAAAATATGGGCAATGGCAAAGTTCAAGGTTATTTAAAGAGGCATGTACAAAAATATGATTTTATTTACATAAAAATGAGAGAATTGATGGGCAAAATTACATCAGAGAATTACTCGGCAAAATTACATCAGAGAATTAATAGGCAAAATTACATCGGCAAACGAAGGGGGAATTGTAGTTATGCATCAGACTATGAAGTTATAATTTAATGTATTACAGGAGGAGACTATTCAAATTGGAGGGGGGGAATTAACTTAAATAGGTTACTGAAGGGGGAAAGGGGTAGGCTTACGGAGGATTACGGGTGAGACGTCGGGTTAAGGCTTCACGAATGTCTTCTGCACGCGAGGCGAGGGCGCTCAGAGCTTCTGAGCGGGAACTTAAAGTGATGACGGTCTCCAAAAAGGGATGGGGGGTGGTAACGTCCGGTCCAGGGAAGAGTATTTCGGCCATCGAAATAAGGGGCAAACGAAGAAGGGCTTCGACAGGAGTTGATGAGAGAAGCCGGAAAAATCACTCGGTGGCGATCGTTAAGTGGAATTACCTCACTGGCTGGGGCTAATTCCAAATCCTCAAAATAGTTCAGCTGTCACTTTGCTTTGTTGTTAGCACCTGACTTGGAACTATGGGGAATCTTCTGGGGTCTGGGCGAGACTTCTCAACTCTGTGTCTCTTCATGGGAGTCGAGCGCTATTTATGTCCCAGGCTCTCCTCGGGGTTCGGGGGCGGTAAGCGGGAAACAGCTCTACTCTCAAATGGCCTCGAATCTTCTTGCCGAGGTGATTCTAACCCGTGTAAAGGTGGACCGTGGCGGATGTGGTTCGAGGCTACCGCTTGTGGAGGATGGGGGGATTAGGCTTACCAATTTAAGCCTAACAGAACCTCCTCCAGTACATGGAACTTCCGTGCTGGAAAAGAAATTCCACCTGGAATTCCCTCACACATCTTCCCACCGAAAGATGATGCTTTACAGAGCAGTTGCGTAGGAAAGGATCATCCAACTTGTCAAACTAGAATTATCAAGGGTCTAGGGAAATTCTGACCTGCTACGACAGGTGTACACACAAAAAGAAATTAATCTGAGCTCAGCGGGGAATTTACGGACATAAGCATTAAACGGGTCAATTCTAGAGACAAGTTAACTAGTACAATTTTAAGCAAAAAAAAATCGCAGGAGAGCATTGGCGACATTTCAGTAGAACAAAAAAAGAAGGATACAATTAAATGGAGGCATAAATATGGGACTAAAGACTAAACAATTTAGTGGACTCCCCGAAAAATCATAATTAAGAACATTAATGAGATAATATATACAATTCACGTGGAAAACCTTCGCTCCCGCCAGAGTATGGATGAGGTAATCCACGGGTCATCTAGCCTCGAGGACGGGGTAGGGTCCCTTTCACTGGCTAAGGAGTTGGTTGCTTCCCGTGGGAATTAGCACCAGCACCTCCACGCCAGGCTTGAATTTTCGTTCTCGTGACTCAAGGTCAAAGTAGGTCTTATACCTCTCAATAAGTCCTTCTTCACAAGATACGACACTCGTTTGTTACCTCGGGTGGACTAACGCTCGAGGGCTTTAGTTTTCTCCCAAAGGCCGGGGAGAGTTGCGCACTCTTTCTGGGCGCTGGCAAACTTGTCGCTCCAGAGGGCTTGGAACTCCGGGTCGATGGGGGTTTCGAGGGGAACGGGTGCATGGGATTCCAGGGCTGCCTGTGTACGGGTAATCACGAGCTGGGCCACGGGATGGTCGTGGATTACGGTGTTCTGACCGAACAAAACGGAGCAAAACTGGATTGGGGCCGCTACCACTTCGGCCCAACCGGACATATAGTCACACTCGATGTGACAACGAATTACTGGGAAACGACTGGCCCGGCCAAGGTAGTTGTGGACCACCGCAAATTTCTTGTAGCTGGGGTCAACAGGGGGGAGTAGGTCCTCAGACACTATAATACAAGTGCACCCGGTGTCACTGACGAGGGTGGATACTCGGCGACCGTTCACAGTTCCGTTCTCGAACTTCAATCCACCAGGGTTGTTCTCATTAAAGAGAAAGTTTACCTGATGGACCGGGTCTTTGGCGGGCGAGGGAGGGTCGGAGTCTCCTGAGGCGACGGAGGAGGATCAGGGGTGGCCCAGATTTGGTGCACTTGGTGGGACTGAGAGTTTGCGAATCGGGAGTTTTGAGGACAGTTCGTGCGGAAATGGCCGGGAACTCCGCAGGTGTAGCAGACGATCGGGTTCTTTTGGTACGGCACAACCGGGGGAGAAGAAACTAGGGGCTTAGCGTCTCGGTGTTCAGATGGATGGAAGTTTCTTGGCTTCGAGGGACTAGGAACTTTGGTAAATCTTGGAACCAATTTAGGGGGGGGTCTTAGGACCATAAAATTTAGCTTTAGAAGGCTATTGGGGAGCCTTTTTAACATCCTTAGGGTATAAATCGTGACTACCCGCGTAGACATCGGCCTCTTCCAAGCACTCCTTGAAAGTCGTACAACATTTATCCTTAATGAAGGCACGAATTTCGGGAGCCACGTCAGCTAAAAGATGATCCCTAAGGAAGAAGTCCAGAAGGGACTCGTAGACTTGGAGAATCTTGCATGCATCCAGCCAACACTGAAGGTGTATTTGGAGGATGTACCCGTGTTGTCGAAACGTTTGGCCAGGGCGGATCCTTTCCTGGCGGAATCGGGAGCCGTAGAGTTCGCTATTCATATGAACAGCGGCTAGCAATTCGGACTTTAACGTGGAATAGTCCAAAGTTGCTTCCGGGGGAAGGGATACGAAGATATCCCTTAACTTGGCATTTAGAAGGGAGGGTAAGCGAGCGACGCTATAATTTCCGAGATCCCATCTATTGATCTGAAAAATTCTCTCAAAATGTGTCAAAAATGACCCAAAGTCCTCTCCATCATTAACAGCGGGAAGGTGGACTGAAGAAGTTTGGGGAATTTCAGTTCGGGAACCGATGAACTGAGAATCCATTTGATTTCGGCTCATTTCCAGCTCATGCTGCCTAATTTGTTCACGTTCTTCCATCTCCATTTTGTTCTTCTCCATCTCCGTTTTCAGTTTGTTCTCCTCCGCTTTTCTTAGTTCCTCTTCCCTTCGCTCTGCCCGTTCGTTCCTCTCTTCTTCCTGTACGTAATTTTACAGGTCTTTGCCCGAAAGACCTAACATTTCACTTTGACTCTGGAATTTTTCGGAGGATGACATTGTTACGCAGTTAACTAAGGGAACACTGACACGCGAACGAGCTAGGACACTACCCACGCGAAACGAATACTTGAATACTCGTGAAGGCCTTGTTCACACACAATAAATGATGATACAGCTACCTACATCTGCTATTTCTAAGCGGAAAAAAATTAAAATGGTCCTACCGGAATTAGGACACCAAAAACCTTAACTCTTTTAGATTAATAACCAGGAGAGTCTCCAAAATTCAAACACACAAAAAAATTAATTACCTGGGGTACAACACAAAATCTGAATAGATTACGTTCCACTGCTTTCAATTAACTTGAACTTGCCTTCTGCCAGTACAATACAAAAATTAAAATAAAAGGGATGTACGTGAATAACAAGGGAACTTCTAATGTCGAAATTAAAATGACACGGGTTCGTAAAATCCCCAAACACACTTGACACCAAAATTATATAATGTGTATATTAATAAATATATATGTCGTAGTATGACATGTTATTACATCTATACCATATTATATCTTTGGGGAGGGACCAATAACTTATAGGCGAACCGACAAAGGGACGGAACACCACGAGTTTAGACTGACGGAATAGCGAGATAAGAGTGCAACAAGGTCAGGTAAAATATTGTCAAGGGCAAAGCTCAAGGTTATTTAAAGAGGCATGTACTAAAATATAATTATATTTACATAAAAATGAGAGAATTGATGGGAAAAATTACATCAGAGAATTACTCGGCAGAATTAACTCAAATGGGTTACTGAAGGGGGAGAGGGGTTGGCTTACGGAGGATTCCGGGTGAGATGTCGGGGTAAGGCTTCACGAATGTCTTCTGCACGCAAGGCGAGGGCGCTCAAAGCTTCTGAGCGGGAACTTAAGGTGATGACGGTTTTCCAAAAAGGCGGGGGGGGGGGGGTAACGTTCGGTCCACGGAAGAGAATTTCGGCCACCCGAAAACGAAAGGCGAACGGGGAGGGCTTCGACAGGAGTTGATGAGTGAAGTCGGAAAAATCGCTTGGTAGCGATCGTTAAATGGAATTACCTCACTGGCTGTGGCTAATTCCAATACACAAATAGTTCAGCCGTCACTTTGCTTTGTTGTTAGCACCTGACTTGGAGCTAAGGGAATCTTCTTGGGTCCGGGCGAGACTTCTCAACTCTGTGTCTACCTCATGGGAAACGAACACTATATATGTCTGAGGCTCTCCCCGCGGGGGGTGAGTGGGAAACAGCTCTACTCTCGAATGGCCTCGAATCTTCTTTCCGAGACGATTCTAACCCGTGTAAAGGTGGACCGTAGTGGATGCGGTTCGAGGCTACCACTTGTGGAAGGGGGAAGGTTAGGCTTACCATTTTAAGCCTACAGAACCTCCTCCAGCACATGGAACTTCCGTGCTGGAAAAGAAATTCCACGTGAAATTCCCTTACAGTATGTATCCGTAGCACTAGTCCTAGAATAAATAAATCCTGATTTTAATCTTAGTACACATGGAGATGGGTGTATCGGTTTCTTCTCGATCTAGCATTAGAGGTATCGGTATGAAATTGCAAGATCCCTAATTTGATTAGTTTATTGACGATCTATTTTCAGATCTTGAGGCGACTCGAGGGGTTTTACCAGTCTTCATTCTTTAATTGTTTTTCGAAGTTTTCTTGTCGTTTTCTTTAAATAAGATGTCATGTTCTTTCGCTTTGTTTTTTTTATTAAATCGTCTCTTGTAAAATTATTTGTTGTTGTAAAAACCTCTGAGCAGATAGAAATTGTACTTACAGAATCAAAGGTAAAGGGTTCTCCTCTTCCAAATTGTGAACTAAATTCATTGCTGTTTATACAGAAGTTTTCTTCATTTGTCTACTTAAACCAAAAACTTTCGGCCGAAGTTCATTTGATATAACGAGATAACTAAACATCAAGGACCACACTCCTCTCTCTAATATTACCTCCCTATCATCACTCCCAAACAATATCGCCTGATTCTCTTTTGCATTTACCTTTAGCCTCATCTTTACACCAACTATTAACACCAGGTCATCAACATACTATAACATAACCAATACTTATTTGGCATTAATCTCACACTCCTACCCTCCCTTTCCATTGGTAGTTGTGTTAGTACTCTAACCATAATGAAAATAAGTGGTCGTGATGGCACCAGCCACCATTGTCTCGTACCTTTAAGTATATCAAAACACTCTCTAAAGCCTTCTTTCATCAGAATTAATTCAAAGTAAAATTTATCGATTATATTCTTAAATATATTTACTGTACTTCTTTCAAAGAAATTCTATTGCAAGTTATTCCAAGGTTGTGTTATTTTATTAGAGAAGAAATTTTGCGCCATCGCAGTCTTTTGGTTTACTAACTTGAAACTGTTATTTCTAGTTTGAGTTCGTTTATCTAGTTCTAATACTAAGCAATAAAATACTAGGCTTCTTAAGCAGTTTACTAATGATGACCGACGAATTAATTCGATATATCATTAGAAATCTGAATCTCTAAATGAAAAAAACGGCGGAATCACTTATAAGGGAACGACATTTGCAGCCGCTCGTAGTAAAAATCATAATTTTCAGGGAGTAAATTTTTCTCTATAGTGTATCGAATAATAAAACTCGAAAGAAAATTGAATAATTATTAAGATTTAATAGGACAAATATATTATTAGAACAAAATGTATTTAATACAATGTTTTAGAATTTTTCTCCTTTAGCTGACGCCCATCTTACCTTGGACATTCCTATACTTTCTTGAGTTTTGAAAAAGCATTAGAAAGGACGCCAGATCCGATCAATTTTTTAATGGTGTTCAGAATTTATGGATGTTATGTTAGCCATATTCATATTTTAGCATAAATTATTAATAAAACCATTTAAAATAAAAGAGCTTTCAAAAAATATATATTATTTACTTGTAAAAGTGAATATTTAGAAATTAAAAAAGATTCTTTTGACTATTGTAATTCATGGACAACAACAATAAAGGACCACGTAAAAGCAAATGGGGATTCAGTCATTAAATTTCGAACATGATATAGATGGTTATAATACTTAAAATAACTACTATTTTTCAGGAAGACGTGCTAGTGATCTATTGCATTAAAATGAGGTAATATATTCAAAATTTGTTCTAATCAGAGTAAGTGTATAGAAGTACAGTACCGTCCAAAACATTCAGTATGCCTGTATTTCTTTTACAACTTCTTTCATAACTTTTGGCAGAGAAAATCCAAGGTTTCTTAAATTGGTGTAAGATAACCTATAGGTATAAACTATGTATGCCTAAAGGTTATACAAATGTGGATGAATAAAACGAAAGTTATCAATAGATAAGCAATTTACTAGAAAAATTAGTGTCCAAAATGATCCGAATATCAGCGGAAATAAATTTCTATTGTAATATAAGGATTACATTATCAGTAAAAAGCAATCTTACAAGTTATAAGTAATTAATATTTAGTGTAGAGACCTTATTTCTTGATTATTATTTGATATCTGCTACAGAAACGAACCAACTGTTGACACTCTTGCGCAGTAATTTTGCTCCATTCATCTTGAAGAATTTCACTCCAGAGTTCTTGAACTGTTTTTAGATTTATCGCTTTAGATTTTTCCTCACGGATCTTCCAAACATTTGAATGGGATTCAGGTCTGGACTTTGTGCAGGCCACTTTATAACATTAATGTGCTCTTCGATTAGTAAGGTACAGAATTGGCCGTGTGGCAGGGGGCGCTATTCTGCTTGGAATATTTAAGTTAGGTTAGGTTAGGTTAGGTTAGGTGTGAATTCACTGTATTTCGTACGCGGACAGGTAGCTCAGTGCCTTCTACCGAAATCACATCCTAGACCATCACACCTACTCAGCCAAACTTCACACTATTTTTGGTGCAATTGTCCGACAATCGTTCCCCTTCCTTGCTATGGAAAAACCTCTTGCCATCAGATCCGAAAAAATTGATCTTCGTCACCTAAGTGGACTTGGCTCCATTGGTCACCCGTCCATGCAACGTACTCAGTGGTGAATGAAAGACTAACTTTTTTGATCTTCGGAACTACCAATCACTTGACAGTGGGTGTGCCAGCCCGAAGATTGTCGTCTTTCAGTCGACGTACCAGTCTGCCTGGGGATCGATGACCCAAATCAGAATAATTTCGTTTTTCTTATGCATAAAATTCCGCTATTTACAAATTAATACATTCGTGTGAGTTGCTTTTCGATCGTTTTTCGTATTGTTGATGAAGTGACTTCCTACTTATGTTTTTACTCTTATTTTTTTTTCAATTTTCAAATTAGCAGTTTGCAAAACAATAGAGGATTTGCCCCCATACTCATCTTTTTACTGGGGGAGTCCACTCCTGCCGATATTTTTTAATTAACTCGGAATATACACCAGTCAAAAATAAAAATATTGGAACATCAAAAATGCATGTAGGGCGTATTCGCATGGAATAAAGATTTATTAAAATATGTGATAGAACGGGTTGAGGCAGCGTTAGTTTCAACTCCTATTACATATTATTTAAAACCACGATGCTCCCACGTGCATCTTCGCTTCGAAGCTTGGCGTCTTATCGCAGCCACCGGATGTCAATGTTTAATCAAGGAGGTTATCGTCACCCCGTTCGCCCCCATACGCTGACCTCGCCAGATTGAGTTAGGCTTATGGGCAGATAAGGCATTGTTCCAAGCCTCGGCTGTGCATTCCCTCGAAGTTCCCACTCCATTGTCCCCCACACCAAGGGAGTGTCTCGACTATTTAGATGGAAACTTTACCACTAAGATCAGATTGGAGATCCAGATTTTCGTCGCGAAACATCACCACGACCCTCTCTCACTTTGTGCGCCAAGGGACCTCGACCTCGAGATTCACCATCACTTGTCCAGAAGGAGGACAATATCCCTTGAGTGCCAAGGTTCGAGCCTTTCGTGACGCTAAGTCCTCAAGGCTTCCCCCTCGTTGTTCAGAAAGAGAACAACGTTAGAACAGCCATTGTTCGTTTTGAGCCCGTTCGCCAAGAAACGGTTCTCACCCTTCCCCCTTGTTGTTTAGAAGAGAACAACATTAGAACAGCCATTGTTCTTGAGCCCGTAGACAAGAGACGGTTCTCACCCCCACTGTTGTTCAGAAAAGAACAACATTAGAACAGCCATTGTTTTTGAGCCCGTAGACAAGAGACGGTTCTCACCTCCCTGTTGTTCAGAAGAGAACAACGTAGAACAGCCATTGTTCTTCAAGCCGTTCGTCGAGAAACGGTTCTCATTCCCAAGACGCCACGTCAGGATCATCTTATTCCCCCCCTTCGGCTGGAACTCGCCAGCGGACCGAAAATTCCTTCACGTCGCCTTCCACTGCACCACTAGTATAAAGTTACGTAAGCCAAACGTTACCTTTGAGTATTGAACCCTTTTGTCAATTCTATCCTGTGCTTTAAATGGTTTAGCGAACCATCCCATCCCTTTAAGTCTATATTTGTTTTACCCTTTTAAATCCTTTAATCCTCGGATTAGCCCGAGCCCCCACGACCCTTTCCATTCTCTGTTTATGTCAATATTTTCCGTTTTGTGTTTGTTGATAGTTATTATTAATAAAACTCTATTTTATTAATGATAGCAATATTATTGTCCTTGAGCTCAGTTCCACTTCTTAAGCATATCGAAGTTACATAATATCGGCCCGCCAGACATTCACGCACTCTAAAGATAATTAAAGAAGTTCCCTCAACGAATAGTTATATATGGTATATCGTCGAGAGTCCATTCTACGACATATATATATATATATATATATATATATATATATATATATATATATATATATATATATATATATATATATATATATATACTATTTAAATTTGGTATCAGGTGTGTAAGGTTTAACGCTATATCTTTGCAAACACTCGTCTCAGTCGAGTAAAGCATAGTGTTATTCGTTATAATAATAGAGTATGTATAGTAGTTTTCTTTTGTTTTAACGATTGCTATCCCCTTTTTTTGAAACTTAAGAAGCTGGAGTAGCTCAAGGAACTGTTATAATAATTTGTTTGTGTTTTTTTTGTGATTTTAGTCAGTGGTTATTTAGATTGAGAAACCAAGTACGAATAGGTCAGTGCCCATATTTAGGTAGGCTAATTCTATAGAGGCATAATTCTTGTTGCAAGGAATTTTAGTTGGTTGACTAGTGCGCCCCCAATTGCAAAGATGTCTCAGTTCGAAATCTTTAAAGCGCAAGGTGAATCCTTGGGACTTTCCGGAAAAGAACTAATTGAGTACGTTCAAGAGGAGCAAAGAAAAGAGGAAGAAAGAGTAATCCAACGAGAAGTAAGAGAAAGAGAAATCCAACGAGAAGAAGGAGAAAGAGAGGAACGGATAAGACAAGCTGAGCTTCACCATCAGATTGAATTAGCTCGTGTTGAAGCAGAAATACAGTCATCCAGTTCCCGTTCGGAAGCCCCCCCCCAATCTCTTACTAAAGCTCCCCAATTTCAAGGATGGAGAGGATTTCGGAGCATTTTTAGCCCACTTCGAAAAGATCCTCGAAATCAATAACATGGATCTGGAGGCTGAAGGTGTAGCCAGATTATTTCCCCTGTTAAATTGCAAATTGCGCGAAATTTTTATATCTTTACCATCTGAGTGTACAATTAACTACATCACCTTAAAAGCTGAGTTATTGGCCGCTCATAATATGACTCCCGATTTCTAGGAGGTCGTATTAAACCCGGACAGACGTTCCGTCAATTCGGATACATTCTTCAGAGGAATTTTAAATTTTGGTTAGAATCCTCAAAGGTTGATCCGGACTACGAGTCCTTAACAGACTTCGTGTTGCGAGATCAATTTTTGGCGTCTCTCCCGACGGAGATCCGCGCGTTCGTCAAGGATCGTCGGTGCCAGACCTTTAAAGAATGTACCGAAGAAGCGGATGTCTATGCCGCAAGCCATAATTTATACCCAAAGGAGAATCGAACTTCTCACCAACCCACAAACCAGGAAAGAAGGAAGGATTCGCGCCCCTTCCCAGGGAAGCTGACAAAGTTTCCGGGCCCCGTAAAACCCCAAAACTTCTTTCCCCCAAACCAACAACAGGACATCAAACCTCCCGTTAAGATTTCTCCTCCATCTCTCTTCCCGAAGCGACCAATTATATGCTTCACCTGTGGTGTAGAAAACCACATGAGCTGGAATTGCCCCCAAAATTCTAGGCTTAAAAGCGGACCAGCCCACCAAGTTCACCAGATTAATGCCACCCCGGCTCCCCCGGTGGTGCAGACCTAAGCAGCAACTTCTCCCCCTCCATCAGGCCACCAGGTAAATTTTATTTTTTATAAAAGTTCACCAGGAACTTTGAAATTTGAGGAGGGCAGCGTAAACGGCTGCAGAGTATCGACTCTCGTCAGGGACAAAGGATGTACGTGTGTCATCGTGTCCGACGAACTCCTTCCCTCAGTGGACCCTAACCACGAAAAATTTGCGGTGGTACATGACTACCTTGGGCGGGCGAACCGATTCCCCGTTGTTAGATGTTACCTGCAGTGTCAATATTATGATGGCTGGGCTGAATTCATTTCAGCACCCATAAAATTCTGTTCTGTACTTATAGGACAGAGCCCTCAAGTAAGCTCCGACCCTGTGTCCCAGGCCGCCCTTACTCGAGGTCGAGCTAAGAAGGAAGCCCAGGAGTCCGCCCCCCTCAGAACCCCGATACCGTCTGAATTCTCGGAGATCCTTAACCAGGACTTTAGGACGGCACAAAAGGAGTGTGAAGCACTAACACCCTTATGGGATAAGGCCCAAAACCAGGACACGGAGACTGTCCGTGGACCCAAAGTCATCCGGTACCTGGAGGAAGGTGGCTTACTTTATCGATCCGCCGAGGACAGTAATAACGCTGTTACTACTGTCCTATGCCTTCCACGATCCCATGTCCCTATAGTGCTCAAAGTGGCTCATGACAGCATTTTTTCCGTTCATTCTAGTCACACTAAAACGGGCCAGCGCATTTTTAAATATTTTTATTGGCCGAGTGCTGCAGCTGACATCTTAAAGCACTGTCGATCGTGCGATGTGTGTCAGAAGACGTCCGCTAAGGGGCGGGTCAAACCTGCTCCCTTACAAAGGGGACCAGTCATTACTGAACCCTTCTCCAGAGTGGCCATCGACCTGGTTGGCCCTATCCACCCCCCTTCGAGCGAAGGGCACAGCTACATTTTCACCTTGGTAGACTTTGCTACCCGTTTTCCCGAGGCTGTCCCCCTTCGCCGAATCGACAGTATTTCTTGCGCCGGGGCCCTCATTTCCATCTTTTCAAGGGTAGGCGTCCCCAAGGAAATACTCTCCGATAGAGGCCGACAATTCACCTCTGAGTTGATGAAGTACGTAGGGAAGCTGCTCATGGTAAAGCCCCTTTTTACCACCCCCTTCCGGCCACAGACAAACGGGATGTGCGAGAAATTAAATGGAAATTTAAAATCCATTATTAAGAAGATCTGTGCCGAGCAGCCCCGCGAATGGCACCGATATCTCCGGTCGCCCTATTCGCCTATCGGGAAATTCCCCACCGTACATTAGGCTTCGCCCCGTTCGAGCTCCTTTATGGACGTAATGTACGCGGGCCACTCAGTATTTTAAAAGAGTTGTTAATCAAGCCCCAACTGGATCAAGAACTCCAGTCATCTTACGCCTATGTCTTGGACCTATGCCAGAGGCTCGAGAAATGCGCAAACATCGCCTATAAAAATGCCGATGTCAATTTGGAGAAATACAAAACCTATTTTGATGTCAGGTCCGAAGATCGTAAATTTAAGCCCGGTGATGAAGTACTCCTGCTCGTTCCCACAGCCAGTAATAAATTACTGAGCTAATGGAAAGGTCCGTACTCGGTCCGCGAGTCACGAGGACCGGTAGATTACCTCATTGGTACCCCAGCAGGCGATAAGCTCTATCAGGTCAACTTATTGAAAAAGTACCACCGGCGCGCTCATGGAGATACCTTCGTAGCACTGGACGAAGCATCGGCGCTTGAAGAGGATTACCCCGCGGAGTCCTTTAATGTAATCCAGACAGTGTGCATCCAACCTGATGCCGATTACACTCTTCCTTCCCTACCAGGCGAGCCTTTTGAACCCTCTGACCTGGATATCGACGCGCAGCTGACACCACATCAAAAGAGTCAGCTACAAGATCTATTATGTCAGTTCGACGACGTTATTTCGGAGAAGCCTGGGTGCGCTACTAGTTTCGAGCATGATATCAAATTAACAACCTTACAACCCGTCCGTTAAAAACCCTATCCCATGCCGATTCATTTACGCCAAGCCTTTAACGCCGAAGTTGATAATTTAATTAGTTTATACATCATAGAACCTTCCACCTCTAGTTATTGTTCCCCAATCGTCATGGTCAAGAAACTTGATGGCTCTTATCGGATGTGCATCGACTTCCGGAAGTTAAATTCGGTAACTGTGTTCGACGCCGAGCCCATCGCGTTGGTAGACCAAAACCTCCACCTTTTCGAAAACGCCAAGTTCATCTCAAAACTCGATTTGTGCAAGGCATATTATCAAATCCCCCTCCGGCCCGAGGTGTAGGCGTATACCGCCTTTGCAACGGAGAAAGGCTTAATGCAATTCAAGCGCCTTCCTTTTGGCCTCGTCACTGCTTGTAGCAACTCTAACCGTCTCATGAGAAGGTTGTTAGATGGACTTCCAAACGTATCCTTTTACTTTGATAATGTCTACGTCGCTACTCGCGAATGGAGTCACCATTTAACTACCCTATTAGCTCTCTTCGAGCGGCTGCGCGAAAATGGCCTCACCATTGGCCCCAGCAAATGCCATTTTGACCACGAAACCATCAAATATTTGGGTTTCAAAATAGGACAAAGCCAGTTGGGTCCCCAAGAAGATAAGATTAAGGCAATCGCCGACATGCCCCTCCCGATTACAAAGAAGCAATTAAGATCGTTCCTAGGATCAGCTTCGTACTATCGGCGATTCGTTCCGAATTTCGCTCCAATTTCGGCGCCCCTCAGCTCCCTTTTAAAAAAGAATTCACCCGATCGTCTACTTTGGAATGATATCGCTATTTCCCATTTTAATCAGCTCAAGAGTAAGCTCATTTCTGCCCCCATTTTAAAGTTGCCCAACCCGGAAAAATCCTTTGGGATTAAGACAGACGCGTCCAACGAGGGCATTGAAGGTGTACTCCTTCAATACGAGGATGACGGCACGAGTCATCCAGTTGCATATGCTAGTCGTCAATTATTACCACGCGAAAAGAGATATGCCACTATAGAAAAGGAAGCTCTATCAATTATCTGGGTCATAGACAAATTCAAGATGTACTTGATAGGTAAAGAATTTCAGATAGGAACCGACCACCGTCCGTTAGCCTATATTAGGAATGTGCGACACTGCAACGGCCGAATCATGCGCTGGAGTTTACTCTTGCAAGAGTATCAATTTAAAATAAATTATATAAAAGGTTCCGATAACCAGGTCGCTGACGCACTCAGTAGGAATGTGTTACCGAATAGCGTAGAATAATTGTATTCATAGGATTATTATCTCCATGTAGGTATATACCGTCTTGTACGACTTAAATTAAGATTCTCTTGTATTATAATTAGTTAATGTATATGTCTGAATTTTGTAACGCTCAATGTCTATTTTTTTTGTATGTATATATATTTGTACCCATTAATTTACGTATAAATTATTTTGTCCCATATGTACTATATTTATATCATTTCATTGTTCCATGCCTTTTTTTATTAAGTTTGTATTAAAGGTTATTTTCCCTTATAATCAAAAGATCAAAATAATCATATGTATTGAGGTAATACGAGTTAGGTGCAGGAAGGTACGGTTGGTACAACAAAACGAGTTCCCAACAACGGAGCTCTATCGTTGTCCCTTCTCTCTTTTTTTCGAAGTGACAACTTCCCCCCGGAATGGAGGGGTGTGATAAAACGGGTTGAGGCAGCGTTAGTTTCAACTCCTATCACATATTATTTAAAACCACGATGCTCCCACGTGCATCTTCGCTTCGAAGCTTGGCGTCTTATCGCAGCCATCGGATGTCAATGTTTAAACAAGGAGGTTATCGTCCCTCCGTTCGCCCCCATACGCCGACCTCGCCAGATTGAGTTAGGCTTATGGGCAGATAAGGCATTGTTCCAAGCCTCGGCTGTGCATTCCCTCGAAGTTCCCACTACATTGTCCCCCACGCCAAGGGAGTGTATCGACTATTTAGATGGAAACTTTACCACTAAGATTAGATTGGAGATCCAGATTTTCGTCGCGAAACATCACCACGACCCTCTCTCACTTTGTGCGCCAAGGGACCTCAACCTCGAGATTCACCATCACTTGTCCAGAAGGAGGACAATATCCCTTGAGTGCCAAGGTTCGAGCCTTTCGTGACGCTAAGTCCTCAAGGCTTCCCCCTCGTTGTTCAGAAAGAGAACAACGTTAGAACAGCCATTGTTCGTTTTGAGCCCGTTCGCCAAGAAACGGTTCTCACCCTTCCCCCTTGTTGTTTAGAAGAGAACAACATTAGAACAGCCATTGTTCTTGAGCCCGTAGACAAGAGACGGTTCTCACCCCCCACTGTTGTTCAGAAAAGAACAACATTAGAACAGCCATTGTTCTTGAGCCCGTAGACAAGAGACGGTTCTCACCCCCCCTGTTGTTCAGAAGAGAACAACGTAGAACAGCCATTGTTATTCAAGCCGTTCGTCGAGAAACGGTTCTCATTCCCAAGACGCCACGTCAGGATCATCTTATTCCCCTTCTTCGGCTGGAACTCGCCAGCGGACCGAAAATTCCTTCACGTCGCCTTCCACTGCACCACTAGTATAAAGTTACGTAAGCCAAACGTTACCTTTGTGTATTGAACCCCTGTTGTCAATTCTATCCTGTGCTTTAAATGGTCTAGCGAACCATCCCATCCCTTTAAGTCTATATTTGTTTTACCCTTTTAAATCCTTTAATCCTCGGATTAGCCCGAGCCCCCACGACCCTTTCCATTCTCTGTTTATGTCAATATTTTCCGTTTTGTGTTTGTTGATAGTTATTATTAATAAAACTCTATTTTATTAATGATAGCAATATTATTGTCCTTGAGCTCAGTTCCACTTCTTAAGCATATCGAAGTTACATAATATCGGCCCGCCAGACATTCACGCACTCTAAAGATAATTAAAGAAGTTCCCTCAACGAATAGTTATATATGGTATATAATTAGGACATAAATCTTTATTTACACAAAAAATGGATACCAGTTTTAAAGTAAGCACAAAGAAGTAAATCAAATAAGTATGCTTGTATTGTTGTTTCCCGTCATGACTTGTATCAGATAATAACCAAAAATGTTATATGAACCCAAAGGTGATGTCAGGCGAGCCAGTACTGCATCGAGTATTTTTAATCACATAAAAAATGTAAATCATGCAATTGATGACCCTCGGTCCCAGTTACTTTACACTCATAAATAATGATTTCCATACAAGAAAACTGTTTAATATACTTTAATTCGAGAAATTCCGTCACTTTAACTTTTCGGACGCGCAATTTAAATGTTTCCCCTCTGTCTAAAATCTAATTTTAATGATATTATTAATGGCCTTGTTCCGTTTGAGACATTAATATCTGTTTTCTCTCAGTTTACGACTGAAGATGGTATGGTAAACTTCATACCGAAACCAATCTCGCAAATTAAATATTATGCTCCTATAAAGTGGTTTCTATTAACATTTAATCAACTCGTTATTGAGTCCTACTTTAAGAGAAGTAATTAAACTTAATGGAAGAGTTATCAGATATTAAAATTACCAAGTGATAAATTCTTTATTACATTAATAAAGTGTTACCTCCTTTCTAAAGATAGGAGGTAAGACAGTTGTGAGAAATTACTGTCCCACCAGTCTAAAATTTGAGACGGTGGTGGATCACCTAGACCTAAAAAAATAATAAGGATTCACACCACGGCTTTCGTCGAAAACTTCCGTGTCTAATAAATTTATTGCCATTTTAATTAACAAAATTGTTATTTCTTAAGAATAGAAAAAGGCATTTGCCATTAGATGCGGGTATATAATGGTATCCAAAAGGCTTTTCAGACTGCTCGCCATAAAGTGACTAATATTAACACTAAATTCAAGGAATAAGGGCACGAAGTAATTACTTAGTTGAAAATATTTGATTTCAGATCGTCCTCAACATATAGTCATAAATAAGTAGGTCGCACTCAGAATATACTGCAGTTACTAGCAGAGTACTTCACTCTTCAATACTTAGCCAAAAAACTGTTTAAAATTTATATCCAGTGGTCAAAAAGTATTTAAAAAAAATCAAGATTCGTAGACGATAAGAAAATCAGGACTGTATAAGAAAATTATTTTTCGATGAATAAACGCATATATTCTTATAATTATGGGGTCTCTATGGCTACAAAAATTCGGTTGATTTATTTAAGGCTATGCGTAGGGTATGTGGTCTCTATGGTTACAGAAATTCCGTTGATTCATTTAACGCTATATATAGGTTATGCTTTCTATGAGAGCGGAAATTCAGTTGATTTATTTAACACTATGTGTAGGTTATGTGGTCTCTTATGGCTATAGAAATTATGTTGATTCATTTAAGGCTACGCGTAAGCTTTGTGATATTTATGAATATGTGAATTCGGATGATTTTTTGAAAGCTATGTGTTCTCTTTGACAGTGGAAATTCAGTTGATTCATTTAACGCTATTCGGGAGCTTGGTACTAGTTACATGGACTTCAGAATTACTGACACTTAGTTGTTTTTTTTTCTCGAGTAAATGTTTTTAACGGACTTTGAAAACAACATTGTAGTTTAGGGGCGCACGATAGGGGGCGCTATTTCTGGGCTACAATTTAGGTTTTATTGCGTCAGATAGTAGTCTAATCTGGATATGGCCAATCCCGGCGTTTTATTTGTTATTTTGTTTTTAGTCTTTATTCTTTATCATTTAGTAAATGCCGGCACTTCTACTCAATTATATTATTTAGTAATGCATTGATTTTTTTATGTTTAGTAATGTATTAATTTTTTTATATTTCGTTTAAATACAAAAGTCACTTTAGGCATTCTAGTCGGCATATATGGTTTCGGTTTTGCGCAGAAAGTATATATTTTTAAGATACTATAGCTTGAAGCGGTTAAAATTGACATTTAAATACGTGAGCCTTTGTTTCTCCTAATGTTAAAATAAACCATTATTTTCACATACTGGCAACCCTTAATTCGACTTTATTTCAAACATTTGCAACTTTTGAGCCAACAATTAAAAAAGCGCGATTCTTGTGCATTCGGTTTGTTTGACTTTAATACGACTTTTGTCAATTTCTAAGTCAATTTAATAAATTTTTGTATAATCATAGCCTCATTTTAAAAGCAAAGATTTACAACAGGTGTGTAAAAGAAGCCCGGCTCGATTATAATAGTGAAAGGTGGAGATGGTTTAACTTTTGTCGTGAAGTGATTATTTATTAGGTAATTTAAGACGACGGTACTGCCGCTCACATTTAACAATCGCCTTTTGCATTCAAATCGGATGTTAGCCTTTCGAATTAGGAATATTACGAGTTTTTTTTTAAGTTACGGGGTGTGGGGGATATGGGGAACGAAGCCCCCATTTCGGAAGTAACTAAAAAATGTTACTTTTTGGCGGAAATAGCTTAAAGTAGGGGGCGCTATCGTCTTTATTATTTCGATAAACGTGCAGAGCCAATCGCATTAAGTGTAGCCCAAAATTGTAGCCCAGAAAAAGCGCCTCCTAGCGTGCGGCCCTAAACCGAAGTATTACCGAAGTTCATTATGGCAGCTACGGCACAGTAAGCAGAATGAGGCCTCTACGAAGTGACTCACCACACTCGTAGTTTACTTTTACCCCACTGGAAAGTGGGGATTCCTTTGTTAGTGCGATACTTAGGCTATAAGGGCCTTCATTAACATATTAGTTTGGTGTTTGCTTGTTAAACAATGCAAAAGTAAGACCTGATCGGGAATGAGATGATTTCGGCTTGAAAAAGATTGTTAGCTTTTCCAGAGATGGCCGTAAAATAAGATTTCAGTTAAAGATTTAGATATTAGTTTGAATAAAGTCTGCATTACAGTTTGAATAGAGTTTAAAGTTGTTATTTGAGCAACGTTTGAGGTATTTAAAAACGTTTGAAGTTTGATGATAAATTCACTACGACAGATAATAAAGGGGAATGTGCTTATCTCTTTATCTGAAACGATTTTGATTTGGCTTACTGTTAACACACACACACACAGATATAAATACTAAATATTTAGAAAAGTCAAAGTTAACGAGAGTTTAAGATGAAGGTTTTAAATGCAGGACGAAAATTTATGAAGTTTGATTTGCTCCTTTGGAGTTATATAGTGACTTGATTTAAAAAGATGTAACGAATTGAATTGTCTTCAACCCCCATAGAGGGAGAAAGGGGAGTTTTAACTTCAACCACACCATAGCCCCAGGATTAGAGGAAGACCCCTCCCCAAAGAACCCTTGGGGTAGGGACAAACAAGCAGCTAACCAAATGCTATTAGGCATAAAGTTTGAAAAACAACCTCATAAAAAGGAGCCAACCGTTGAGAGGGATTAAATTTCAACCTACAGACGATAGAGCGATCTGATAGACAGACAAGATGAAGGAGTATAAAGCGAATGAAGGAAGGGAAGAAATCTATCGGTTAAAAATATAATTCTAGCATATTTTTTTCGACGTTGAGGTGTACTCATTTATTCATACACTTACAGTTGTACACAAGTAGATAACTATGTGCACGTAGTTCTAGGGGGTTCGAGATCGAGGAGAAGAATTACTAAGCATCAGTAACACTCACTCCTTTATGCTCTATCAAGCACCAAAACTACCTGCAATTTTGCCTACGCCAGTCGTGGAATCCTCTTCATATTCGTCTCGCACGACGTAATTTGTCTCTTTTAAAAACATTAGCTACCTCTCAATACCCATCCATGCCCACCTATCATACACAATCTGATCCACTTGCTCCTCCGCCAGCCCTTTCACTCTCAAACACTTTTACGCGGTCTTTAACCCCTTCCCACGAACTGACACTCACTCTCGTATCTTCTCTTCAAAATTCCATCTCCATCCATTCTTCTTATATACTCACCCCCCCTTAAAACACTCAACATAACTTCGTTCACACCCTTCTTCACACACTATCTCTTAACCAGTCGTTTTCTTGTGCTCTCTACCCCTCGCACACTTTCCAACTTAATCAAAATTATCCATTTGCGCATTGGTTTTACTCGAGATCTTTCACACAAATCACTAAAGAATAATGTGAATTTAGACTTATTAACACCGGTCGACCCTAAATAATGTAAATTTCAACTTATTGACACTGGTTGGCACTAAATAATGTAAATTTAGATTTATTAACACCAGTTGTGACTAAATAATGTAACTTTCGATTTATTAACACCAGTTGCCACTAAATAAAGTAAATTTTAACTTATTAACACCGGTTGCCACTAAATAATAATGTAAATTTAGGCTTATTCACACCGGTTGCCTGCATGAAACAGGGACAATATTCTGGGGGATGAGTGCTTTTAATAGGATTTGTTTCTGCAGTGCTTAACCTCAAGGAGCTCTAAGTTAACACTTTTTGTGTTTAATGTTTCTTTCTATGATTTTATTCCTGGTTTCCTGAAAAACTGCGTTATAAATAAGACAAAGGTTGGTGGCATCCTTAAAAACAGGTAAACAGACATAAAGAAAATTTAGCCTCAAATGAAAAAAAAACGATGCCGCAAACTAAAGGAAAATAGTGCCACAAAGTCTAGAGTGTGTCTCAAGAAAGATACACACTCTTACTGGGAATCAAACCTGAGGAACCAAACCTGGGAATCCAGTGCCTTATGCACTTAGCTCCAAGAGTTCCAGGTTTAGTTTTCTTTGATGAAATGAATGTAAAAATCTTTCCTTAATTATTTTTTTGTGTGAAGTGGGTGGAGTAGTGGTAGTGGTTCACCAACCTGGAGGCAAATCCCAACCGTATAATGAAATAGATATAAAGGTCAGTATGACATTTACTGGTGAGCCTGAGGGCACCAAGGATCGGTCCTCTTTGGGGAGAGGTGCCAGGAAGTATTATGGTTTGACACTAAACAGCCTTCGGGTGGAACCTTCGTCGCCCCGGGGCAGAGGGATCTGTTCCGCGTCAGAGGTATGTGGATATAGATACCCATCAGCAGGACTCCTTGTGTGTATGTTTGTGTGTATGTTTTGTGCTGCGAAGATGGGAGAGGAAAGAAAGCAGTGTTGTAATTGGGTATCTGTGTAGCGAAAAGTGTAAGATCTACCCACCTCAGTACATGGGTGAGCTCAGCTCTCTAAAAAGATAGTAAATATATTAATTATTTTATAACTTTTAATCTGGAAATTTTATCTAATTCCAAATATTTAATTAATTTTATTAAAAAAGAAGAAGACGAAAATGTTACAGGCGTTTAAGTAAAAAAAGTCTTATTTGCGAGATTTGGAAGGTTAAATCAAGCAATTGGAACTTACATGGTGTAATTAGTAGTTAATTAAAAGTTACCAACTCCAGGCTTAATGGAAACTTTATCTCAGGTGCTCAAATTTATAGCAGCCCGCAAGAGGATGGAGGGTGTAACAGAGGTGATTTTCCTGCCACAACTGAAACCTGGAAGATCGAAACGCCCTTCCGACCCCAGTGATCCAGAAGAAACGTACTCTCTCTCTCCATTCATCTTTTGCAGCACTTTTAAACCTCTATCTCTTCTACCCCCCTATAGATCCCCAAAAGGGTGAAAGAGGGACCGATGAACGTTCTAACTAATAATAAGAGATTGAAAGTACGTTGCAATAAGTCATGGATTACATCTACAGAACGTGGAGTTGCAAAATCAACTTTATCTTCTGAACTTTTTGTCATACACCAATTAAAAACAATTATACATTTAAAATCAGAGAAAAATTCTTTTTATCAAGACTCATAATAATTTTGATAATTAGTCGGTACTATCGAACAAAAAGTGCATTCCTTTTTTTTCTAATACACATTGTATATAGCGCACTAGCATAGGTACCTGGCGTTACTCTGGATAGAATTCTTATATTGAGGCACAAAATTGATTTACTCGCTGATTATTATTATTTGTGGGTGAAGGCAGATTTAGGAGAGTTGCGCACCCTCCCTAGCATATATCATATAATTTACTTGCAAGGAGTAAATGTTTCACATCGTGCGCCCGGCAGTTTACGTGCATGCGTGAATGGTCGTTAGTTATGAGCGAACGACGTTTTGGCCGCAGGAACAGATCGAGCGTCTTATAGGTACAGATATTGGTAGACCATAGTTATTCATTAATAAGTTAAAAGAACTTTATTATGATTTCAGGGTCACAGAGAAGATCATCGACGTACAGACCAAGAAGGTGTTCAAAGATGGAAAGGTACAGTAAGCGTTTTCATTGTGTGGCAGGACATACCCACCCCAGGATAAGCACACATTCCAGTAGGCGTTTGGAAAAAATAACTAATCCCATTCCTTGCCAACCAATATCTTGAGTGTGGAGGAAATAGTTAATTGAAAGTAGAGTTAAAACTTCATGATTTACTAGCTGAATACTAACGCCGGGTTATCTAAATTTTTACGCCAATTAACCAGATTAAGCTGATTCTTTGTGTATCATTCTGTGATATAAATAAAATTAGTGTGGAGAAACGAGAAAGGATACCAGAGTCATATAACGAGGTTTGATAAACGGGAGAAAACTGCCTCGGGAGAAGTTTCACTGAGGAGAAAGAATGAGAATAGATGAAGGTAAAAAACTCAATAAATAGATACAAACTAAGGAAGTGAGGTAATTTAGAGATAATTGAAGCCGGTATAATAAATAGGAGCATGATCAGTGAGGTGAAAAAGCCCGAGTCGTCAAAGCCAACGGTTTAAAGGAATGAAGAGAAAGCAATTGCCAAATAGGAAAAGTTGAAAAACGATATTTTGTAAACAAGAAATACGTTCGCATGAAGATCCAAGGTATCGATACTACAGAATTGAACATGTTTTGCTGGGTAGTTCTAAACTACAATTTCTATAATTAGAAAGAACAGTATCAGTAAAAAAAATCCAAAGTTGGAGAAAGATTCCAATAACAAACTTTGAGAATTCAAAGTAAGAGATCGAGTAAATTTCGTACAAAAGCACAAGTACTTTAAGTACAAGATTGAAGCCACAATGGTAGCTAATTTACCCTACATTAATGGCTATAAGTTGCTGTATAGAAAAAATAGAAAATTGTACATATAGAAAGGGAACGATAGCATTATAGAGAGAAGTTGAAAGCATCCTTTTTTGTATTATTTTATTGTATTATGTTGATGTTATCAACAGCATGAACAGCAGTATGTCGCAATTCGAATTCGTAAAAAGACGCTATTTTACCATCATGAAGGAAACGCTAAAATGAATTATGTATTTACTAATGCAATTGCAGATTTTGGAGGATTAAATATAAATAGAGTCCAATTGAAGGTCTTTTTAGCTCTTCACTCGGCTCAACTGCAATAGTAATTTTCGTGTACGAATTCGAATTGCGACATACTGCTGTTCATGCTGCTGATAACATCAACACAGCATTTGGGTATAGGTGTACAACAATACAGTGAGAACTGTTCAGTGTGGGTTCGGTAGTTTTGGTTTGCAAACATAGATACTAAACACTGAGGAAGACCCTAACCTGGTTTTAATGATAAAAAAAGAATTATCGGGTGCAATGATTAATCTACGAAGAAGAGTCCGAGCACTTGTTGACCATATTACCTCATCTCAAGGCAATTGAGATGGTTAAAAAGAATTGAAAAAGTAGGTTCCACATGAAATGAATGAAACTAATGAATTGGAAAAGTGAGTTCCAAATAAAATGAATGAAAATCTTAAATTTGAAAAGTGGCTTCACATGAAAAGAATGCACCTCATAAATTGCAAAACTGCCTTCCACATGAAATGAAAGAAACTCAGAAATTAAAAAAGTGGGTTCAACATGTAATGGATGAAACTCATAAATTTGAAAAGTGCGTTCCACATAAAACTAAAAAAAGGAAAAGTGTGTTCCACATGAAACTCATAAATTAGAAAAGTGAGTTCGACAGGAAACTCAAAAGTGGAAAAATGGGTTCTACATGAAACTCATAAATTAGAAAAGTGGGTTCGTCTTAAAAGCTGTTCATCGTATGTTGTGAGACATAATATTGATACATTTTTAAAAATAATTGAGACCTGTGGCGTAAAATGGATCTTTATCGGATTTTCTATCCTATGTCAGAAGGGTTAGACAGGAAAACCAGAGCATAACATCTCTCATCCCTAACCTCAAATAGGTCAAGGGGTAGTGAATACCAGGAATCCTTCCGTGAACTTAGGGAATTTCCCTGAAAGGAATAGTCCTATACAAACGAAAGAAACCTCCTAGCTTGCTTATCGGTTATATGTGTTTAATGAAAAAATCTTTGAAAAGGTTCTGACTGGAAAGCTTCAATAGCAGGGGTTCAGAAAGGCGTGGAACCCATTATGTTTTGAGATTGGGTATTTTGTTTTTAGGTTCTGCATTTTTTTTTTGAGATTAAACATTTTGCTTGTACGTTTTATATTATCATTTGAGATCCAACCTTTTATGTTTAGTTCAACATTATGCTTTGAGATTCAATATTTTTTGTAGGTTCCACATTTTTTTTTGAAATTCCTTACTCTGTTCTTAGGTTGCGAAATGTTTTGAGATTCCACATTATGTTTTTAGGGTCCGTATTTTGTTTTTAGGTTACACTTTATGTTTTGAGATTACAAATTTTGTTTTTAGGTTCCTTTTCATGTTTTGAGATTACAAATTTTGTTTTTAGGTTCCTTTTTATGTTTTGAGATTCTTTATTTTTTTAGGTTCTAATTGATGGTTTTTAGATTCCACATTTTGATTTTACGTTTTAAATTTTGTTTTTTAAATTCCGTATAATGTTTTTAGGTTCTACATTTTGTTTTTAGGTTCCTCATTTTGTTTATTTTCTAGATTATGTTTTGATTTCCAACATTTTGTTTTAGGTTCCAATTTTTTATGTTCCGAATTTTATTTTGAGGTTCGATATTATGTTTGAGATTCGATATCTTGCTTTTAGGTTCTACATTATGTTTTGAAATTATCTATTTTGTTTTTAGGTTCCACATTATATTTTGGGATTGCATATTTTGTTTTTTAGGTTCCACACTTTGTTTTTAGGATAGCATTTTATTTTTAAGTTCTCATTTTGTTTTTAGGTTCCATATTTTTTTAGATTTGACATTTTGTTTTTAAGTTTCACATTATATTTTGAGGTTTCACACACAATATGCTTTGGAATTCCGCATTTTGTTTCTAGGCTCCAGATTTTGTTTTTAATTTCCCCATATTGTTTTGAGATTATGCTTTTTATTTTTCGGTCCCATATTATGTTTTGATATTCCAATTTTTATTTTAGGTACAACATTTTGTTTTTAGGTTCCACATTAAGTTTTGACAATGAACATTTTGTTTTTAGGCTCCCTATTATGTGTTGACATTCCAAAATTATTTTTAGGTTCAACATTATGTTTTGAGATTCCACATTCTGTTTTGACATTCAATATTTTTTTTTAGGCTCCACCTATCTTTTTGATTCAACATTTTGTTTTTAGGGTCCATATTTTTTAATTTTAGTAATTTTTCTCGCTAATGGAATTTTCTCGTTTCAGTGGATGGAAGAAAGTACAAAAACGGAACGGAGCTCCAATGACCAAGGTTCTACAACCGTATCCACGAAAACAACCTACCGAGAATTACCTCCGAGTGATAACGTCAACCAACAAAGCGCACTTAATAATAGTGAGGTTTTTCTCTTTCTTTTTCTCTTAAGGCCTCGAGTTGCGTGAGTAACTCACACAAACATTGACTTACCTTACTTAGCCATTTATATCCTTTCCTTTTCCTTCTGTCCCTCCCTCGGTTTGTAAATCCTATGCTGTTCTTAGCCAAGGAGGAATTTATTAAATTAATTTAATTAATCTAATTCCTACGGGGAGGGGGATTTATATCCTGGGACACGAGAGACTTAAACGTGAGGTGGGAAACTTTGAATAGTGGGTCTAAGACAATTTATCAAGTGGCAACAGCGAAATGGCTGATAACTTAACATCTCCTAATCAAACCAAACTTACCCGAACCTAACCTAACCTGTCCTAACAAAACTGAACTTAATTCAAGGCCAACAGACCTAAGTCGCGTGCTCTCAATTATTCTAACTTATGACCAAATGACTTTATGACTTTCAAAACTTTCAATAATTCCCGGACTAACTTTGGGAGGACCTTGGAAATTATATCATTTGGAAGAGAATGTAAAACAACATAAGGATTTAAAATTTTGCTAGAATTTGCCGAATAGTTATGATGTTATTGCCAAATAACTCATTATAAAGTAAAATGGCTACCATCCGACCCACCGACATAGTAACTTATGGAGTCGGTGCACGCGACTAATAACCGACCTAACCAAACCAAACTTAAAGTGACCTAACTTAACATAATCAAACCTAACCTAAAGGAGCATTACAACTAAATCGAACCCGACCTAACCGAACATAACTGAACCTAACTAAATCTACACTAACAAAAACGAGGCTAACCTACCCTAACTGACCTGTCCTAATCCAACCTAACCTAACCTAATCAAACCTAACTTACTATATTTAGAAGAAAACATTTCAAATTATGAAATTTAGCCAGTTGTCCGTGGTGAATTAATCCACTCCCCTTGAATTGGAAAGTAAATTGTGATACGAGAGATGTGAGGTAATTATAATTATTCGTAGTGTAATGTGAGAGTGACACATTAGCAGGATATACATATTCACTCAGAACGGAGAATGAGTGCGATAGCAAACTTACCATTCAGGGCGAAAAGAGGAAGATATTGAAATAAACTAACATCACAGAGATGTTGAAGTAAATGTACATCACGCAGAAGGTGAAGTCCGATTCTGGACACCAAAATGTCCCAGATTAATGTATACTATTTTACTATGAAAGATTGCAAGCAAAAAATTGGGTGTTGTGCTTTATTATAGAAAATAACTAATATACATAATTAAATTAATTATTTTCTGTAATAAAAACTACATCCAACCTCTATCCGATAATATACGAGTAGTAACACCTAAAAGAAGGATTTACACTTTAATGAGAATTGCTATTCAGAATGAAATCGGTTTGAAAGCACTAAATTTACTCACTTTACTTTAGGCACATTGAAAACGCTGTAATTATGTGCACGTGTATAAGTGAGCTTTTCACCGGGTGTTAAAGTTTGGCAACGCGCAAAATAAACTAAATGGTCAAGCTCGGTGAAGTTAATGGAAACGCGATTGTGAAACTTGCCGGACAATGGAGGATGTAGGCTTCGATGTGGATTCGTTTAACGATGAATAAATAAATAAAATGGTCAGCTGCGACCTTTGATCTTGAAATATAGACGGCAGTTGTCATTGATATCCACTGGAGATGAGAAGCTTCAGAGTTTGGCAAGATACTTTTCGGCGAGTTGAGAGTGTGCATAGTTGGACTTTCTCAACAA
The DNA here is from genome assembly GCA_963969495.1 of Ceratothoa steindachneri. NCBI lineage: Eukaryota > Metazoa > Arthropoda > Malacostraca > Isopoda > Cymothoidae > Ceratothoa > Ceratothoa steindachneri. Next base: position 497,460 of record OZ018335.1, on the reverse strand, counting down.
ATTTGTTTTATTCTTCAGGCGGAAGTTTACTTCCGTAACTTCCGGCGGAAAAGTTAAGGTGAGATGACGCTCTTTTCTGCCGAGGCGCAGAGAAGGGTCGCTTTGCTCTCTCGCTTGCTTCAGCGGGACCCTGAATCTCCCATGGGAATTCCCTTTGGCCGTACGAGAAGGCCCGTGTACTTGGATGCAGGTTATGTGGGAAAATTCCGAGAGCGGGGTTCCCCACAAGGGCATCGCGTAGATGTCGAAGTAAGCGGACTTCACGTAGATTTGGATGCAAGAGAGAATCACGTAGATGTAAAGTTTGGAGAAATCACGTAAGTGTTGAAGAAGATATTATTGGAAGTTTAAGTGAGAGGAATTCAAGTAAATTTTGAAATAAGATTGCATAAAGTAGATGAATAAGTGAAAGGATATCAAGTAGATGTTAAAGCGAAAGATCATTAAGTATAGAACATCCATTAGATGATGAATTACAGAATTTCGGACTAGAAAAGACCCTAAGATCGTTTCAGTGACTTGGGAGAGAAAAGTATTCCATATTTGAGTAATTTTAAAAGAGAAAAATATTCTATGCTATCATAGTGTTAAACCGATGAAAGCTCAGTTATTTAACTTAAATAACAACTCAAATTTTGTATTAATAACCCGTTTCATATTTTATATACTGGGATGAGTTGACCAGCCAAACTACGATTTTTCCAATGTAAGGAAATGAAGATCCCTTAATCTTGCTTCATAGGATTTATTTGGCTGAAAGGGTTTGTCACCATGTTTGCCCGAGAAGTGGCTAAAATTTAAAGTATTGAATGGTTATATTCTATACAATTTTGCTCCTGCCAGCCAAGTATTTACGTCTGATAGGTCTTATTTCGAGTATTGCCCAGCTCCCACGATCCCCTCAAACCAGAATATTTTAATTTATATGAATGTCAGCCCAAAGAAATTATAGAAAAAAACTAAGGAAACCTAATAATTCTTGAGAAAAAACAGAACTACTTGAATGGAGAACTGGTTGCTACTTGTCGTGGTATGACATTACATTATATCAATACCATATTATATCTATGAGGGAGGGACCAATAACTTGAAAGCGAACCAACAAAAGGGACGGAAAACCACGAGTTTAGAGGGGCTGAGTAGCGTGAGAGAGTGCAACGAGGTCAGGTAAATTATGGACAATGGCAATGCTCAAGGTTATTTAAAGAGGCATGTACAAAAAAATATAATTTTATTTACCCCAAAATAATGAGAGAATTGATGGGTAAAATTACCTCAGAGAATTAACGGATAAAATCACATCAGTAAACGAAAGGGGGAATTGTAGTTATAAATCAGGCTATGAAGTTAGAACTTAAGGTATTCCAGGAGGAGACTATTCAAATGGGGTGTGGATTAACTCAATTGGGTTACTGAAGGGGGGAGAGGGGTTGGATTACGGATGTCTTCTACACGTGAGGTGAATCCGTTCGGAACTTCTGAGCAGGAGGTTGGAGTGATGACGGTTCTCCAAACACAAGGGGGGGGAGGTAACTTCCGGTCCAGGGAAGAGTATTTCGGCTACCCGAAATGAGAAGGGCTTCGACAGGAGTTGATGAGAGAAGCCGGGAAAATCACTCGGGGCGATCATTTAGTGGAATTACCTCCTGGCTGGGGCTAATTCCAAATACACAAAATAGTCCAGCTGTCACTTTGCTTTGTTGCTAGCACTTGACTTGGAACCATGGGGAATCTTCTGGGGTCTGGTCGAGACTTCTCAACTCTGTCTCTCTTCATGGGAGTCGAGCGTTATTTATATCCGAGGCTCTCCCGGAGTAGGGGGAGGGGGGTGGTAAGCGGGACACAGCTCTACTCTCGAATCTTCTTGCAGAGGCTATTCTGCCCGTATAAAAGTGAGTCGGGGTGGACATGGTACGAGGCTACTGCTTGTGGAAGGATGGGGTTAGGCTTACCAATTTAGGCCTAACCCGGCGTTCTGCCGCGCATGGAAGTTCCATTCTGCGCAAGAGCTTCCACGTAGGGATTCCCTCTCACTACTAAATTTCGCGGCTGATACTGGTCTGCCTTCCTTAGGGGGATAAGGATAATAAAAAGAGGTGAAGGTGTGTGAGAGAGATAGGAAAGGTAGAAAACATTGGGTAATAAAGGGATGAGTAATGTAAATGATATGGATCAAGAGACGGGAAGATTATAATAAATGATTAGAATCAGGGTGATGGGGATTCATGCCAGGTTGCCTGGCAAACGTTTTAGTTTTGCTTTTGATTTACTTATTATTATATTGTTATGTTTTTATTTGGGCTTAGGAGCCTTCTTTGTTCTCTTTGGTTTTTGTTTATTGGTTTGTTTTACTTATAAGATATCTTTGGCTTTTTTGGGGGGTTAGCTTTCGATCCTTTGTTCTCAGGTTTTGATCTCTTTCGAGCTTTGAGGTTTCTTTTATTCTTTTTTTTTTTAAATGTTTTGGGTGCATCTCGTGTTGTTTAAGTCATTATTTCCTGGTTTGTATTTGTTTATTTTTCGATTCCTTATATCGTAGTACTTCTTGATCTCTTATAGGCTTTCAGTAATGTCATTCACACTCTTTATCGTTTACGCAAACTCAGGCCATTTCGTCGATTTACAAGAACTGTTTAATTGATGAGTCTTTGTAATTATAATAATAAATTTCTTATAATGCGCTCTTCAAGGCCGGAGGCATCACAGAGCGCACGTTCGGCTGTGGGCTAAGATCAAATGGGTGAGTAGGCAATCCTAAACAGATGCCTTTCAGGAGTCGTTTGAAAGTGGTAAGTGAGGCAGCAGATCTAACTTCGGCTGGAAGAACATTCCAAAGCTTGGGGGCACAGACTGAGAAGGAGCGGTCGCCCATTGAGCAGAGGGACGAGCGAAGAATATTCAGGAGAGAAGCATGAGATGACCGAAGGGTCCGAGGGGCGAGACGTTGGGGAAGGGCAGATGAAAGGTAGGTTGGGGCTTTTTGGTGAAGGACCTTGAAAGTGAAGAGAAGAATCTTGAAATGAGAACGATATCTGACAGGTAACCAGTGCAGTTCCTGAAGCAGGGGCTTAGGAGGGGAGAAGCGAGAGCGACGGAGGAGTAGTCGGACAGCGTAGTTCTGGACTAGCTGAAGGGGATGTAGAGAGGAAGATGGTAGATTTACAAGAAGAGAGGTACAGTAATCAAGGCGGGAGGTAATCAAGGCATTGGCAGCAGTCTCAAGACTTTGGCGATCGAAGTGAGAGCGAATGCGGGAGAAGTTACAGAGGAAACAAAGGGAAGATTTACTAATATTGTGGATGTGGGGCTTGAAAGAGAGATGCTCATCTAACACATCACCCAGATTTCTAGCAGAGTCAGAGAAAGCGACAGAGTTTCAACCCAAAGGGAGGGAGGGAAAGAGGGATTAAACTTTGTATACTAGAGTGGGGGTACCAACCAAAACAACTTCAGTTTTGGAGTGGTTAAGTTTGAGGAAGTTAGCCGATAGCCAGTCCAAGGTAGAAGAGTAGGCAGATAGGAGGTCCCAGAGTGTGCAATGGTCGAGGGGAAAGAGGAAATAAAGATTTGAGTGTCATCGGCATAGAGGTGGAAGGATAGACTGAGATTACGTAGGAGGGAGCAAAGAGGGAATAAGTAGATACAAAAGAGGAAAGGGACGAGGACAGAGCCTCGAAAGACACCAAAGAGAATGGGAGTGGGGTCAGAGGAGATATCGTTAATCACCACAGATTGGGTGCGAGACGAAAGGTAAGAGCGGAACCAGTCGAGAGCAACACCAGAAATGCTAAGGAAAGAGTGGAGGCGATCAAGCAAGACGGAATGATCAATAGTATCAAAGGCAGAGGAGGGGTCAAGGAGAATGAGGATGGAGGCACAACCCCGGTCAGCAGCTCTACGCAAGCAATCGGTAATATTGAGTAGAGCGGTTTCGGTAGAGTGCCCAGCTTTAAAACTTGATTGGTATCTCTCATCAATATTACAGGCAACGATGTGGGAATTAATGCGCGAAACAATTACTCTCTCGAGGGACCTTAGAGAGGAAGAAAAGTTGCGAGATCGGGTGATAGCTAGCTGGGTCGGAAGGGTTAAGTTTCGGCTTTTTAAGGATCGGACGGATTTGGGCACATTTGAAGGAAGAAGGGACAACACCAGTAGCAAGGGAAGTATTGAACAGGTGGAGGAGCATTGGGAGTATAACAGGCAATATTTTGATTAATAGCTTTGGGGGGGAACGAGTCACAAGGGGAGCCAGATTTTTTAGAGCGCGAGAGTAATGCAGACAACTCAGAAGCGGTCATGGCAGAAAAAACGTTGAGCGGCCGGGGGGAAGGGGGAGATCAGGGAGAATGGGAAAGGCTTAGTCAGGCAGTCATGGTGGGGAAGTACGAAGGTTGATGACCTATCAGCGAAGAATTTCGAGAGGATGGTGGGGCTGATGGGGGTGGGGAAATGGTATGAGGAGGTAAGGGAAGAGAGCAGGCGGAAAACGGCGCGGGGGTTATTCTTATTGTCGGCTAGCAATTTACGCGAATGGGCTTCACGAGCAGATTTCAGTTTAGCCAAGTAGAGAGATGGCGCAAGACGGTAAGTGAGCGAAAGAGCAGTTGTATCTTGCCCACGGGAGTGAGCTTTACGAAGAGCTCTTTCCTGGACACGTAAAGACTGCCTCGAGGGTAGGAGTTCCAGGGAGTACCATGGGGCGCGGTGACGGCGAGAGGACGAAGGAGTAATAATGGAGGAGGGGGCATTAAGGCAAGTTAGGAGGGATTGCTCCAAGGATGAGAGGATTTGGTCAGGGGAGGCGAGAGCGTCGGTAAGGGGTAAATTAGAGGCAACATCATTAAGGAGGGATGGGATGTCAATGGAGGCTAGCCATCGATAAGTTTTTGGGATGAGAGGAGGCCGAGAGGGCAAAGAAGTGGGGGTTGAGACGTTGAAGTTTATAAGGTAATGGTCAGAAATAGCATTAGACAAGATAGAAGTGGTCAAGTGGAAATTTGACAGCCGGAAATTACAAAGTCTAAAATGTTACCATGGCAGTGTGTTGGGGAAGAAACGTGTTGAGTAAGGGAGAAGAGGTCAAGGATTTCAAGGAAGGCAGGTAGATTAGGGTTAGTGACTGGGAGGTTGAAGTCCCCCATGATGAGAAGATGGCCCGATGAGGAAAGACTAGCGAGAAGGTTACTAAATTCGTCAAGACAAGCAAAAGATCAAGGGAGGAGCTGGGAGGGGGGTAGAGCACAATAGTTGTTAGAGAGGGAACAAAATTAGAGACAGATATAAGGGCCTCAAAGGAAAGAAGAGGGGGATGGAAGGGTATTCAGAGAGAGAGAGAGAGAGGCACTATAAATGAGAGCAACTCCTCCGCCATGTTTGTTCCGGGGGTAATATGAGTAGACGTAGCCATCAGGGGTCGCTAGCAAAAAGTAGCCATTACACTGATCAAGCCAAGTTTCACTGAGACCAAGGAGGAAGATACTCGAATTAAGTCAGGAGATCGTGAATGAACTCCACTTTATAAGCGACGCTTCTAACATTGAGTAGAGACGCATTATAAACTGAGAGTGGGGAGGGTGAAGGGGGGAGTAAGGGAGACGGGGGTCGGGGTAGACGGTTCAATGAAAAATAACTTTTTTAAGATCGAAGATAAACGTAATCCCCTTTTTATAGGACGAGATTGATTTCGAGCGATTCCTAGTGCTTTTCTAGAGCCAACCGAAGAAGATACCTTAAACCCTCTATTAAGACAAAGAAGTGTGGCTTTGTCTATCATTGAGGGAGGAGAAATATAAGTAGGATAAAATGAATAAAAATTTGATGAGAAGACAATAACAAAATAAAATTAGGGAAGCAACAGCGAAAATAAAAATAAGCAGAGAAGAATATGATGTGACGGAAAAAAAGGGTCAGAGAAAAGCAACAAATTCAATAAAAACACCTACTAACAAAAAAAACATATACCAAGAATGGTGAAGTATAAAGCACGTGTCAAGGCAAATAAAAGCAAAAGCGAAAAATTAGGGGAGTGGGGAAGAAATGAAGCCGAGGAATTAGTCGGAATGAAACAAGTGACCGCGTGGGTCAGAAAGCAGAATAATCTAGAAGAATTTAGGCTGGGGGGAAAAGTGAGGCAGGAAGAGCAAATAAAAAAAAGGTAGATAAGAATGGTGAGGAGTCAATAATAGGGGTAAAGAAATAAAAAGAGCACGGAAGAAAATAATACGAAGAAAAACACGCGTCAACAGAAAAATACAAAGTAATAAAACATTACCGAGAATAGCGAAGTACAAAGCACGTGATAAGGCACATTAGAAAATAATGGAATTATAGACTGAAACTAAAACACGGAAGCAGGCAGAAAAAAAGAGTAACTAATAAGGAAAGTAATGAAAATGGCCACAAGGAGAAACAAAAAAAACAAAAGGATTACTCACAAACGCGTAGCTAGCAGCAAACCGTAAGACAGGCACTAATAATTCAGGAACTAATAATACAATCACACAAACAAGGCTATTGCAGCACCAAAAACAGTTAACAGACTGAACAACGAGACAAAGCAACAAACAAACGCCGAAGCGAAGTGTAAAGTAGGCTAAACAACGGAGAGCAGAAAGAGCAAACGATACGCGCATCGATCCGCTTTCCATGAGAGCAGACAGCTCTGTATTAATCACACCCTGTATTTTGGATTGGTTCCGTCCGTACTTTATCATTTAACATTCAATCTGTTCGTATTGGAAGGGATATAACTAGGTCGGTGCATTTCAATGTCCATTTACTTCAACATCAACGTGATGTTCATTTATTTCAACATCTTCTTCTTTTCGTTTTGAATGTTAAGTTTCAATCTTTTATAATGCTAGGTTCTTGGTTCGCTTCTTTCTCTTAACTATCTTCAACCCCTTGGCATTTTAATGCGTCGCCTTGGTCATCCTTCCATTTTTATATGTAGATGGGAGGGAAATCTATCTCGTTCTTCCTAACCTCGTTTGCTGAGATTCTTAGAAAACTTCTATTCACATGCGAGGATGTGGGTCGCTGGAAAGCTGTTGCTCCTTTTCTTAACGTCATTATCTACCTGCTCTCACTTCCGATACAGTTAAAAATCTGGACATTGCCTTTGATAGTGTATTTCATTCTTCCAGAGCAATGGAAATTTGGCTGCAATTGCATTATTGTCCACGAGGGCTAGCTAGCGGCAGAAACTGCAAAGTGAGAAGGCAAGCAAAGCAGGCACTTAACACTAAAGAGCAGGACCACTGGTGCTTGAACATACCCTGGCGCCTGCCAACCACTCCTCCCCCCATACTGCCTTGTTGGTTCTGCCTTTTTAGGCAAAAGCTAGAGGAAGGTATACCTTGATTACAAACCAAGATCGGGAGTGCCAATAGGCGAGCATAAACAGACCGGTGTCTCGGCAGCTTCCTGCAGCAGATGATGAAGCCTGGTCGTCTCGAGTCTCTCCTTCCACCAAGGTCCTTCTCCCCTCGGTTAAGATACGGGTCCGAAGCTTGCACACATTCCTACCCGTTTAAACCTAGTGTTGATTGATGCCTTCAAGAGGGTATCCGTCATCATCGATGTCGATGGACTTCCCAAAGCTAAACTCTCTCTCAAAGCCCATGTTGTTGATGCCTGTAAATGCTATCTCATTTTTCTATGTAATCTAAACCGCATCCTCTATTTGCGTAATCTCAGCCGTATCTGTTCTCTCCGTAATCTGAACCGTATCCCCTTTTTCCGTAATCTCAGCCACATCCGCTCACACTTTGACTGAAATTGTTTTGAGATTGCTATCTACGTTTTCGTCCCCTGCCACGTTGATTACTCTAACTCAATTCTCGCTGAATCTTATGCATTCACTCTGCAACACCTTCAACTTCTTCAAAACTTTGCAACTCGTGCTTTTCTAAGTCGAGATTGTTTCTCTCGTGTAACCTGCCTGCTCTCTGATCTGCACTGACTACCCATTCGAAATTAATTATGTATATCAAAGAATTTGCATTATAACGGGTGTTCCAATAGCTTGGACCGATTTTAAATGTGAGTTAAGTTTAAGCATCTAATGATTTTTTTCTTTTTCTTTCAGATTTAACAACTTCAGTCTTTGGCAATTTCAACCAGCGAAAGACTAACAATCTTTCCATTCAAACAGAAACGCATTTCGGGCCCTTCGCGATTTTTTTGGTCAACATAATCGACCAACCGAGAGTGCAATTGCGAAAATCGTTCGTAAATTCAAACGAACGGGGTCAGTGGCAGATATGAAAACGACATTGCGTGCTCGTTTACGTCGTTCAACTGAAAACATTACTGTAGTGCGCGAGAATGTGGCCGAAGATCCAGACACCTCTATTCGTCATCGCGCGCAGGAATTGAACCTCTCGACAACAACGCTACATCGAATTTTGACAAATGATTTGTCTCTACACGCTTACAAAATTCAATTGACACAAGAACTGAAGACTGCTGACAATTTGAAGCGCCGTACATTCGTCAATTAGGTGCACGAGCAAAGACAAGCCGATGATGATTTTTCGCAAAAAATCATCTTTAGTGATTAATCCCATTTTTATCTTGGTGGATTCGTTAATAAGCAGAATTGTCGCATTTGGGCTGATGAAAATCACAGGAAGATTGTTGAAAAGCCACTGCATCCACAAAAGGTCACTGTTTGGTGTGCATTTTTTGCTAGCGGAATCATTGGGCCGTCTTTTTTCGAAAAGGATGCTGGGAATTCTGTTATGGTGACAGGCGAGCGATACTGCGCCATGATAACCAACTTTTTATTGCCTGAATTGAATTCTATGGATGTCGAAGATTTGTGGTTTCAACAGGACGGCGCCACATGCCACACAGCCAATGCAACAATGGCTTTATTGAATAAGAAGTTCCCAGGTCGCATCATCTCTTGAAACAGCGAGGTCAATTGGCCACCACGATCGTGTGACTTGACGCCTAGAGATTTCTTCCTTTGGGATCATCTCAAAAGTAAGGTCTATGTCAACAAGCCAACAACAATTCAACAGCTGAAGGATGAGATAATAAGGCATATTGGTGAGATCGAGGAGCAACTATGTAGAGACGTCATAAAAAATTTGACCATCGAGTTGAGGTGTGCCACCGAAGCCTTGACGGACATTTAGGCGATATATTTTTCATACATAATTGCCATGACTCAAATAACATGATCCAATAGTGAAATCAATAAATTTTCACCAATAACACTGTTTTATTTACTGCTAACTTCGATCCGTCTTAATGGAACACCCTTTATTTCAATACGTGTTTAGATTTACTTGATTTTACATTATATGTGCTTGTTAAAAATGCTTAGTATTGATATTTTCTTATTTACGATGTACTTCTCCATACTCTTCTCAATGTTAAGTATTTATAATTGTGTTTCAATATATTTTACTTTATTTAGTATTTAAATAGATTAAAAGTAGCTAATGACCATCTCTGTTCTTTACATTAAGCTAGAGATCATCTCTCCTTATGTATCCCGTCTGGCTTTGACGGAGACCTTCAAACGGTGGGGGTGAGGGTAGTCACTATCCTTGGATGTCTCTCCTAGACTAGAAGTTCTAAAGAATTCAGCCCTCAAGATCGTGTTTTTCAAGACACTCAACACTCAGTGTATATATAGGTTGTGTTTGGGTGTAATTCAATCTCAAGCAATGGTTGTTTGCGTGTCCGGTGGTGAATACATCGGTATCTGGACACGGCAATCTGTTAATGTGTTCAGATGAATGCTGTCTCCAAGTTGATGTCAGGTGGGATGGCGTTTAGTCAGAGATGTTTTGTGTGTGGTTTGTTTGTTTTATGGGTGTCTAGTTTCAGGAATGTAGGATTGATTTGAAGGCAGGCGGGATTGTGTACCCTTGGAGTCTAACGCTTTCGTGTTTGGGTCATGTTTAACGTTGTGAAAGGAACTTCGTGAAGCTGTAGGTACTGTAGTGTGGGCACTATCCACATTTCGGCACGTAAGTTTGTTTATTGAACTGTTGCTAATGTACCCCTTGTTCAAAATGGTTTGTTTTGTATCTTGTGTAGTTTGCTTAGGTATATGTGCATAGTTAGGAGCCAAACCATGAGGCAGGATTTAATTCCTATAGTATGAGTAATAGGTTCCTTGGGTTTCCTTGGGTTCCTAGAAGGTTGTCTCAGTGACGAATCGATATGTATTCATTTATGCTTTATTTGGTGTTGTTTTATCAATATTAATTACACATTGAGTGGGACACCAAACATTTTTGGGTTGTTATTTACTGGTAATGTCATTTTTGATAGTGTTATGTAAAGTGTTGAAGTAGTTCTTTCATAAGGATGTGAATAGAATATTGGAAAGGTCAGACAGTTATTTGATTGCTTTACAGGAACTGTTTGAGTGATGAGGCTTTGTGGGGCATCTGTTTTGCATCTGTATTATTCATACTACGGCTTGTGGACTTCTGTTAATCAACTTCCTAGTTTTTATTTGTCTGTATGTGTGTATATACTGCAGATTTGAAGAATCTAACCCAGTAGTTGCCAAACTAGAATGGGTGGAAACCTAATAGGAATCATGGAACTAAGTCGCCAAATTTACAGTCTGTTCCAGCAAGAGGTCCAGATCATTCTCTGTATTAAAATTTACAAAAGATACATACAAAATTAGGTGAAAATCAAAACGGTTATAAAGGTACAGGTAATGGAAGAAGGGGTAATTCTATATACCTACAACAGTGAATGAAAACTCTTTCAAGGGGGTGGGTGGCCGAGTCAAAAAAAGCCGACGAAAGTCAACGCGAAGAAGTCTTGACAGTTCGAAGGACAAAATGAGAATGGCGCCTAGAAATATGGTAGAATTAAAGCTGGAGGACAAAAATATAACGTAAGCAGTCAGTGAACCGAAAACTTAACGTGGGATCCCAACGACGAATTCGAGTGGTCTATTTATCGCAATAAAGTCGAGCGTTGGCAGTTGCGCTAGTTATATTTTTACCTTATTTCTTTTCTTTGCATAATTATACGTACAGGTATTTTTAAGGTGGTTTACTCTATCTGGGGAAAATAGGCTCAGAGAAGTACTCATATGTTTGCCTCATATAAACTTTTTTAGATGTATTCTAATAATTTAATTGTAAGATTTGGGAATTTTATTAGTGATATTTTTTACGATTTATTATTTTTAAATATAAACATTTTGATTAGGGGGGGTGTAATGCATCAAGACTCAACAAAGAGAGGCGTCTAGAGTGGTTATTATGTTACTAACTTAACCTAACCTAACCCTCAGTTATTTTTATACGAAATGTCTGAAGTATATTTTATATACATTTTTATCTTGTGATTTTCATGGTGAATAAAAGTATACGATATCCTTTAAAGTTTAGTCTTGGCCAAATATTGGCATGAACAAATTTTGTGCCAATCAAATTTCATGGGTCTTCACTTAATGTAATCATTTTTTTATTTTACTTTAATTAGAGTTTTAGAGCTTATTTATGTTATACTAGATCTTTCTACATTAGTTTAAACTAATAATGACCATTTCCACCTACCAAACTCATGCAACTTGAAGAAAAGGCAACTAGTAAAACGCCAGGGGTGGGAGGGTGGGTATCATCTACAAGAAATCTAATTAATTTAGCTTCGATTAGGCATTCAACCATTGTAACGTAACGTAACCCAAACTAAACTAATTTATATCCCTAAAACAAACGCGGAAAAATCCTATTAGGATAATGAGACCTCAAAAACGTGAACTAATCCCACATTTTGCGGTTCTTAAGTTTTTGAAAGTCACAAATTTACCCTTCCAATGCTGTATTTCTCGTTGCAGAGCAAGTTTCTTCCACCGGCTCTTCTCCCAACGCCACCCCTTCTCGTCTCGCCCCTCTGGCTGCCCTGAAGAAGACGCAACAGGTATAAGCACTCGCCCACCTGCCCAAGGTTTTACCTCCCACCCACCCGTGAATAAAGTGGATCTAACCTTATTGGACTCTCAGGGCACTCGAGTTATTTTGGTTCCTTTTGTAGGTCACTAAGCAGACGGCACCGCAGCACCTTCCAGCGGCCAAGGACGACCAAGAGTCCTTCGCTAGTCAAGTCCTTATCTCTGCCAATAGCTATAGGCGAATTCACGGAGTCCAGCCTTTGATCATCAGTCATAAGGTACTTGAGAAATGAAGACCCGATTTCTAATGGACTGAAAGTGGAGCAAACGTGGAGTGATTATCGCAATTTGCTGGAAGATCCCTCCGAAAATTCTCAGCACAAACGATATAAAAGGACGTAAAAGGATATAAATGTATATAAAAGGGGGCATTACGGTTAAAAGGATATGAAAGAATATACAGAAATGTATAAAGATATGGTATATTAGGTTATAAAATATATTAAAGTATGTAAAGGATGTAACAGGGATATAAAGGGACGTGAAAGGATATAAAGGACGGATGTAACAAAAATATAAAGAGATCTGTAAAGATATAAAGGGATGTAAAATGCTATAAAAGGATGTAACAATGATATAAAGGGATACAAAACAAGGGTATAAATGTGTATTAGGATATAAAAAGATATACAAGCATATTAAGAATATTTTGAGATATACAAAGATATAAAACGATGTATTACAATATATAAGTATATGAAAGAATGTTAAAACCTCAAAGTGATGTAAAAATATATAAAAGGATGTGAAAGGAAATAAAAGGATGTAACAAAGATATAAAAGGATGTGGAAGATATAAACGGACGTAACATGGATATAAACGGATGTGAAGGGATATAAAGGATGTAACAAGGAAATAAAGGGATAAAAAAGGATTAACAAGGATATAAATGTATATAAAACGATATAAAGGGTGTAAAAATATAAAAATGATTTAAAGAGATATTAACGGGTATCAAAGCATTTTCATGGCCGAGTTGTGAAAACGTTGGATTTACACTCCCGTGTACTAGGGTTCAGTCCCAGTGGTGCTACAGGGAGCTCTCGCCAATCACACATTTGCATTTACATACGCCATCACTTCAATAGCCAATTTACAGCACAGCTCTCTTTTCACCTCCTCCATTCGCGCACACAACTCATCTCTCTTCCATGTTGCGAACCCACTTAAGTGGATTTTCTTTCACACCCTCATATCGTGAAATGGGTGGTTTGCCCTTGACGCAATAGAAGGATTCCATAGTTCACGTTAGCTGACGGGAAAAAAAAAGTTCCTGCTTCCCGCCCCTTCGGGCCCCAACGAGGACCTTTCCTGCTGCCATCGGCCTTGTAAGAGATTGTCATAATGATCTTTATTTTACTTTCTTTACTCTGTTGCAAGATCCACCCCCCATTAAAAGGGAGGTATGGCGTTAATAAATAAATATATGAATTCAGTAATACATAAATAATTAAATAAATGAAAGAATGAATAGATTAATTAATAGATCAATAAATAAATGGTTGAATTAATAATTAGCAAATAATTAATAAGTAAATGCATAAATTAATAAATAACTAAATCAATAAATAAATAAATTAATGAATAAATAAAGCATTCAATGAATACATAAATAAATAAATGAATACATATATAAATGACTAAATAAATAAATGAATCCTGAATAAAAATATTAACGAATAAATTAATGAATCAATGAACGTATAAATTAATGAATCAATGCACATATAAATTAATGAATCAAAAAATGAATCAATATAACATACATGAATGAAGTAATCAATAAATCAATCACTGAGTAAAGAAATGAATGAATAAATAAATAAATAAATAAATACAAAGTAATAAATGAATACATAAATAAATGAATCAATGAATATACAGTTAATGAATCAATGAATCAATAAATAAAAAATAATAAATCAATACATAAATAAATGAATCAATGAATACATAACTAAATGAATCAATGAATATACAATTAATGAATCAATGAATACATAACTAATGAATGAATAAATAAATGAATCAATTGCTACATAATTAATGAATGAATCAATAAATAAATGAATTAATGAATATATAAATGAATTAATGAACATATAACTGAATCAATGAATACATAAATAGATGATTCAATGAATACATAAATAAATCAATTACTGATTAAATAAATGATTTTTTTAGCCTATCTGGTGACTGCCTGCTTGGGCATAAGTCGCCGTACACGACATAGCCTACTACTAGGCTATATTAAGAAACAAGTAACAAAACAAACAAGAAAACAAATAACTATGTAAATAACAAATAACAACGCTAAAAAGGAGAAGGGCTAAAAAAATAGCAACAAAAAAACAAAGCAAGAAGGAGGCGCGCTCCTGCGTCGAGGGTAGGCCTCCCACCCCGGCGCAGGAACATGCAACCTACAAACAAAACAACAGTCAAATAAAGGGGAGGAGGCCGGCCTCCTCCCGGTAACGTGCGCAAAGATCGCCCAAATTGGACATTCAACAAGAATGTGCTGAACAATCTAGGGGGCAACGCAGTCTTCACAGTAAGGCGCAGACGAGCGCTCCATCAAATGGCAGTGCGTCTCGCGAGTGTGTCCAATTCAGAGACGACAGAAAGCAGCCTGAAGCCGTCGCGGCATTGAGGGGTAGGTCCATGTGAAAAGTCGCGGCGCAATGGCACGCAACTTTAAGTTCCCCTCGACTGTCTCCCATCTTCTTTGCCAAGCAGCACGGAGAGTTGCCCGTATTCCTGCCATGTAATCGGTGTGAGGAAGAGCGAAACGTTGGTCTGGTCGCACAGAACTCGCGGACTCTTTAGCGCCCTCATCGGCGCGTTCATTCCCCGCAATTCATATATGTCTAGGAACCCAGCATAAGATAATCTCTACATCCGCCCACAATGGCACGCAACTTTAAGTTCCCCTCGACTGTCTCCCATCTTCTTTGCCAAGCAGCACGGAGAGTTGCCCGTATTCCTGCCATGTAATCTGTGTGAGGAAGAGTGAAACGTTGGTCTGGTCGCACAGACCTCGTGGACTCTTTAGCGCCCTCCTCGGCGCGCTCATTCCCCGCAATTCCTATATGTCTAGGAACCCAGCATAAGATAATCTCTACATCCACCCGAACTCGCCAAACCGTACCGTCACGGAGATCGCGAACCAAGGGATGTGGAGATTACAATGCCCCGAGAGCACTCAGGGCGCTTTGTGAGTCGCTATAAATCCCAATCCGCTCTCCAAACCGGGCACGTTGTGTTAGCTCCCGTACCGAGCGGTGTATTGCAACCAGCTAGGCCATGAAGACAGACGCAGCGCCTGGCAGAGCCCCCTTGACTTCAAACAGATGGGATACGGCTTGGAAACCGCCCCCTTCTCGGGACTTGGAGCCATCCGTATACACTGGCACGGTTCCAGCGTGACACGAAGTGTGCTCCAAAAAGGCCAAACGCAATACTCCAGGCGCTGTAGAAGCTTTGGGAGCAGAGGCGTGGTGACAAATAGCCAAAGGTGGTACCCGCCAAGGTGGCGTCCTGGGCAGAACCATGTGCGCCACAGGCCCGAGAGCTACACTTAGCTCTCGAAGGAGTTTCCTAGCCCTAAACCCAAAAGACTTAGGGTATGACTGACGTCTCTTGGCGGCATAGGCAACATCAATATCAGCTGCGGATGCAGTGAGAGCTGTTGGCGACTGAGGGAGGCGACGGGCTCGCGCGTACAGAAAAATAATGTATGTACACGTCGCAGAGCAAGTGGCATCTCCACAGCATCGACAAGTAGTCTATCAATGGGGGAAGTGCGGAAGGCACCGGTTGCCATGCGAAGGCCGGTATTGTGGATCGAGTCTACCTTCCGCAATACACGCTCGGCTGCTGATGCATAAAACTCGCATCCGTAGTCGAGCTTCGAGCGAACAATGGATTGATAAAAAAAGAAGGGAGTAGCCCTATCAGCGCTCAAGCGCTGAACATCACGGAACGAAGAATATCCATGGCGCGGGTACAAAAGACCCAAAGGCTGTGAATATGAGACTCCCAGGTGAGGCGTCGGTCAAATACAAGACCAAGAAAACGGTGCGAGTCCACTACTTTCAGGCTCACCCCATTGAGAAATATGTCTGGGTCCGGATGGAACCGTGGATGGTGGCAGAAATGCACCACGTTAGTCTTAGCCAGATAAAACCAAAGCCTGTGCTTTTCTTCATAGCGAGAGACGCGTTTCAATGCCTGTTGGAGTCGAGGCTCCAGAGTTGGCATCTGGGAGCGCCAAAAGAGATCGCAAGGTAGTCCACGTAGCAAGAACATCTATCGGCAGCACTGAGGTGATGCCGTTGATGCTCAGGTCAAAAAGTAAGACACTGATGACACTTTCCTTGGGACTCCCTCTTCCTGCTCCATTGGGCCGGAGAGGGCCCCCCACACCCGTACGCGGAAGTGATAATTTCGCAAAAATTCAGATATATAGATTGGGAGGCGTCCCCAAGCCCCCATCGTGTGAAGAGTCTCCATGATACCGTGTCACCATGAGGTATCATAGGCCCTCTCCAGATCGAAAAACACCATGGCGTAGTGCTTTCTACTAAGGAAGGCCTCGCAGACAGAATTTTCCAGTCGGAGCAGAACATCCGACGTGGGGTGGAACTTGCAGAAGCTGCACTTTGCAGAAGAAAGATGGCCTCCGCTGTCCATACAAAGGCTAATTTAACATTTACCAGTTTCTCCATCAACTTGCACACGTAGGAGGTTAGAGAGATTGGGTGGAAAACGGCCGGGGTAGAGTGATCTCTACCCGGCTTGCGAAAAGCGAGCACAGTAGTGATTGATCAGGAATCTGGGGGGATACCCTTTACGCAGATCCTGTTAAACAAATCTAACAGGCAATGCCTCGCTTACCCAGGTGTTGAAGCATCACGTACGAGACATCGTCCGGACCATGGGCGGTGTCCGCGCCCGAAGCAAGAGCGGAACGCAACTCACTCAGAGTAAACCTGTCGTTGAAGGGTTCTCCGCCTCTAGGGGGAAAGTCCAGTGGGCGGCCTTCCGTGACATCACGACGCGCAGTGAATGATTGCGGGGCAGCATCCCAGCTAGAGAATGCGGAGAAAGCAGTAGCGAAGGATTCCGCCACGGACGCGGGATCCGAAAGTGCGGTCCCATTCTCCTGGAAAACGGCAGGGGG
Source organism: Ceratothoa steindachneri (assembly GCA_963969495.1). Lineage (NCBI taxonomy): Eukaryota > Metazoa > Arthropoda > Malacostraca > Isopoda > Cymothoidae > Ceratothoa > Ceratothoa steindachneri. Next base: position 480,327 of record OZ018335.1, on the reverse strand, counting down.
GGCCTGCGAGAACTTGACTCTGCTAGAGGGGTCTTTCCGTCAAGGGAAGACACGTATGCTCGCCAAGAAGAGCCGCAGGCGTGCTTCGAAATATACCGGAACCTAGCCCTATCTCGACGACATTCAAAGATTGCGAAATCGTTCGGGTGTCGCTTATAGCACATGCAGGCATAACGCCTCTGTTTGAGGGCCGTCTCACACTCTGTTGACCCCCACGGGAGTGGTTGGCGTGCAAAACGGCCAGACGTTCTAGGAATAGTAGTTAGGCTCAGGGCGATGAGGTTGCGGGAGAAGAACTCAACGGCCTCATCTACTGACCTAAACTCTTTGGCTGAGACAGATAAATAAGTCATTTCCTACAAATGCGGACCACCGCGCCCGCGCCAAGCACCACCGGCGCGGGTTCTCGGGCACCAGCAGTGCAGAAAATGATATTTGAATTAGAAAGTGATCACTACCTTAGAAGTTATCGACCCTTCCTCCAATATCAGGCTGTTAATCCAGAGAGCACAAAGATAGATCGAGACAGGAAAATGAAGCGGTTCTCGGGCAGTGATGCATAAACTCATCCACATTTAGTACACCTAACTCCAGCTCGTTGATCAGGTCTGCAAGGACATGACCCCTGGGATTAATTGAGTAGTCTCCCCAGAGGGGGTGTCTACCGTTCAGATCTCTGAGCAAGAGAAAGGGCCTCGGCAACCGTGCACGACGCGGCGGAAGTCCCCTGCGTCGATGTCGGCTGACAACGGAGTGTACGCGGAACTAACATTATACCTACTATCCAGGTGCAGCTGCAAAGCTACTGCCTGAAAATGGGTATCTAAAGCGACGAGAAGAACGCAGATATCATGCCGGGTGTAAATCGCGCATCCTCCCGCCTGGCCCCCATCCCGTAGTAGTGGGGTCTCCTGCAAAAGATAGCTAAGAAGAACGGGAGAAGAGGAGCCTCCGCAGTTCCTCTCAGTTGGCCCGGAGTCCGCGGCAATTCCATTTAAGGAATATGCAATCCAGACCTAGCAGAATTCCGGGCGTTGTTGACTGGAAAATGCGATGAAGGCGCTGTCGCATTCGAGGACTTATCGGAAGAGGTTAGGCTCGCCATGCAAGTCTTTTCCTCCCTCCGCCTCGAAACTTTAGGCGAGCAGGGTGGCTTTGGAGGCGGGGGTCTCTCTTTTGAATGATCCACCGTCTCCGAGCCACTCAGCCTACCACTGAGTATGGGCGAAGGAGCCGAAGCTCCGTTAGTGTTGTCCTCCTTTCGGGGGACAGCTTTAGGAACCCGAAAGATGGCCTCACGAACCTCTTCAGGGCTGTTGCCTCCTGTGAGTCTGACGACTCGGTGGAGGTGTGCGGCCGTTTCGCCTTACGCGAAACGGTCACACTGGGGAAAGGGAGGGGAGCCTTGGTTTCGCTGGGGTTGGTGTCAACCCTTTGTGCCACCAGCTCTACCAGTTGAGCGCCCGTGGTATTTAGATCCCACAGAAGGGTTTAAAATGGGCGCAGAAACGACTGTGTTCGTAGGTCTGGAGGGGCTAAGAGCAGAGAGTGTCTTTTTTTAACATTGAGGCATAGGAGGTCCCAGGCAGCCCCTGTCGTGCCCGGAGTAAGTCATTAGGCTGGCGAAATGAGAGACGATTCTGGGCTTGAATGGCCAGGATTTCTTTCTTAAGAAGATACACACCACATTACTTCGAAGAAGCGGGGTGCGGCTCTCCAGAATTGACACACTTGGCCACATACGATTTGGACTTATCGTGTGTGGCCTTGGAGCAACTTACACAGACAGGAGCGTCGACAAGAGAGATTAGTATAGCCAAATCGGTGACAGTAGTAGCATCTCCGTGGCTGTGGCATGAATGCCTTCACGTGGTAGCGATACCAACCGGCACGCACCGAGTCAGGGAGCTTGTCACAGTCGAACATGACGAAAAGTGTAGCGGTGGGTCTCGAGGCCCCTCTCTGTTTTCGCATTATACGTTCAACCTTAACAGCCCCATGGTTGGCCCGTTCTAAGGTCATAGCCTCCAGGTCATATGGACTGACCTCATCAAGATCCTTCTCACATGGGCACCAGCCGTAGAAGGAGATCTCTCCTCTCGTTGTAAAGCCTTGGATAGCCTAGCCGTCTGAGGAGGACCTTGCACAGGGGCAGACTTGGGTTCGGTGGCACCGAACTCAGGTTTGTCCCATGTAAGGTCCTACCATTTGGGGCTGTGTTGCCTCAGGGACCATGTCCATCTCAGGGGATGGGGAGGGCATGTTGCCATCTCCTCCCAACCGGACATCACAGGTTCCATTGGTTACAAAGTCTTTTGTCGGGGAAGAGAAGGGGGCACGTACAGTGACCCCCTCTAAGATTAATATGCGAGCCAGCAGGTCTTTAGAGGAAAGAGGCCGACGGGGCCTGTCTTCCCTCTTACCCCTTAGGAGGTTGTCTTTATCGTGCCACTCTCACCGAGAGCGGTCAATTATTGGCCTCCTGCCTTTCTTGGCAGTCCCCTTATAAAGTAAAAGGGGGATTGCCATTGGAAAGAGGAGGGAGGCACCCGACGGCACCTTCCAGAGAAGAGCCTGAGGGGGAGTCCCCAGCACCCGTATGCATAATAGTGGAGTAAGCCTCCTCTTCGGTAGAAGTAGTTTGGAGGCTCTCCTGCGACGGAGAGCGGCTCTGTCGCTGGAGAATGGGAAAGGGAGAGGGTTTTTATTTTATTATCTTCATCGGGCATGGTCACCCTATTAGTGATACGGGAAGCAAAGTCTAATCACCCAACGCAGTAGCCCTCTCTGCGAGGGGTAAATACCGGGCCGGTAGAACCAGCTGCCGCCATTTGAGGCCACTCCTCCCGCCTAGTGGCCTAGCAGTCTATCGGCATGGCGGCTACCTTAGGCTTGGCGGAAAAATTGATAGATAGTGAAAGGAGAAAGAAATGGGATGTGAGGAAGGTATGGGTGGGGATAGAGGGGATGAGACAAGTTGTTAAAATCCACCACCCCAAACCGGAGCTTAGGGGTGAGGGAACGTTCTACCTTCGCCCCTCAGCCCCGATCCGGGATAGTTGGGTGAGAGGAAGCTGGTCGCCATATACCCTGTGAATTTAGAGGCCGACCAGAGAAACTTGTGGGAGATGTAGTAGGGAAAATGAGGAAGTAGGGTAGAAAACACAGGCTGTCAGAAAGAAGGAGGAAAGGCTAAGCTGGGGCAGTACGGTGCGCTGAGTCCTGTCAGCACGACGGCAAGGAAGGCAAATCGCCGTGCCACTTACGGGGGATTAAATAAATGAATGAATGAATAAATACTATGATATAAAAGTATTGGTTTATAATAATCTTCATTTTCAAGAGAGTTGTGTCAGTTCGTTTGAATTCTTATTCTTTCCTTGTGGGGAAAGGTACTTGGGGTAGAGTGTAATAGTGAACCTCGTCAAGAGCTCCGGGTGTGTTATAACCCCGTATAAACATGTTCGTACTAAAAAGTACAAGCACTCAAAATTACGACATTAAACAGTAAACAATATCACGACGAGGACAAAAAACAAACAAAAAAACAGGGCGGACAAAAGTACAAAATTAGACCGGATGGATTAATTAGAAACGAATATACATAAGAAATATCAACGACTCCGTGAAGATCAGAAACATAAATACATTAAAAAAATAACCAATTAAAAACACTTAAACAGATGGAACAACATCCTAGTAATTGACAGATGACAAAACAAAAGGATTAACATGGATAAAAAAACCCAGAAATCATTGAAAGAAATTAAGAATTTTATCAGGAACTTTTGTTATAATGGCTACCATACACTAGATAATTGCTCAATAATTAAGGAGAGAGTCAAACTTGGACAACATGCACTCTGTTAGTATAAAAAATACAAATGTAAACAAGAGTGAGACATGGGGATTACATTTTTCCATAAGTGTTTGAGTGCTTGTAGGAGATTATTTTAACTTTCAGTAGAAACAAAAAGAAATCATAATAATGGGAGATATATATTGTATTAGAGAAAAAAATAAAGAATACAAAAAAAATATCGTTAACTATATATTATCAAACTAAACGCACCGTCAGCCCCATCATGATAAACAACCAGAGGCCCATACTCGAACTTAAACAAAAGACCCTGTAGGGAAATCGATATCCCACCCTCAAAACTGAGGCCCTGTTCGGTAACCGCAACGTACTGGCATTTGGCGGCGTAACCCGATTACTTCCCCGCCCCCCCCCTCTCTTCCCTCGCCTCGAGGATCACCAGAAAGGTCTCCCACAACCACATAATGTACGTATCATCATATTTCGGGCCCGGAGAGCCTAATATTGGTTAAACCAGCAATATTTTCGATAAGAGTTGGTATTTAATTCAGTTCATAGACGAAATTAGAGGAGAGTCGACTAAAAGCCAGAAGGTGCCTTTAGGGCTAAATGAAAGACGCTCAGAGAAGCACCGTTAGAGGAGGAGGCTTAATTCCGAAGACCTCATCCCCCCATCCTTTCCCTACCCCCATTGGGGTGGTGAAGTATATATGCGGAAAACTGTAGAAAAGAGAAAGATTGAGTTAATCATCGAGACAACGAAGTCCGGCTAGATTGCCCAACGAAAGGAACACAGAAGAAGCTCATGCTGAGCCAGTTCCTGTTGGTCACACCGAAATTTAGTTTAGCTTTTATTGAGAAACAAGTTCAATCATCTCTCGTCAGTGAAACCCCCTATCCTGGTTTACAACAAAACCCAGAGATAGTCCTCGCCATTGAGGAATAGCCCAAAGTGAACTCCCACAAACACTCCCCATTCGTCAAAGGATTCACTCGTTTGCTCATCGCTCGTCAGGGCGAATCAATCCAAGATTAACCAGAAGATTGGAAGAAGCATACTTTCCCGGCCCCGTGGTTGAAATTATCTTACCAAGACAACGTGCTTAACGCCATCCGTCACCTGCACCGAAAGTACCTGTGGCTTAAAACGCCAGACAAAGAGCTGGAGTGTCTGTTAATTCGTCCACACGCATTACCGCAAACAACATTCTTGCGTCTACATAAAAATTGAGGCCAAGGTCAGTCTCCCACCCGATTCTCGTGCGGTTGTTTAAAGGTAAATAAATTCCATTCTTTTTTTTGAAGATCACTTAGCGTTCAATATTGAAGTGAACTTTGGGTCAACCATTACTTTATATTCATTTGATTAATTTAGTAAGTCTCACTTAAACTCGTTTAATTCATAGCTGGTAGTTTGTTTTGTTTTATTTCACTTTGTTTTCATGTTTAAATTAAAAATCTATTTTCTTAGAAGTATTTAATTCAATCCTCGAAACGCTGAGCGTGGCACTAGAAATCCTTAAAGATTAAATGAACGTAATAATAATATAGCACTCTTAGAGAAAACGTAATCGAGGAGTTTTTGAAGTACGTAACAAACCTATACGTACACCACCACTCGGTCCCTGCAATACCACGACAAACCCATCTAGTATATTAGTAAAAATGCAACCTAGGAGACTGTCAGCTCCTTCCCCGCCCATATATTGGAATGACGGAAACAAAAATATCAAGAAGAATGACATATCACCTAAGCAACAGAGGCCCCAAACCCCACACAAGTCAAAACTATGGAACCGATCTCAGCAGTAAAATGACGGGAAGAGAATACCAAATAGCAAATATATATATATATATATATATATATATATATATATATATATATATATTATTAGTTGAAAATTGGATCTTGCCGAAAGTAGTCTGATAGTTATAAATAAAATCTTGATTCAAATATTGTGGTTTACCATTATCTTTCACTGATATACATCATGCCAATGTGATATCTTCCATTCTATATATATATATATATATATATATATATATATATATATATATATATATATATATATATATATATATATATATATATATTTATATATACATATAGGAGTTGGAGAAAATAATGAAACATTAATTAAATTACTGACATTGAGTCTCCTCCTCCTTAGCAATATAAATAGATTCAATACGCTGAACAATCGATTCATACAGTTTTGTACTGTATCTATAAGAATTTAACTGGTTTCGGGTGAAACCTGCTCTAGCTACTTCGTAGACGCTTTTTAGAGGAAATATATCCCCTAGATTTTGCTCCAATTTACACAAAAAAACTTGATTATGGCAAGATCTGTGAATTATGGAGACCAATATGTGTTCAACGTCATTATCAGGCATTTTAAACAAGTTTTAAAATATTTTTTGGTATGAATGGGTGCATTAGTTAATGTTTCCATTATTTTGTCCAACCCCTGTATATATATAAGGCTGAGGTACATGTGATTTATTTAAGGAATAACGTTTCGGGCGTATCACCCATCTTTACGTTCTAAAATCATAAAGAATATTAAAAATATTATAAAATAATCAGGTTAAGACCATGTAGGTAAAACATATATATATATATATATATATATATATATATATATATATATATATATATATATATATATATATATATATATATATATATATATGATTAGAAATATCATAATTAATATATGTTTAGTGCACCTTGGCTTTGCTGATGGCAGTGTAATTTGCTTCGAATTCATAAGAATTGGCATCGATAGTAAAACAATGATACAAGGCACATACAGTCGGGAACGAATTCATTGGCTTAGTTTACCGGAGAGTGCATACGAGTCCTGACTTCGCTAAATTATCATTATTACCCAATTTCCTTGTCCCGGCTTCGACCCATTGGAGAAATCCTGTATTCAAGGTTTGCATACTTCTATGTAAGTATTTATAAGGGTGATTGTGTGCGTGTTGTCCTTCAGGGAAAGGATGTCAACGCCCCGCGATGTCACGACGCGTGGCCACCTGACCTGACCTTGGCGTTGTATTGATGAGGTGACCTCGTTTCTCTTCAACAGGGCTAAGGGAAGTGGGGCAGGCAATCTCGTTGCCCCCCTCCCATCTCTCTCTACTTCTTTTTCTTTCCCTATCAAACTTTCTCTACACACTTTTATTTCTCTTTCTCTCTTCATCAAACTCTATATACCCTGTGTTTACTCAGTGCGTGCCTGCTACCTATTTGCTTCACTTTTTTTCTTTCTTTAACATACACACACACACACACACACATATATATATATATATATATATATATATATATATATATATATATATATATATATATATACACTCTCTCTCTCTCTCTATCTCTCTCTCTGCTTCTCTCTCATTGTACTTCTCTCTCGTTCTTTCTGCACTTCTCATTTTCTTTTTCTTAAACTATTTCTCGCTCTGTATTTCTTTTTCTTAAAACACACACTCACTCTCTCTCTCACTCTCTCTGTACTTCGTATTCTTTCTTAAACTCTCTTTCTCTCTCTTTGTACTTCTCCTTCTCTCCTTCTCTCTTTCTGTACTTCTCTTTCTTACTTTCTTAAACTCTTTCTCTCTATGTACTTGTCTCTTTCTTAAACACACATAGTCTCTCTCCCTCGCTCTCCTTGTACTTCTCTTTCTTAAACACTCTCTCTCTCTCTTTTCTCTCTCTCCTTGTATTTCTCTTTCATAAACACTCTCTCTCTCTTTTCTCTCTATCTTTTTTCCTCTCTCTCTACTTCTCTCTCCTTGTATTTCTCTTTCTTAAACTCTTTTATTTCTCTCTCTCTACCTCGCTCTTTCTTTCTCTCTCTCTCTACCTCGCTCTCTCTTTCTCTCTCTCTCTACCTCGCTCTCTTTTTCTCTCCCTCCCTCTACCTCGTTCTCTCTTTCTCTCTCTCTCTCACTCTCTGATTCTCTCTCTCTACCTCGCTCTCTGACTTTCTCTCTCTCTTTCTCTCTCTCTACCTCGCTCGCTGATTCTCTCTCTTTCTCTCTCTCTCTCGCTCTCTCTTTCTCTCTACCTCACTCGCTGATTCTCTCTCTGTCTCGCTCTCTCTTTTATGGTTCGTCCTTGTCTGTCTATTTTGAGGACAAATCTTGTCAATAACTAATATGGAACTCTTCACCTATGAGGTGATGTTTTCAATGGGTGTAAAAGGGGTTAATAAAATTTATGGTGCATCTTTTGTGCTAATGCTAAGTTACGCATTTGTGTGCGCAGCTAAACGCCCTGGCTAAGGAGTGGTCAGAGAGACTGGCCAAGATGGAGAAGATGGAACACGGCGATAAGAACAACATCGGAGAAAACATTTATTGCAAAACATCGTCGCAGCCCTGGTTTGAGGTGAGTTAAATGGGAATTAAAATTACTCGTCTCCACACATACATGTGCACATAACCACGTATATCCACGCACAAACACACATTGCGCGCGTGCAAAATGAGAAGGGACTAACGGCAATTTGCCTTTTTTGTCCATGGTAGTTAAGTTTTTTCTCAGTCCAATGTTATGGTCTCTGTTTCTACATTCTTCCCCCATCAGTTTGAGTCTTTGTAAAGGGAGGGGTGATAATTATACATCACTAGAAGAAGTAAACAACGAGGGAATTAATGAATCTATTAATTGTTGTTTCTATGGTGAAATATCAAATTTTAATCGTTAATTTTCATAAGGTAAAACAACTGAAAGGGATGAAACTCAAATGCCCTACGGCCACCACAAGGTGGTGGGTCCGTAGCAGATATTGGGGGGGGGGGCTTGTGTGCTTCCCCAACCCCAATACCTGCAAGCGGATCAGCGGTTTCTTATCTTCTACACATTTCACTACTATCTTCAGCACGTTTTTTACTTTAAATTTTGGGACTCCTTCCCTTGAATGGAGTTACCATGCAGAGGAATTAAAATCCGATCTCTCTCGAGTCTCTGCCACCACTTACACTTAGTTCAACTGAAAAATACCCTCTGTGGAGACTGCCTGAAAGTGGGGTATAATAGCCTATGTACAGTATTTTGAGGAAGTTATTTAGGCTTTGGGGCGTGTTGAGTCTTCCGGGGTTTTCAGGGGGCGAGGGATCCCCTTTTCAAGGGCGACCGTTTTGTAAGAAGCGATCTCCCTCTTGCCCATAACCATCAATGCTCTTGTCTCCAATTGAACCGACATCCTGGGTGGGATGTACTATACTCAGTATTTTAAAATTCTTGTTACATTCGTTACGACGCTCTCAGCAAAGGACACAATGATAGTTTTGATACAATTAGACACGTTTTTATTGTTTTAAAATATAAATGTGTCTAAATTTTAATAATAATAAATGTGGCTAACCTTGGCGGCGAGCTCTAGGCGAGAACTAAAGGCCGCGCACACGTTACGGATGAAGTCCTCCCTCATGTTGTCCCACATGCGGTTGATGGAAGACTGCAGCGCGTCGACGTTAGTCTGGCGGACCTTGCAGGCCTTGCTTTCAATATGCGCCCACATGCTGTAGTCGATGGGATTGAGATCGGGCGACTGCGGCAGCCAAAAGTCCTTCGACCAGAAGTTCAGGTTCGACCCTAACCACTCTTGCCCGGTCTTGGCCGTGTGGGCCGGGGCACCGTCGTTTTGAAAGATGTAGTCTGCCTTATTCGTGATTCTTCTCACCCAGGGCAGGACTTTCGTGGTCCAGATGTCCCTGTAATCGGCCGCAATGAGCCTCTAACTGACCGCGAATCACACCGGCGTCATCTCTCACCATTTGATGTCACGAAGCCGAGCATCATCACGGAGGCCGTTGCTTGGTCATGACCGAAGCTTACCACGCGGTCGTTCTATTTATTGATGACCAGATCGATCGTGAAGGTCTTTTCATCAGAAAAAAATGAGAATTCGATTGCCATGACTCTTCAAGTCGTTGAGAATGAGATGTCAGCACTCCCGACGTTGTTCTCGCATATGGTCGGTAGGAAAGGCCTTTCAACGCACCTCAAGCTCTTACCGCCTTCCTCCTTGGACGCTTTGAACACCGTGACTACCAAGATGTTCTTCTTCGCCAGCACAGTCATTTTAAGCTTCAGAGCACTTTCGAAGGCCTTTCTCGCAGCCAAATGGAAGACAACTTAAGGTCAGCCCGAACGAGTTCGATCTTAGATATCTTCCCTGTTCTTGAGCCTCTACACGACTCTGTGGACGGTCATCCGGTTGACGTTGAGCCGCTTGGCAATGTCGAACTTATTGTGGCCTGCGCGCAGGTGAGCAGACATCTCGGTTCTTTTCACTTCCATCTCGACACACCTGCACTCGATTGAAAAGAAACTTTAATGACACGTGCTGAAAAAAGTAGAACTTTAAATTTGTTTGAGAGAACTTTTTCTATCACACATGTAAGTAAACCTCTCGAAAAAAACACCGAGTTAACAAAACACTTGTAAAACCTGTAGGTATCATAGTGAGCTAGAGGCGCGTAAAAAATCAAGAATTATTATTACTTGTATTATTTGTGTTATTATTAAATTAGTATTCCTCAGTTTCTATTGCTTGTTTCATAAGATGAGATAGCCAAAATATTGGCTTATATTTAATATGTTCCAAAGACGGGCTGTCAATGTAATGACTTTCAATCGTACGTCTGGCACGATGTATGCTCCGTCCGCTGTACGATGACACAAAAATGTAACTAATTTTAGTGTCTCATCTTGTTCCCTTGCTTTTGATAAATTTAGGTTAATTTGTGCCAATTACGAATGGAAGTTAAACTCCCTGTAGAATGTAGCAATATACCTATGAAACCTTCTACCACAATAGCCTTGTTGGTTTATGCTACTGAGCTGCACTGCAAAATATAGGAAAATGCAGTACAGTTTGATTAATTTACGATTCATCACAACATCTATTCTAATTCAATCCCTGTTCCGCTTGCAATCAAGTACCTATTCCATCGATGGTGAGCCTCGAAGTTTCTTTACTAAGAAACCAGATTAACCCGGTTTCTTGCACTAACGTTTCGATCTTCAAGCCTCCTGACGAGGGGCTACAAGACATCCATCTTTATTCTTGTTCTCCTTCTCCAGGTGAAAGGCGAGGAAGTGGTGGAAAACTGGTACAGCGAGGTTGAGGACCACATTTATGAAGAGGAACCGAAACAAGGTTTCTTAAAGACAGGTAGGTGTGGTTAATTTGGTCAAAGAAACAGACCACCCTCACTAAACATGCGCAAAATAATTTACCTTTCATGAGGTTGACGTCTGTTTTTCTGACGCATGAGCTTGATATGAGTGTTGCCATGAAAAGGGCAATTACCTTTTGTTTATTGCCACACTTTTATCAAATACTTAAAAGAAGAAAATAAAATGATTTACATAATCTTCACAGAACACATAAACATACAATCAATCTTCATCAGTCTATCAACTCCGAATTTTTTACTAGCTTCTCATATTTTTTTACTTCTTTACTGGGATCTCTAGAGCTCTTGAGTTTCTTTACTTTACTGGGTTCTTGGGTTTCTATATTTTTCTGTGTTCATATGGGGTTCTTTACTTCTTTACTGGGTTGTCATATTTTTTTTTCTTTACTGTGTCTTCTAGTTCTCTTGGGTTTCTTTACTAGGTTCTCTTGAGTTTCTTTACTTCTTTACTGAGTTCTCTGGGAGTTTCCTTTGTTCTCTAGTTTTCATGGAGTTCTTCATTTATTTATTGAGTTCTCTCGAGTTTCGTTACTGAGGTGTCTGGTTCTTTTAGTTTTATTTACTTCTTTACTGGGTTCTCTAATTCTCTTGCATTTCTTTACTGAATTATCTAGTTCTCTTAGTTTTCTTTATTGGGTTATTTAGCTTTATTTGGGTTTCTTTATTTCTTTACTATGTTTTCCAGTTTCCTTGCAGTTCTTTATTTAATTCTCTATTTTCCTTGGCGTTCTTTACTTATTTCCATATTTTTCAAGTTCTTTGAAGTTTATTTACTCTTTTGCTGAGTTCTCTAGTTCTCTCGGGTTTCTTTACTTATGTATTGGGCTCTTGTTCTTTTTTTACTTCTTGTCTTACTTCATCAATGGGTTATCTTGAGTTTCTTTACTTTTACTGGGTTATTGTGGGTTTCTTTACCTCTTTACTAAGATAACCTGGGTTTTCTTTACTCGTTTATTGGGTTTGTTTGGGTTTCTTTACTTCTTTGTTCTCTAATTTTCATGGGTTACTTTACGTCTTTGCAGTGTTATCTTGAGTTTCTTTACTTTTCCACTAGGTTATCTCGGGTTTCTGTACTGGGTTAACTTTCCTTTCGTTACCTCTTTATTGTTTTGGGAAGGAGGGGTTCTCTATTTCTTCGTTCTTTATATTTCTTTTAGGTTCTTTATTTAATGGGTCACCTAGTTTCCTTGGGTTTCTTTATTTACTGGGTCATCTAGTTTCCTTGGGTTTCTTTATTCTCTTAGTTTTCGTTACTTCTTTTATGGGTTGTCTAGTTGTCTTGGGTTTCTTTACTTTCTATTGAATCTTCTACTTCATTTGAAAAATTCTTTAATTAGTTCCTACTTCTTTGTTGGTGTTGTATTTTACTTCTTTACTAAATTTTTTAGCTCTTTTGGCTTTATTTCTTTATCAAGTTTTCAAGTTTCTTCGTTTGATTTATTTTTTTACTGTTATTTTAGTTCTCTTCTTTTTTTATTGGGTTCACTTAACTGCGTTTTCTAGTTCTATTAGATTTCTTTACTTCTTTACTGAGTCCTCGAGTTCGTCGTTTACTTTACTTCTTCACTAGGTTTTATAGTTCTTCTGGGTTTCTTAACTTAGTTCTTCAGTTCACTTGTCTTTCTTTAATTCTTTCCATATTTCTCTAGTTATTTTTGGTATACTTACACCTTCCTTAGTTCTATATGTTTCCTTACTAGATTGTCTTGAGTTTCTTTAAATTACTAATGAGTTAAGTTTGCTTTATTTATTAATCTACTGGGTTCTATTTGCTTACTTTACTAGGTTTTCTTGAGTTTCTCTATATTGTTAGTGGTTTCATTCTGGTTTATTTATTCACAGACTGGGTTCTATTAGTTTTCTTTACTGGGTCTCTCGAGCTTCTTTACATTGTTAATGCCCTCAGTTTAGTTCCGTTACTATTGTTTGGGGTTCTATTAGGTTACCTTGCTCTGTTTTTGGTTCTTTTGTTGTTTATTTACTTCTCTTATAGGCTCCCATCAGTAGATTTACAAATTTACTGGATTCTCTTGGGTTCCGTTACGTTTTTGCTGTGTTCTCTAGTTTTCTTGTGTTTTATACACTTATAGTGGGTTATCTAGTTCTCTTGGATTTCTCTACTCTATTGGGTTTTATGATTCTTTTTGGTTACTTTACTGGATTCTTGAGTTCTTGTGGGTTTCTTTATTTCGGTACTGTTTTTTTTTAGATTTATTGGTTTACTTATTTCCTCGTTTCTCTAGTTATGTTGGCTTTCTTTACTTAGTTCCTTTCTTCTCTTGGGTTTCTTTACTGGGTTCTTGATTTTTCTATGATTTCTTTATTTCTTTACTGTGTTCTCTAGTCATCTTATGTTTTTTACTTCTTTAATGAATTCTCTAATTCCATTGGGTATATTTATTTCTTTATTGTGTTCACAAAGTCTCTGGTTCTCATTTTCTCTTGGGTTTATTTTCTTTCTTACTGAGTTCTGTAGTTCTCTTGGCTTTCCTATCTTCTTTTCTGGGGTTTTCGTTCTATTTGTTTTTTTGTTTCTTACCTAAATTCTCTATTGCCCTTAGCTTTCATGATTTATTTACCGAGTTCTGTTCTTATTGGTATGCCCTCTACTTTACTAGGTTCTCTAGTTATATTGTGTTTCGAAACTGAGTCCTCTAGTTTGGAGTTTATATTGATTTCTATAATGGGTTCTCTAGAGGTCCTAGCAGTCTTTACTTATTTTCTAGTCTCTATTTCTATTGGGTTTCTATACTTCTTTACTGAGTGCTCTAGTTTCCTTGGCTTTTTTTACTTGTCTCTTGAGTTCTCTTGGGATTCTTTAGTTCTTTAATGGGTTCTCTTGGTTTCTTTTCGTCTTTACTTAGGTTGCTAATTCTTTGCAGTTTATTTATTTTCTAATGGGTTCTCAAGTTAAATTGGGTTCTTTATTTATTTACTAGATCCTTTAGTTCTCTTGGGTTTATTTTTTGACCGGAGTTTCTAGTTGTCTTCAGTTTCTTTACTGTGCTCTCTACTTTTCTTCATGATTTCCTAGTTTTCCATTTCTTTGTGATTTATTTATTCCTTAATTAAATCTCTAATTCCTTTGGGATTTTTACTTCTTTAATGCTTTCTCGTTTTTTTTTTACTTCTTTACTGGGTTTTATTGTTTTTTTTTACTCCTAACTGGTTTTTCTTGAGTTTATTTACGTCTTTGCGGATTTTTCTTGTCTTGGAGTTATTTACTCTGTTCGCTACGGTTTATTTTCTTCTTTACTGGGTTATATTGGCTTACTTTACATCTTTGTTATCTAGTTTTCTAGTTTATTTCATTCTTTATTGTTTTCCCTTGAACTACTTTATTTCTTTATTCTCTATTTCTCTTGGGCTACTTATATACCTGGTTATCTAGTTTTTTCGGGTTCATTTACCTCTTTATTGGGTTTCGTGTTCTTCTGGGCTTCTTTGCTTCTTTAGTGAGTTCTCTTACTTGGCTACTGAGTCCGTTGGCTTTCTCTACCTTAGGTCTTGAGTTCTCTTGCGTCTTTTAGTTCTTTAATGGGTTCTCTTTGTTTCTTTCCGTCTTTACAATGGTTGATAGTTCTTTTGGATTTATTTATTTTTTAATGGGTTATTGAGTTATATTGGTTCTTTATTTAGTTACTGGGTTCTATAGTTCCCTTTGGTTTATTTCTTTAATGGGCTCATTAAATTTCTTGTGATTCTTTACCTTTTTAATGGGTTATCTTGGTTTCTCTCCGTCTTTGCTGAGGTTGTTAATTCTTTGAAGTTTCTTTATTTTTTAATGGGTTCTCAAGTTATATTAGGTTCTTTATTTATTTAAAGGGTTTTCTAGTTCTCTCGGGGTTATTTCACTACTGGGGTTTCTCTCACCTGACTACTGTGTCTATTAATAAAGAAAAAAATAAAGGGTGTCTCCTTCTCGTGCGTAGAGCAAGCTTGCCATACAACTGACCATTGAACTTAGTAGCGAACTGGATAAGTGAGTGAAAAATTTAAAAAAGAGTACTAATATATCATAACAGTTAAAGATGGGTTCTATTATACTATCAAGACTAATATACCTGTAACTGTTAACAATTACATTACATATAGAGGCAAATGACGAAAATGATCAATAACGTGTTTTGTTGTTTTTTTTGCTAGAAGTTTTACGACAAATACGCTGTCTGTTGCCTATCTCAGTTGGGAAATTTCACTGGAATTCAAACTACGGCATGAGATGCTAAGGCCGCTTACATAGTGGAAACGTGACCCCTAGAAGATGTGGCTTAAAGTAGCTCAACTGGTGGGCGGCGTTTCTACTCATCTAGGCATAGTTCATCATTATTATCATTCGCCTTCATGTTCTTATCGCAAAACGCAAGCATCTGAAATCCCTATCTTTTAAACACATGATTATTAATAGTATTATTATCTTTCGAATAATTATCAAGAGAATCTATTTTTTAGGCCATTTCACACAACTGGTCTGGAAGGATACCAAAGAAATGGGCGTGGCCTTCGCACGAAACAAAAATGGCCATATGGTGTTTGTGGTGGCCAATTTCAGTCCGAAAGGAAATTGGATTGGAGAATTCAAGCAACAAGTCTTCCCGCCGGGGTAAGTCACCATGGATTATTATTATTATTATTAGCATCCACTTTCATGCTCGTCTCAGATAACGCAACCATAATATAATATAATAATAATAATAATAATAATAATAATAATAATAGGTATTTATAATGCGCCCTTCAGGGCTGTTAGCCTTCACAGAGCGCAGGTTGTGTACTGAGTGTAGAGAAAGTTTACAGGGGAGAGAAGGCAATTATGAAGAGATGAGGCTTCAGGAGTCGTTTAAAAATAGCAGGGGAGGGAGAGGATCGGACTTCGGCAGGAATGGTCTCCCATCGAGCAGAGGACAGAACGAGGAGTGTTCAAGAAGGGAGCGAGGCATCTTATTCCCTTTTATGCTAGGCTCACACAATGCAACCATCTGTATTCTTCATCTTTAAACTAAATTTGCAATATGAAGATTTAGTAATTCGATTAAACCGATAGGAAGACGAATTCCTATGACCATTCTTTTTCTGCGAGAATAATCCAATGAAGTAAAAATTGTATAATCCTATATATAATATACTTAATACTATCTCAAATATCAGTTTAAACTAAGATTAGTATTGATAGACAAACTTCCTTTTAATTGAG
The DNA here is from genome assembly GCA_963969495.1 of Ceratothoa steindachneri. Classification (NCBI taxonomy): domain Eukaryota; kingdom Metazoa; phylum Arthropoda; class Malacostraca; order Isopoda; family Cymothoidae; genus Ceratothoa; species Ceratothoa steindachneri. Next base: position 464,092 of record OZ018335.1, on the reverse strand, counting down.
AACCGTAAAATACCTCAAATCGATGTTCCTACACGCACATGTATGTATGTTAACGAAGAATCCATACGCACGCAAAATGACTGCAAATATATGTCAACACACAACCAACATTAAATGCACATACATGTGTGCACAGGTGTGTAGACAAACTACAAACACGTCGTGTTTAAAGTCTATTCGTATTCTGGACAATATTGAGGAAGTATCTTCGTAGCCCTTATGGCTCTCTTTATGTCTTTAATTACTGTTATTAATCAGTAATCCTGTCTAGACGCAGAGTCTTACTTTCTCTTACTATCAGATGCAAGACAAAGTTCGTGCAGGTTTTATTTTCACTCTTTCAATTATGATTCGTTATTATATTGAACTCCTTGACCACAATAATTAGGTTTAGGCAACGTGAAACATAGATGTTTCTTTACTAAACCCCTGCATATGATGGATGATGCAGGAAAACAAGTAAAAATAAGATGGGCCCCCCCAAGTTTTTTTTTGTGTTCTATACGAGTTTAAACCCAGAATCATCAAAACAATACAAACGGTACACACGATACATGCGCCGTTTGGTAGTGATGCCGTCAATGGCCAAGGTACTCAAACAGATGAATGGTTTTCAACTAGGCATAATGGCTCATTTGACGGTTCATGTCGACCAGCATTAATGAACATGAATGGAAGTTTTGTATTTGGTTAACACGGGGAACAAAACTACATGTTCCCGGGTCACAAAGAAACACATACTCATGTTAGACCTCTCTCCACACACAAACACACACACACACATAGGATCTCCGAAAACGTACGAACTTTTACGTGTCTTGATAATTATCCTCCTGCTAATTCCTGCACAGTGATAATTAAAGAAATAGAATGACATCATGGCAGATGCCATTGGTGTTTGTACTTTGGTACACAACTAAGGTCATTAACACAAGGGTCGCTACAAAGTTGATGCAACCAATGGGTTCAGTTAAACGAGTTAGAAGTCTGCAAACCCTTTGGGGTTTTCAACAGTAACTCTCTTTTTAGGGTCAAGTAACCGTAATGACCTCTACTAACCTTGGGTGTAGGAGACAAGATTTGATAACCGACGTCTGTTTCCACTCTTTCAACATTAGATCGTTTTTTCCTTTTTTTCACGGGGATTATGCGGTATTTATCATCCGGTATTTGGAGTTAGGTCTTCCTCAATGTTTTTCACTTTTACCCTCTTTTTTCAGAGATTTAGCTTAATCACCTGGTATTGGGATTTAACTGTCCTTCGATGTGCTCTAGTGTTTTTCCCTATTCTTATGAAGGTTTATTGCATTTATCCCCTGGTATTAGGGTTTAAGTGTCGCTTGAAGTTCTCTAGTCTTTCATCTCGGTCTCATGGTACGAGTACGGGGTCACTTCGAACTCATCAACACTTTCGCTTTCCGCCATTAAGGTAATGAGAGCGATTGGACGCGGGCCAAGATCCTTATCCTCGATCCCTGGTTAATTAAACTCCCTGTAGAGACCAATACTTCTTCCAAAATCCATACCTGGAGCAGTATGAAGGTACGCCGACGATACCAAGCTTGGTATGAACGTTGAAAAGGATGGAAATACTGCCCGCCTGCAGGAAGATCTTGGGAAGATTGGGGAGTGGTCGGACACGTGGCAAATGCCTTTTAACGTGGGGAAATGCAAAGTGATGCATATCGGCCACAGAAACCCCCAATCTCAGTATATCCTTAAGGGCACTGCTATTGAATCCACCGACACTGAGAAGGACTTGGGTGTAACAATCACTAGTGACCTCAAGTTCTCGAAACAGTACATTGAGGCGGAGAAAAAGGCCCAAATGATGCTAGGCTATATTAAGCGCCAGTTTGGTTATCGGAACCAGGAGATTGTACTGTGCCTATACAACTCACTTGTCCGACCGCACCTGGAGTATGCCGTACAATTTTGGAGTCCTTCATTGCGAAAGGACATCGCGAGATTGGAACGCGTACAAGCCAGGGCAACCAAGCTGATTCCCTCTATCCGACATAAAAGTTATGAGGATAGACTAAGGGAATTAGATCTGTTCTAGCTAGAAACCCGTAGACTGCGTGGTCAGCTCATCGAAGTCTTCAAAATACTTCGAGGGTTCGACAATGTTGACTACCGGGATATTTTCACACTGAGTGAGAACAGAACGCGCAATCACGGCTTCAAACTTAAACTGAAGCGTTACAACCGCAATCTGTGTGGAATTTTTTTCACTTACAGTATCTGCGGTATGTGGAACGCACTTCCATTGGAAGTTGTCAACAGTGAATCTGTTGACCAGTTCAAGTCAAGACTAGACAAGGTCTTGAAAAGTGGCCGTTTAGGGACGCAAAACAATTGAGCAGCCATGTGCCCGCTCGATTGCTAGTCCAAAGGTACCCTCATTGAATGGACCGTAAGGTCTCCTAGGGTACCTTCTTTCCTTGTTGTTACTCCTTGTTGTTACACTTACTTCTTTCTTGGCTACCAAAGAAAATTTCAATACATTAAAGTTATATCCATTTATTTTGATCTAGGGTTCAGTTATTGAGGTTGGGAAATCGGAAAATAGCCTATTACTTCTGAAAATGGCTTACTACATCGCAACAATTTTCCACTATACAGAAAACTCGCCTAATACATCATAAAATGGCCTACTACATACATGAAATAATCGTGCATTATATCAGAAAATGGCCTATTACATCGTAAAATGTCCGAATATCGTGAAGTGGCCTACTACATCGTAAAATGGCCGGCTATCTGGAAATGGCATACAGCATTGAAAATGGCCTACAGTATTAAAAGGATGGCTTAATATTATAGTAATGATCTACTACTTCAGAAAATGACATAATAGAACGATAAACGTATTACTATAGAGGAAAATAGCCTACTCTATCAGAAAATAGTCTAATACATCGTGAAATGGCATAGTAAATTGAAACAATGTCCCACTATATTGGAAACTGTCCTACTACATTTAAAATAATGGCCTACTGTATCATAAAAATAGCCTAATATTTCATAAATAAATCTTCTACATTGTAAAATATCCTACTATATAAAAAAAAAAAATCTACTACATTGTAAAAATGGCCTACTAGACACCCCCGTAAACCACATTCATGTTTTTTAATGTAAAACCGCATTGGGGAATCTGTCCCAAATTCGGGGTCAAATGAAAAGTAGTGAAATGTATGTAGAAGGGACAGCCCCCCCGCTCCCAGTCACCTAGGGCGAAGCCTACTTTGTAGACTAGCAGGAACCAGGAACCAGGGATACTGAAACAAAAGAACATTATTTAATTTATGGAGACAAAAAAGAAATAAAAAAAATAACCATAGGCCTGCCCTGTATATACACTCTTAGGGCTGTATAGGGGTTAAATCTCAGGGGACATGGACACAATTTTTTCAGCGGGGACATAAACCGGCGGACCATTGGGCGGATACGCTGATACTCCTACGGGGGTAAGTAGCTCCAAGCACCTAATCCTGTATATAACCAATTACAACACCACTACAATTGCAATTGAATTCAACATTACCATAACATCCAACATACCCGTACATTCAATTGCATTCAACATTATAAAAATACAATGTTGCGTTGAATTTAATCGCATTCAACATTGCACCAATTTACAATGTAGCGTTACATTCAATTACATTCAACAATTCAAAATGATCATGTGTAGTCTTGACTTCAATTATATTCAACATTGCCACAAAATGTGAGCGCTGGGCATAGACGGAAAAGTAGCCGGCTGGATAGAGAACTGGCTAAACGGCAGACGGCAACGGGTGGTGCTGAATAGACAGGCTTCTGAGTGGGTGCCCGTTACTAGCGTGTTGCCTCAAGGTTCTGTCCTGGGACCACTACTATTCATCATCTACTTCAATGACATGGACGGTGACATGGTTGCCAACATTTCTAAATTTGCCAACGATACCAAGCTTGGTATGAACATTGCAAAGGATGGAAATACTGCCCACTTGCAGGAAGATTTTCGGAAGATTGGGGAGTGGTAGGACACGTGGCAAATGCCTTTTAACGTGAACAAATGCAAAGTGATGCATATCGGCCAGCGAAACCCCTAATCTTATTATATCCTTAAGGGCACTGCTATTGAATCCACCGACACTGAGAAAGACTTGGGTGTAACAATCACTAGTGACCTCAAGTTCTCGAAACAGTGCATTGAGGCGGAGAAAAAGGCCCAAAGGATGCTAGGCTACATAAAGCGCCAGTTTGGATATCGAAACAAGGAGATTGTACTGTATTTGTACAACTCACTTGTCCGACCACACCTGGAATATGCCGTACAATTTTGGAGTCCTTCATTTCGAAAGGACATCGCGAGATTGGAACGCGTGTAAGCCAGGGCAACCAAACTGATTCCCTCTATCAAACATGAAAGTTATGAAGATAGATTAAGGGAATTAGATCTGTTCTTGTTGGAAACCCGTAGAATGCATGGCCAGCTCATCGAAGTTTACAAAATACTTCGATGGTTCGACAATGTTGACTACAGGGATATTTTCACACTTGCTGAGAGCAGAACAAAAAATCACGGCTTTAAACTTGAACTGAAGCGTTGCAACCGCGATCTGTGTGGAAAATTTTTCACGTACAGTATCTGCGGTAGTTGGAACGCACTTCCAGTGGAAGTTGTCAAAAGTGAATCTGTTGACCAGTTCAAGTCAAGACTAGACAGGGTCTTGAAAAGTGGCCGTTTAAGGACGTAAAGCATTTGAGCAGAGATGTGCCCGATCAACTGCTAGTCCAAAGGTACCCTCATTGAATGGACCGTAAGGTCTTCTAGGGTACTTTCTTTCCTTGTTATTTCTTGTTACAAAATCATGTGCAGTCTTGTTTTCAATTATTTTTCAACATTGCAAGAAAATCAGATGCGCGCTCGTATACAATTACATTCAACATTGCCACAAAATTAGGCTCACGAATGCATTTAATGGTATTTAACATTACAACTAAATCAGGAAATGTTTTACTTTCAATTTCCTTCAACATTGCAAAATAACGAGGTTTATACTTGCATTCAATTACATTCAACAATGCAACATGATCATGTGCAGCCTTGCATTCAATTACATTCAATATTGCAAATAATCTGGTAGTCTTCATTCATTTATATTCAACATTGCAACAAAATCAAGCACAACCTTGTATTTAATTGCATTTAACATTGCAACAGAATAAATACAGCTTTCCATTCAATTGCATTTAACATTGAAATGAAATTAAGTGCAGCCTTAACTTCATTTAAATTCAACATTGCAACAAAACCAGGGGAAGTTTTGCCATTCAATCGTATTCAACATTGCAACAAAATCAACTATAGCTTTACATTTAATTACATGCAACATTGTAGTGAAATCAACTACATACTTGCATTCAAATGTATTCAACATTGTAACAAAATCAGGTCCAGCCTCGCCTTCAATTACATTCAACATCGCAACAAAATCAGGTAAAATTTTAGAATCAATTGTATTCATCATTGAAACAAAATCAAATGCAGTTTTACTTTCAATTAAATTCAACATTGCAACGAAATCAAGTGCACACTTGCATTCAATTTATTCACCATTGCATTCATATCCAATGTGATCTGGGTTAGACAAGGTTAGGGTAAATTTCTTTGCAATCTTGGGTACGCTAAATTAGCTTCGGTTCGATTCGAATTTGATCTGCGTTAGGTTAGATTGTCACGTGAACTAAGTTGCGTCTAATTTAGATTCATCATCATCACTAACTCTATAATTTAGAGTTCCTTTTTAAAATTATTATAAGTGGCGAAGTTCAGAAAATTTATAAAAATTTAAATATGGCTGCTTTTTTTTAGATTTTGAATTTTAATCTTAGTAGTGAAGCGCGTGCTCCCCCTCCCCTACGAGGGGAGTGGCAAATCCATTGCCTGGTTGCTTTATTGAATAACTCATTCCAAAATCATTTTTAAACCGACAGGACCCAAATTACCCTGGGGTTGTTTTATTTTTATTCGATTCTCAATATTGCGAACTGTGCATTTTTCCATAAGAGACATTTTTTTTCTGACCCCACCCCCTTTAAAGCGATATTTTCCTTTTTAAGGTATTAAGCCCCTCAAATAGCAAATGCTTCTGATTAATTGAAAAAGTATACCCTTTATAGCCTATTTTTCCAATTTCAATGCTAATATTTTTGTCTCAGTATAAAACAAAGGTATTTAAATGTACAAAGCATTCATGCTTAGTATTTTTTCAACTTAATATTCCCAATTTTAAAACTGGACGTTTTGAATTCTATTATTTTGACTTCGGATTCTTCTTAATTATGGGTAAAACATGAACTTTATCCTTTTAATCTTGCAGAGGTGCTTCGAAAAAAGGAAAACCGCGTCAAACGTCAAAAGATCCGATACAAAATACCAGCAAATACAAAACACCAAACAGTCAACTAAACGGCAAAATTAAAAGTCTCCCGAACTCCCAAGAAAGCCTCATACATAGTCCTAAATCCGACTTACTGCCTACTGTTTCACTAGCCAATTCAAGAAATACAACTGCAGCTTCATCGAGAAAAACAACTACCGATGTTCACTCGTCAAGAGTAGGTAGTCCAAAGATTTCAAGTCCGAACAATCAAACTTCGAAAAGTGCCATTAGTCCATCTGAGGTCTACAACCGTCAACCTTTGAGTAATTCTGCAAAAGCTTCTAAAAAGTCTTCGACAACTTCTAAAATGGCTGAAGAAACGTTCTTAGAAGACTTCGTGAATGCTCATAACTACTATAGAAAAAGACACGGAATAAAGCCGCTTCGGCTTAACAAAAAGGTGAGGGTTTCTGTAGCAATATTAGATGTCTGTGAAACAGGAGACACGGGAAGGGGGGGTGGAGATCTGGCTAGAAGGAGTAAAGAGGGATTAATGGAATCAGGTAATGAGATAAAATGAATAAAGAAATTTGAAAGAGGTCTAGGGTAATCTTTTACATTAGCGACTCTTGATTTTTTCCTGCTATCACATAATGATTCGTCCTTTGTTCCAAAATATTTCGTTTATTTACTTGTTCCTGAGGGCGAGCGAAGCGATCGGGTTCGTATGTGGTGGCGAAGCCCCCTCCTCCAAATAGTAACCCATAGTACGGCTCGAAACCGGCTTCCAGTAACCAAATACGCATATCGGCTTGCAGTAACCAAACACAAAGACGCATGACAATGAAACACCTATATCGTTCAATTTGGAATGAAAAACAACAACCAAAAACACCCTAGTCGCTAATGTAAAAGATAAGAGGTTTAGATATAAGAAAGAATTTGCAGAGGGTTAAAATGAATAAAGGATTCTGGAATCGGATTAAAAGGAATGACGGATCTGAAGGAAGGAAAAAAAAGAAAAAGATAAACTAAGTATAAAAGGGATTAAATTTCTGAAAATGCCCGCTTTTTATTTTTGTGGGCGCTTTGTTATAAATATTTCTATTCTTTAAAAAAAATATACACAAATGCTATATAGTACTATGGGGCACTTTCACTAAATACGACGGGCGAATTTCTAATTTTGAAGTTATGACGAAAAATAGATTGGCCGCCATCTTGGCAGCCACATTGTTAATTGGAATCGCATCATATTATATTATATATCCTTTGGAAGGGATTTTTTATGAATTAAAATATTATATCGACATTTTATATGTTAATTGTCAATATTCGCAGCCCCTGATTTACCGCGCGATTTTGGGGGTTACTTTTCTAGCTACTTTGTTTTTGCTTAACTCACGTCATTGTTTTCAGTCGTTATTTTCAGACAAGAATAAAAATTAACATTTTTTTAGGCAGTTTCGAAATGGAGGGCTTCGCATCCCCTATCCACACTTAATTTTGAGGGGTTGCACCCCTAACTGAAACTTAAAAAAACTTGTAATATTCATAATTCGAAAGCCAAACATAAGGTTTGAATGCAAAAGTCGAGCGGACATTTTGAATTTGCACCGTTCGCGCTTGCCCCCAGAGCAACAAAATATTTACGGCAACGGAAGAAGACATCTTTGTTAACTGTAAGTTCAGAGTTGCACTCGATCTTGTTTTAACTGATGGTTAGTTAAAAATTCGTTTGGTTTATTGTGTTCATTTAGAACCAAAGATAATGAACAGATAGCACACGCATTTTCTATTTCGAAACAACTGACGCCAAACTCATGCGCGCGAGTATGTATACTAGTAACGCTTTTCATACTTTGATTCAGCGAACACAATTCCTTAGAAAGAGCAAAGTGATTTTATTTAATTAAAAACCCACAAAGAAAACTACGCCAAAAGCCAAAATAGTGGCAAGCATATATAATTTAGGCGAGATCAATAATAAACTTACGAAAAAAATAGAAAATACCCCCAAAACCCCTACTTTTTACCCGTCTTTATAAACACGAAAGGAAACTGGGAAAAATAGACGGTTAACGCTTTTCATACTACCATTCGGCCAATACCCAAATATCGCGTGAAAAATCAGGGGCCGCGAATCTTCACAATTAACTTTTATATTACTCAATATTAAATAAAATATGATTGATTTGAATAGCATTCGGAGGTGGTGCTTATATGTCTAAATTCAAGAAATGCGACAAAAACAATGAACAATAGAGTGCTTAAGGACGTCTGGCAATCGCCTTTGAATTCGAATCTAATGCTAAGCTTTCGAAATTTTAATGCTACTAGATTACTTAAAAATAGAGGGGGTAGGGGTGCAATCACCTAAATTAAAGGAGTGTATTTGGGCTTTGCTCTCCATTTGAAATTCCCTTCAAAATGATATATAATACAATATGATGCGATTCTAATAACCTAACAAAAATATCACTTTGGGGAAATTTCCATCCCCCTCCCAAACAATCTATAAATTGAAAAAAAACACTTGTTTTTAAGCACAAATATATATGAATTTTCGAAAAAATAGACGGGGGCCCCCGCAAGTGGGTCAATGGTGCCACAGGGGTAATGTACCAGGAAAGAAACTAGTTTTCTCTTTCGGGTAATCTTTTGTATCTCTCATTATCTTTTCCAGTCCTGCTTAGACCCAACAATGGCCGAAAGAAGATGTTAAATTTTCTTTTAAAGAAACAATCAAAATTTAAGCGAGACAACCCATAAGTGTGGACTATGAAACAACTTCTACACGGGAATGTACATAGTTTTGAGTACATGTGCTCATCGTGACCGTACTTAGGTGCAAGGAGCCCTAAAAGTACATACTTTTTAGAGGATGTTGCGGTTGCATCTCTCCAACCTTTTTCTTTACTGTCATTATTACTGCTTATTCTTTCTTCTTTTCTCATTCATTCCCATGGCTACGTAGTTGCAAGTAAGGGCGAAAGATGGCTTTCGCAACCTTCACACTTGTCAGGTGCAGCAACGGCAACCATGCTGCAGTTAACATTTGGAAGGAGTGTGTTCCCTCTCGGCAACAACGCCCGCGACTGTGTGTCCTCCTGGCCACAAACTCGCAGTTACGTGCCTTTCCTGTCCCAAAGCCTGCAGATTGATCTGAAACACCCTACCGTGCATACATTTTCATTTCTTTCTTCACCAGGAGGAAAGGGGGGAGCGCCGTCGATTTTGCGGCTTAACTCTAATTAAATTCCACCTCTCTGTCTCACTGTCTGATTCACATTTCAGTTATCGAAGTATGCGCAAGAGTGGGCGGATCGCCTCTCCAAACTTGACCGCATGCAACATCGTAGTGAAACCGACTACGGCGAGAACATATACATGAAGTGGTCCCCGGACCCCAACCACCAGATACCAGGAAAGGAAGCTGTGGACTCCTGGTATGAGGAAATCAAAGAATATAAATTTGGCAAAGAACCGCTTGACCTCGGAGCCGGTAAGTTATATCTCACGTAGCAACAGGTACCATTCTAAGATATCACAACCACATCTTAAATGGTTTATGTGGCAGCTGGTCTCATTGGTGAAATATGACTACCATAACTTAAATGGGATATTTGAAAGTAGGTACCATTGCTGATATATTGCAACCTTACAACTTAAATGAGTTATGTGGCAGTCATTTCCGTTTATGAGATATCACCACCACAACTTAAATGAATTGTAACAGAAGGTGTTAAAGCTGATATATCCCAACCAAAACTTAAATGGGTGATATGGCAGTATGAGGCATTGCTGAGATATCACTACCACAATATATTCCACTCCCCACTCATGTGAAATGTGGGGAAGCAGTCTACATGTTCTTGATCGACTCTGAAACTCTTCTGGCATTCAAAACTCTCATAAATTTCAACCAGCACAGAGCTCTCATAAACTGCAACCAAAACAGAGCTCTCATAAACTTCAACCAAAACAGAGCTCATAAACCTCAACCAACCTAGAGCTCTCATAAACTTCAACCAACACAGCGCTCTCATAACCTTTAACCAAAAGAGCTATCATAACCTTCCCCCAACACAGCTATCAAAACCTTCAACCAAAACCGAGCTCTCGTAACCTTCAGCCAACATAGCTCTCAAAACCTTCAACCAACACAAAGTTCTCATAACTTTCAACGAACACATCTTTCATAACCTTCAACGAACACAGAGATCTCATAACCTTCAGCGAACACAGAGCTCTCATAAACTTCAACCAACAGAGAACCCTCATAACCTTCAAACAACACACCTCTCATAAATTCAACCAACACAGAGATCTCATAACCTTTAATCAACACAGAGCGCTCATAACCTTTAAGCAAAAGAGTGCTCCCATAACCTTCAACCAACACAGAGCGCTCATAACCTTTAAGCAAAAGAGTGCTCCCATAACCTTCAACCAACACAGAGATCTCATAACCTTCAATGAGCACATAGCTCTCATAACCTTCAAACAACACAGCTCTCAAAACCTTCAACCAAAACAGAGCTCTCGTAACTTTCAACCAAAACAGAGCTCTCATAACCTTCAACCAACACAGAGCACTCATAAGATTTAAGCAAAACAGTGCTTCCATAACCTCCAAGCAAAACAGAGCTTTCATAACCTTCAACCAACAAAGAGATGCCATAACCTTCAACCAAAATAGAGCTCTCATAACCTTCAACCAAAACAGAACTCTCATAACCTTCAACGAGCACAGAGCTCTCATAACCTTCAAACAACACAGCTGTCATAATATTCAACCATCACAGAGCTCTCATAAATTTCGGCCAACACAGCTTTCATAGCCATCAACCAACTCAGCTCTCATAACTTTCAACCAACACAGATTTCATAACCTTCAACCAACTCAGCTCTCATAACTTTCAACCAACGCAGCCCTCATAACCTTCAACCAACACATAGCTCTCATAACCTTCATGCAAAACAGAACTCGGCACTTATTTGTTTAGGGGACACAAAGCAAAGATGGCTGGTGACGTCACCAGCCAGAAAGGTCGAATGGCCACTGTGACTCGATAATAATATTCTGCGAAGCTGCTTTGCTTGGACTTGGTTCAGCAAATTAATATATACATGAGAAATTTCTATCCTTTAAAATAATAAATTTTTGCTGCTACTTTACTTTTCATTTTCATTCATATCAAAGCATGGATTTGGTTCAGCAAATTTATAAAGACATAAAAATTTCTATCCTTTAAAATAATAAAAAAAAATTCTCCTACTTTACTTTTCATTTTCACTAAATCAGGTTCAATCAGTCCATTACATTTATTTTTTAGGTTAAGGTTAGGTTAGGTTAAGTTATATAACCAAAAAAGTACCAAAATCGGGAGTTTTGTCTTTATAAGGAAAAAACGTTTTTAAGCTATTCGTTCACACTCGTGGATCACACGGCTGTCTCACAGGCAGCCACCCTGGTGATGTCACCAGCCATTTTGGGTTTGTGTCCCCTAAACAAAGAAGCGCCCAGAGCTCTCCTAACCTTTAACCAACAAGGCTATCATAACCTTCAACCAACACAGAGCTCTCATCCCCTTCAACCAACATAGCTTTCATAACCTTCAACCAACACACCTCTCATAACCTTCAACCAACACACCTCTCATAACCTTCAACTAAAATTGCTCTCATAACCTTCAACCAACATAGCTAGTTAGTTATTAGTCGACGCCAAGCTCTCATAATTTTCACCCAACACAGAGCTCTCATAATCTTCAACCAACACACAGCTTTCATAACCTTCAACCAACAAAAAGCTCTCATAACTTTCAACAACTACATAGCTCTTATAACCTCCTTTAAATTTTCCACTATATTTTCCACGCTTTGATAGACCTTACAAAGTGTAAAAGATGGCGTTAAAGACTTGTAAAATATCACGCAAGTTAAAAGCTCGACTGCTATGATTTATTTCAGTTCTTTCATCCCTTCTACCTTCCTACCACGCACACCTTCCTCAATCCCATACTTTTTTTTTCTATCAACCACAAATTTCTGACTCATTTCTCCACTCCGCTCCCATAAATGCCTTTACACTTCTACAACACTTTCACGCCGTACTATTTTCCGTTCAAAATTACTTAACTTTTGCAATAAATGCCCTGTTTTATTATTATTATAGGAATATGTTTCTATTACACGATTATAGGAACAAGAAAGACAAAAATTCATTAATGCATTGTGTCTCCAAACCAGGGCCGTCAGAAGCGTAGGAAATGCAAAATCGTTATTGGGCACAAACAACCTCCATTTTACTTTTTTTTCAGGTCACTTTACCCAAGTTGTTTGGGCTGATTCGGAGGAGCTTGGTGTAGGTGTGGCGAAATCGCATTCGAACAAGATTTATGTTGTTGCCAATTACGACCCACCGGGTAACTACATCGGCCAGTTCTCAAGCAAAGTTCCTCCCCCGCTGTAAGGGTGAAAGGCGTATGTACAGGAGGAGACGAAACGTGAGGACGAATCTGAAGAAGATCACTGCAAGGAGATGATTGTGTTACAAATTTGGATAGAAACATAAGTGCATTTTTTTATATTTACTATGTTTTAAATTAATTTTGGAACGTCTTAAAAATGATTTAAAGACAGTATAAAGTTACCATATGTATACATTGAAGGAGCCTTGTAAATGAGGTGATACAGTACTTGAAAACCGAGATGTAAGTAGGAAAAGAAGGTTAAGGCGGCAACTAAAATCATTAGTATACAAAGGATTTTGTTCTTTTTTTGAATAATTATCAGTGTTTTAATCACTTTAATTAGAGGTGGGAAAATTAAATATACTTGAAATAATGACCGAACGAAACCTCAGAGCGGCAACACTTCATTTATCCATTCTAACGATCGAGGACAATCGGCGTTGAACACTCATACGAGAAAGTGGAAAAAAGAAGGGGACAAAACATAGAACGAGAGATTGAGAGGTAGAGAAAGAGAAAAAGAAAAGGGTGAAAGAAAGAACGAGAAGTAGAGAACCTTAAAAAAGAAAGAAGGGGAAAAAGAAAAAACGAGATATTGAGAGTTAGAAAAGAAACAAAAGAAAGGAGTGAAAGAAAGATTGGGAAAGGTAGAAAGAAAAAGGAAGAGAACAGTCTTATCAGCTTCAGAAACCGATATGCGTTTAACACTCGTGATAATGTCTGAAAGAGAAAAAGAAAGAAAGAGAGAGAGAGAACAGTCATATCAGCAACGATACTTGAGGGAGAATGTTGCGAGTTCTCTCTCTCTACGCTCTCGTCGGGAAGGCTTAAGCTGTCCCAGTGTAGTGTTGCCTCTTTTTTTTCTTAAAAGAATACAATTTCAAATAAAAAACCCCTAAAAATATGAAAATTATTAAAGTGATACAACACTATTCTTATCAAATATAACTAAAAAGTGCAATTAAATAACTAAGTACTATCAAAAGTGCTATTAAATGAGTATACCATTCGAATTTATCCGCCATTTCCAAGTAACGTCACTTTATTACTTGCTTATGCACACAAAAAACTGTATGCAAGATGTTGCAAAGGACAAAGAATCATTGCAAACGTCATTGCAAATAAATAAAAATAATTTACTTATGCGGTTGAAATATATTTTAAAACACTAGATATTATAGTCACACAATACTATTTACTAACCACAATATATCGAATGATAAAAAAATTGTAGTTTTCTCAATATTTTGCAATCAAATGTTTGATTTTTTTTGGTACAAGCATAATTTTTAATATAAAACGTGTGCAATCTTTCACATCTTTGAAGGAACATTGGTGTCGGGTGAGTTCCATAACCGACCGAAACGGACAAAATAAATAATGGATTTCCTCAGTTATGAAACCGATAGTTGTATTCTAATTTTTATAACTTTCCAATATTTCTGAAATCCAGAACTATTTATACAGTTACAGTCACAACTGAGGATTCTCAAACACAATTGTACTTCACAATTTCTCTACAAAGGGAACTAAATTCGTACATTTGAGTACTTGTATTTTGTGTACAAACCTGCTTTAGGAATCTTCGAATCTCTCCTCCATGATTTAGGAATAATGGCCTTGGCTATTGAGCGTTGGGAGGAGGTAAGTGGCGCTGATGCGTACCGATGACTATGAGAAAGCGATTGAAGATAGGATAAAAATGGTTGTTGCTATCTACAATACTTTACCCCTTGACCTTCAGCACTGATACTTTTGTAGAAGGTAAATTATTTCCTTAATGGATAGGATTTGTGTTATTTCACTCAGATAATTTCTTTGAACCTTAATGCTGCACGTTGATTTCATTTATTTTACCTTTAATCGCAGACATTTTTATTTTATTTAATTGAATTTCTTTCGCTGTTAATACTGCACTGTTCTTGTATTTCTTTAACTCTCACTACTGCACTTTTCTTTCATTTCATATATTTCTATTTTTCTTGGATCTTTTCACGATTAATACTGAAAATTGTCTAATTTTTTCCTCTATATGTTGCTTTTTTTTTAATTCCTGTATTAAACTTTGGTAGCCTCTAGTTCTCTTTCCGAATGTTTCTGACCTTTCATGCGGTTGCAATTGCTGATGTCGATCTAAGAAAGCTAAGTAAGTGATTTTCGTCATCGTTTGTTCCTGAAGTTTTATTGCTTTTTCTGAGTTCCAGCATTTAATGTTGCAATTATTTTCACTCCTTTTTTTACTTTTTTTCCGCAAATTCACTTATTTTTTTACCCTATTAGAGGTAAGAGGATTAATTTCTTTAGTAAGTAATAGTTACTCTTTATTTGGAGCACTTTGATACAATGGAATCAAGCCATTGATTTATATAGACTTTATCTGATGACTTCCTAACCGCCTTTTGTTTTTCTATTAACTCTTTCAGGTACATAATATAATTTTACATCACCTTCATATTTTTGTTTGATGCTGCAATTTTTTATCATACTAAATTTTTATTCAATATTGTGTAAAGCGTACAAGATTATTTATCGTTACATCTACATGTTTTCTGATTGGTCATCTTGAGTTGTGGGCGGAGCTTATAATCGGTACTTGAAAAGCATTTTTCCATTAATGTTAAAGTATAATTTTATCAGCATTTTCTTCCCAAATTTTAATCCAAACTTAATAAATAAATAACAGTAACATCATGTATATGATCTCACCGCATTAAAATGGGATACTAAATTTATTGGAAACACCATTTTACCTGACTGTAAATGTTAAACTTTGCAAGACCGCACTTGAAATAAATAAAAAAAGTCATCAAGTCGTTGATTTTCCAAGTATAAGACTTATTTAATGCATTCATGGCTTGGCTTTATCAGCTCACACCCGATGGTTAATTAGAAAGGTCTGTCTTCACTTTATTACATACGGTGGAATGTTGCCAGTATTTTGTGATATACATAGCAAATATTTAATTTTAGGTAAATTTACCAAAGATAGAATTTATGAGTTTTCAAATGATAAAAAAAAGAATAACCTTCGACAAATTTCGGTTTATTTCAAACTTAAAAATGTAGCGTTTCTTGGCCAAGTCCAAGAATATGGGAAGGATACGAAAATCATTGTCCTAACTCTACTTAAAATAGTCATGATTTTTTAAATTACGTATTTACCATAGTGGGTAACTAAGTTCCATATCGGTGCGGTTAATGTAGGGCAAAATTTGACAAGCGATAGTGTTTAAGGTCCTGAAGGCCGTGCATCGTCCTCACCAGGTAGATAACATTCGAGGAACCCATCTAATATATCTAAAGAGGGGATCTATTGAAATATACTTTTTTTAGATACATTAGATGGGTTCCTCGAATGTTGTCTACCTGGTGAGGACGATGCACGGCACTCAGGACCTGAAGCACTGTCGGTTATCAAATTTTGCTATACATTGACCGCACCAATTTCTCTCGGAATTTTTTCTAAGTTCCATCTCTATTTCAGTATGCACAACATTTATCACAGTATTTTGAATTTGGCAAACATTATTTTTTTGTTAATGTTTGTTTAATAAACAATTTAAAACTCAAGAAATGCAGAGCATCGACAAAATTCAGACTTGGCTTTGCAATCTAATTTCCTAAGCAATATATTTATTATCATTGTTTTTATTACTATTTTATCTTAGTTACTGCAACAGTATTTTATGCACATTAAAAGTAGTATTAGTGGTATTTAAAAAGTGTTTTTTAAGATTCCAACGCTAAGTTAAATGCACTTTGGCTTATGTACATACATAAGCCTCACATTTACTCACGTTCGTACACGCACGCAAGTTAACACGAAAGGATACAGGCATAATAAAAAACAACATTCAGGCGCTCTTGGTTACTAAATGAAAAGCTACTCTGATATATATATATATATATATATATATATATATATATATATATATATATATATATATATATATATATATATATATATCTTGAAAGAGCAGAGGGGGTGCGCGTTGCTAGGCGTATACATATTTTTAGGATAAATTAGCAGACTAAGCTTAAGAAGTTCATTATTATATATTAACTTCTTGTTACCGACGTTTCGGGTAGGAACCCATGACATTATAAATATATACAAACATAAGAATTCTTTAGATAAGTTATCAGATATTTATATATATATATATCCTCATCACTAACTCTATAATTTAAGAAGGGGATTTTTTTGAGTATTTGAATAATAATTTCATCTTAGTTTGGTTATGACGCGTTTTTTATCAGTTATTTCTAATAATTCTTTTATAATATCAAAAAACAAAATGGTGAAGTTCAGAAATAAATATAAGTATCGAAATTTTGTGAATTTTTTAAAACCCAAAGGATTAAAAATGGTGAAGTTCAGAAAATTTATTTTTATATTTCTTCTATTCTATAACTATATTTTAGCAACGTGATATTTTGAAAGGGGGAAATTTAGTTTAGAGTTCCTTTTTAAAATTATTATAATTGGCGAAGTTCAGGAAATTTATAAAAAAATAACCACGGCTGCTTTTTTTAGATTTTAAATTTTAATCTTAGTAGCGAAGCCATTGCCTTGTGTGTGTATATATATATATATATATATATATATATATATATATATATATATATATATATATATATATATATATATAAGTTTCGGCCCTTTAGGAATCATTAAATTAAATCTCGACTTAATTTATTAAATTTTTGCAATGTCCACTATGCTCCATCCATTTATTTCTCCCTATATATGTTACTCCTCATTGTTTCCAACTGATTGAACGAACTCCCGTTGGATTACATCAACCTCTTTGTCCGCATAGATTAGATAAATCTTAATATATCCTTGATATTGTTCCTCTCGTGCAGTCTAGTTTCTTTTGGCCTTTACCCCCTGTTAATACCTGTTTAGGTTTAATTTGTAAGAGTCGTAACTGATATTTATATGTTTGATCATTAATTATCTCTCCAAAAGCCATAAAATCATTTTGTCAGGTATGGTTTTTATTTTGCGCAATGGAGGTATTATAAAAAAAGGCGGTAAAGGTTTGATAATTATAATCGTAAAATCAACCCCAGGAAATCATCTCAAAATTGGTCCAAATGTTATTGGAGAAATCGTGACGGCTACTCAAGTTTATCTTTATATTAATTAAAACAGTTTAATTCCGTGTTTTTAGACAATTGCATAAATGTGGGCTCTTATGCTACTGTTATGGTACCGGATTAATTGCTGACCTATTGTTTCCAGCCTATAATCCAATATAAATGCTTGTTTGTGTATTTATACGTCGGGAATAATATATAGTAATACTGCAATCTATACTGGTAGTCTATTTCATATATTTTGTTACTTGGTTTATTCCATCATTAGGTCATGTAGGACAAGAACATGGACTAAACGTGTTGCGAAATATATTTAACCAAAGCTAATGTTATATCTTTTTGAGAATTAAAGCTTGCTATAAATGATTCATAATTATCTTTTTTTGTGTGTTTATTTATCCCATAGTTGGAAATGATGGTGATTTTAATTATCACTTCTCCATCATTGATATTAGTAATAAGCAAAGGCTTCATGGCATCTAGTCTCACCTGCCCGGACAGTTTTCGACATGGACCAGCGTTAAGGGGAGGCACGAATAGGCATAAGAAAATATTCAACGGTATCATTTGGTCATCATGAATGATGTTGTCGTTTTTGTTGTTTATAGCTGACTGGCATGGCATCTCTGCCCCCTTCCCCCCTTGGGAAATTAAGGTAGAAAGCCTTTGATCCTACAGCCTGTGTTGGCTCCCTTCAACGTCACCACAGTAAATTGTGGCTGCGGCCCCTGTGAGACTATCCTGAGGGACCAGGTTAGAGTGGAGTGAGGCTGCTTGATGCTGTGCGAATTTTATAGCGCTAGCGGGCCATGCCACCGCTATCATAGATATGTAATATACGACCAACAAATAGTAACCGTAGAGACAAAAGGAGATGAAATAATCGTAAATATTTTTATTATAAGTGGGTATTTGAGGATTTTTGGGGGGGATGCATTGGATTTAGCAAATATTTTTCCATGTGGTGTCAGAGAAGCGTCGTTGAAGGCAAGCAAGTTCGATCATTTCCATAGTATCGGGAAGGTACACTCGGTATCCCTTCTCTTGCTTGAATGTGTTCAGATTCTTGCTATAAAATTGATACCCAGCCTGGGGCACCATTGTTAAGAAGATGGAGAATGTGTCTTCTTTATGTATCGTAAAATTCAATTGATCTAATGGGTTATTGGACTAACAAGTCGCATTTTCTTTTCCTGCGCGTTAGGAAATGAATATTGGTAATGAGCAAAGTTGTTACAGAGCCACTCCAGTTAATCAAGTTGATCATTGTTAATGTGTAAGTGTATGGATTGTGAGGCGTATAAACGAGGTGGTAGGGAATTTGCTTAGAGAAGGGAAACTCAAGGTGCTTGCGCGTGTGAAACGAGCATGAAGAATAATAAAGTTTGTGTGGAATGAAGTGTAAAGAGTACGGTCAGGTGAAAATCGTGGTGGCAGGTACAAAAACAGTGGGTAACAGTACTATTAAGTGACGAATGGCATGATGCAATGGTAGGTTATGAAGGTTCGAGTTTGACAAAATGAGGGAAATTAAGAATTATAAGGGTGGAATTACTCGGTGTAGTGTATTGGCCCATCATTATGAGTAGAGCCGGAAAAGAGGTTCTGTGATGGATGCAAATGGGAATAGGTATCATCTTGTGGTTGTAGTTGGAGGAGATATAAACGGACGAATAAATAAGAGATGAAATGTCACTGACTTTTGGTACTGCTGTCCAAAATGCCAATGAAGAAGGACTAGGAGTTCTCTATGTTGTGAAAAAATGTGTAGCAAACACATTAAGAACAAAAATGGGTAAAAGTATGCATATATTGGGTAAAAAAGAGAGGATGAATTCATGATTGGCCCTCTTATACTGAGAAAAAATATACTGTGAGTATTTGAAGTGAAAACTTCGAGAAGCATTAATATGGGCCTATTTCACCTCTCAATTGTGGTGTGCAAGATTAAAATGGTTTGTGTGTGAACGAGAGAGGGAAGAGTATGTGAAACTTCCTGATAGCACGAGAGAGAAACTGATTCTTAACAAGAGGAGAAACCAAATGTGGAACTAGTTTAAAAAGTGCGAACTATTAGCGCAAAGAGTGTATGTAAGTGTGCTAGAAATGGAAAGAAAAAGTGAAATGCTAAATTTTGAGTAGATGGTGTAAAATGTACTGTTGATTTGACATTAAGTGTAGGGCTGAAAATGTAATTGGATTCTAGACGCCCTATATAATGTCTGAACGCTAGGATGCTGTAGTGACTCGTTTAATGTAGGTATGAAAGATGTTATGATTATCTTTGAGAGCGCAAGTCGGCTAAGGCATGCAGAGTATGGAGAGCAACAATATGCAAGAGGTCGTTATGGGTATAGAATTAATGAAAAATGGGAAATTGCCTAGACTGGAGAGCATATGTACATGGTAGCAGAGTTGATAAAAAAATGCTGTACAATCTCTCTAAAATTAGCATATAGCAAAAATTAACAACCGCTGCTTCAATTGGCCTGGGGAGACGGGATTCATGCCTCACAAGGGAAGGTATTTTCAAACTATCTTTCTAACACCCCGCAAAAAGAAGTACATCAATTCTTGGGGAGTGTTAGAAAGATACTTTGAACATACATTTCCTGTCAAGGCACGATGCAGGGCACTCAGGGCGCTTGGAGCAGTGGTTGTCAATTTTTGCCATATACTAACAGCACTACTTGTCTCGAGTTTCTCGAATTTTACTTAATCTCTCTAAAGTGCTAGATCCGATCACTCTCCTATCCAGTACAGGTCACCTTCAAGCTAGCGATGATTTCGGCTAAAACCTCAACCCACCCATTTTTGTCTCGTCCTCAAACTGCCTATTTTCCTAAATATTTAATCATCTATTTTAGTTATATATTTCATAAATAACAAGGTCCTAACACGGATCCCTGAGGGACTCCGTTCGTCACCAATGACCATCGAGAGGCTGGGAGGTTGAGTGCAACTCACTCCTGCCTTTCCATCCAATGACATACTTTTCAGCTCATTGTCAACACTGGCACTTTAGCTATCAACCTACTGCGAAGTACCTTGTCGAATTCAGAGTATTCCACTGCCCTGATTCTATTGTAATCTCCCATTATATCGTGTAAGATATTCGTACGCTTACGCATTTGTTAAAAATTCGCTTATTTATTTGTTTATCAAAGGACCTAGAGCCACGTCGCCAACTATTTAGTAATCCGGAGAGCACAAGCGAGATTTTAGCCGCAGTTAAAAAAGATCATATTCATGTTTGAAAGAGAAAGATAAGCCAATGAGGGTTTACATATATCTCCCATTAATTCCGCCCATAACCCCTTGAGTAAACTGCTACGCATAAACTTCGTTCTAATTATACCAGTCATTTGACAAGGGCATAATTAGAGGCCATGGAGGAAACTGGTTCGAGTAGTAACCCACAGCACAATCTAGGGTCAGAAACTTCTCCTATATAGTACGGGTTTGCAACCCTTGGGAGAAGAGACCAAACTCAGCTACTGAGGGCCTGGCTAGGACCACAGATGGATATTTAACTGTCTCTTTGTATGCTAGACGAAATCTTGATAACCGAATACGTGACAGGGTGGCACCCGGACAGTGGAAGTTGATTATACCACTGTCCATCATGATTCACCTCTTTAGATGAGCAAAACCAGATTCACCAATTCCATCCATCATCATACTTTATCCCGGTAGTACTCGAGCGGGGAAAAAAAGAGGATAATGGTCTAAAACTCCTAATAACTAAAAGGTTAACATCTCATAAACACTAGAATATAATATATCTATCTATATACACACACCCCAGTGAAAACTCATACCTACACAATTCTTTCCAGTACGGGAAAAATCAAGACAGCAAAAAAGAACAAGGAGCAGTGTGGAAGAATAAGGAGAGAGAGAGAAGGAATCCTCCTCCCCCCTGACCTCCCCAGTTCGCCGTTGACCGCTCTAAATTTGTCTGCCATATATGCTGCAAAAATTAGAAAAATGAAAAGACCATTAAGGGGCCACTGCGACTTATCGCTAGGGGCCCTTATCGCGACCCCAGGCAATTAAGGAAGTCTGTTGGCGATAAATCTCTCTCCCCGTCTAGATAATTTCAAAGTATCTATTCGAGACTTCGAAGTTCACATGTAGATTGTGTCTGAAGCAGCCGTCCAGTACGTTAGCCGTAACGTCTTCGTTATTTGAGAGGGAATCGATTACATTCTCGTATAGAAAAGAATTGATTGATTGTCGAAGAGCCAAGGAAGAGCTAGTCGTCACTCAGTGTTGTTCGTGGAAATAGTTAGGCGCGCTTCAACCCTTTTCACCATGTCTTCGGATTTTAAGGATCGGAAAAGCTATCCCCGAAGCACCCTCCGTTTGCTTCTTAAGGATAAGAGGCCCCCAACTTCAGTCTCCCGTAGTTGGATTGAGTGTCCCGTGAGATGCCCACAAGTTAAAAGTCGAACTTACCTACCTGGTCCTACTCGCCTCACGTCAAGGTAAAGGGGATTTAACCCCCGTGTCGTAACGCTCCTCCCACCTAAACTGCCTCGAACCTCAAAGATCCCATTTGCTCTAGAACATGCATGATTGTAAAATCATTAATTAATTATTCTTCGGTTCAAACTTAATTGATAGTGATAATCATCTTAACAGTAAACCGTCAATATTTAATTGCATTGCCAATTAACTTGCCCTATATGTATATGTAATCTTTAGTCCTATTAAGTATATTTTTGTAGCCGTGTTTGAATATTCCTTCGGCTAGCAACTGTGTATTTAAAGCACTCTTAGAGCCATCCACAGGTGGAGCCTTAATTTCGGTCGGCCAGTAGGCAGGTGCGCGTATAACGGCGTACACCCGGTCATACCATGACATAAAACTGGCGTCAGGTCTTTGGGTTTGTAAAAGATTCCACCCTACCTCATCTTTTGCTATTTCCTTAGAGATCATTAATTCCATTCTATACCGTTTTAAGTGTTAAGAATATCCAAGCAAAAATAATAGGACAATTTTTTTTTGTTAATAGGGAATTATATATTTTTTTAGTTGAGCGTATTTACGTGAGTCAAGATGTCATTAATTAAGCGGCAAGAATAGCCGCCAAGTTTTGGTTTTGCTGTGGTAAAATTACCAGAAGACTCAGTCCTGAGTCAGGTTCCCTCGTTAGTTTTTTTCTGGTGTGCATAATTAATTGGAACCTTTAGTAAGTTTGTTTTTTTTGTTAATTGTTAATTACAAGGAGGTTCGATTTGTTAGGAAGAGTCTCACTTGTTCTGGTAAGCTTTCTCTTGTGCCGAAAGACGAACGCAGCATATTCAGGATGTCTTCGTTCGATCGTTTTCATAAGCAGGGACAGATCCTAGGACCATCAGGAAAGGATTTAATGGCTTACGTTCCAGAGGAAGAACGAAACGAACGGGCAGAAAGGAAAGCACATAGAGAAGCAGAAGAATGAAAGAACAAGTACAGAGAGAAGCAGAAGAAAGACAGAGAGAAGCAGAGAGAGAGAGAGAGAGAGAGAGAGAGAGAGAGAGAGAGAGAGAGAGAGAGAGAGAGAGAGAGAGAGAGAGAGAGAGAGAGAGAGAGAGAGAGAGAACAAATACGACAGAACGAGAGAGAATTAAGCCGTGATCATGTCGAAATGATTTCTGTTGAATCACGTAACCATCAGCCACAAACAGCCTCGTTAAAACTCCCCGTGTATAAAGACGGAGAAGATTTTTTGTTCTTATCTGACCCACTTTGAAAAAATCTTCGAAGTCAACAATTGAGATTTAGAATCAGATGGAGTTGACCGTCTACTCCCCCTCTTAAACGCTCGTCTGCGTAAAATTTTCGTTTCTCTTCCCTCAAAAGAAACTTTGGATTATTCAACCCTAAAAGTATAGCTCCTCTCTGCTATTAATATGAATCCGGAGTTCTATCGGGTTAGATTCCGCTCGGCTAGGATACAGCCGGGACATACGTTTAAGCAATTTGGGTGCACCCTTCGCCGCAATTTACAGTTTTGGCTAAACTCCTGACAAGTGACTAACGACTATGAGTCATTAGTCGACTTTATTTTAAGTGATCAACTCATAGCTACCCTTTCCCGAGAATTGAAGGCCTTCGTAACAGATAAAAGAGCTTATTCGTTTAAAGACTGTGTAGAGGAAGCCGACCTTCACGCTTCCAGCCACGACCTATATCCCAAAGAGATCAAGAAGAGTCACCCCCAGTCCCCCAAACATATGTAAGTTTAGGCATAATAAGTTCCATGCTAAGAATAATGGTAGCTTCGTGAAGATTCAGGCGCCCCATAAACCCAAGCCTCATCCTCAGCGTGAACAAAAAAACCTAGAGCCTCCAATATTCCCTTCTGCGCCGTCTCACTACCCGTGTAAACCCAACGTATGCTTTGCGTGTGGCACCCTTGGTCACCTTAGTTATAACTGCCCCCAGAACTCGCAGCTAAGGACCACCCTTAATCAACAGGACCATCAGGTAACCGCTTCTCTTCCCCCTAACTCTTCTGCCTCATCATCACAGTGGCCACCCGCTTCCTCTCACTCGGAACAACAGGTAAATTTCCTGTTCAATAAGAGCTCCCCATGTGAGCTCAAGTTTGAGAACGGCACGATAAATGGGTGCCGTGTCTCAACCCTTGTAAGAGACACGGGTTGCACATGAATAGTAGTCTCGGACAAGCTGTTGCCCACAATAAGTCCCCAGCATAAGAGATTTGCGATCGTTCACGACTTTTTAGGTCGTGCCACTAAGTTCCCCGTGGTAAAGTGCTACATACAGTGCCCCGATAAAGTTTTGCTCTGTTGTTTTCGGACAGAGTGCGCAGCTCTCCACAATTCGATCGCGCAACCAGTTATCACCAGGGCCCAAGCTGTGAAAGATACCGTTACCCCAGTACCTTTAACGTATTCGTCAACCCCGGACGTCGAGTTATGGAGCAATGATCCGTTTGCTGAAACTCAAAAGAATTGCCCTTCTTTGCAACCCCTGTGGGAGAGAGCCAGAAAAAGGAGCCCGAAACCGTTCGCCTAGAAAACTGTGCAGACCTCGCCTTCAAGAATTCTAAGGTGAATTTGGAAAAATACGGAACGTATTTTGACATCAAATCCAAAGCATGGAAATTCGAAGCAGGCGACGAAGTGATACTTCTATTGCCCTCTGAGTCTAATAAGCTCCTATCTCAATGGAAAGGACATTTTTCAGTAATTCAGACCCCCTCAGGTAATAAAGTATACCACGTCAACCTGTTAAAAAGGTACCACCGACGCGCGTGCGTTAGTAATGTGGTCGCTTTAGATGAAGAACTCGGCTTAGAGGCAGCTTACCCGGTCGAACCGCTCTGCCTCGTTCAAACGGCCTCCATGGAAGCAGACGACTAATACCGTTTACCGTCTCTTCCTTCACCCCAATCGGACTCAGCCCCCGAACTCGATTTTAACCACCATCTCCGACCCATCGAGAAGGCTCATTTGGCGAGCCTACTAAGTGAATTCTCGGACGTAGTCTCCGAAATCACAGGTTGTTCAAACCAATTCACTCATGAGATTATTTTAAAAACGCAAGAACCAGTAAGAACTAAGCCTTACCCTATTCCCGTTTATTTACGCCCCGCGTTTAACGCCGAAGTAATCTTTTATTTTCACAATGTGTACGTTGCCACCCGTACATGGGACCAGCACGTAAAGTCCCTTCGCGCTTTGTTAATCCATTTGCGCGCACACGAACCCACGATAGGCCCGTCGAAGTGTCATTTCGCATATGATACGATTAAATATCTTGGTTTTAAGATCGGAAAGAACCAGATTGTCCCCCAAGAAGACAAAGTTAAAGCCATAGCGGAAATGCCGCTTCCCTGGATGCTGAAGCAGCTGTGGTCATTTCTGGGTTCTGCTTGATTTTACAGGCGCTTCGTTCTTAATGTCGCCACTATAGCGTCACCCCTTAATGATATGTTAAATAAAACGGGACCCGATCCTGTCAGTTGGACTCCCCCCCCCCCGCGGTGTCTAGCTTTAACCAGCTGAAGGAGAACCTGATCTCTGCTCCTATTTTGAGACTCCCGAATCCGAACAAAAAGTTTGGGATTCGTACTAATGCCTCTCGTGATGGTATAGGTAGAGCCCTCATGCAGTATGAAAACGATGAAAGTGGATATCCCGTTGTCTGTCTGGGAGAAGGCTTACGCCAGCATTGAGCTTGAGGCGTTAGCTATAGTATGGTCAATTCTACATTTTAGAATGTACCTTATAGGAACTGAATTCGTAAGTGAGTGAAGATAAGCCATTGTCGTACTTCGAAATTTCAAAAGTCATAATGGACGACTAATGCGTTGGAGTCTGCTGTTCATGGAATATCAATTCCGCATTGTTTATATCAAGGATACTCAAAATTGTTTAGCGGATAGTTTAAGTAGAAATCCTCTAGTAAACCCGATTGACATAAATTAAAGATACCATTAGCGTATCTACTTGTAAATATGTTTGCTGATTTGTTTTATATATAGGTCAATTGTTTAAAGTGTTGTATAATTATTCTCTGTTGTAGTGTGTCTTTAGTAATGGTTCATTTTTTTCTTTTATTTAGATACTCAATGTGTTGTATGGTTTAATTTTAATTTTAAAAAAATTATTGTACCTGTGCGTATAGTCTGAAGCATTTATTATTATTTGTATCTGAAGCCGCCGTCCATACGTTAGCCGTAACGTCTTCATTAGTCGAGAGGGGATCGACTACATTCTCGCCCAGAGAAGAATTGAGTGATTGTAGAAGAGCCAAGGAAGAGCTAGTCGTCACTCAGTGTTGTTCGTGGAAATAGTTAGGCATGCTTCAACCCTTCTCACCACGTCTTCGGATTTTAAGGATCAAAAAAGCCATCCCGAAGCATCCTCCGTTTGCCTCTTAAGGATAAGAGGCCTCCCAACTTCAGTCTCTCGAAGTTAGATTGAGTGTCTTGTGAGACGCCCACAAGTTCAAGGTCGAACTTACCTACCTGGTTCTACTCGCCGCACGTCAAGGTAAAAGGGATTTAGCCCCCGCGTCGTCACGCTCCTCCCACCTAAACCGCGTCGAACCTCAAGGATCCCATTTGCTCTAGAACATGCATAAATGTAAAATAATTACTTAATTAATTATCCCTCGTTCAAAATTAATTAATAGTCTTAATCATCTTAGCAGTAAACCGTCAATATTTAATTGCATTGCCATTTAATTTGCCCTATATGTATATGTAATCTTTAGTCCTATTAAGTATATTTTTGTTGCCGTGTTTGAATATTCCTTGGGCTAGCAACTGTATATTTAAAGCACTCTTAGAACCATCCCCAGTTGAAGCCGTAATTTCGGTCGGCCAGTAGGCCAGTGTGCGTATAACGGTGTACACCTGGTCATACCACGATAAGCAGAAACACAGAAAATTATAACGACCACCTCGAAACATTGAAACCCTCACTAAGCGTGTCTCCCTGAAGACCATTCACGGACAGAAGTCACGCTCAAAGAACAGACTGCATGAGGTGCTATTCGCTGAATTAAGAGTAGCACCCTTAAAATTAATCGAGGTCCCGAACGGATTCATCTCTCGTTGCACCAAGAACAACGACGTGGACAAACTCCTGTCTACAGAGAGGGCTAACCTCCTAAAAGGTATAGGACTGGAAGTGCTCCCCACCCCGCAAATGGCAGCAAACCGAAGCATAATCTGGCGTATATAGAGAGCTGGGTAGAGGAGCACACCAGCGAAGATATCAAGGAGGAAATAGAGAGGCAACAAACATATGCATCGATAAAGGAAGTAATCAAATTCCAAGACCATTGTCATGTTATAAAAAATCACGTTCAACTCTACATAAATGACTCGAAAGGCGGCAGCCGAATGCATTCTCGCCTTCAGCATGTGCATTCAGGACAGGAACATCAAAAAGGAAAAAGTCCATAGGATAAAATGTGCTTTGTATGCTACAAAATGGAAAGTCACACCTTCAAGAAATGCCCAAAGAAAGACAAACTTTGTTCAGCGAATGTACTACACGACATAGATAACAAAATTACCAGAGTACAACCAAAAAGTACCTCAACTGCAAATGAGAGCATTGAAAAATAGCACTCAGCTACCTCAAAATAAAAGAAGTGATTTAGAAAGAAGAAGAATAAAACAGAAAGGGCAAGCAAGACGCTATGCAGGTTGTACAAGAAAAAACAAAGAGATACAATCAACGAGGGAATCTCCCACAAATAGCACGAGCGACCTAAATGCGCGCATCCTCACCTGCATCATTCACGAGAACGTAGCAAACGCCGTTCAAACCGAGTGCTACAACAGGGTCCTCAACGACCTGTTGAAAGAGAACGGACTCCCATCAGCGAAAATGCTAAACAATCTCAAATGCTCCGAAGTATTTAAGGAAGCATAGCTATGGATAAAAAAAGATCGACACGCCCAAAGAAAAAGTAACTGAAAATGAACCTCTATGCATGATTCGGAAGAATCAGAAAGGGAAGATGAAACCTAAGAGATGAAGGACTCCGCGTACTCCGGATGCAAGGAAGGACCTTGCACGGGAACGAGGGCTACAAATATCAAATCCAAGACGCCAAGTCTTCCCCCGAAGAACGAAAAGCTTGGTCTACAGAAAAACGTTAACCAACCAAGACATCGGTAGCTAATAGATCATCATGCAAAGAAGCGCACTCAGGATATTGCAGATAAACACAAATGGCTGGAATACAAAACGAGCTCTTTACGGAAACATATTAAAAGAAATCGATGCAAAAGTCAACAATTCTGATGAAGGATCTCAATGACAGATGCCAAGAATCCGGCTATAGAAAAATCAACGGAATCGGAAGGAGCTTTGACATCTTGCTGGGCAGGAACATCGCCCAGCGCATCGGCCCCAACTTTTCCACCTTGGTCAAAGCGAAAAGTGCAACCAAACCAGACATTTGTCTGGCCAATCGTCAAGTACCCTTTCACTACTATATGGAACCAATCCAGGTACCATGCAGTGGCCATATATGGATCTTGTATAAGTTCAAGCGGTGGGGAGAAGAACTACAAAAGAGCAGACTGGATAAGGAACGATAAACTCCCGAAATTACCATCTTCCGATACTAGATGAAGCATTTACAAAGAAATTGACGAGCCACTCGACGAGCTAAAGAAACAGCTAACCGTTGCATATAGAATATGTAACCTGAAATCTACGCTCAAGACCGTCTAGATCTCAAATCGATCGATTATATAAGGGAATTGTACCTTGAACTGAAAATACGTACGTATTATATCAGATAAACATCATAAGGGCATCAATGGACGATATGCAAGGAAGTAAAGAGAAAAAGAAGAATTGAACCAACTAATCCTAGAACAAAAACTGAGAATATGGGAGCATGCGACCGAAAGCCTCGATCAGGATGCATCTCCTAAAGAATTTTAGCATAAAATAAGAAAAGTTAAGAAAATATCACACAGGAGGAAGAAAATGGAAATCGAACAGAAGATGGAAACATACAAACAAAGGAAGAAGACAGAAGAAATATTTCGTGAATATTGGAAAAATAAATTTAATATAACGGAGTAAGAAAACGAGGATTATGATACAAGTATAGAGTTCAAAAACCAAGTATTAGACGAGCTAAAACATACATACATAGGGCGTACCCACATCACAAAGTGGACGGACAGCGGAACGGAGGCGCCGAGATAACATCATAGGAACTACTAGGCGCGCTTCGCTCAGCAAGCCAGAAAGCCACAAGACAATTGGGGCTAGCAAAAATACACTACAAGAAGGTACCACCAAATATAATAGAAGAAATGAAACGAATATTCAAGACGGCTAAAATGATATTTAAGGCCAAATCGGGGAAAATACTAATGGGATATTTTACCCGACTCAAATATACGGAGTTACGGCAGGAAAACGCTGCGAGTTAAATATATGTTTGAAGTAGGAGCCGCAATGGCAGACAAAGAGATAGCGAAATAAACGGAAGACACAAACGAGAAGAGGAAAAAAAGGAAACGGACAATTCTGGCGAGGAACAGGATATTGAAAAGAAGATCCTCAAATACCTTATGAAAAAATAAAACACGAAGAAAAACTCAAACACAGACTCGTCATCACATACGGAAACAAAGCGAAAATGAAACGAAAAATAAGGAGCAAGGATGCATGTACAAGGTCAGGAATCCTTGTACAAAAGGCCTACCTCCTGCCAAAAGGGGCAAAGCCAGCAGACGTCAGAAAAAGCAATCAAAAAGGCAGGGTTCAATTGGACATACGTAACCGAGCACGACAAAACAGGAATTAAAGAGCTACGAGATGAGAATCGAATAAAATATACCCCAGCGAGATCAAGTTACTAACAAATAAACAATCGAACATTTAACAAACGGAAAGTTAAAGAGTACAAAGAACAATATAGGGAACTAAAAAACTACCAAGAGCATGACTAGAAAAAGAAGCACAAACAAAGAAATGGAACACACAAAACAAAATCTAAACACAGATGGATAGAAGAATAGAGCCATACAGTATAGCAATATTCCTACAACAGGACTCCGATATAATCCTTATCTTAGAGCTAGGAGTTAAAGACAATGAAACAATGGAAATTTATATTATAATAACAAAGACCCATATCTGGGCGAGAATCGACGGTGTTGCAATAGCAATAAAAATGAGGCAATAAACGAGAGGTGGGTGAGGAATACGCCTCTGTCACAGTAGATATGGATTACACTCCGAACACGATAACAAATCTTCTCAACTCCTTTGGCGATCATATATCCTGATTCACTCAGGAATGGAAATATTTAACAGGAATATTCCAACCATCTTACTGGGAGTTCTGAACGCAAGATTGCAGGAATTGGGATACCAATCCAAAAACAATGCAGGACAAAACCTAAGACTACTTATGGATAGAAAAATACTCAAAAGAGTAGGTACAGACTTCCCAGCCGTCCTCGCCAGTAGAAAAACTACCAAACCAGACATTGTAATAACGAACAACAATATATTAGACAATATTAAATAGAACCAGCCCGTGTCCCATGTAGTAATCGTATTGGAATAATGATGACCATCAACCAAAATCCAATACAGGTCCCAATCCGACCAAGGAAGTCCTACAAAAAGGCGAACTGGGAAACATAAAATAAAAAAAATGCTGGAAGGTTATGCTCAATCAGAACTGGACGAAAAAAACTGAAGAACTGGAAGAGGTAATGGAAACGCTAATAAATAGTATCATGACAGCCGAAGAACAATATCCCGAAAATCAGGTACAGAACTCCCCTTCATCTAAAATTGACAGATGTAATGAAGAGTAAATCTAAAAACATCAAAGGTAAATACACAAAAATAAAATGAAACTCTGGAAATCAGCAGAAGATGAAAGAAAAAAAAGAGATTAAAGATACAAATGCTCTTCTTTATTGAAGAACAACAAGGAAAACAATGGAAAGAGCTAACAAAGAGGTGGAAAATATAGAAAATCTACGCGAAGCATGGGCTATGCTCAACAAAATAAAAGTTAGACCACCCAGGCAACCATTTAAAATACTAAATGAACAAGGAGAGTACTTGAGGAACAACAAGGAAACAGCAGAAGAGTTCAAGGAACACTGGTGAAAAGTTTAAAATATTCAGGAACGAGGCAACGACAGATACGACAGAGAAAAAAAGAGTTGACGCGTATATACGGACGAACGAATAAAGAACGACACCATTGAGAAGAGTTGACAAAAGGACAAATGAAAACAAATTTAGAGGAGAAACAATAACTGAACAAGAATTACAAAATTACATTAGTTCCTTTGAATAAAAGCCGCATGGAAAGGCAGGATTAATTAAGCATAACTACAAAAGAGCCCCGATAAATATACTGGAAACAATCACTATTTTCCCTGCTTATTTAAACAGTGGAATATTCAGAGATATATTCAAAGTGACAAAGATCGTTTTCCTTCTGAAACAAAGCAAACCAACTACTCAATTTATTAATTATAGACTAATATCGCTGTTCAATATTCTAGGAAAAGTGTTTGAAAAGATATTAAATAGAAGACTCGTGGAATTCCTAGAGGAAGACGAAAGTAAAACAAACAACAGTAGGGAGTCCGAAAACTTAGGTATTCACAATAGCATTAGTTATTATTACTGAAAGGATAGCAAAAGCCAAAGCAGAAAAAAGGTATGTGGAAGTGGTCCTCCAAGATCTTGAGAAAACCTTCGATAATATATAGGTTGAAGGACTTAAATATAAGCTTCTACAACTATATCTTGGCAGCTTATATTAGTAATAGAAAAGCCTATATTTCCATCTTGTATCACGAAGGACCAACCTTTTTCAGACGGGAGTACCACAGGGAAGATGCATAAGCCTCACCTTCTATTCGATTTATACGGCTGCTCTACTGTTCCCAATAATACCGTACGGTATGAATATACAATACGTGGATGATATCAGCCAAATCCTTTCGAAACCCTTCACCAATTCTAGATGGCAAGCTACGACAACGGTAACAGAAATTAAAAACATCAACAACTATGGAAAATTAAGACGAACTTACACAAATTTAAAATAATACAGATAATGAAAAACAAGAAAGACCTAATTAATATCGAAGGAAGTAACTATGAGTACTCAAAGGAAGGAAATATGCTTAAACGAAGGCCAGAACGGCGAAAGCTCTTATACCACCTAAAAAACCTGAATTGGAGACGAAAAAGGACAATATTAGAAGCATTTGTTGAGTTAGTTTTGGTATAACAGCCAATCCCAATTCACATAATATCAAAAACAAATAAAAAGAAACTTCAACGGGTGCAAAATAAAACACCATATCTAATAACCAGCACAATAAGAAGAGAAAGCAGCCCATTAGAAATCTAATAGAGACTTTAGAAAAGCGAGGAAAGAAAGTATGGAAAAAATAGAGGGAAAACACACAGAAACAAGCATAAGATCAAGAATCCAAGACGAACACTATACACATAGCATGTTTCCCAGCATCAGGCTCCACTTGCGGCAAGCGGAACAGCCAATAATAACGTAGACGCAGAAAGAGTAAGGAAAACACGCAAATTAAAATAAGAAGAATAAAAAACAAACAAACATAAATAGAAAAAGGCATCAATGCTTTAAATTATCCTAACAATAGTCAAAAAAGTAATGAATAAAATAAAGAATTTGATGTAACTTCGCCTGGAAAGGCGTTAAGGAAAATATAGATATATATCAAATGCAAAATATATAAATGAATTAGAAGTAAGCCACCTGAAAAGGTACTAAAGCAAAATAATATAAAAAAAGGCAAAGTAAAACAAAAATAACAAGGAAATAGATGAAAATGCACGTGAACAAGTAAAAACGAACGAAGAAAAACAAACATAAAGAAAAAGATCAGCCAGTTTCCTGGCATCTAGTTAAGCTGTTAAGAACGTTCTCTTTCCAATTAAAACTGGAGAACTTGATTGGCATCAGAAGTATTAGGTTAGGGTACATAGGTTGGGTAGGATACCATCACCTTACTTCCTCTTACACCCCCTAATATATATATATATATATATATATATATATATATATATATATATATATATATATATATATATATATATATATATATATATTACTTGAGAGTGAGAAGAAAAAGAAGGCAAATTGGCTCCCAATTTGAGAAGTTTACATTCATGAATGCGTTGAACAGATTCAGTGTATTTTTTGGCATTTTTGTAAATAGCGGACATACAAAAGATATGGTCAAGAAAAGTAATATTGGCTCGATAGCTATTCACGATAACCGAGAATTGAGAGCTGTATCTTTTAAGGCATTTAAGCTTAAACCTAGTTTCTATGTGCAGAAGTTCCGGAGTAGCTGAGTGATAAAAATCAGATTGATAAAGGGATTTTCAATATACTTTGAATTTAACAAAGTTAGGAGTAATCCCATTTAGCTTACAGTAAGATATGTAGTCCAAGTCCAGTTGAACCTTGTTCTTTTTACGAAGAGTAGATTCAGTTTTTCGAAAGAGCAAAAGAACGTCTTCATTATATTTTTGCCGGACATATTCGTGTATGTTTCTGCTTCTAGCAAGCCAAATCTTCAGCAGGAAAAGGAGAGCAAGTACTGAATATAACATATATTGCCAACGTTTCGGTCTTTGGACCCAACTTCTAGGCTAGAATATTAAAGATTTCTAGAAGAACAATTGTTTAACAATTATGAGAACAATGATAATTAATGGCTTTAGGCTAAAAATGTACTAGGATGTAAAAGAAAAAGAAAAAATCAAAATGCAATATAAAGGAAAAAGTCTGTATATTAAGATAAAATTAAATAAATTCCAACGAAATTAATAAGGTTACAATTAGAAGAAAAGGAAAACCTCAATAAATACACTAAAATTTGTTACCTGATTCAGAGAAAGCTGTGAGCTGAATGAATGAATTTAAAAATTATACTAACAGGAAAGATGTGATTTAGTATTAGTTGGTTCTATGATCTATGTAGTTGGTTGGTCGAAAAACAAAAACAACGAAAAAATGTTAGCTAGTTGGTTGTTTAAGTGTTAATTAATTCATCATGACTAGTTAACGAAAGAAATTCAAACGAAATTAATCAGGCAATATATAACGGTGTGGAAGTAGAGTCCTTATTTAACTGTGGCTGATTATATTTAATTAAAAGGGACTCAATTATGAGAAGGTCAGATTTAGATTTTGTTTCGGATAATATTTTAAATTGATTATAATCTATAGGTATTTTACATGAATAGGAATGAGATCGGACAACAGAGTTTTCCTTTACGGAGAGATCCATTCCTGTTCTGTAACTGACCATACGGTGAGCATCAATGCGAACCTTGAGAAGACGTTCCGTACATCCAATGTACGTTCCCAAATAACATATAGGAAAAATATATTTATATACTATTCTGGAACGCAAAATGTCAGGAATGAGGTCCTTTACAGTGAACAAAGAACTAATTTTTAAGGGGTTTACAAAAATTGGCGTTAAATCTAAATGCGGATAGAATTTTTTCAAAATATTAGGCAATTCCTTCCTAAAAGTATTAGTTTGGTATCCCATAAAAGGAAAGGAAATGTATAATTTTTTGCGGGGAACATTATAATTATTTAAAAAGTTCCTAATGCAATTTATAAAAATATGGGGTGGGCAGTTTTTTAATTTAAAAAAAAGTTTTAAGTTTAATCATTTCCAAATGGAATAGGGTCCAGTCAGAACAGATATTGAAAGTACGGTGAAATAAAGTTCTACAAGTATTAACTTAGAATTGATAGGTGCAGAAGCTGTAAAAGTTTAAACCAAGATTACTAAACGTTGGCTTTTGGAAAACATAAAATTCAAAGCAACTCTGATTCTTTTCTATTTTTACATCCAAAAACGATAAAATGTTATCTGTTTCTGGTTCTATTGTAAATGAAATCTTAGGGCGATATGAGTTTATGAAGTTCTTAAAAAGTTCTGATTGAGCAAAGGTATGGAATAATGTAAAAGTGTTATCTATGTACTCGTATCTTTTATAGAATTTAGGTTTGAATTCTCTAGGACAATCATTTAAAAATTTGTTTTTCAAATGGCATATATATATATATATATATATATATATATATATATATATATATATATATATATATATATATATATATATATATATATATATATATATATAAAATCCAGGTAGTTTCCTCTGTGCAGCCTTAATTTAATTTTCAATAAGAAACCAATGGCGAAGAGCAGACTTAAATCCAACAGTGAAGGAGTGCAACGTTTCGAACTTACGGTCATCGTCTGGCTCTAGAAAACAGATTAAGATATACAAATATACAAAATAGTTTAAGTTTTTACCACGGATTATAATTATAATAACAGGGGAGTTAAATACAACGATTTAAGGAAAGAAGTATAGTAAAATTGTACAGAAAAAAACAACTAAAAAACTGGCTAATAAAAGCTTAAAAAAGAACAAAACAAATATCAATACAAAACCAAACGGATCAAATGAGAAACATACCTCGAATCTTTAATATCCAGTGAGAATATGGTGTGGTAGAGAGGTGACGGGAAATATAATAGTTTCGCTAGTAGTGGTCGTTTAAAGGAATTTTAATGTAATAGAAGAGGAATCAGAATTAAGTGAGGGAGATAGGTGTTTTGATATAAATAGATTCAGAGATACGTAGTGACAGTGAGTTTGAGTTGGAGTCCAAAATCTCGAAAGTCATTCACGGATGGGATTGTTTTGCATTTAATCGTGTGCTCTCTTATAGAAGAATGTTCTTTTTTATTAAGAAGTTTCCATGTTTTAGGGCTGATGCCCATGTGAGAGAAAAAACTGGCCTGAAGGGTACGTAAGGTGCTTCCAACATATTTTCCAGAGGTACACTCTGGACAAGAATAAAATTAAACTACACCACTACGTAACTCCTTAGGAGTTTGATTTTTAATTTTTAAAAAATTTCCAATTGTGTGGTTGTTGAAAAAAACAACAACTTTAAATTCAGTTTGCATAAAAATTTTCTTTATAGTTTAAATATATCTTTTCTGAAGGTTCGATTCAAAAAACCCATCTCAGGAACAACAAGAAATCTAACTTCTTTAGGTGCAGTGATTTCAGGAAAGGGAGGGTAATATATGTTATTTAAAAAATGTTTTATTGTCCTTTCAATTAAGAGTGATAGATAGCTGTTTTTTTATCAAGAGTGACTTCAAGTTCTGGAACTCATGGTAGATTTGGAGGAAGGATGAGCAAAGGTGAAAGTACCTGTGTACAAAAGTCTTAATGGTAGAAATTTCATAATTAAAATCACAGAAACTATAAAAGTTAATCCCTAAACCTGTAGAAGTCGGTTTTCTATGGATAGAGGTCAAGATATTACCGTTTTCTTTGGAAATTAAAATGTCTAAAAAGGGGATACTGTTATTATTTTCTGTTTCAATAGTAAAAGAAATATTCGGGTGTAAAGAATTAGTAAAATCAAGAAACCTTTGAGCTTGAAAGGTTCATTAAAAACTGCGAAGCAGTCATCAACAAAACGACGATAAAAAGTGATTTATAATCGTCAGCACACTGAGGAAAAATTAAGTCTTCTAAAAATTCATGAAAAATTCAGCAGCGGTTGGGCCAGTAGGTCATCCCATCGCTACCTCATCTGTCTGTTGATAGATATTATTATCGAATGTGAAATAGGACTCATTAAATATAAGCTCCATAAGTTGTTTGAAAAGAGATCTAGAAAATCCCTGAAAAGTTTGTTAGTGATTTTAAATTTTGTAAAGAATTATTTAAATGGTTTGATTGACAGGTACATTTGTGAAAAGTGATTTGACATCAAAACTTACAAAATACTGATTATGTGTCAATTTCTGTCTCAGAATATCCTTTTGAAATTAATGGGAGACAACAGTTTGACAATAAACTTCGCTAATTTATAAGTCGGTAGAGGGTATGAAGCTATAATAGGGCTTAATGGAATATGGGGGGGGAGGGCACTTGAAGGTCGTCCCTAATTATGGGGGAACCTTTGAAGGTACTCGTGAGGACAACCCAAGAGCCTTGGAAGGAATACGCTGGTTGTTAGTAATGATGATAGATTACCGAGTTATTGCGTAATCTTTTGGCAAGGACTCCGGTTGATACAGATGCTCCGGTTGGTTTGCGTTGCCCTTCTTTATTTACCCCGAGAGTGATTTGTTGATTGCTATAGAGTGCCTTAAGCCGAGGGGTGGTCTTATTCTAGCGACGGGGTCAAATTGCCCAGAGGATGGGGATAGACCACACCAGCGTACAACACCGGTATTTCGGGAGTTATGTAATCGCGAGGAATTGCGATTAAAGAAGAGAATGCATAACGGCTGTTTTCCCGATTAATAAGGCCTTGAAGCAGGACGACTGAGGGACGTCAGGATGTTGAAGTCACCAAAGCAAAAATAGAATTATTATTGAACTAGATCTTATTGCACTTTACAAAAGTTCTTTAATTAAGTTTTAAGTTCTAAGTTATGACATAAATTAAGTTTGAGGTCAAGTGCCGGCAAGGTCAAAAGGAGGCCGAATAGAGCCTTTAAGAGTTACACCTTAATGTCTGCCTTATGTACACGACTATATACAAAGATGAATTACGCGAATCCAAGAGATCGGACTGAACGATATTTAACGCGATATATTGCTATATAAAACAGTAGTCTAATTATCCTTTTTGTTCTGACTTCACACAGTTATATATTCAATTTAAGCCACGCCTTACAAGTTCCTCGTCCAACTATGCCACACCCTCTTATGTACCGGTGTGTTGATTTGTCGGTATTAACATAAGTTGACTTTTCATTGGCTACTGCCAAACATATTGATAAGGAAGGCACTCCGACTATTGGGTAAAATTCTCTGTGGGAGGTAGCATGTTGCCACCGCCCACAGTAAGTCAAGTAAGTCAACAAGATGTCTTCTTTGTTTGACCGTTTCAAGAGTCAAGGAGAGTGGTTTGGCCTGTCAGGCCGAGAATTATTAACTTATATTCAGGAAGAAGACATAAATGAAAGAGAAGAGAGAAGTGCGAAGGAACAAGACCTAAGAGCGCCGGAACAAGAACTAAGAGCGCAGGAACAAGAACTAAGAGCGCAGGAAAGAAGACTAAGAGAAGCTAAAGAGAGAATGGCAGAAATTGAAGAGCGTTAGAGAATAAGGCAGTATAAACTGGAATAAAGCCGTAATCAAGTGAGTCAATGTCGCTTAACTCCCGGACCGAAACTCCACTGTCCCCGTCAATAAGATTACCAGTCTTTAAAGAAGGAGACGATTTTGAATCATATCTTACGCATCTCGAGAAGATTTTTGAAATCAATAATTGGGACATCGAGGTAGATGGTGTCGCCAAAATGCTCCCACTCCTTAACTCACAGGGCGGCTAAGCGGTCTGAGGAACTCCGAGTGCCGACACTCTGCAAGGAGAATCCCAAGGAGTTCTTCGGCTATGTAAATAGCCGTAAACCAATCCACCGTAGGATTGGGCCCTTAGTGGACGAGGAGGGTTCATCAATTCAGTCAGATGCAGAAAATGCTAACCTGCTCAATGACTACTTCTCTTCAGTGTTTACTAAAGAGTGTGGTCCCATCCCACAGCCCACGGATTCCTACTCGGGGGGAAAAGCTGGATGTAATGGACTTCACCGAAGGTGAAATAAAGAAAAAGATCGCTGACCTAAAGACGAATAAGTCCCCCGGACCTGACGGGTTTCTATCCAAGGTGTTTAAGGAAGTGTGCGATAAAATATCACGACATCTGTGCGCTATCTTTAACATGTCAATCCGGACCGGATGCGTTCCTAGAGACTAGCGT
Source organism: Ceratothoa steindachneri (assembly GCA_963969495.1). Taxonomy (NCBI): domain Eukaryota; kingdom Metazoa; phylum Arthropoda; class Malacostraca; order Isopoda; family Cymothoidae; genus Ceratothoa; species Ceratothoa steindachneri. The sequence continues at coordinate 424,760 of OZ018335.1, read as the reverse complement.
GAGGCGGAGGTGACTCCGATCTTCAAGAAAGGAGATCTCAGCCATCCGTCAAACTACCGACCCATCAGTTTGACTTCGATAGTCGGTAAACTCATGGAAAGCATGATAGGGGACAAGATAACGTCTTATTTAGAGTCAAACCTGCTACTGAAGAGTTCCCAGCACGGCTTCCGAAGGCAACGTTCATGCCTGACGAACCTTGTGGAATTCTTCCACTTCGTGTTGAGTGAGCATGATCGAGACAAGGCAGTGGATGTTGTGTACCTTGACTTCCAAAAGACCTTTGACAAGGTACCACACCACCGCCTTCTTTGGAAAGTGCGTGCGCAGGGCATAAACGGCAAGGTAGCAGGTTAGATAGAGAGCTGGCTAAGTGACAGACGGCAACGCGTAGTGGTGAATGGTCGGGCCTTTGAATGGGCACCCGTATCTAGCGGTGTCCCTCAAGGTTCCGTCCTGGGACCACTACTGTTTATTATGTATGTCCACGACATGGACGGAGACATGGTTGCCAAAATCTCCAAATTTGCCGACGACACCAAGCTTGGTATCAATGTGGCAAAGGAGGGGAACACTGCCAGCCTCCAAGAGGATCTTCAAAGAATTGGGAAGTGGTCGGACACGTGACAAATGCCTTTTAACGTGAACAAATGCAAAGTAATGCATATCGGTCACCGAAACCCCAAATCTCAGTACTTCCTTAAGGGAACTGCCCTTGAATTGAATGACACTGAGAAGGACTTGGGTGTTACTATCACTAGCGACCTCAAGTTCTCGAAACAGTGCATCGAGGCAGAGGAGAAAGCCCAAAGAATGTTAGGCTACATAAAGCGCCAGTTTGGATGCCGTAACAAGGAGATAGTACTTTGTCTGTACAACTCCCTCGTTCGGCCGCACCTGGAGTATGCCGTTCAATTTTGGAGTCCTTCGTTTCGAAAGGATATCGCAAGGTTGGAACGCGTACAAGCTAGGGCAACCAAACTGATTCCCTCTATCTGACATAAAAGTTATGAGGATAGACTAAGGGAATTAGATCTGTTCTCGCTGGAAACCTGTAGACTGCGTCGTCAGCTCTTTGAAGTTTTCAAAATACTTCGAGGGTTCGCAATGTTGACTACAGGGATATTTTCACACTTGCTGAGAGCAGAACAAAAAATCACGGCTTCAAACTTGAACTGAAGCGTTACAACCGCAATCTGTGTGGAAAAATTTTCACCTACAATATTTGCGGTAAGTGGAACGCACTTGCCATGGAAGTTGTCAACAGTGAATCTGTTGACCAGTTCAAGTCAAGACTAGACAAAGTCTTGAAAAGTGGCCGTTTAGGGACTCAAAACAATTGAGCAGCCATGTGCTTACTCGATTGCTAGTCCAAAGGTACCCTCTTTGAATGGACCGTAAGGTCTCCTAGGGTACTTTCTTTCCTTGTAACTCCTTGTAATATTCCTTTTCCTTCCCTCAGAGTCCACTTTGGACTACTCTACCCTCAAGTCCGAACTCTTAGCTGCCGTAAATATGGCCTCAGACTTATATCATGCCTGTTTCCTTGACGAAAAGATCTGCCCCGGTCAGACCTTTCGCCATTTTAAGCACACCCTCCAGAAACACCTCCAATTTTGGTTAGATGAGTGTAAAGTCCCCCAAGAGTACGAGTCCCTTGTGGACTTCGTCCTAATAGATCAATTCTTAGGTTCCCTGACCCACGAATTTCGTGCCATCGTTAAGGACAAGCGCTGCTTTACGTTCAAGGAATGCCTAGAAGAGGCTGATGTTTAAGCAAGCAGCCATAACTTGTACCAAAAGTTAACAAGAAGCCTCCCCCATCTCCTCCCAAGTTTAAGATTAATAACTCCAGGCATGAACTGCCCTCAAAACTCCCAATTTAGAAGCGTGTCCTCCCATAAGATACACCAAGTTAGTGCCACTATTGCTCCTCTCCCGTCTCTTCAAGATACCACTATGTCTCCTCGTCGACCAACAATACCGGTCACCAAGTAAATTTTCTCTTCAATAAGAGCTTCCCCGGTGGTTTGAAATTTGAAAATGGAGCCGTGAACGTATGCCGTGTGTCCACCTTTGTATGTGACACTGTGGGACATGCATCGTGGTATCCGAGAATTTACTTACAGAATTCGGTCCTGACCACCAAAAGTTCGCTGTGGTCCATGATTACCTCCGCCGAGCGAATCATTTCCCTATTGTAAAATGCCACATCGAATGTGAGTATTTGACTGGTTGGGTCAAAGTGGTAGCAGCCCCAATCAAGTTTTGCTCTGTACTGATTGGTCAAAGCCCCCAGGTAACAAGTAACCCGGTATAACAACCCGTGGTAACCTGTGCCCAGGTCGCCAAGGCTTCCCTGGAACCCGTTCCTTTAGAAAACCCCGTCAATCCGGTGATGGAGACCCTCCGGAACGAGGATTTTGGCCGCGCCCAGAAGGGGTGCACTACTCTCCTCTCCCTTTAGGAGAAAGCCAGGACTCAGGAGCAAGATTCTTCCTGTGGTGGATAAAGCATATCATACCTTGTCAAGGATGGGTTGTTACATCGTAAATGTTCCGACAGAATCAAACCTGAAACATACACCTTGTGTGTTCCCCGCTCTCACGTCCCCCAAGTCCTCTAGATTTCTCACGATAGTTTATTCTCCGGTCATTTTAGTCATAATAAAATCTCTCAGAGGGTTTTAAAGTATTTGTATTGTCCAGGTGTGGCCAGAGAAATTGCAGAGTACTGCAAATCATGCGATGCCTGCCAAAGGACATCTCCAAAAGGGTGCGTCAAGCCAACCCCCCATCCAGAAAAGCCCGATCATCTCGGAACCTTTTTCTCGTGTGGCCATTGATCTTATTTGCCCATTCATCTCCCGTCTAGTGAAGGACGCAGTTACGTCCTCACTTTGGTAGACTTCGCTATCCGTTTTCCTGAGGCAATTTCCCTTACACGCATTGATAGCGTTTCGTGCGCCGAAGCCCTCATTTCCATTTTTTCTCGGGTAGGAATTCTTAAAGAAGTATGGTCGGATCGAAGAAGACAATTTACCTCCGAGCTTATGGAATAAGTCGGCAAGCTCCTCATGGTAAAATACTGTTTACCACCCAATACTACCCAGCTTCAAACGGAGTTTGCGAAAAGCTAAATGGCACATTCAAAGCAATCCGCAGAAAATTGTGTATCGATCAGCTTCGAGAATGGTACCGCTTTTTATCCGTCCCATTGTTTGCGTGTCGTGATATGACCACAGAGGACCCTAGGATTTGCCCCCCTCGAATTACTGTATGACCGTAATGTTCGAGGCCCCCTTGCTATTTTAAAGGAACTTTTCACCAATCCCCGTCTCGATAACGAAATCCAATCTTCCTGTTCGTATCTCCTAGACCTCCGAAAGCGCCTCGAAATATGTGCCGACATCGCGTACAAAAATGCTGAGGTAAATTTGGAGAAGTATCGAACTTATATCGAACTTAAGGCGAATGAAAGAAGATTTAAGCGTGGCGAGGAGGTGCTGTTGCTACTTCCCACGGAGAGTAACAGACTCCTGAGCCAGTGGAAGGGCCCCTTTTCAGTTCTAGAAATATTACCACCGTGCGTGTATCAACAATATTGTGGCCCTCGATGAAGAGTCCCCTTTGGAAGCGGTGTATCTCGTTGACCTCCTCAATGTCGTACATGTAGTATGCATTGAACAAGATGGTGATTACCCTATCCCATCTTTACCTGGACCCCCGGAATCATCATCTCCCGTGCTGGATGTCTTCCTCAGGCTAGCGCTTATTCAAAAGAGTCAGCTGCAGCAGTTGCAAAATTAATTTGAAGATGTCATCTCTGAGATCCTTGGTTGCTCCAATCAATTTGAGGATAAAATCGTCCCTACTACTCAAGAGCCTGTTCGCTCGAAAAATCAGATGGGCCCCGAGGACGTAAAGGTCAGAGCCATTGTCAAGATGCCCCTTCCCCGCACGAAGAAACAGCTGAGGTCATTCATGGAATCGGCCTCCTTTTACCGTAGATTTATCCCTAACTTCGCGTATATTTCCGCCCCTTCAAGTCCCCTCCTTCAAATGAGACCTCAGATCCCCTTTCATGGAATCTCGAAGCTACTGCCTGGGTTCCAGCAGCTCAAGGACAAGCTAGCGTCCGTTCCCATTTTAAAGACCCCTAACCACTCCAAACCCTTCGGAATCCGGACGGATGCGAGTGACAAAGGAATTGGATGTGTACTGCTCCATTACTCCGACGAAGGTGAAAGCCATCCGGTGGCTTACCCGAGCTGAAAGCTACTGCCCCGTGGTCGTAATTACTCGGTAATAAAACGGGAAGCTTTAGCTATAATATGAAGTATTATAAAATTTAGCATGTATTTAATTGGGAAAGAGTTTATTGTCGAGACTGACCATCGCCCTTTGTCGTACCTCAGAAATACTAAGAGCAAGAACGGACGTATAATGCCATGGCATTTGATACTCCAACAATATCATTTTAAACTTTGGTATATACGTGGTACCGAGAATTGTATAGCTGATAATTTTAGCCGGAGTCCATTAGCCGACAATGTTGGTTAATCCACTAAATTATAGGTCGCCTGTAAACCCGTCATTTAATCATGTATATATTATTTTTCATTTTTTAAATCTGTACATATACGAGTATCTATGGTCTCTGTAGATACTTATTTAATATAGTGTTTGTTTTCTTTGTGTTGTTGTTCCACTACCCTTTTAGACAAAGTTCTAATTTTGTTCCTTAATTTAAATGTTTTTCTTTTGCAGACCCATTTACCTTAATTTTTGCTCAGATCAATATCATAACCTTTTTGTAAGCCTGTCGAATACAGGTCCGGTCTCACGTTTTTTTTTAACAAGCTGTCGCCTTAATAATAATTCCTCCTATCCAAATTTGCGAAGTCACTTGTTCTTCCCTCTCTCTCAGAAAAGCTCCATCGTATGGGAGGGAGGGGTGTAAAACAACAACCTCTGAGCTTCCCCCCCCCCCCCAATTTATTAGAGACCACGTGCGATGGTATCCCGCCGTGGACGACGTTACTTCCTGTTCAAACATTCACGAATTTTCGACTTTTGAGCGCATTGGGAAAATATTTTCCCCTGCAAACTCGTCCCAAGTCCCTTCCCCCCAGTGACGAGGCGAGAAAGAGCCGCTCTGCTCGCACCTCGCAGTTAAATGTTGAATCGACTACGCCTACGGATTAAGATGTCTGGAGCTTGTGACTCCTTTCTCCAAATTCCCCCTTCTCCCTCAGGATCGAGCATACAAATACTCGGGTTATTCTGTAGAGTCCAGCAATCTCCTGTTTTAAAACAACATCTGCCTAAACTCATCGAATCTCAAGTCAACCAACATAGTTTACGAGTTCATCTGCCTCGATAAAGACTGTAAGCTTTATAAAAACTCAAAATAGATTGGCATGCCAACCATTACACTTTTGAGGTGTTTAACCATGCATGCATCTACAAAGCGGAAGGCCTAAGAATCATATGAAGAGTGCCCATAATATTAACCTAACGAGAGATATGCTCGTTGATAACATCATAATTAAAAGAAAAGAGGTCAATAAAGCGAGGCTGAACATCTTAGAAGCCATATTAATAAAGGAAGATAAGCCAGCCATCAACAGTCAAGCGACAAGCTAGAATCGCACATTAAAACTATTTTAAAATTTCACATCGGTAAGGGAGGCAAGGACATTTCAAAACGCTCCGAAGATGATCGAATAAGATCGAAAGCTTAGCAATTTAGTTTGGTTTTTACCAAACACATTCATTTAAAAAAGAGATGAATACTGGACAAATGATCCACCATCTACAAGATGGAATAAAAAAGATAGTTATAAGAAGAGAAAGTTGCCAAAGGAAATTAATTAAGGCAAAATGCACAATGGTCTTAAAAAAAAATTGCATTCAGGAAAGACTGCTACCCAACTACACTAATATATATATATATATATATATATATATATATATATATATATATATATATATATATATATATATATATATATATATATATATATATATATATATATATATATATATATATATATATATATATATATATATATATATATATATATATATATATATATATATATATATATATATATATATATATATATGAGAAATATCACGAAAGTTAGCGCGTGATAACTATAAATATGAATGTGTACCACGGAAGGAAACTGAATAGACGAAAGTACTAACTCCATCCGCCTTTTATTCAGTTTCCTTCCGTGGTATATATATATATATATATATATATATATATATATATATATATATATATATATATATATATATATATATATATATATATGCGGTTAAAAGGCTATATTAGGCAGACACAGTCTTCATCAAAGCCCTCGGAAGGATCTCTTCTCACATATACGAGAGCTATCTGAGAGAACGCCTATTTTAAGTGTTACCTTCTCGTGTATGTTAGAAGAGCTCCTTCCGAGGGCTTCGATGAAGACTGTGTCTGCCTAATATAGCCTTTTAACTGCATAATTAATTGTGTTACTACAATAATATATATATATATATATATATATATATATATATATATATATATATATATATATATATATATATATATATATATATATATATATATATATATATACATATATATATATATATATATATATATATATATATATATATATATATATATATATATATATATATATATATATATATATATATATATATATATATGTGTGTGTGTGTGTGTGTGTGTGTGCGTAATTAGGTAAAAGGCCATGTTGTATGCAGGTTCTATTGAAGTCCACAGCTGTGGCAGCGTTATTAATTTTAACTTGTATTTTCTTAATATATCTTACAAGTTTTTTAACGTGATATTTGAGGCGAGAAAAAACGTCCGCGAGTGACATTCTTTATTCCTAGACGTCTTTCGACCATGTTAGGTCATCTTCAGATAATTTCTGACTTACGCTTCCGCTGTGCGCTAGACCTCAAACCAGTTTTCACATACGCCCTAAATTATGTTAGTCCAATTGGGCGGCATAGTTAAGACGAAATCAATAAATAGCAGACATCCGAGCAGGTTCACACGCAGGGCGATGGACGGGAGCAGTGAGGTGCTTAAGCCCTCATTCTGTTATGAATCTTCAATGAAAATTAAGTATATCTCTTTTCGAAGGGTGAAGCGTAATTCACCGTAAGACTTCCAGAACAGGCGCTCTTTTATGTATGCGGTGCTCAAAGTCCGTTACTAAGCAAGTAAAAATGCTTCATCCGAAGGTTGTTAGCAGAGCGTAGTAGTCGAATATTCGGCCGTCAATGGAATTATTTGATTGATTGATTGATATAACAAGTGGTGAAATGTGTTGTAGGTGTAGATAGTGGTGAAGAATATTTGTATTTGCCCTGGTGTAAAGGGCATCCCAGCCATCTTAATTTTTTCTAATTCTTTTTTAATCGTCCACTTTCGTTGGTGTCAGTGTTTAGCTGACATTTTTGTAGTTGTTTACTACTCTTGCCTTTTTTGTTTGTTTATTTATTTATTGTTAACTTTTTCTTTAATTATATATATATATATATAAATATCTCTATTAAAATCTTTTTCCTCCGTCATTAGGCATTCAAGCCTTTCAATTATGTTTTGCTAACTCGTTAGCTTTATTTTTACTTTTCTTTTGATTCATTTTTGTTTATTTTCGCCTGTTGTGGGCACTTCGCCTCTTTTAGTTATGACTAATGTTTAATTTCTTGTTTAATTATTTTATTTATTTTGCTTTATTTGTGTTAGGCACTACGCCTCTTTTTATTTATTTATTTGACTTGCATTTATTACTTTTATTATTTGGGAACTTCGCCTCTTTTGATCTATTTATTAGGCTTGGTTTTATCTCTTTTTAAACTTTGAGCACTTCGCCTCTTTTAGTTTATTTTCTGGTCTTTCATTTGTCTTTTTATTATTTGGGCATTTCACCTCTTTTGATTTACTGTTTTCGTGGAGTCTTTTTTGTCGAGTCTTTGTTCGTGGAGTCTTTTTTGTGGAGTCTTTGTTCGTGGAGTCTTTTTGTGGAGTCTTTTTCGTGTAGACCTTTTCGTGCGTAGGTTAAGATAGTTTTAGTCTTTGTTATTTACACATACCTTCTTGATTTTCCCGGGAGCATAGTCTTCCACTAGGGAATAGGGCTCTCCTGGTAGCTCGTCCAATTATTTGTTGTGGTATTTCTAAGTCTGCTTCTATCTGCGGGAGAATTTCATTCTCAATTTTTTTCCAGGTCTTTTCCCCTAGCCTTTGGAGGACCATATTCAGTGGTTTAAGTCCTGCTCTTGCGTGCAGTTCCGTCTGCCGAATATAGTCCATTCTGCTGGCGCCAGCTATAAGCAGGGTAGCATTTTTCTGGACTTTCTGCATAAATCTGAGACAAGTGGAACTAGCTCTGCCTGCATTACCACTGCTGGGTACACCAATGTTGAGCACACCAGGATATTGTATAGCTTCTTGATGTTTTTGGCGCTGAGATTTCTGAACCTATATAGTTTTTCAAGTTCTCTTTTGGTTAGGGAGATTCGGTTGTTGATGTGCGTCTTATACCCTGTTGAGGTGATGCGCAGACCCAGGACCTTACCCTCATTGGAGTACAGGTAAATTTCATCCCTGACTATGACATCGTCTCTTTTCGGGCAGTTTACTGTAAGGATCTGGAACTTTTGGCGGTTGGTTGTAATTTTCCACTTTCTTTCGAAACGGTTGATATTATAGATTTCGGTAGCTGTCTCCCCTGCTTGAACTCCAGCGTTCCTAAAGGAACTGGAGATGATCTGAGTGTCGTCGTCTGCAAACTAAAGGTACATCACATCCTCCCCAACTGGAGCAGGTAAATCCAACGTATACACAAGGTACAACAGCGGACTCAGACAGCTAGGAGTATCTTGTGGAGCACCCACCTCTAGTTCGAATTCGGATCCTCTGTAGCCCTCAATCGAAATTCGGGCTTTGGTAATCGCAGAGGACCCTTTCCAGGATAGGGTTTAGCTGAAGGCCCAAGATCTTGAATTGTAGACCTCTCAGACAAACTTTATCAAAGGCCTTCTGCACATCTCGTATCACCACGTCTACGTACTTCCCCTCAGCCTTAGAGGTGGGCAAGCTTTTTGGTGAGAAGAGCAAGTGCTGTATCCGTCACCCTTCTCTTGCGGAACCCGTGCTGCTAAGTGTTATGAGCTTCTAGCTCGGTCAGCGATCTTGTAGCCTGTTGGCCAGAAGCTTCTCGTAGACTTTGCCTACAAACTTAAGGAGGGATATTGGCCTATAGTCCCCAGATGATCGGGGGACTTATTTTCTTTGGGGATCAAAATTATTTAAGCCATTTTTAACTTATTAGGGAAGTAGCCTGTATTCAGGGAAGCGTTATAGATGTTAATAATTCCCTAAATGATCTGCCGGGGAGCATGCACCAAATTATTTTTAGTGATGCCCGTCCAGTCTGGTGCCTTTTGTTTAAAGGTTTTTCTGCCTTTCATGACCTCTTCCGTTGTAATTGGTCGGGCATGGTCCGCCATCTCACTCCCTTCGTCGACGTAGGCTCGTGGGTGCGTTCGACGATGTATGATCTGATTAAGTTCTTCAATCAGATGGCCTTGGAATTCCTGGTCGAATTCCGCATCGTCCTCAAGTGTTATTGAAAAGATTTCCTTCCAGAACGTGCAGAAACTTTCCTCCAGGACCGCCGGATCCTTCAAGTAGTCATTGCTCTCCTTGATGCGGGTCTTTTCTCTACTTGGTAGGCCTTTTACTTTCTTTACTAGGCACCAGAATTTATCGGCGTCACCTCGCGGTCTACCAAGATCTCAGTCTGTTGTTGGTTAATAGCCAGCTTTACTTCATCACGCAATCGTCGTAGCAGCGAGCTTCGTTCCCGATTCATACATGCTCTTTTAATCTCTTCATACACCTCCCTGTGCTCCCTAGCAACCTCGGTCCATCTGGGTTGTAGAGAGTCTTGTACCCTGTTATGGGTACACACTCACAGTCAGCCTCGGTGATGAGGGCTGTTATGCTTTCCAGCTCCCCGTCAATCTCCTCTAGAGTTGCTTTGCTTAGGTCGGCTGGTTCGAATGCGCCTAGGATTTCTCCGTAGCGTTCCCAGTCGGCCGAGGCGTAGCTTTTGCGGAGATGGACCGGAATCTGGATCGGAGCGAGTGAGTTGGTGGTCAAGATCGCTATATGGTCGCTGGGAATTGCTGGTCCTGGCTCGCTATGGTAGTTGAACGGAAAGCCGTCACTTGTCATGATTATGTCGGGCTTTTTTGCTGCCCGAGAGGTGATATAGGTCAGAGAATCTGGCCCTATCCTCTGAATCTTTTTTCGTCGCATAATCATTTCCAAGTTATGGTCTCTGTTATTCGTGTTACCATAGCTAGCCGTTCCGCATCTGGCGTTGAAGTTGCCCCCAAGGAATACGATTCCGCTGTGACCGAACACGGTGTATAAGATGTTGAGGAGCAGATACGCTCTTCGAGGGGGTTGATATGCCGCCGCGATCACGAGGTTGCCCACTAATGTAGGCATCTCTATCGCCACGAATGACTCGTCCAGTTCTGGAAGGTGCCTGAACGAGAGATTCCGTTTGATTGCAACCGCTGCGCCGTCAAACCTCTCTTGAGAATGGTTCTTTGCAACAACTCTGTAGCCCGATATCTTCATTTGGTAAGATGTTTTGTCGATACCGTGCTCCGAAATTAATATGATGTCGGGGTCGAGCACACGGAATATGTTCCCATACGCCGTTGCTTTTTCCTACCATCCATTAACGTTGAGTGTTACAATATCCAACCAGTTGTTCGGGTTCTCTGGTACGTTTTTTACCGTTCCTTTTCTTTTTGTATTCTGTCGTGGTGAGCTCTTCCAGTGCCTCCTTGTAGAGATTGACATTGTTGTTAAAGAGGGCCTCCTCGACTACTTCTTCTTCGCACTGGGTATCGTAATCCCACTTGTGGTAATTCTTTTGATGCCCAGTAGTATCTTATTGGTGTCCTTGTCTTTTGGGAAGGGGAATTGTTCAGATGCATAGATTGTGAGGTTTAACTCATCCGCATCGAGAAGTCTTTTGGTCACCCGTTTTTTCTTTTCTCGTTGCCCAGCTTTTTACACGACCTCTGCGTCTGAAGAGTCCGTGGTTTCAGAGTCCTCCGTATCCGCATTCTTCTGTCAGCAGCCTCCCTTTCTTTCCTAGCTTCGATTCTTGGGTCTGGTCTTTTGCTCTTTTCTTTGGGGTTTTCTTCTTGAGTCGCTTTTGGTACCATTTTCAGTTGTAGAACATCCCCTGATGAGGGATCGTCCGGGAACCACATTTGGTTCAAGCCATTTTTGGCGAGCATCTGGTTCAGTTCCTTAGCAAAACACCCAGGCTGTGTTAGGTTTCTGACATGGGCATACAAGATGCATGTCAGAATTTTGGTCGACTCTTCGTTTTGTATTTTGAGGTACGTCTTTTTATTTTCAGCTTCAGAATAAGCGGCTTTTGCGACTTGAGCGTACGTTATATTCGCTTTTCTGGTCGCTTCTTCTTTACTCTGCTGTTGTTTCCTCTTGATCAGTTCTTTTTTCATGGGACAGGCCATAGCCATTAATCGATGGCCCTGTCCACAGTTCACACATTTTTCGCGAAGTCCCTGGCAGTTTTTCCAGTGGTGGCGGGTTCGCTGCACCTGAATCATATTTCTTCAGGCGTCTGGCATTCGCGGGTAGTGTGGGCTTCAATTTTGTAACAGTGGAAGCAGAACTGGATTGGGTGGAATTCCTCCCTCTCGATCATCTGCTCCCATCTGATCTTGGCGTTAAAAAGCAGGAGCCCAGATTCCTTCGCTTTTATGGCCATGAAAGTTTCTCCAAAAATTATTTTGAAGACAGGGCGTAGTCAGTGTTGTCCCTTTTATTTCTGATTTAACAATTTCAGAGACCTTTGCCCATGAATGTTTTATTGTTATTTCTTCCCTTATTTCTTCTTTGGAGTGTTCTCCAATCCAGGGGTCTAGTATCCTACGGATCACGCTCTTATGCGATTGGATCTGTGGAGGAGTTGCTGGTTGCAGGCAGAGCTCACGAAGGACCTCTACCGCAGCTTCTTTATTCATGGCCTCTACGTCTATTTTCTGTCTCGCAAACAGCGACGTATCCCTCAGGGTTCTCTAGAAGCCTTATCATGACTATCTTGAGTCGCTCATATACGGCTTCAAATACTTTCTCTTTGGTTGGCCTGGTGTGACCGCTTATGGTGCATAGCGGGACCCAGGGGGTCCCCAACCTGAGCTATCTTGCCTGATGGGGGCTCCGAGGTGGGGCAAACAACCGAGGGGTTGCTCTTTATCGTGGTTATTCGATTGCCTGCCAAATCCTTATCTTTTTATGCGTGTCCAAAAGATAAAAAGTTTCTTTTTGTAACTAGAGCGCTTGAAGGGCGCAACCCTCCCCTACCATTGCAAGCGAGCTTCCATGAACGTGAACTGCCGGATGGAGAGATGAAATGATGGGTAAACCCGGGGAGGCCCCTCAGACGGGTGATATGTGGCAGGATTAATGATGGGTGGTGATTGAATCAACTACCACCACCCTGGGGTGCCGCTGCGTCTGGGGTTTGGTTATCGATGCTGCTTCCAACTTACACAGGGACGATTGCGTGTCACCCTGTGGTGCTGGCCCGAAACTACCCTTAGGTACTAGAGCAAACTCTTCTCCAAAGCTTTCAGCATCGTCTCTTAACCGGGTTGCCTCTGACGCCGAGTTCTACAGTGGGCTAGTCTTCAAACCTGCTTTCCTCGGCGCTCCCAATTATTCCTATCACCGAACGACATAGTTGGGACGTGGCTAGATGAATGGCAGTTCAGTTCATTTCAACTCCCCTGCCTCGGCGGGGGGAGGGGGAAGGATGTGAGGGCGGATTAGCCTGACATTCGTCGAATAATCAGTGCTCTATAATATTCCTCTTCTTCGATTCCCCGTAGGGAAACGTGAATAAAAAATTCACATTTAAAGGCACGTTGCTTTTTCGGCGAAAAACGTCTTCTGAGTAAGCTTAATTTGTCCAATTTTTCTGTCCAGTCATGGAATTATTCAAAAATTGCTACATTATTATATATAGTATTTTACGCCAACATAAGTATTACAAAAATTGTCCAATCATGGCGCGGGAAATTTTTAAGAGGAAACTAAGCGCTACAAGAAACATAAAATTGGAAGTCTCAGATTGTCTGAAAAGGCGGACGCAGATAAAAGCGGTCCGCAATAAGTATTAATTTTATTCGTGCAAAAAAACTTTTATTTACGCGCCCTCTTTTAACAAAGAGCTTCAAGAAGAGGGGCCCCAACATGGGGGCGGTCCCCCAGGATTGCAAGAGGATCCCCCTCCGTACTATAGGAGGGGCATCTAAACCGACAAAATTGGCAGTCATACAAACAATCTATAAGAAAACCAACGTGGTCCCGATTCGACTCCTCGACACTCCCAATGGGTATGCAACCATATGCAGCACAATGGGGGACGTCGAGAAGCTGGTCTCCAAAGAGGATCAAGCACACCTCAAAAAGATTGGACTTGAAGCTAGTATACCACAAGAGATCCTGGACCAACGTACCATCGTATTAAGAAGACTGGACCCGCTCTTCACAGAAAACACTTGTGAAGAGATAAAAGATGAAATAACGACGAAGCAAGAGTGGGCCTTCATCACAGCAGTCTACAAGTTCGGGAAAGGAAGCGGAATGGTGAAGGTAGTCTTCAGCAGCATTGAAATGGCAAATCGGGCAAAAAACGAGGGGCTGCTCGGGTTTTACCTGAAAGTAAGCTCCGAACAAATAGAGAAGGAAGAATATATCAAAATCGACTGCTGCTTCAAGTGCTACGCAGTCGAACAGCACGCTACTAAGGACTGCACAACCACCAACCCTGCATGCTCCAACTGCGCCAAAACCGGACACGGTTGGAAAGAGTGCAAGGTAAAGGTGCAAAAGGGCGTAAATTGTGGCGGGGACCACAGGGCTTTGGCCCTAAGGTGCCCCATCTGAAAAGAGGTGATCCGCAAAAAGCGGGAGAAAATCAAGAAGGAAAAAGAAGAAAGACAAAAACAACATACGCGGATACAGCAGCAAAAATGACCACCCCTGCACGAAAAAACGCTACGAGGTTGGTCATGCCTAAGGAAGGGCAAGAAATCATGGCCATGGTCATGTTTGCCCACATAGCAAATCTTATAAAACCCGGCTCTTTTTCAACTCACCTCAACCTTCTTCTTGAGAAGAATGGCTGTAACAAGAAGGTCTGGTTTCCTGAAAACCCAGACTCGGCGGGCCTTTTTAATCTCGAATTCATCGAGGAACAAAAGAGGGCACCATCGAGTAATGGGGTAAAGGAAACCGCACAAGGAGAAAAGATACAAACACCTTTGGAAGGAGAAGAAGAGAAAAAGGGTGCAAGGAAGAAAAAGAAGAAGATTCCCGAGGAGACGCCACAGCAAAATACTACGGACGAGGAAAAAGAGGAGGAATGAAAATACGAAGGGGTCCCTCTCACCGAGAAGAAGGAAATCCTCGAAAGAGGCCTCTTCTTCGACGGGAAAGACGTGGGCCTCCGTGTTTTCATATCGTCTTTCGGCCCCCAAAGACGATATGAAGTTACTCATTATCGGCCTAGATGCGGGTGAGTACAAATGGATGTACGAGGAACCATACTCCAGGAAAGAAGTGGCGGCTCTACTCTTAAAATCTATAATGTACATTGACCCAAGAGACGTGTATAATGTGAATATGACGACATTCAAGGCAATACGGAGTGGACAAAAACATCAGAAATTAAATAGTGAATATGTAAAAATGAACAATTAAAGTGAATAATAAAAGTGAATAAGCAAGCAAATAAATAATCTAATCATATTTAGTGTAACTAATCTAATTTAGTGAAAATTAATCTAATGAAAATAGTGTAGTAAATAAAATAAATATAAATATAGCAAAAAGTGAAAAATTAGTAAATTATATACAGTAATAGTAAATCAAATTTCAGTATAAATGAATTTAATGAAAAATAATTTAGTGTAATATAACAAGCTGATTTAACTAATCATAAAAAATTACTAACAAAATTAAATGTGAAATTAAATTTAAAGTGAATTATAATAAACTAACTAATTAAGTGAATTATAACTAATGTATTATAATAGCTATTAACTTTATGTAAATATAAACAGTAATATTAAGAATTTATAGTAAATTATCCTTAAACTTTTTTATATTATTAGAATTTAACTTAGAAATAACTCAATTGGTAATGATTTCCATGTCTCCGGGAAGCTATCATTTCCTACTTCTACTCAGTACTTTTACCTCCTCTGCTAAAATCTATTTTCACCACTGTTTTTCTATCTAGATTACTACAATGTTTATAATTAATGCTTTAATTATGTTACAATGTATGTAGTTACTCTTTGTATTTATTTACTCAATAAACCGTTGAAACCGTTGTTCTGACTATTTGTCACTCCGATCTAGGATCTAGTTCTCTGGCAAAGGAGGCAAAGGAAAATCAAGTTTGAAAACATGCTTCTTTTAACAACGGTCAACTCGAGGATGCCTAGATGTCAGGGGTATGGTTTCCGGCTGAAGTTGCACGTTAATTGCCGGTTTCTTCATTTGAATGATGACGGCTTCGGCCATCCGCAATCTTCTGCGATTTTGGA
This sequence comes from Ceratothoa steindachneri, assembly GCA_963969495.1. Classification (NCBI taxonomy): domain Eukaryota; kingdom Metazoa; phylum Arthropoda; class Malacostraca; order Isopoda; family Cymothoidae; genus Ceratothoa; species Ceratothoa steindachneri. Next base: position 409,044 of record OZ018335.1, on the reverse strand, counting down.
GTCTCAGGAATATGGAGGTGTCCTGATTTAGTTTTTCACGGGTTAGGGTAGTGCAATAAGATTAGGCGTGTTTTTTAATTGCGCCAGCTTGAAGGTGAGTTGTCAGTTGCCTTGACAGGGTTGTGGAGGTCACGCTGATGTACTTTGAATTACGGTGTTCGCAGTCACCGACTTTGCACGAATATTCGTACACGACGTTAGTCTCCTGGAGTTCGCTCGTTGGAGGGAGACAGCTGTTCTTCATGATGCAACTACTTTTTTTCTTGGTCTTGTAGTATATAATTAGATCAATATCCGTATTAGGGTCGGTTGGGGTAACGTTACGATGGAGAATGGCTTCGAGAGCCTTTTCGTCTTCACGGTAGCCGGTGTTCATATTGGCCTTGTAATAAATGTAGCTATTACTCTTCTTCGGAGTTCATTTTATCTTTCATGATGGCATTGATGGATTCTTGTGGGTAGCCGTTGTTAACGAAATCTCAGGAAACCCTCTTATGTTCATGATCAACAGCCGTCCACGAGGATGAATGGGAAATTGCCCTGTTAACTAAGGCATTGATGACTGATCTCTTGTAACGTTCAGGACACTCAGAAGAACCGTTAAGGCAGAAGCCCAAGTTCGTGGCCTTAACGTATACTTGGGTCACAAATTTGGACTCCTGGGCACTTATAAGGATATCAAGGAAAAGAAGAGAACCTTCATCTTCCGTTTCGTGGGTGAAATTCAGACAAAAGTTGTTGTTGAATGTTTCAACTAGGCCGTTAACTTGATCAAGGTTATTCGTGTTCAAAATTATGTCATCGATATAGCGCGCATAGATGGAAGACTTGGACGGTATATTGCTCTTGAAAATCTTGACATGCTCAATATAGCCCTAATTAGGCTTATTGATACCCCCAACGGCTACACAGTAGTGTGTTGGAAGGCGAAGATATCGAGAAACTGGTATCGGAGGAAGCCAATGAGCCCCTACGTACGATTGGCCTCAAAGCTGTTATCTCCAAGAAAATCCTCGCACGCCGTACCATCATACTTAGGAGACTCGAGCTAACTAAACAGCAGAATTGGGCAAAAATCGACAAAGACGAAAAATTCGGAAAGAACATAGTCAAAGTAATCTTTGCAAACATCGAGATTGCCCAGAAGGCCATGAAGGATGGACTCCTGGGATTCTTCCTTCGTATAGCCCCAAAACAGGTTGAAGCGGAGAAGTCTATCCAACTCGAGTTCAGCCAACGCCGCCTTGCCGTAGAACAACATCCGACTAAAGAATGTATGGCAGCTGACGTCACTTGCTCCATCTGTTCCAGACTCAGTCACGGATGGAAAGAGTGCACTTCCGAGAAACCAAGATGCGCTAACTGCGGAGGGGACCACAAGGCCGTGGCCATGAGATGTCCCACCCAGAAGGAAGCTATATGGGCAAAACACGAAGTGATGAAGCAGGTAAAGAAGGCAAAATCCAAGACCTACGTCAATCAGTGGCAACAACCAAGACCAATGGCACAGTAAACTCTGCCACAAAACTGGTGATGCCAGGTGAGTCCAGGGAGATTATGACCATGATCATCTTTGCTCACTTGGCGAATCTAGCTAACCCTGGCTCCTTTGCAGAGGAGTTAAATCGACTCTTGCAAAAGAACGGGTTTCAGATAAAGCTATGGTTCTCGCCCAACCCCGCATCGCAGGAAATGTTAAGGATACAATTCATCGACGAGCCCCAGCAAAAGAACATTGAAAAAGAAGAAGTTGTGAATTGGCACCAAAAAACCTCAGAGGAAGAAGCAACAACAGGAGAAGACTTGGAAAGTGATGGAAACTCAAAAAAGTTTACGAAGAAGGAAAAACAAAAAAGGAAAAAGAAAAGAGAAGTGGAACAAGAAGCAAAGAAAGAAGAGGAAACAAGCCAATCACAAGAAAGCTCAGATGAAGATGAAATCCTAAAGTATCTGGGAGTTCCCCTCATGGAGAAAAGGGATATCTTTCTGCGGGGCTGTTTCTTCGACACCAAGGACGTGGACCTTAAAGTCCATGAAAAACTGCTCCATGGAATCAACAAAGGCAAATACAAATGGACTTACAGCGGACCATGTTCCCCGAAGGAAATAGGTCGACGATCTACATCCCTGACTCGTGCGTACACACCATCGATTTGTCTGTCTTTAAGAAAATGAATTATGGCCACAAAACTTCGGAGTATTATTTAACTGCAAATAAATCAGCATGTGTTAGCAATAAGTGAATAAATATATAAGTGAACAAATCAAAGTGATTAAAACAAGTTATTATAAATGCGAATAATTGGACGAATTAAAGTGTCTAGAATAAGCAATCTAAAGTGCGAAAAGTGAATGAATCGAGTAAATAATAATTAAAATGGTCTAATAGTGTAAAATATAGAATAATAAATTAAAGAATAAGCTAAAAGGGGCTAGATTAAAACAAACCATTGAAATTCATCTATAACGCGAAAACTAAACATAAGCCAGTTAACAAATAATTACCATAATAATAAGTGAACTATGAGAATAAAAATATCAGTACAACTAGTTAACAGATAAAGTAATAATTTACCTCAAGTGTGTAAATAATAATAACATAAAGTGCTACCAAAATAAAGTGTTAAACGAAAATAGAGCAAATAAAAAACCCCAGAAAAATTAATGTATCTAAATATGACTAAAAGAACAACTCAATTAAAATTGTAAGTGCTATAATAAATTAAATCGAATGTAATGTGATTATATAAAAAATGTACTCTAAAATTTTTTTAGGACAAAAACACAACTAAAACTGTAAGTGCTAAAATAAATTAAATCTCTTATGAATATAATATGTCTAAACAAAATTTGACTTTAAAAAACTTTTGAGGACAAAAAAGAAAAAAAAGAAAACGAAAAAACAACTAAAATTGTAAGTGCTAAAATAAATTGAATCTCTTATGAATGTAATCTGTCTATATCAATATTTTACTTCAAAAAAATATTCCTAAAAATTTTATACTAAGTTTATATAACTAAAATTAAAACATTTCATGCATTTTATCTAAGCAATATATACTACTAATAAGATGACCTCCCCGGTTATTCCGGGAGAATCTGTTTTCCTACTCATACTTATAGATTACTCTTCTTCGCTGAATTTTCACAAAAATATAACTTCACCACTACACCTATCAACTCTTTCGTATTACATATATGTATTTATTTTTAATTTTTAAGCTTAATATTTGTAAAATAGAAAAACTCATTGTATATTTATCTCTTTTATACATCTTGGTCTTGATCTTGATAATTCCATTTCTGTTCATTCCCTGAAGATGACTTAACATGGTCGAAAGACATCTAGGAATAAAAAATGTCATTCGCGGATGTTTTTTCTCGCCACGAAGACCCCGTTAATTTTAAATTGTAAGATATATTAAGAAAATACAAGTTAAAATTAATAACGCTGCCACAGCTGTGGACTTCAATAGAATATATATATATATATATATATATATATATATATATATATATATATATATATATATATATATATATATATATATATATATATATACACACACTCTCCTCTATCTATCTATCTCTTCTATTACTTCTCTCATTGCAAAATCTCAACGAGAAAGAAGAGCTACAACTGAAATTCACTACTGGAAATTGGTGGAATTCTCTTCGAAAAAAATATAAATTCGAAGACTAATTACCTCCCTGCAAGAGAACTCCCTAAATAACCCATACAAATTCTGCTTCATGAAGAAGAGAAGTACAGAGATGGCAATCAATCTCATCTCAGAGATGCCCAAGCAAAGAGGGAAGGGAGTTACGTGGACATGGTCTTCGTATTCAATTTTGATCATTCCAATTCATTTCGGTATGACTAAATCTCTCATTGTTTCTGTTTTTCTCTCTTTCACCGCATTTCATTATGTTTTGATTTGATCTGTCCAATTTCATGTATCCCTTACCCATAATTCCACAATAAGTACTATTTTTTCTCTTGTGTCACTCTTCCATTCCTAACAGTCAAAAAAGTGGACCTCATTAAATCGTCAACCAATTCCTATCCAGAATTAGCATTTGAGGATTGAGACATAACGACATTCAGCGGTTTCCCGATCTTTGCCATCTCATTATTTGGTTTCGTTACTCAAAGTCGATTTTAAGAAATTGTTCATTTCGGGTTAAGAGTTAGCCCTAGGGACTAATCTTTCTCCATTTTGGGGTTACTCTTGTGCGTGTCATTTTTTTTTTTAGAGTTAGATATTCTATTTATTATAACTTTGTCAAGAACTATCTAGTTTAATTTTTAAAATATATGACATTCCTCCCCTCCCCAATTCTAAATAGATGGGGGAGGAAAAACCTCAAATTTTCAGGCATTTCATGAAAATAATAAGTCCCCTATTTATGAACTGATCTTTGTGAAATAAACGCTGTAGGTAAATTTAAACATTCGTTTACATTATTATGATGAGTTTTAAAAAAAATGTGATAAGAGCAATCTTTAAGAAAGACTCAACTTCGAGTAGGTAAAGGTTTTTCAAATGCGTCCATTTTGGCTACCCCACCCAACTAATTTAATTTTTATAACTAAATTTGCAAATAACTCACCATTACGCTATGCAGAACTTTTTAAGTAATATTTTAACCTTTATTTAGAAAAGATCGACAAATAAATAACGGAGTTATTATGATTTTGTTAATGTTTTTGTTTTTTTCGAGAAAATAGGCTCCAAAGTTCGGAGAGTTTTTTATGTTTTCAACAGATCGTAAGAAGCGTGTACTGCCCAAGATACTTTATGCACAAAAGCTATATATATATATATATATATATATATATATATATATGATAAATAACACCCACAAGAAAAACACTATCTCTGAAATTAGTAGATATATGGGCATTTTAGGAACTTCTATGCAGGGTTGAGGGGGGTCAATGAGATTATCAAATAGCCTTTTTAAAACTCTATAATATAGGTCAGAAGGAACTAATTTTTTTTATAAAATACTTCCTAAGAAAAATAAATTCATTATGTATTGATTGGTAAGTGGATGATAGCGAGAAACTTCTATGTATTAAAGTTTTTACTGTGGATATTTTGTATCTGAAATCACAAAAACTAAAGTAGTTCAAACCTACTCCTGTGAAAGTTTTTTTTCGGTAAATGGTTGTTTGAATTTTTCGTTGGTCAATATCTCGGGTGATTAAAAGGTCAAGAAAGGGCATCTTATCATTTGACTCTACTTCTATGGTGAATTTGATGTTGGGGTGTAAAGTGTTAAAAAAATTCAAGAAAAGATGGCTATGTGCAGGATTATTAAAAATAGCCAAGGAATCATCAACAAAACGGTGGTAGAAGGAGGGTTTGTAATCTAAATTAGTAGAAAACATTTGATCTTCGAGATGTGTCATAAAAAAGTATCGTTTTTTAAACGATATTTTTAAAAGAAAAATCCTATTAATTTTTAAAAGATATTTTCCCCAAATCAACCCACAAATAGTTTTATAAATAAACTATCGATAGCAAGTTTCTTTAACAGTAAAGATCCTATCTCTTTGGAGTTACGCAGTGATAATGTTTATTCATTTAAATGTCCCAGTTGTACTGGAGCCTCTTACATTGGCAGCACTGTCAGGTCTCTTGGAGCTAGGTTCTCTGCTCATATGGGGATTAGTTGGCGCACAAGCAAAATCTTAAATAAAAAGGAAAAGTCATCTATTAGGAAACACACCATAAGCTGTAAAACTGACATTTCTATTGAGAATTTTCAAGCATTAGCCTTTAACAACAACAAACATTGCAAAGAACTCTCGAATCTTTATATATCAAACACTACAAACCTACACTCAATGAAGATTTAAGTGCAATATCATTATTAATAAACTAATTTTAACTACAGTTTGTTAGTTGGTTTGCTTTTTAACAAATCAAGCGTCACTGTAACCTATAAATACTAGCCCCTTGTTAAACCCACCATTCACTCTCTAGGATGGATCCACATTAGTAAGTAGCCAAATATACCGCTTTTATATTAAATGTTTTTTAACTCTTACAATCTTTACAAAATTAAAAACAAAGTTTAAATTTACTATCTTTAAATTATGCCACGTCAATTTCTCTTATAGTTCTTAATTAATTTCTGCAATAAACCTTAAATTTATTAACTAATTTTTGAGTCAGTTTTAAAGCAAATTTAACTGTTGCCAAGTCATATTTAATAACAAAAATTTAACTCATAGTACATTTTACTGATATTTTATAATTGGTCCCTCTTTAAAACAATGTCTTGTTGGCCCTTTCAAGTTTTCTTCATATGTATTAACTTTGTAAACTTATTCTAGCCCGAAGATGAAAATTTGTAGTTTTCGAAACGTAGTGAAAAATTAAAAGATGCTGCATCCGTTTCTCGTGGCTCTGGGATTTATCTTCAATATTAAATTCAGGCTTTACGGCCGAGCTCCATATATATATATATATATATATATATATATATATATATATATATATATATATATATATATATATATATATATATAACGGGTGTTCCAATAACTTGGACCGATTTTAAATGTGAGTTAAGTTTAAGAATCTAATGATTTTTGTCTTTTTCTTTCAGATTTAACAACTTCAGTCTTTGGCAATTTCAACCATGGTAAGATTAACAATCAAACAACGTATTAAAGTTATTCAAGCCTATTACGAAAATGGACGTTCAAACAGAAATGCATTTCAGGCACTTCGTGTTTTTTTTTGCCAACATAATCGACAAACCGAGAGTGCAATTGCGAAAATTGTTCGTAAATTCAAACAAACGGGGTCGGTGGCAGATATGAAAACGCTATTGCGTGCTCGTTTACGCCGTTCAGTTGAAAACATTGCTGCAGTACGCGAGAATGTGACTGAAGATCCAGACACCTCTATTCGTCATCGCGCGCAGGAATTGAACCTCTCCACAACAACGCTACATCGAATTTTGACAAAGGATTTGTCTCTACACGCTTAAAAAATTCAATTGACACAAGAACTGAAGACTGCTGACAATTTGAAGCGCCATACATTCGTCATTTGGGTGCACGAGCAAAGACAAGCCGATGATGATTTTTCGCAAAAAATCATCTTTAGTGATGAAGACTATTTTCATCTTGGTGTATTCGTTAATAAGCAGAATTGTCGCATTTGGGCTGATGAAAATCACAGGAAGATTGTTGAAAAGCCACTGCATCCACAAAAGGTCACTGTTTGGTGTTCATTTTTTGCTAGCGGAATCATTTGGCCACATTTATTCGAAAATGATGTTGGGAATTCTGTTACGGTGACAGGCAAGCAATACTGTGCCATGATAACCAACTTTTTATGGCCTGAATTGAATTCTATGGATGTCGAAGATTTGTGGTTTCAACAGGACGGCGCTACATGCCACACAACAAATGCAACAATAACTTTATTGAATGAGAAGTTCCCAGGTCGCATCATCTATCGAAACAGCGAGGTCAATTGGCCACCACGATCGTGTGACTTGACGCCTTTAGATTTCTTCCTTTGGGGTCATCTCAAAATAAGTTCTATGCCAACAAGCCAACAACAAGCTAACAACACTTCAACAGCTGAAGGATGAGATAATAAGGCATATTGGTAAGATCGAGGAGCAACTATGCAGATACATCATCAAAATTTTGACCATCGAGTGGAGGTGTGCCGCCAAAGCCTTGACGGACATTTAGGCGATATATTTTTCATACATACTTGCCATGACTCAAATAACATGATCCAATAGTGAAATCAATAAATTTTCCCCAATAACATTGTTTTATTCACTGCTAACTTCAATCCGTCTTAATGGAACACCCTTATATATATATATATATATATATATATATATATATATATATATATATATATATATATATATATATATATATATATATATATATTCACCATTTTATACGTCTAATGTTAAATGTCTTTTGCTATGATTGTTCTTGGACTAATGATGGAAGCCAATCACTTCCAAAATTATTTTCGGGGATGAAGTTTTCCGAAGGACTGCGTCGTATTTTCTCATTTAAAAGCTCAATACTGAATGAAAACTTTAATGGAACAAGACTATTATTAACTTTAGAACATAGTGGATGTGGCTGTTGATCAGTCGAAGCTTTCGGCTAGAGACTTCGTTGACTTGGTCCGGGCACAAGATTCTATCTCTCTGTCGAAGGCGATTAATTAGCAGATTTCGGACTTACCTTTATTTATACACAACTCTGATGTATACATGTACGCATCGAAGGTACATAGTTGATCTAGTGAATAAGTGATAACACCTGTAATAATTGATTAGCACTAAGAGAAGGCTTGGAGGAAGAGCTGTCTTCAATCTGGGCTCGAATGCATTAAGCCGGGCCTAAGAGTATAGTGGCAGGAGGATGTAGCCAATATGTGATAAGACCTCAATTAAATAATTAGATCTTAGAAATTGAACTGCTTAGTTAATTATAATATGAATCATCATTTTCCTCTATGGATATAGAATAGAGAGTGGACTAGAGCAGAAATACAGGATTGTATACAAAATCTTGTTTGGCGGACAAACGTAGATATTCTTGGGATTATGAGTTCTCTATAGCTACGGAAATTCGGTTGATTTAAATAGCGTTATGTTCAGTCTGTGTGTCCCTAAGGCCACTGAAATTCATTAATGCTATGCTTAGTCTGTATGGTCCCTATGGCCACTGAAATTCATTAACGTTATGTGTAGTCTGTGTAGTACCCATGTCAACGGAAATTCAGTTGATTTATATAATACTCTGAGAGCCAGGACTACAGAACCGTCAGCTATCATTTTTTCCACAATACACTTATCGCTGCATTCGCCATTTACATATTTACAGCCTTGGGCAGAGGTCATTACGCTCGGAAAATAAAATGTAAGCAAGTAAATACTAATCTGTACCTAAAACAGAGGTCTCCAAAGTGGTCGATGAAAGTATTCTAGAGGTCGATGAGTACATGGGGGCCTAAAGGGGGTCGATTAATTCTAAGGGGGTCAATTGAAATTTTGGGGGTCAAAAGGGGACATTCGTATAAGAATTTTAAGTACTGATAGAATCAATTGCTGACAATTCTAAGGTGTATTAATTTTTAATTGAATTTCTCGAGGTTTTGACTAAAACTGTCAAGATGTTAGGCTTGTAGTGTTTTCGTGGGGGGCGGGACTGGAGGACATGAAAAACCAAGCAGAGCACTGCCGTGAGTTCCGTCCTAGTTGTAACTTGTGTTTGACCTGTGCCGCTGTACACATGTGTACGCAACCCACACATCATTGCATAACAGTGGTCCCACACTGTTATGCAATGTTAGGAAGAAAGAGTCTCAACCTGTTATAAAATGTATACCATTAAGTGCAAATACAGTGCAACGACGCTTTGAGGAGATGGCCGATGAGGTGAAGAGAACTTTGACCTCTGAGCTTCAGCATTGCAAGTTTTCTATTCAACTCGATGGATCAACTTTTGGCAGTTCAAATATTCTCCTGGCCTATGTGAGGTATTATAGTCCAAGTATGAAGTGCATTGTTGACGAATTTTGATATGCTAAATACCTTAAAGGCGATGCAAAAGGTGAGACAATTTTTCTATGTTTGGAATATTATTTGAAGAAACACAATGTTCCCTTCGGGAATATTACTGCAGTGGCTACGGATGGTGCTCTAGCAATGGTTGGCCGTTACAGAAGATTTGCCGTCTTTCTGAAGGAAAAGGTTCCTTATGTACGTACTGTTCACTCTGTTTTACACAGAAACTATCTTTTAGCCAAGCAATTCAGTGGTGAACTGCATAATGCCTTAAAAGTGTGTATCGACTCAATAAATAAATTTAAAGCTCATCATCTCAATTCGCGACTGTTTGCAATGTTATGTGGAGAAAATGATGAAACTTTCAACCAATTGTATGGCTCAACTGTAGAGTTTCGTACGAATGTGGACCCATCACTATGTGATGAGTTAAAAATGTGTAAGAACCATCTGTTCTATCTGGCAGACCTCTATTCAAAATTTAATGAAGCACAGAAACGTTTGTTACAATTATTCAAGCTCAAACAATCCTAATAGGCTTTCAAGTCAAAATAGAGCTATTTAAATCTTCACTGGCACGTAGATATTTTGAATATTTATAAAATTTGCAGTTCCAAGGACCTGGAAAAATGCATGTACCCAACTTGATTGTTACACATTTTTATTTGAAAATAAAAAAATGAAGACATTGAATCTTACTGAGAAGATGAACTTGTTAAAATGTGTGTGGATCTCGAAACTAAATCGTTGTTCAAAGATAAAGGTCTCAGTGATTATTGGAGCAATGTAAATATTGCTACAAAATACCCCAAGCTTAATGCAGCGGCTGAACCCTTTTTACTTTCATTCCTAAGTTCATACATGGTTAAAGCTGGTTTTAGCCACGCAAATGCAGTTTTATCAAAACAGAGAAACCGTCTGAACCTGAAAGAACGTGGTGATTTACGATTAAAACTCACCAATTTTCTACCAAATGTCAATAATCTTTCTGCTACTCACTAAGCACATCTTTCCCATTAATGATGTCATCTACTTCAACAAAAAGGTATGTTAATGTATTTTTAATGCATTTAATATCAGGCGCCAAATGACAGCAAAAAACTTCTCCCTTTTTCACTACCCAGTTTCATATTTTATACGACATATTCATCTATCATACTATATTTCCACGTATTTCGATACGTCTGAACACTTCTATGGGTAAATTTCAACATTATGATCATAATTCTGTTAATTTTCCATGATCTCCACAATGACAGTAAACAGTTTTTCCTTTTTCCTCATATTTAATGGGAGATATTCACAAAGGAGGGGGACACAAAACAAGTTTCTTGGGGTTTGGCATGCAGTTTTCCTTATTGATGTACATCGGAATTGGTACATGAACTTAATTTATATTTATTTATTTTCAAGTATATTCCTAGGGGTCGATGAGGAGTCAGAGATTCTATGAAGGATTCAATGGGCTAAAAGGTTTCGGGACCTCTGACCTAAAACAATGGCAATACCTTTACTCTTAAAACACTTACTAAGTCACTTTGTGAGCTATGAAGCCAACTAAGTCATTCAGTTAAGGAGAAATCTCATGTTCACGCAATTTCAATTGAGCCTTATAGGTTTTAAATGAAGCGTATTACCTGACCAGTCTTTAATATAGTCTATAGCAAGAAAATCAAAACGGTCGTTAATTAATTTCGCCATATAGCTGGGAAGACAATTCTGCTTAAACACATCCCATTGGCAAACCTCCCCCCTCCCCCCTTCTAAATGGTTCCAGAGCAACTTAAGGTATCTATCTCTCTTTGTGCACAGTATCATTCTTAGGTAAAATAATAAAACTATCCATCCCAGTGTGCCCAAAAGAGTCCGATGCAAGCACAAAATCTGCGTCTTTCAGCACCTTTTTCAGGAATTTTGGTCATATGAGTCACCCGGGTAGCCAATAATTTTACTAAGAACACTGTGTAGAGGAATAATAAGAAATTAGTATATATAAATATATATATATATATATATATATATATATATATATATATATATATATATATATATATATTTATATAGTCTAAGGAAATAATAACTAAAGACATCTGGGTTTAACTGTGCCCCTTCGATGTTCTCCGGTAACATAGGAGAACGGGCAAAAGCGTAAGTGATACGAGACTGATTCCTGACCTCAGCTCAAAAGGCAGGCACCTCGAGGGTGTACTTATAAACAACCCATTCAAAAGTGCAAACTGCCGATCTCGTATTACCCCCTCTCCGAGCCTACCAGACGCAAAAGGGCGGCAGACCAACCCGAGGTCCCACCTTGCGAGCCTCCCCCCCCATCCACCTCCCCACCCACCTCAGCGGGAGTAAGTTGGGTATATAACCTGAGGACCCGTGTAAACAGGGCTTTTTGTGTTGATTCCCACCGAAGAGACAAGAAAGTCACCGGTTGACAGAAGATTTTTCGAGTTCGACAAGAAGACTAAAAAATCACCGGTACAAAGTTATTGCAAGTTAAGAAGAATTTGCAGTCCTTGTACAATACCAGATTGTACCAAGGAAGCTTGGCGCCGTTCGAGCCCCAAGATTAGTGAGTATCAACCGACACAGATTGAGGACTCCAAATCTTATTCTATCTGAGTTTGACAACTCCAAACTAAATAGATTTCTCATCCAACATCGAAATTATATAAGCGAGACACAAATCGCTAGGAAAGAATATAAACATATCCCAAGATTAGAAACGGTTTCAAGGTCATAAACGTACGAGAACCCACCCTCCTCATCGGCGTCTTTGTTTTGATTCTCTTACGCCAACTCGAAATTCCTCGTGACGTCACCCGTCAACTCGCCAGGCAAGTCAACGAGCACCATCTAGCGATCAAAAACCCCGAAGATATTCTTACGGCAAACTGGTATTAATCTCCATTACCTTATGTAAGTAAAGAATAATCTTGTTATTTTATGTCTCCGTGCTTAAAAATTAGTTTATTGGATGTCTGACTAAGGACAAAAACTATTAACTTAAAAATTGTTCCTCCCGTAAATATTTATCTCGAGAGCTAGCCCTTTAATCCCATTTTCTTTTTATACGTGTGTTAGATCTTTGTGTTTTAATGTTAATTAGTGAGGTGGGTTATGTTGATTAAAGTCTATTTTTTCTTTAGTAAATGCACTGTTTTAATTATCCCCGAACGAGTTGAAGTGGCAATATTTGATAAAGCTAAGAAAGAAACCCAGTTTATTCATTCAATAGAATAAAAATCAAGTTTAGCACTCTTAGAGCCCGATCCTCAAGCGATCAACGAGGCACGAACTTACGCCTCAATTTAAAGTTATTTGGTTTATTAAAAGTTAATAAAACAAATAAATATATATTAGCTCGGCATTCTACGACACACTGTTTGCCACATGAAAAGTTGTTTCATCACCCCAAAGAACATCCTTCTCCGCTTCTCATCATACAAGACCAAGTACTTGCTTTTCTTGGCTGCGCAAGTGGCTTCTTCAGGGTCGGATGTTTACAAAAGTGTAAGTCATTGTGATGACGGTGTCTTACCATTCATTCACACAATGCCAAATAACAATTATTTTTATTTAATTACCTTATACTAATATTAGGATTAGCACTCACTTTCCGCTCTAATATTAAAAGTCCTTTTAGAGGTTTGCTTAGATCGCCTGTTGTGCTTCTTTTATTGGATGTCTTCATCTTAGTTGGCACTACACATTCATTTGTCCAGCGCTGCATGTTTCTCAATGCGGATAACATTGGTCATTTCTTTATTTGTTTTATGTCCATGGTAGGATATAGCTAACACCTCAGACAAAACGCTCAAATAACCGGTTACTAAGAGAGTCTAAAGACAACTCATTCACTTAAAATGATATTAATGGTATTAAGAGATCCTTGGTTATAGAGAACGGCACCATAAGCTGTTGCCAATTTGGGAAACTACTTTTAATGGGTAATCCTTTTACACACAGAAATGATGGCGTGCATATTCGCGCGCAAGCACTTTTGTCCGAGGCTTTGTTGCGTATTTTTAAGCTAAATATTTGATCGGAGAAAACTTTGTATATAATCTTGTAAAACAAAATAAAGAATTAAAATAAAAAGGAAAATCGTTAAAAAAGACTAGGAATAAAATAAGCACATTTGCAATCAATTCTTTTGTTAGGTTGTTCTGCCTCATTTCAAAACAGCTCAGTATGGCTATAAGCAGCACTGAGCAACCCTGAAAAGGGGTTTAATGCCTTCTTTCCTATCTAATTAGTTCTATGTAGGCGTGAAAAAATTGGAACAAAAGACAAAAAATTAAAAACTAAATAAGAAATACTCGTACAGTAGAAATGAAAAAATCGAGATAAAAAGAATTAATATAGCAAACATCATCCTTCAGTATTTACGAGGTAATTAGTCAATTATTTATTTAAAATTAATTAAAAAAAAGAAAGTTTCAAGGGGTAGGATTTTAATTTTTTATGGCACCCTTTTAGGGGAGACAGACAAGGGCAGAGCTGCTGAAAGAAGAAAAGGAGAAAACTTAACAGATATTTAAGACGACAAACAAATCATAAATCTAACATTAATAAAGTATCAGTGTAAACATAATAACTAATAAGCATGTTCATGTCCTCGAGGAAGGCCCACCTTTCTCAGGAACACCAGTATGCATATACTAATTAAAATAATAGTATAGAGGAAGCCTGCCTTTTTCAAAAACACTATGATACCTCAAGACACCGCAAGAGCCACCCAATGCACTAGGGAATGGTGGTAGCGATCATTGCCGTCCCAAGACAGGCAAGTACCACGCAAGGAGCTCTTCAAGAATATGACAGTCAATCTAAAGGTTACACACAGTCTGTGGTACCAAAAAACCTTGGCATACAGGATCAGGGGAGAACTACGTCAGGTGGCGCTCTCATACGAATGTGTTCGAGTCGGAGATAGATAGAAAACGTGTTAATACCATCGGGGATAGGTACACGGGATTAGTCAGGCGCAATGGCATATAACTTTAAATTCCTATCTGCTTTGCCATGCAGCCCAAGGATGTCTTGACCCCTGACAAGTTGTCAATGCGGTGAAAGCCTCATCAGCCTGCTCATTTCCGCCAACCCTACATACATGCGCAAGGACACAACAGAATACAATATCGACATCGTCCCGAGTAGCCATCATAGATACGAGTACTTCTGAACGAAGTGGTTTGATATGGATAACAAAATGATCTCCGAACCGAGCGCGGCGTTTAATTTCCCGTACCGAGCGGTATATTGAAAACAGCTCGATCGACCCTGAAGGCAGATGTACCTGTAAAAGCTTTGCCGGCATCAAACAACAAGGACATATTGTACGAGCCAACTACCCCTTCGTACTCAAACCATCTTTGTATATCAAGTGGACTACGGGGCGGCGTACTGTATACACCCCAAAATACCAAACTAATAGTTCCAGTGTTGTAAAATATTTTGGAGAAGCGGTGAGGTGATAAAAATTCAATAGTGGGGTCCTCTTGCATGACTTTTTTGGCAGAACCATCGGTGCTGCCGGTCCGAGAATTACGCTTAAATCTTACAATTTCCGAGCCCTGAACACGAAAAGTTTATGGCATAGTTGACGTCTTTCGTCGTCATAGACACCATCGGGATTAGCTACGGACAAAATGAGAGCCGTTAGTGAATGTGGGAAAGCTGAATCCTAGTATACAATTTCATTCTGCCCCGTGCACGAAGCAAAGCGATTGATATCTCTCTTGTATCAACAAGCAAGCTATCTTTAGGGGAGGCGTGAAAAGCGTCAGTTACCAACAGGAGTCGGTGTGTTGCATCGAATTCATCACACGCAATGGAAGCTAATATACATAAGAGTAAATCTCGCATCCTTAGTCAATTTTTGATCGAACATGGGAGCGTTAGAGTAGCTATAAGATTTCTCTATCAGATATCCACTTGTTGAATGTCACAGAATGGATAATTTCTATGTTTGAGGACAATAGACAATAATCAATCAAAAACGAGTAAAAAAATATCGGAGCGAATCTACCACGTCTAGGCGAGTCCTTTTAAGAAAATGGTCCATGTCTAGGCGCTGCCCGTGACAATAGCTAAAGTGAGAACTGCACTACGATAGAAGCTATAAATGTTGATAAATCGGTCAAGAAGGATTCCGCACAGATACAAGGACAGAGATAGTGACTACGCCAACCCAGATAATGAAGAAAGGGATGGGGTGCTGAGATTTTGATTAAACTGACCAGGAATCATTTCGACAAGTTTCTCATATCCATGGTTTTGACAAATTAATGGAAACACTTACCTATTTCACTTGTCCTCAGAACGACATTAATATTAGATAAAATTTCAAATGGCTGAAAAATATTTGTAATTGCTTTGATTATATATTATTTTTTGTTATCACCATCATGTTTGATTTAGAATTTATAATACCTTGTAATAATATGAAAGACATTTCAGACTTTCAAAGAGGACTGATCGCCCCAGCTCAGCTCAAATGGCTGGAGCATCGGGAAAAAAATAGTTCAATTGTTTAATGTTTCCAGAGGATCTGATTTTTAAGATCATGCCTGCTTGTGGAAATCACAGAAAGCCACTCTAATAAAAGTAATGACGGATAAAAGAAAATGCTCAGCGAGAGAGACTGTCAAATTTTAAAGCGCATAAACCATAGGACCACAGCTTCAGCACATAACAAGTCAAGTTTTGACCAATGATGTTCGTCGGGTGCTTCACGAAGCTGAGTATTACGCGCTGAAATTGTCGAAACTTGACTTACTCTACTCAGTAAGAAGCGTCGTAAAAAGTGGTGTATAAAGCATAATAATTGGACAATGGATCAATGGAGGAATGTGATATATTCAGACGAATCTTCATTTACATTATTTGAATGTTATAGCCTAATTTAAATCTGGAAAATGCCTCAAAAATTTTATGATCCTGATCGTCTCCTTCCGACATTTAAGCATCTAGGAATTCTCTTGGTCCAGTAGTTACATTTCATGAGGGAATCAACAACCAAGGATGTCAATTTTGGCTGACCAGGTAGAGCCCACGATACCACCTCTCTTTCTTACTGTTGGTGCCATCTCTCATGGTGATAATGCATCCATTTCCAACATTAAATTCGTTAAAAACTATTCTGAAGTACATGCGAATGTCGTTAAACATTTCGATCGGCTCCCTGAAATCGCCAGATCATAAAATAGTCGAGCATTTGCGGTGTCAGTTTGGGCAGCTGAGCATTTATGTTGTCAATTACAGCAACATCTACGGAATCGATTTTCTAAGCCTCTTAAAGAGGTAGAGCAGGTTTTGATTCCCAAATGGGTTAGAATTTTTTTAGATACTAACCGCAAGCTGTATGAATCAACTTCTTGACGTATTGGAATTTTTATTAATGCTAAAAGGGAGGGGGGGCTAATTCCAAATGAAAAATAAAAATTAGTAATAAAAATAGTTTCAACTATTTTTACAACTCCTGTATAATAATCCTATGAATGTTTTATGGGTCTCAGATCAACTTAAAGGAACCTACAAACTAAGAACCTGTTTAAGCCTGCAGAATATCATACATACGGTAGTATGCATTCCTTCGTTCATAGCCATTATTTAAATTGAACAGAGGTATGAAAAATCCTGTACTATACAGTCTATCATTATTTAAATAATACTTGATGTAGAAGAATGGTCACCCCCCCCCCTCTGTTCACTCGTGATGCAGTCCAAAGGCGGTTACCGCAAGGACATCCGCCCCAGGCATCGGCGACTCAAAAGCGTAACCACAACGTGGCACAACTTGGTGCCATGAAAGACCCTAAAGGTCAAAAAGGTAAGATCTCTCCCAGGAGAGTGAGATCCAGTTTCACGTTGAACAAGAAATTGGAGACGGGTTTCTCCCAATCTCGATAGCTAACGAGGAGCCGTTGTTTGACTTCGTGGGAAAGACCGTTTGGAAAAAGCACTCTCCTGGGGCTGTCCTCAAGCCCCTCTCCCCCTTACCACTCCCCCAGTGGGCGTGCGAGGTATAAATGAGGAACTCTGAGGAAAATCGTGGTAGTATACGTCAGTCTCTAGGTGACGAAGTCTTCGGATCAAACCGAACTACCGAGACTAGAGAGGTAGTTTACTTGGGTCGCCAGACCAAGAAGTACCCTGCAAGAGAGCCAGGGCTACCTACCTTAAGGGGCTAAGAAGAAGCTCATCCTCGAGCTAAGCCCCTGGTTATCAAACCAAACGATAAGTTAACTTTGGTAAGTTCAACTTACTCTCGCCAGAGAGATTCCTCATATCTTGGTGCACCTTAAACACCAGGGGTATTCCTCGTCCTTGAGGAATTAGGAAAAGAAGAAGGAAAAGGCTCCCCCTCGAGCCCGTTATTCGTTGGCCACACCAAACTTTAAGTAACTTATTCTCGCCAGAGAAACCCCCCTCCGTTATCCTCGCCCGTGAAGAAGACCCTCCCCGAGTTCAGTTCTCGTCCATAAGGAAATAAGTAACGAAGGAGAAAAGCTCCTCCTCGAGCTCGTTACTCGGTGATCACACCGCACTCCAAGTTAACTTGATTTAAGAAACAAGTTCGACTCACTCTCGCCAAGAGACCACGACTGCCTAGGTGTTGCATAAAGCACCGTATTGGTCCTCGTCCTTGAAGACCCCCCCCCAGGAAGAACGTGTGGACCCCCCCAGCTGCTACCCTCGCCAAAACGACCGTGGAATTTCGCCCATCTACAACTGGACACACGGCTCGCGTCGTGAGTCAATAACATTTCTGAGGCCCTTTAAACTCCACATGAGTCCGTAAGCCTAATTCTTATATTATTGTTTTGTGTAGAGAAAACGTTAACCAAATTTTGGAGGGTAAACTAATTTAATTAATTCTTGTTTATAATAATATTTAGAGTATTGCTGTAGTTAATGTATAAAGGTTGTGTATTCAATGGTTAAAGATAAAATATAAGTTTATTTTGTGAATTAGTGGGCGTTTCTTTTATATCCTTACGTGTTTGGTAACGGCTCTGTTCTTTAAGATGTTCCTATAATATCAATATATATTAGAAACTCTTAGCACTCTTAGAATAGAACAAAAAAAGGGGGGGCATTCTACGACACTAAATAAAAGTGGTGTCAGGTAAGTAGGGTTTTTATCAGAAAGAATTCTACGACATAATTAAAGTGGTGTCAGGTTTTGTAGGTTGTTATTAGAAAGAACCCAGCAGTGTCTAATTAAGAAAGAGCCAACACGTAAAGGAATATCAGGAACAAGAGAATAATTGACGAGAGGAAAATTGGTAGAGTTAGGGGTGGTAACAATCTAAAGGTAATTGGTAGGTCAAGGGGTAAATTTGTTGTCGGGAGTGGTATTTCAATCAGCATAGTAGTGGGATTAAGGGTAAGTTATGCTGAGCGCTACCTGGTGAGTGGTGGCATAATTATCTGAAAATACAGAAAGGAAATATCGACGGACCAACACGAAATGGATCCAGTCAAAAGATTTTACCAACAAGCCCAAAGTCTGGGACTTGAAGGCACAGAAATGCATGACTACGTCATGGCAGAACTAAGAATAGATTGTGTAGAAGAAGAAAGAATTTGGGATATAGAAAAAGAACAAGAATTAATAAAGTTTGAGAGAGAAACAGAGGATATAAAAAGAGAGGGTAAAAGAGAACGTGAATTAATGGAAATACGGATGAACCGGAAAAGTGAAGAATCCCGAATACAGCGGAAAATAGAAACAGAGGAAAGAAGAATGCTGAGAGGAGGTAAAACAAGCGAAAGAATAATACTGTTGAAAAGAGAAGCACGAGAATTCAGAATAAGGACAGAAATGGAAGATAAAGAAAGAAGACTAAAGATAAAGCTGGAAGATGAAGAAAGAAGAACTCGACGGGAAAATGAAATAGCGAAAGCAGAACAAGAAGCCGAGAAAAGGAGAATGAAGATGGAAAAAGAGTCGAAAGAGAGGAGAATAAAGATTAAAAAAGAAATAGATAAAAGGAGAATGAAGAGGGAAAAAGAACGTGCTCAAGCTGAAAGAGAAGAGAGAGAAGAAAAGGAAAGATTGCTCGCACTCGAAAGAGCACCTATCGAGAATCTCATAGAGGCCGAGGAAGTTGTAGCCCGGCCTGGACCTAAGAAAGGACCATCGAGGGAAACCCAGTCAAATGGGGTAACGATGGAAGAAATAGGAAGTAGGAATGAGGTACCAGCAGGAGTACCTAAGGAAGAACCTACGAGGAGAACCCAGCCAAATGGGGTTATCAGGGAAGAAGAAGAAGGTAGAGTAGAGGTACGAGCAGGTGTACCTGAGGAACTACCTACTAAGAGATGTGAGTCAAATGAAATGACAAGGAAGGAGGAAAGAGGTGCTATTGCGATACACCCAGGTAAGACTAATCAAAAGGTAGACGCGTATGAGTATCCCTTACCCCTAGTAGTCTCCTCCCCGAACGGAACGTCCACGGAGTTACCGCTAAATCGCCAAGTTGTAGTGAGCGCCACGCCCATTAACGACCTCTCAGGAAAAAGTTTTCTCGATCCCCAAAGATCGAACCCAGACACGATCTTCCCGTGTACCTGGTTGAAGGAGAGCTATGGGACTCAAGTTCTCATCAATTATGCCCCGCTGCAACAGGCCGCTCTAGCCTTAATGTTCAATTTAAAGGTAGTTAAGTACCATAAAATAGGTAATTCGAGTAGGTTGAAATACCGCTACCATTTAGTAACATACTGGGGTAGACTCAATAACCCGAACGGCCGACTCAGGCGCGGTAAAGTACAGGTCTTAGAGCACCATTTAGTATTATCTACCTCAAAGGAGCCGATAAAGGACAGCTGCTCTATAGGCGGAGACGAAATACCATTGAGGGTTATTTCAGCACCTAATGAGCGTGAAACCATGTTTTCATTTGTTGTTCGTGTTAATATTTATCGGTAGGATTTAAGTTCTCAAAAACTTAGAAAGGTAAGGAAGTAGTTTGTTTTGTTTTGTTTTTTTTGTGGGTAATCGATGAATTAAGGTTTTTTAATTTTATGTAAAATTGTAAATCGAGTATGTCTAGTTCGACACATTGCCTGTGTAAACGCGCGCGAGGGCGTACATGTGTAAGGAAACTTAATGTAAGAGAGGGCTCAAAGAAATACAACTTTGCTAAGCTCGACTAGGTTGAGTAAGTTGTTTTGAGTTCCCGGGAGCATCCCCTGCTCCCCATTAAGTTCTTCGGTGGGAGGTGTGTAGAAGAATGGTCACCTCCCCCCCCCTCTGTTCACTCGTGATGCAGTCCCAAGGCGGTTACCGCAAGGACATCCGCCCCAGGCATCGGCGACTCAAAAGCGTAACCACAACGTGGCACAACTTGGTGCCATGAAAGACCCTAAAGGTCAAAAAGGTAAGATCTCCCCCAAGAGAGTGAGATCCAGTTTCACGTTGAACAAGAAATTGGAGACGGTTTTCTCCCAATCTCGTTGGCTAACGAGAAGCCGATGTTTGACTTTGTGGGAAAGACCGTTTGGAAAAAGAACTCTCCTGGGGCCGTCCTCAAGCCCCTCCCCCCTCTTACCACTCCTCCAGTGGGGTGACGAGGTATAAATGAGGAACTCTGAGGAAAATCGAGGTAGTATACGTCAGTCTCTAGGTGACGAAGTCTTCGGATCAAACCGAACTACCGAGACTAGAGAGGTAGTGTACTTGGCTCACCAGACCAAGAAGTACCCTGCAAGAGAGCCAGGGCTACCTACCTTAAGGGGCTAAGAAGAAGCTCATCCTCGAGCTAAGTCCCTGGTTATCAAACCAAACGATAAGTGAACTTTGGTAAGTTCGACTTACTCTCGCCAGAGAGATTCCTCATATCTTGGTGCACCTTAAACACCAGGGGTATTCCTCGTCCTTGAGGAATTAGGAAAAGAAGAAGGAAAAGGCTCCCCCTCGAGCCCGTTATTCGTTGGCCACACCAAACTTTAAGTAATTTATTCTCGCCAGAGAAACCCCCCTCCGTTATCCTCGCCCGTGAAGAAGACCCTCCCCGAGTTCAGTCCTCGTCCATAAGGAAATAAGTAACGAAGGAGAAAAGCTCCTCCTCGAGTTCGTTACTCGGTGATCACACCGCACTCCAAGTTACTTGATTTAAGAAACAAGTTCGACTCACTCTCGCCAGAGAGACCACGACTGCCTAGGTGTTGCATAAAGCACCGTATTGGTCCTCGTCCTTGAAGACCCCCCACCCGGAAGAACGTGTGGCCCCCCCCCAGCTGCTACCCTCGACAAAACGACCGTGGAATTTCGCCCATCTACAACTGGACACACGGCTCGCGTCGTGAGTCAATAACATTTCTGAGGCCCTTTAAACTCCACATGAGTCCGTAAGCCTAATTCTTATATTATTGTTTTGTGTAGAGAAAACGTTAACCAAATTTTGGAGGGTAAACTAATTTAATTAATTCTTGTTTATAATAATATTTAGAGTATTGCTGTAGTTAATGTATAAAGGTTGTGTATTCAATGGTTAAAGATAAAATATAAGTTTATTTTGTGAATTAGTAGGCGTTTCTTTTATATCCTTACGTGTTTGGTAACGGCTCTGTTCTTTAAGATATTCTTATAATATCAATATATATTAGAAACTCTTAGCACTCTTAGAATAGAACAAAAAAGGGGGGGGGCATTCTACGACACTAAATAAAAGTGGTCTCAGGTAAGTAGGGTTTTTATCAGAAAGAATTCTACGACACTTGATATGTTCACTGAATATTTATTAGGAACTGTCCCACATATCGGTGAATTTTATTGTGACGTTTTTCAGTAAATTCAAACAATATTTGAGACATCTTAATTCTTAATCATGTTCATGGAGGATTAACTGAACTTTAATTTCAGAAATTCTTTGACACCAATATCAGTCTAGTCTGAAATAATTATGAGGAAAATATATAAAGATGGAAAGGTAAGGGAGAGAGAAAGAGAAAGAGAGAGATGATATATATATATAAATATATATATATATATATATATATATATATATATATATATATATATATATATCGATGAGGATTGCTTCTAGAGAGCCTAAATTTAATGTTTAACAGAAATCTCAAGGCGAAGAAAATAGCTGGCATCATCCTTTTTATTTACCGGCGACGTTTAGACCACAATCAGTCATCTTCTTAGGCTTAAAATACAAATAAACGAACAAAATATTTTACACTGTTAAGAGAAAACACTTTTAAATGTACATCTAGAACTTTACTAGCTAGTATTAGCTTTGAATTGCAAATTTAGAGTCAGAGGGAATATTTAGAAATGGGCTCAAATTTACAATAAAGAGCCTAGGGAAGGATTTTAAATATTTAAATTAGTTAGTGAGTGTATAATTGCTAAAATCTATTAAGGTAGAGACGCTTTGATTTATGAATCTAATGATTATATAAAACTTTTTTAAATTGAATTTTAAACGAATAATTGAAGCGAAAATTGGCGAAACCTAATATACAAAATCACAAACTTTGCTAACGAGCGGGTTACGTGCTCCATGCCGACCCAAAAGCACAAAAAATGCGCCCCGCAACCCACATCCAAACGAATTCAGGTAACAAGGAGGGGAACCGATGAGAGATCATTATTTAAATTCGGGGAGGGCTGTTTTATATAAAGTGTTTCTAGGATTCGAAGGTTAATAGGACATTTGTGCGAATTTAGAATTTCAAAATTTCTAAGGAGATATCACTTTTACACTTTATTACGTTATCTCTTATCGCTGAATTTTCTTTGGTTTCAAGTATCTTACCGGTTCTATTACTTATACCCATATGGGAAGAGAATATTGCCTACAGAGTTCTCACGGAGCTTCCGATAAATTTGCCTTGGGAACACCCAGGACATTTTAATAAGTATATAATCGAACTCCGAAGACTCTTTGGAACCGGATCCTTTATTGTAAAGAAAGATTTTATATTTATTTTGTCGACAAAGGCAATTTGAAACTTTATTTGACAGAAGTAAGGACTTTATTGTGAATACCCAGCTCTGGCATTATTAAATAATGTTTGTCTTTTGCTACTGTTATCGCAGGGTGGCTTGGTTGATACAATCCACTTAAAAATGTGCGGATTGACTCTTCTACAATAAAAGAAGGAAAACCATTGTGCACAAAGAAAGATTTAAGGTACTGAAATTCTTTGTCTATAAAATTGTAGGATGAACAGAGATTGTATGCGCGGTGAAAAGGGTCTTAATGGATGAGATTTTGTATTTCCACTCTAAGCAACTAAAAAAGTTTAATCCTAACCTCGTATTAGTCGGTTTCCTATATATTGATGTTTCTAGATGATCTTATTCGATCATCTTCGGAGCGTCTTTATGTATTCTTTCTTCCTTTACCGATGAAATGTGTGGAGTCAGAATTGGACTGAATGAAAAGAATAAGAGCATAAGATGAATAAAGTTAGAATGTGTAGAGAGAGTAAGATAGGATAGATAGAAATTAAAGTGTGGTGTGTGTTAATGCGTGTAGGATGATAGGTGCAAATGTTAAAGATTTGTGCCAGGTTACCTGGCTAATGCTTTCGTTTTTCTATTATAATTTTTTTTTAGATACATAGTTATTTTAAGCATTGGAGCCGTTGTTTTCGTTTGCTAAATTGAGCGTCTGTATCATTTTTTCTAACTTTTGTTTTATTTATTTTTTTGTGCTTCCTTCGCTTTTTTTGTTAATTTATTTATTGATTTATTTTATTATTAATACTATTGTAGGGGAATGGTCACTTCCCCCCCCCCATCCCGTTCACTCGTGATGCAGTCCCAAGGCGGTTACCGCAAGGACATCCGCCCCAGGCATCGGCGACTCAAAAGCGTAACCACAACGTGGCACAACTTGGTGCCATGAAAGACCCTAAAGGTCAAAAAGGTAAGATCTCCCCCAGGAGAGTGAGATCCAGTTTCACGTTGAACAAGAAATTGGAGACGGGTTTCTCCCAATCTCGATAGATAACGAGGAGCCGATGTTTGACTTCGTGGGAAAGACCGTTTGGAAAAAGAACTCTCCTGGGGCCGTCCTCAAGCCCCTCCCCCCTCTTACCACTCCTCCAGTGGGGTGACGAGGTATAAATGAGGAACTCTGAGGAAAATCGAGGTAGTATACGTCAGTCTCTAGGTGACGAAGTCTTCGGATCAAACCGAACTACCGAGACTAGAGAGGTAGTTTACTTGGGTCGCCAGACCAAGAAGTACCCTGCAAGAGAGGCAGGGCTACCTACCTTAAGGGGCTAAGAAGAAGCTCATCCTTGAGCTAAGTCCCTGGTTATCAAACCAAACGATAAGTGAACTTTGGTAAGTTCGACTTACTCTCGCCAGAGAGACTCCTCATATCCTGGTCCACCTTAAACACCAGGGGTATTCCTCGTCCTTGAGGAATTAAGAAAAGAAGAAGGAAAAGGCTCCCCCTCGAGCCCGTTATTCGGTGGCCACACCAAACGTTAAGTAATTTATTCTCGTCAGAGAAATCCCCCTCCGTTATCCTCGCCCGTGAAGAAGACCCTCCCCGAGTTCAGTCCTCGTCCATAAGGAAATAAGTAACGAAGGAGAAAAGCTCCTCCTCGAGCTCGTTACTCGGTGATCACACCGCACTCCAAGTTAACTTGATTTAAGAAACAAGTTCGACTCACTCTCGCCAGAGAGACCACGACTGCCTAGGTGTTGCATAAAGCACCGTCTTGGTTCTCGTTCTTAAAGAACCCTTCCCCCCCGGAAGAACGTGTGGACCCCCCAGCTGCTACCCTCGCCAAAACGACCGTGGAATTTCGCCCATCTACAACTGGACATCCGGCACGCGTCGTGAGTCAATAACATTTCTGAGGCCTTTAAACTCCACATGAGTCCGTAAGCCTAATTCTTATATTATTGTTTTGTGTAGAGAAAACGTTAACCAAATTTTGGAGGGTAAACTAATTTAATTAATTCTTGTTTATAATAGTATTTAGAGTATTGCTGTAGTTAATGTATAAAGGTTGTGTATTCAATGGTTAAAGATAAAATATAAGTTTATTTTGTGAATTAGTGGGCGTTTCTTTTATATCCTTACGTGTTTGGTAACGGCTCTGTTCTTTAAGATGTTCCTATAATATCAATATATATTAGACACTCTTAGCACTCTTAGAGATAGAACAAAAAAAGGGGGGGGCATTATACGACACTAAATAAAAGTGGTGTCAGGTAAGTAGGGTTTTTATCAGAAAGCATTCTACGACAACTATTATATATATATATATATTTTTTTTTTCTTGGTTAGTAATTACTTTTAGTTCCTCATCGGGATTCTCATTTTGAGTTGTATAGTTGGCAGTCATAATCGGTTGCCCTTTTTTAGTTGTTACGTTTCTGGTAGTTACATTTATGTACTATAGTTTATTACCTATAGATTGGATTGACGTTTGTTAATGTTTTTCTCAGGCTTCCGTTGAAGCGTTGTTTATAGTGCGTACGACTGATTTCGTCTTCTTGTACGATGTTTTGGTCTATTATATTCTGGGGTATTGTATTTTTGATTTTTTCTTACAGCTTTCTTAGTCTTTTTTTTGTAAGACTGTGTTTATGGGTTCTATAGTAGATCTGCGGTGGAGTTCTTCTGCTGGTATGTAATCTTGTCTTCTTGTGTTTGTTATGAATCTAGTGGCGTGATTTTGGACTCTTTGGATCTTCTTGATTTGGGAGTTACTTAATGCGTTCAGTGGTACTATTGGGTATAGGAGCTTAGGTTGTACTAAGGCTAGGTATAATTTTCTTTTATTTTTGGTTGATAGTTGTCTGAATCTGTTTAGTGCTGATAAGGTGGATTTTGCTTCGATGATTTTTTTGTGGTAGATGACATGTATAGCCTGACGTTGTTAATTTTAGTACGAGGACATGTCCTTCTGTTAGAAAAGGATATGCCTCTCCATCTCTGCGTATAGTGACTTTTTTCCTTCTGTTCATGGGTATTAGTTTGAACTTATCTTTGTTTTTCTTTATTATATTCCTTTTCTCGTAATCATTTAGGTTTTTAATTTCTATTCCTGTTCTTAGGGCGGTGTCCCTGGGTTTTTTTCTGTCACTGGTCACTATCTGAGTGATATCGTCCGCCAATTGTATATACATCGAACGTTCATCGGTTGAATGTGGAAGGTCCCTGGTGTACACTGTGTACAGTGTTGGTGAGAGGCAGCCTCCCTGTGGGACATCCGTTTGCAGATTGATTGCGTCACCCGTTTTACCGTTTATCTGCAATACTGCTTTCCTCTCGTCTAGATAGCTGCAGAGTGTTTTGCAGAGGTTTATTTCCAGGTTTAGGTCACAGAATTTTGCTTTTAGGCCGGGCAACCACACCTTGTCAAAGGCTTTAGCAACATCACGGAGTACAATGTCAACTCTGTTGACTCGCGCTGTTTCAGTAGCAATTTTTTCGGTAGTGATTGCTAGCGCGGTGTCTGTCCCTCGCTTGCTCCGGAACCCGTGCTGTTGTAGGTTGTATAGGTTGTTTATGTTAAGATGGTTGATCAACCTTTCGTTAAAAAGCTTTTCTAAGACTTTGTCTAGAAATTCCAGGAGCGAGATAGGACGGAAGCTTCCGACTTGATGTTTCGGTTTGTCCGGCTTAGATAGGAAGATCATCTTTGCCGTTTTAAATGCTTGGGGGAAGTATCCCATATTTAGACAGGCATTGAATATCTTCACTACCGATTCGTGCACCTTTTCTGGGGCATTGATTAGGTGAGCTTTGGATATCCCACTTTGTCCTGGAGCCTTTTGTTTAAAGGATTTTAAGGATTAAAAGGCTTTCCTTTCCCCATGGGATTGTGTCTTTGTTCGTCAACGTTTCTAAACGGTATAGTACGTTCACGTTGTGTTTCTATGTATGATTTCTTCTTCGTAGTTCTGGTCGAATTCTTGGTTTTCTTCCGGTGAAATAGAAAAAAAAATCTTCCAGTATGTTCGGAAGTGTTCTTGAAGCTCCTCATTTTGTTATACTTTCTGGTTCTGTATTTTCAGGCTTAACTCCTCTTTTGGCTGTGATCCGCGTAATTTCCTGTATTATCTCCAGAATTTCCTTGGATCCTTTTCTATTTACATTTTGCCTATTATATTATCCCAGAGACTGTCTGAGTTTTCTTTGATGAGGGTGTCTATCCTCCTTCTAATTGTGACAATACTTCTGTACCTTTGCATCGTACTTCCCGATACTTTGATTTCATTTATTATGTTTTGAGATTCTTCCATTTCATCTTGGATCTCTTGGGTCCATCTAGGTGCAGGTATGGATCTGTACTCTATTGTTTGGGTGTGTATACTATCCGCCTCTCAGATTTTTCTGGTAATTTTAGTTGGTTATCTATTTCCTCTTTACCTCGGTTGTTAAGGGATCCAGTTTCTATTGTATTTAAGTACTGTCTGTATCAAACCCAGTTTGTTTTGCTGGTTGCTTTTCTGCGTGTTATTTTTATTTGTATGTGTGAAGTTGAGATGGTGGTAATTATGCTTAAATGATCGGAGGGGGTTGCTGGGTCTGGCTGTATGTGGTGATTTAGATTGAAGTTTTGATTCGTTAAAATAATATCTGGGGTAGTCGAGGCTTGGGCTGTGAGATAAGTAGGGAAGTCTGGTCTTTCTCTGTTTAGTAGACCTTTTTGCATCAGGAGTTGAAGGGTTTTTCCCGTTCCATTTGTATGGGTTATGTATCCTGCTTCTCTGTACCTTGCGTTAAGGCCTCCGGCTAGAAAGGTTGAGGCCTGTCTACGAAAGAGCTTAATGAAATTGGCTATCGGTAGGTACGAGCGTCTTGGGGGTTGGTAGGCCCCAGCTATGACCAGATCACCTGTGGTCATTTTTATTTTCACTACTAAAAATAACTTCTAGGTCTTTTATTTCTGTGAAGTGTATTCCTTTTATAATACCTATTGCAACTCAGTCATATCTTGACTGTGAGTAGTTGGTTGTTATGAATTTATAATTGTTTTTTTTTATTGTTTCCGTCTCTGTGGTCATACCATGTTTTGTTAGGATTATTAAGTCTGGGTCTTCCTTTCAAATTATGCGTTTCTCCTTCCTGCCGTTAACGTTAAAGGTGAAAATTTTAATTCTACGTTGATACGTGTCCATTGTTGTTTATATCTGTTTGTGTTCTCTACCTGACTTTATTTTTTGGGGTCAGCCTGGGGATCGAGTACGTCCATTTCTTTTCTTTTTAAATTCACCGCACGATATGTTGCTGCATGATTCTGGGGTGATGTATAACATACCCTGTTTCAGTGCATTGTGAACTTCCGTTTCATCTGCGTCTGCTTCGTATTCCCATCTTAATTTTCCATCGACTATTTCATTCTGCTTATATTGCTTTGAAGTGGGGTAAGCATGGGATCCGTAAATTTTGATGTTGAAGTGTTGGGTGGTCATTTTTGATTTTTGTTTTTCTGAATTCGATTTTGTGTTTTCTTCTTCAGAGTCGGTTTCCATTTCACTTTTGTCTTCTTCTTCTGCTTGGTTAGTAGTGTCCTTTGGAGTCGCTCGAGGGTGGGTTCTCAGAGAACTACATTTTCTTTAGCCCGTTTTTTTCAAGCATGGTTTTCAGTTAAGTTGCATATGATCCCGAGCTCGCCATGCTGACAAAGTGTGCATGCATTATGCACAGAATTAAGTCGGATCTCATGCTACCCTCGATATTAACTGTTGTGGTCTGTGCGGCGGGTGCAAAGACGCTTCCGTTAGCTGTTGCTGGAGTTGTTTTTCTTTCTTTCCTTCTGTGTGTTAATTTCAGCTTTTTTCTTCCTAATTAATTGTTTTTTGACTGGGCATGACAGGGTTAGAGTTCTATGCCCATTTCCGCAGTTTAAGCATTTTTTCTCTGTGCTTCTGCACTCGTTCCACCTGTGATCTTGGCTTGAGCATTCAGAGCATGCTTTTCCTCTGAAGGTGCATTCCTTGGTTGGGTGTTTGTCTAGCGTGTAGCATGTGAAGCACACTTGCACTGACACGAATGTTTCTCTTTCGATTTGATCGGGGGAGATTTTCGTGTAGAATGCAAGGAGTCCTTGTTCGGCGGCTTTCTTTGAGATTTCCGTAGATCTGAAAATCACTTTGAAGACATGACTATGATCTTCTCCATTCTGGTCCTTAATTTGATTACGTCCTCGACCTTTGCCCATTCTTGCTCTCTTTCTAGTTCTTCTTTTCATTTCTTGGGCCGAGTGCTAGTTCCATTACCCCTGATTTCGATAAGCTTTGCGGTGATAAATGTCACTAGGTGTCTCAATGATCAAATATTGGATTTTTTTTTGTTCTGTATAATATGTGGTTTTCAGAGTTTTTTTATTGGTGTGGCCCTCGGTCACTCTCGCACTTGTCGATGCAGCCCGCGGTACTCTATGGGTTGGGGCCCCTGCTTTAAATGGTACAGATTCGTGTATATGTATAGGCAACCCCTATATGATTCATAGTTTAAAAATACTTTTAGTTTAGACTTTACTTGTATAATGTATAGATATTAATTAACTTCCTACTCCATTGCGACTACACATCAATACAAAATCGTGAAATAAAAGCGGGTACAACAAAGACAAATATGTATTTATCGAAAGACAGGAATAACAAATAATAATGTACAAAATTATCTTTTGCACACGCTTCTTCAGCTCCTTACACATTCCAAAGATGAAAGATAGGGTGAAATATTGGCTTTGAGAAGGCCACTTGACCACAGTAATGTGGTGTTGTGTTAGGTATTTCTGAGTAGAATTGCTGGTATGTTTGGTATCGTTCTCTTGTTGAAATGTGAAATGCCCTCCAAGTGTCTGTTTCCTTGCTGATTGCTTCACGTTTTCAGCAAACATGCGCTGATAGTTTGCAGAATTCATGGTTCCATCTATTACTTTTAATGCGTCAGTGCTAGAAGCATAGAAACATCCCCATAACACAAGTGAATCTCATCCATGTTTGACCGTTGGGTCGGTGTTCTCTTCTTTGAGGGCTTCGTAAGAGCTACACTAAGCGTACCATTCGTCGTTTTTATCAAAGAGCTCTATATCTCACTATGTCGGTCGGTCTCCGTTTTGCTTTTTCTTTCTTTTGGTAACTATTCGGCCAATTATAACGAAATTTAAAACCCTTATTTTGTTTTACATTCTCTTTCGAATGATATAATAGCTAAGGTCCTCCTAAGATTAGCCCGGAAATTATTTTGTTTTGGCAATAACATCATAATTAATTGGCTGATTCTAACGAAATATGAAACCCTTATGTTGTTTTACATTCTCTTTCCAATGATGTAATTACCAAAGTCCTCTCAAGGTTAACGGGGAATTATTTGACAATAACACCATAACTATTTGGCCGATTCTAACGAAATTTGAAACCCTTATGTTGTTTTACATTCTCTCCCCAAAAATATAATTGCTAAGGTTCTCTAAAGGTTAGTCTGGGAATTATTGAAAGTCGTATGGTCATAAATCAAAATAAGTGAGAGCACACTACTTTGGTCAGCATTCCTTGTTGTTCTTATTGACCATAGTATTTCATCCGATTTAGCTTGGCTATTTCCCAGATATTCTTCAGATAACACCAAGTAGGGGCACTCTACGAGCTCTCTTCAACAGAAGTTTCCTTCTCGAAACATGTCCATGGAATCTTTACGAGTGTAAATACCATTGTACTGCTGAAACATGTACATATATGCCGCGTGCTACAAGATTTGATGGGAACTCATTTGATAAAGTTTTAGGATTGTTTCTGTTTCATCATAGACTGAATATCTATAGGACTCATTTTCTTTTCTTAACCATCACGCTTACGATTTAATGTGATGCCATTTGATTTATACTTCACAATAATGTTCCTTAGAGAAAAAATTGGAAAGCTAACATAGGAGGAGTTTTTTCTATATTGTCGCGGAATAGGCCGAGGGGTGGTTGGATTTTCCCCCGATTCTTATATATATATATATATATATATATATATATATATATATATATATATATATATATATATATATAAATATATATATATATATATATATATATATATATATATATATATATATATATATATATATAAATATATATATATATATAATATTGAGGATAAATCCCAGAGCCACGAGAAACGGATGTAGCATCTTTTAATTTTTCACTACGTTTCGAAAACTACAAGTTTTCATCTTCAGGCTAGAATAAGTTTACAAAGTTAATATGTATAAAGAAAACTTGAAAAGGCCAACAAGACATTATTTTACAGGTGACCAATTACAGAATATCAGTAGAAAGTACTACAAGTTAAATTAAATATGACTTGGCAACAGTTAAATTTGCTTTAAGACTGACTCAAAAATTAGTTCATAAATTTAAAGATTATTGCAGAAATTAATTACAAACTAAAAGAAATTGACTTGGCATTATTTAAAGATAATGCCAGTGATAATGTCTATTTATTTAAATGTCCCAGTTGTACTGGAGCCTCTTACATTGGTAGCACTGTTAGGTCTCTTGGAGCTAGGTTCTCTGCTCATATGGGGATTAGTTGGCTTACAAGCAAAATATTAAATAGAAAGGAAAAGTCATCTATTAGGGAACACACCATAAGCTGTAAAACTAACATTTCTATTGAGAATTTTAAAGTATTAGCCTTTAACAACAACAAACATTGCCTAAGAACCCTCGAATCTCTATATATAAAACACTACAAACCTACACTCAATGAAGATTTAAGTGCAATATCATTATTAATTAACTAATTTTAACTACAGTTTTTTAGTTGGTTTGCCTTTTAATAAACCAACCGTCAATGTAACCTATATATATACTAGCCCCTTTGTTAAACCTACCATTCACTCTCTAGGATGGATCTGCTTTAGTAAGTACCCAAATTTTCCGTTTTTATATTAAATGTTTTTAACTCTTAGTCTTTACAAAATTTAATAATAAAAAAAAAAAAGTTTAAATTTATTATCTTTAAATAATGCCAAGTCAATTTCTCTTAGTTTGTAATTAATTTCTGCAATAATCTTTAAATTTATGAACTAATTTTTGAGTCAGTCTTAAAGCAAATTTAACTGTTGCCAAGTCATATTTAATTTAACTTGTAGTACTTTCTACTGATATTCTGTAATTGGTCACCTGTAAAATAATGTCTTGTTGGCCTTTTCAAGTTTTCTTTATACATATTAACTTTGTAAACTTATTCTAGCCTGAAGATGAAAACTTGTAGTTTTCGAAACGTAGTGAAAAATTAAAAGATGCTACATCCGTTTCTCGTGGCTCTGGGATTTATCCTCAATATTAAATGCAGGCTTCACGGCCGAGCTCCATATGGATATATATATATATATATATATATATATATATATATATATATATATATATATATATATACAGGGTGTCCACAAAGTCTGGGTACTTAGGAATTTTAATATTTTATTTACTTATGTTATTTTTCCTCCCCAGATCGAATGATGGCTCTGTCTAAAGAAAAAAGAATCGAGTTGGTACTCTTAAGTGGACGAGAAGGATGGTCTTATGGCAAAATCGCCGATGAATTTAACCTTCGACACCCTGATCGGCAACCTATTTATTTTACTGCCGTTGGGAAATTGGTCACGAAGTTTAAAGAAACAGGCAGTGTCTTGGACAAACCCCATTCTGGGCGACCAAAGACTTTAGACGAAACGAAAGAGGTTGTCATGGCCAAGATTGCTGCTAGCCCAAAGAAATCACTTCGTCGGACATCCATGGAGTTGGGTGTTCCAAGGTCAACTATCCACAAAATCCTGGTAGAGCAGAAGTTCCATCCGTACAAATTACAAATATTGCATCACTTAAATGAAGACGACCCCGATAGACGAATGCAGATGTGCGAATAGTTTTCAGATAAATTGTATGAAAATATCAATTTTACTCAAGACCTTTTGTTGTTCAGTGATGAAGCTTTGTTTTATGTTAATGGTGAAGTCAACAGACAGAATCTTCGATACTGGTCTCAAGACAATCCACATTGGATGGATCCATCTAAACAGCAAGGCTGCCAAAAGGTGATGGTGTGGTGTGGTTTGTGGAAAGCTCATGTGCTAGGACCATTCTTCTTTGATGAACATGTAAACGGTGAGGCTTATCTGAACATGTTGAGAGACAAATTAATGCCTCAAATTGAGCACCTAGGCGAGGGACTTTCGGACTAGTTGCAGCAGGATGGAACCCCTGCCCATTTTGCTACAAATGTTAGAGATTGGCTGAATGGCACTTTTCCTCACTGGATTGAAAGAAGAGGTCATGTATGGTGGTCTTCTCGTTCACCAGACCTTTTTCCCCTTGATTTCTTTTTCTGGGGTATGTTAAAAGAGAAAGTTTACTCAATGAAGATTGCAAATCTAAACCACTTGAGAGAACGCATTATCAGTCAGTGTGCTGAAATCGACGGCAATGTACACCTATTCAATCGAGTTCACAAGAATTTAGCAAGGCGCATCGAATTATGCATTGCAAATAATGGAAATCATATTGAAAATATAATTTCTTAACATTATAATTAAATAATATTGTTTTGTTCTAAAGGTATGTATTTATCCCCTATGTACCCAGACTTTGTGGACACCCTGTATATATATATATATATATATATATATATATATATATATATATATATATATATATATATATATATATATATATATATATATATATATATATATATATATATATATATATATATCCTATTATCCCGAAGGGGGAGGAGTCGTCGTACTACTCCTTATACTTCATTCGGCCCGTGCCCTGAATGGGTTTATTGACTCAGAGTGCTTATAGGTTGGCTACGGAGGGATTGGAATGAACTTTGCCCGCAAGTGACCCAAAGGAAGTTAGATACACAACAATGTTACGGCACACTACCATCGTTGTAGTTGTGCCCCTATGTTGCTATGTATTATGGCGCAACTCCTCGTAGTTGCGTCACTGGGTTACTATGGACCTGGGTTTGTCCAGCTGCAGACTCGTGCTCGTGATTAAGACACCTTTGAACTACCTGTACCTGATTTCAGCTTCTTTCACTGTCACCTACTTGACGTTACCTTTCCTTCGACGTTCGTTACTCCGGGTGCCGTTGCGATGTTTGCAGCAGGGTATAAAGAGGCGGCTTCTATTCGAATTTACTTGCTCATGCTGGGAAGGTTTAATGGTACGAGGAGCAGAGTTTTGATGGTACGAACGCGGGAAAGGTGAGGTGTGAGAAGACGGGGTCTTCTCAGCAGAGAGTTTTAGTTACCCTCGAAACTTAGGGTAACTCACACTAAAATCAGTGTTACTCGACTAAAGTCGGACCGGGATTTAATCAGGGATTTATCTTGAGGATTTCGAGCGAAAGGGTGGCCAGTCGAGAGACTCCTGCACAGCTACCTCTCCTCCTTTGGGTTGGGCTTGTCTTTTATACCCGATACATGATTTCCGGCGGAACTAAAGGAATTTTGAGAATCTGACGGTGAAGCCGCCATGGGAGGAAATGCTGAATCAACTACTTGGCGGAAATGAGAATGCTGAATCAACTACTTAGCGGAAATCGACGGCGCCTCCGTGTCGGTCCTTCAAAACTCTGTTTCTAAGAAATTATATTCATATATATTAAAAAAATACAACTTTCTATATATAACGGTGAAATATTTTATACAAAAAAAATGAAAGTTCTTATACACACATGTGTATTCTTTAGAATAAAAGTTCTTATACACATATGTGTATTCTTTCAGTTATGCAGCGAGGCCATGATATGAAAATAAAGTTTTAATGAACATTATACAAGAATATATATATATATATATATATATATATATATATATATATATATATATATATATATATATATATATACATATATATACAAATAATGTGCTTTGAGAGATAAATCAATAAGTGGTGAATCTCGGATATCTCACTTGGCTTGTAAATAACTATTCACTATGTAAATCCCTATACACTTGAAATGTTGATAAGCTTCGTGGCGAAGTTGGGAAATGTGAAAGGGAAGGGTTACCTTGGAACCTGATGTTCGGGTGGCATTGGTGAGTGAAGGTGGTGAGATAAGAGGTGGAGACGATGAGGTAGGTTCTCCAGGGACCAACCTGATCCCACAATTCCGTCACGATTCTTCTGGAAGAAGGCGGTGACGGGAGCTTCTTGTTATAGAGGGCCCCACGCTCGGGAACTCCGAGGAATCCTGGGTGCCTCTGTGAGGGGCGGGAGGGGGGGGGAAGTAACCTATCGATGCGTATGGTCACGGAGAAAAGCCGGGATGTCGTTTGTAGCTTCGGCTCTGACACGTGAGTACGAGCTTGGGTCCACACTGACTTGCAGACCAACGGGGTAAGGAGCCTTGCTAAATGGGACCGATCTCCTCGCGGAAGACTTGGTGCTTCGACGATTTACCACTACACCGATAGATGGCAATTCCTGCCCCATCAGACGCTGTGCAAGCTCTACTACTGAGAGTTAAAAGAATTCACCTTTTATACTCGAAACTCAGGAGAGGTTGTCATGGCGCCGGAAGTAGATTAGATGTCAAGCTACTCCATTTCGTACTTTATAAACTTCCGGCAACCATCGGAAGCAAAGATGGGCTCCCATCTATCAATAATCAGTCGAGGAAGGGACTCGGTGATTAGCTGAAATGGCCGGCGGTTTCTTTCGGCGGGAGACCATCAGATATCAGGCCGGAAGGGGAAGATTTGATAACCCGAGCCGCCCGGAAGGGAGGTGGCAAAAACTTGGGAGCATTATACTATTCTCCTACATATATTCATGACTGGACTTGTGCATTTTAATAATATGGTTTCTTGCAGATTCTGAATGCCGAGCGGGCTTTACCATTTCGCTCTTGGAAATGTTTCATCGGCAAAGTCAAACCAAGGAATGACAGATCTCTCACGTAAATTAGCAGTGAAACCTACCCTTCTCGAAGTGTTCTAATTTACTCTAGAATCGTTTCGAAAACGTTTTAATAAACTTTGGAGAGTCGGTTTATATGAAACAATACCCCTGCAATTATTAAAACACAAAAGGTCTTCATGTTGTCTATACTTTTGCATTCACAATATATTGACTCGTATACGAAACCAGCATTCATTTACTATAATCTTTATTTAAAATGATTTAAAATTACCATTAAA
Organism: Ceratothoa steindachneri; assembly: GCA_963969495.1. Classification (NCBI taxonomy): domain Eukaryota; kingdom Metazoa; phylum Arthropoda; class Malacostraca; order Isopoda; family Cymothoidae; genus Ceratothoa; species Ceratothoa steindachneri. Next base: position 372,292 of record OZ018335.1, on the reverse strand, counting down.
GGAACAGAATGTTATTGCTACAATATAAGCACGAAAAACAGATTTAAACTTAACGAATATACAAATGGGGCCCGACTCTGACTTCGTGCATGGCATTCAGCCTAGTTGATTATATAGTCAGATAAAGAAAGATTAATAAAAGATAGACACACTCGCGGCCAAGTTATAGAATTATTCGAAATTAAAGAAAGTCACGATAATATAAACTTTGATCCTTGATCCACTTTTTGAATACGTAATAAAAATCATAGTATTAAAGTGCATTTTGCATTTTGCTCTTACCTCTTTACCTTCTCCACTTTTTCTACTATTAACCAAAGAAAAGAAACAGATCTAAGGTTCTTTACTACTCTTGATTCTATAGTTCTAGTGTTATAAAAAGGACTCACAAAATTTGAGAGTTCCTTGAATCTTTTCAGAATTTTCCCAAAAGTGGCCGTGGAATCATCTAAGATGACCAAGTAGAAGTTAGGAAAGAAATTCTAACAAAAATTAATGAATATAGAATACTCCACGAAGCAAAGATCGTCCGATCAAATTCCAATGTAAGTCCCTTGCCATTATGTAAAACTAGTGTCTTCAAAGTTTGAGTGGTTATTAAAATCGTTAAGCTATTGGGATCATGTTGGTACATTTAATTTCGCCATATCTATGATTCATAGCCTCGCGCAGGTCCCTTTATAGTTGTTTTTTTTTATTGAAAGGTTTAATGATCGCACGCATAAATTATTACTAGCAACTAAATTTTGTAAATTTAACTTACATTTAGAAATAAAATAGTTATATCATTTGGTCATATGGCTAGAATTCACATTATCTATGACTCCATCAGTTGACAAGATGCACCACTAGCATCGCATTGACGGACCTGCAGGTTCCCTTCCTCCAATGCAATACATTTTTTTAGTTTTTCTTCTAAAAGGCTTCATGACCGTGCGTATATATTTTCACTACCAACTTTTTAAAATTTAGATTGAAATAAAAAGGGAATTTAATTATACATATTATAATGATCATATGCATACTTTTGCCATATTTCTGAATACATCATTTTATTTGTCGTCTGTATAACCATTCGGGTATAGGTGAACTTACGTATGGTCTGAGCATAATTCTAGTCTGGTTATTTTGCTTTCAAGTATGTTCTCAATTTCTTCTGTACCAACCCGGCGACCCCAGTTACACTTTCTTACATAATTATGAGTGCCTTCTCTCCAACTTGGCTTATCTATCCTTTTGTCCTGATTTTTTACTAGAGCATGTGTTAACATACAGAGGGTGGCGAGTGATTGTAGTTTCTCAAAACAAAAAACAAAGCCAAACCTTCACTTACCTGAGAAACTAATTTTAACAAGTTATTTTGACATGTTGCTTCATATATAATTTCCTATAACATATTCATCTCAATAGTGTGTAGATAGATCTACTTCAGCTCCTTTCCTCACCAATTCTGGTGATTCACAAGTCTTTGCTCTCTTTCCTACACGCTTTCCACTTTCAATAATGATCACCTAAGTTCCACACCCACTCCATTTATTTCTATGCTGATAAGTTCACTTTAAACTCTTTCGCTCACTTTCTATACATCCCTTCCTCCGTCAGCAATGAGCAGTTCCTCCTTCGACAATCCTCTCAACTAGTACTAGATTTAGAGGAAATAACATAGTGTGAATTCCTCAATCTGGGTAAATTTAATGCTGGCAAAACAGTTTATATATATATATATCCATTTCACTTAAACATTCAACACTTGAATATCAACTTCTCGCCAATAGTACAAGGCAGTTATTCGTAAAAGAGGTGTGCCTTATTCAATTTCACAATCAACATGTTTAGTAGATTAGATACAGCTTCCAGTTTTCTTTCAGGGTTGGAGTTCGCTAGGAAGACGTAGCCAGTGTTTATAAAATATGAGTGTATCTCTTAATATTTGTAAGTATGAATGGATGTTTTTAAGATTGCAATATAACGTATTGAAAGAATATTAACCAGAGGAGATAGTTCATAGTTTCATTCTGACGTCACAAAGCTGAAAATAAATGTTCTTCATGAATCAAAGAACGCCAAGCTTAGTTTTAATTCGGCTTTCTTCAAGTGCTAAAAGAAGACTGTAAAATCATATGTGCGTGAGTACGTCTAATCGCACTGACAGTGCGATTATAAATATTGCTGAACTCGCAGATTTGTAAAAATGATTTGTTCTCCTATGCACAGATGTTTGTGTGAGTTTAATTGTATTTTATATAAGTTTATTGGTGAATTGAGACATTATGTGTCTTCAAGTGTAAGTAACTTTATTCTCTACGTTATGGCCACGTTCTGCGTAGACGCAAGTAAAATAACCTTTTCTTTTTGTAGTTGAATGTGTATGCAAGGAAGTGGGCGAAATATCTAGCGCATAATGGCAGAGTTGGATTTAGCCATCGGCAGGACATCGGAGAAGCGATATATGTCAAAACATCAGCAGAGCAGTGGGAAAAAGTAGGTGGAATTACTAAGAAAACTTCTGTTATGTTTTCATTATCTTAATATCCTTCTATTAACTCTAGGCAAGTTGACAGGGTGCGGTGGACAATTAGTCGCGTAACTTTAAAATAAAAAAAATGACAGGTTCATTTATACAAATATATTTACTAAAGTTACACGTTAAAGATTTGAAGTATTGTACTATTCATTTTATTTAATGAAAGCGCTGTCGGCCTCGCCAACGTCCTTCTCTGTTTAACTGGGTGAAAGTTCTGGTGATCCTGGACCTAAGCTCTTCCTTGGTGATACATGGGGTCTTGTTGGTCTTTCTTTAAACCACGTTCCACACCTAATAGTCCAAGGGGTTACAGTCTGGGGAGTTGGGACATATGATGTTCGGAGTGATGTGATCAAAGAAATTGTCTGACAGCCAAGACTGCGACTCCTCCTGCTTGTGCGCTATGGTGCAGAGTCCCACTGTCACACAGACGGCAATCCAGCGGCCACTTACTGGATCTATGACAGATCACCACCCCCAGGCTCATGATATAGCCCTCCATATTGAGTTTGAGGCCCCCGAGAAAATAAACAGGGGAATAATGTGGCCCTCGCTAATAACCTCCCCAAACATGATGTGGCCCTTGAACTTGGTCATCATGACTCTCGGTGCATCTTTGGAGGACAAAGCAAGCCAGCAGTTGTTTTCCAGGTTCACCTCCTATTCCTGGCAGAAACCTGGCACGTTTCTTCCGCCTGTACGCAGTGATAGTATGCGGTTACTATAGCAACGAATAGTAACTGCTTTCGCACTGCATCAAGCACGCTTGGGGTACGCTCTTCGCCCACGCCAGGCAAGTGGCTGTATCCAGTAGACCAATCTAACAGCCATAAAAAGAACTGCATCTATACCCTCACTACCATCTATACCATCACTGCTTACATTGCAGTTTTCCTTATTGCTGTAAGATATAACGTGCCCCCGCGGGTGGGTGAAAACGATCCCGTGCCCTGCGACGGCACATGTGAAGGTTAAAATACCAATTCGATACTGTTCTTTGTTTTTTAAGTCACTTAACACTAACCTATGAATCATTCAAGCAAAAAAAAAAATGCACCTAACACGAGAGATGAACCAATCTTGTGTCTCCACAAATCAGGCAACAAAAAAAGAACCAATTTTAAATTGTATATATAGGTACTTTGTTACTTGGTTCCGGTCGTAAGTACACATGCTAATTTGTTCCATTTTATTTGTATTAAATCCAAGGACAGTGCCAAAGATAACACAGATTGACAGGTATAAAATAGTCTTTAAGCACCAGCAAGATGAATCGCATAGAGCTATTAGCCGAAAACATGTCATAGCTCGACATGGTTTGTAGCGTGTCCTTAAGAACTTTGAGGAAACGGAACAAGGGGAGGTCAAAGAAAGAAGTGTCAGGACTAAAATATTATCTACATAAGATGAACAATATCTGAAAGTCATGTTTTTAATATATAGGAACAAAGTCAACAGACCTAAGTTGCGGACTCTTCATTATTTCAAAAAATTTGAAAAAGAAATTGAATTAACAAACGTATTGTCAATTAAAAAATATATCTCTTGACCTTACGACTTACAAAACTTTCAGACTCATTGAAAAGTAAAATGGTTACCATCTGACCGACCGACTGACGGACCAAAATAGTAACTTATAGAGTTGCGTGCACGAGACTAAAAGGTCCAGTTAAAACCTGACCCAAGACCTGAGAGATGGTTTTTGCTTTTCAATTGATCCAACTATTGTTCCCCGAAGCCCCCCTCCAAAATGGTCTCAATGGAAGAGGGGCTATCAAGAAACCATTCTTAAGGAAGAAAAACGGGGAGAAAAGGCTGAGATATGCCAAAGTACACAAGAACTAGGCTAAAAATCAGTGGCAAAATGTTTTCTCAAGTAATGAAGTAAGGTTTGCAGTTTTGGCTTCGAATCATCGTGAATATGCACTGAGGAGAATAGGAATGAAGTAATAAGAGTGAGTGTGTACAGTCATTTGTAAAAGATATAGTATGTTCTGTTATATTTTAGTGGCTGTATTTCAGCCAGTGGTGTTGGGGATCTTGTCAAAATTGATGGAATTATGAACCCAGGAAAATACCGTCATATTTATATCTGCCATGCAATACCATATGGAACACATCAGATCTCATCGGCTTCATTTTACAGCATGGCAATGATCTCGAACAAGCTGCAAATGCAGTAAAAGCATAGCTGAATATAAAAACACAATGGAACACTATCAGTCATGGAATGGCCTCCGCAGAGCCTAAACCTCAACATTATTGAAGCAGTGTGTGATCATCTTGATAGAAAAAGGAAAAAAAGGCAGCCAACATCCAAAAAAGAGCTTGGAGAACTAGTCCTGAGGAACACTTAGAGCAATTACAGGAAAGCTTGTACAACCTATGTTTTAGCCCTATGTATTGCATTTCCATTTATGTTTGCACATGTTTCAATAAATCGTTGCACTTAATTCCAAAAATGGCTGGTGACGTCACCAGGGTGACGCCTGTGAGATAGCAATGTGATCCACGAGTGTGAACGAATAGTTTAAAAACGCGTTTTTCTTATAAAGACAAAACTCCCGATTTTGGTACTTTTTGAGTTAAAACCCAACGTAATCTTAACCTAAAAAATAGATGTGATGGACCGATTGAACCAAATTTAGTGAAAATGAAAAGTAAAGTAGCAACAAAAATTTATTATTTTAAAGGATAAAAATTTCTCATGTGTATATAAATTTTCTCAACCAAGTCCAAGCAAAGCAGCTTCGCAGAATATTATTATGGAGACACAGTTGCCAGTCGACCTTTCTGGCTGGTGACGTCACCAGACATATTTGCTGTGTGTTCCCAAAACAAAAAAGCGCCAAATCGGAAAAAATCACAGTAGTGTATATATATATATATATATATATATATATATATATATATATATATATATATATATATATTGTGAGGGAATAGATGCCCCCCTCCCTCACAAGCGAGCCTCTGGTCGTTAACCACCACATCCGGGCAGGGAAGACGCCTTAGCTCGCCCTTTTAACCTTCTTCCTTCTCGACCCTCGTTCCGATGAAAAAAAGCTGAACGCCGCCCGAGCCCACAGAATGCGCTAATCAACTCAGGTCGTCCCAAGACCCGAACATCAGTTAAGAACAGCAAGATTTCCCCTAGGAGCGGATATTCAATTTCACCTCAGCTGCGAAATTGGAAGGTCGTCTCCCTTAAACCAGAAGGTCCCTCAGGACCAGAGGTACGACGCCCTGAGAAAAACCGTTGGAGAAGGAACCTTCATGCGGCTTGTCCAGCTCCCCCCTCCTACCCACACCCCAGCGGGGTGACTCGATATAAAAGCAAATATCTTTGGAAAAACAGGGTAGATTACGTTAGTCATCAAGCCGACGAAGTTCCCGGCAAGAGGCCCGGGCTACCAACAGAAGGGATTAAGAAGAAGCTCATCCTCGAGCCCGTTCCTGGTGGTCGCACCGAACTTTAAGTTAACTTGATTTAAGCTTCAAGTTCAACTTACTCTCGTCACAGAAACCTCCTTATCATGTTATATCCCAAAGCACCAAGATAGTCTTCACCCTTGAGGAAGACCCCGAGTGAACTCCCTCCATCACTCTTCTGAGTCAAAGGTTCCAAACATAGACTCACTATCATTTTAAGTATGTCCTTTTAGAAAGCCTCATTTAAATTTATTGAAGTCGTTTCTGTGCATTTAAGGTGTCAAATTAAGTTAGTTCATGTTGTTTTTTTAATGAAAGTTTTAGTTTTTTTTCAGAAACTTTTATTCAATCCTCGAAACGCTAAGCAAGGCACTAGGTACCCTCAAATTTAAATAAGCAATAATCGAGATAATAATAATCAAACATATATAGCACCCTTAGAGATAAAACGTAATAAGGGAGGTTGGTGAAGTACGTAACCAACCCATACGTACGAACTCCAGTTATCACTCGATCCTTCCTATACCACGACATATATATATATATATATATATATATATATATATATATATATATATATATATATATATATATATATATATATATATATATATATATATAAGGGTGTTCCAATAACTTGGACCGACTTTAAATGTGAGTTAGGTTTAAGTGTCTAATGATTTTTTTTCTTTTTCTTTCAGATTTAACAACTTCAGTCTTTGGCAATTTCAACCATGGTAAGATTAACAATCGAACGACGTGTTAAAGTTATCGAAGCCTATTATGAAAATGGACGTTCAAACAGAAACGCATTTCAGGCACTTCGCGATGTTTTGGTGAACATAATCGACCAACCGAGAGTGCAATTGCGAAAATTGTTCGTAAATTCAAACAAACGGGGTCGGTGGCAGATATGAAAACGCTATTGCGTGCTCGTTTACGCCGTTTAGCTGAAAACATTGCTGCAGTGCACGAGAATGTGGCCGAAGATCCAGACACCTCTATTCGTCTTCGCGCGCAGGAATTGAACCTCTCCACAACAATGCTAGATCGAATTTTGACAAAACATTTATCTCTACACGCTTACAAAATTCAATTGACACGAGAACTGAAGACTGCTGACCATTTGAAGTGCCGTACATTCGTCAATTGGGTGCATGAGCAAAGATAAGCCGATGATGATTTTTCGCAAAAAATCATCTTTAGTGATGAAGACCATTTTCATCTTGGTGGATTCGTTAATAAGCACAATTGTCACATTTGGGCTGATGAAAATCCCTGGAAGATTGTTGAAAAGCCACTGCATCCACAAAAGGTCACTGTTTGGTGTGCATTTTTTGCTAGTGGAACCATTGGGCCGTATTTCTTCGAAAATGATGCTGGGAATTATGTTACGGTGACAGGCGAGTGATACTGTGCCATGATAACCAACTTTTTATGGCCTGAATTGAATTTTATGGATGTCGAAGATGTGTGGTTTCAACAGAACGGCGCCACATGCCACACAACCAATGCAACAATGGCTTTATTGAATGAGAAGTTCCCAGGTCGCATCATCTATCCAAACAGCGAGGTCAACTGGCCACCACGATCGTGTGACTTGATGCCTTTAGATTTCTTCCTTTGGGGTCATCTCAAAATAAGTTCTATGCCAACAAGCCAACAACAAGCTAACAACACTTCAACAGCTGAATGATGAGATAATAAGGCATATTGGTGAGATCGAGGATCAACTATGCAGATACGTCATCAAAGATTTTGACCATCGAGTGGAGGTATGCCTCCGAAGCCTTGGCGGACATTTAGGCAATATTATTTTTTACACATAATTGCCATGACTCAACTAACATGATACAATAGTGAAATCAAGAAATTTTCACCAATAACACTGTTTTATTTACTGCTAAATCGATTCATCTTAATGGAACGCCCTTTATATATATATATATATATATATATATATATATATATATATATATATATATATATATATATATGAAAAACTCACAAAGTATCACGTGAAGGTAGCAAATTAATGCATTATCCCGCAGGAAAAAATGAAAAGGTGTTTCCAAGTACTTTCGAATTCGAACATTATTAAGTTTTTTATGAAGGATCTGGAACTTTCGGCGGTTGGTCTGGATTTTCCACTTTTGTTCGTATCGACTGATGCTATCGATTTCGATGGCTGTCTGCCTTGCTTGAAATCCAGCATGTTTGTAGTAGCTGGGGATGATTTGAGTGATTTCGTCTGCAAACTGCAGGTATATCACGTCCTTCCCTACTGGATCAGGTAAGTCCAGTGTGTACACAAGGTACAGCAGCGGACTCAGACAGCCACCTTGTGAAACACCGGCCTCAAGTTCGAACTCGGGTACTCTGTAGTCCTCGATCTAAATTTGGGCTTTTTTTGTGCATGATGTAGTTACAGAGAACCCTTTCCAGGATTAGATTCAGCTGAAGGCCTAAGATCTTATAATGAAGACCTCTTAGCCAAACTTATCGAAGGCCTTTTGTTCATCTCGCATCACCACGTCCACGTATTTCCTCTCAGCTTTACAGCTGGCAAGCTTTTCAGTGAGAAGGGCAAGGGCTGTGTCAGTCCCCCTTCTTTTGAGGAACCCGTGTTGATGAGGGCTGTGAGCTTCCAGCTCGGTCAGTTGGTCTTGTAACCTGTTGACTAGAAGCTTTTCGTGGACTTTGCCTATAATCTTCAGGAGGGATATTTGACCTGTAGTCCACCAGTTGATCGGGCTTCCTCCCTTTAGGTATAAAAATGACTTTAGCCATCTTGAAACCGTCGGGGAAGTAGCCCGTATTCAGGGAAGCATTGTAGATGTTCGTGATTTCCTGAATGATCTGCCGGGGGTCATACACCAAGTTATTTGTGGTGATGACCGTCCAGCCTGATGCCTTTTTTTAAAAGGTTTTTATGACTGCCATGACCTCTTCAGGTGTAGTTGGTCAGCCACGGTCTACCAAAACTCTTCCTTCGTCGACATAAGCATGTGGGTGCGTGCGGTGCACAATCTGATTAAGATCTTCAATCAGTTGGCCTTCGAATTCCTGGTCAAATTCCGTATTGTCTTTCCAGAATGTGCGTAATCTCTCTTCCAAAACCACCGGGTCTTCCAAGTAGTTATCGCCCCCCCCTTAATGCGGGTCTTATCTCTACTTGTAAGACCTTTTAACTTGTTCACAAGTCGCCAGAACATTTCAGGTCTCACTTCGCTGTCTACTTTTTCAATCAGGCTCTCCCAGATCTCAGCCTGTTGCTGGTTAATAGCCTCCTTTAGATCTTCACTCAGGCGTCGTAGCAGCAAGCTTCTTTCCCGATTTGTGCCTTCTCTCCTGATTTCCTCATACACCTCCCTGTGCACTCTAGCAATCTCTCTCATTTCCTCGGTCAATCTGGGATTCGCCTCGATGATGTGAGCAATTATCTTCACCAGCTCCTCGTCGATCCTCTTTAGCCTTGCTCCGTTTAGGTCCGCTGGTTCAAATCTAGCAAGGATTTCCTTGTAGCATTCCCAGTTGGCCGAAGCGTAGCTTTTGCGAAGAGGGATTGAAAGCTGGATTAGCGCGAGAGAAATGGTCGTCAAGATCGCTATGTGGTTGCTGTGGACTGTTGGGCCTGGCTCACTACGGTAATTAAAGGGGAAGCCATCGCTTGTCATGATTATGTCGGCTTTCAGTGACCGAACTGTAATAGAGGTCGGAAAATCCGGACCTATCCACTGAATGTTTTTCCTTCGCATAATCATTTCCAAGTTATGACCTCTTTCATTCGTGATACCATAGCCAGCCGTTCAGCATCTGGAATTGAGGTCGCCCCCAAAGAATACCATTCTGCCGTGGCCAAACAGGGTGTTGAAACTTGTCAGAGGTAGGTATCTTCGTCGAGGTGGTTGGTATGCCGCCGCGATTATAAGCTTGCCCACTAGAGTGTGCAGCTCTACCACCACGAAGGACTCGTCCATATCCAGAAATTGTCCGAACCAGGGATTCCTTCTGACAGCAATGGCAGCACCGTTGTACCTCTCCTAACAATAGTTTTTCGAGACCACTCTGTAGCCTGATCAAGCACACGGAATATGTTTCCGTATGTCGTGGCTTTCCCCTCCCATCCATTCAAGATGAGGGTCAACCTCCTTAACCTGTTGTTCTAGTTTTTTATTCTCTGTTCTGGCTTAGGTGGATGTCTTAGTGTGTACGGGTTGTCGACTTGTGTTTCCCGTTCCTTTTATTTTTGTACTCTGCTGAGAAGAGTTCCACAAATGTTTTTCGGTGGAAGGCGATATTTTGGTTAAACAGTGCCTCCTCAACCGTTTCCTCGTCGCATTGAGCGTCGAAGTCCCATTTGTAGAACCTTTTTTTTATCCCCACACAGATTTTATTCGCGTCTTAGTCCTTCGGGAATGGGAAACTGCTCCGTGGCGTAGATGTTGAGGTTTACTCTGTCAGTATCAATTTTCTTATTATTTTTTCTTTTCCCCTTTTTGGGTTTCACCTCACATATGGAGCCCTCTGAGTCCGAGGTGTCCGTGGCATCGGAGGATTCAGTTTCTCTTTCTACGCTTTGTGTATTTGTCTGGTGTGCCTTAGCGGCCACCTTTCTTTCTTTTTTGGCATCGATCCTTAGATCTGGCCACCTGACTTCTTTATTGTTTTTCTTTTCTGTCTCCTTGCTTGTACCCGTCATTTCTTTGGGGACCATTTTCAATTGGAACACGTCTCCTGATGGTGGATTATCAGGGAACCACATCTCGCTCATCCCGTTTTTAGTGAGCATCTGATTGAGCTCCTCTGCAAAGGTTCCCAGGTTTTTAAGATTTCTGACATGTGCATACAGGATGCATGTCAGGATTTTGGTAGAATTTTCATTTTCTATTCTTAAGTAAGTTTTCTTAGCCTCTTTTTCCGTAAGGACTGCCTTCGCTGCTTGAGCGTACGTTGTGTTTTGTTTTCTGATTTGGTCTTCTTTCTTTTGCTGGACTTTTTTCTTTATCAGTTCTTTTTTTAGAGGGTAGGCCATAGCCATGGAGCGGTGTCCTTGACTGCAGTTGGCAAACTTCTCCCTCCGACTTCTACAAATTTTCCAGTGGTGCCCCGCCTCACTGCACCTTGAGCAGATCTCCTGTGGTTCGAGGCAACCTTTTGTCACGTGGCTCTCCATCTTGTAACAGTGGCGGCAGAATTGTATGGGAGTAAATTCTTCCCTTTCTATCTGCTCTCCACTGATTTTGGCATTGAATAACAGGAGTCCGTTTACTTCAGCCTTTTGTGCCATCGATGTGTCCTCAAAGATTACTTTGAATACGTGTGCGTACTCTGTATTCTCATTTTTGTTCCAGAATTTGATAATTTCTCAAACCTTGGCCCATGGTTGGTTTCTCACAATTTCCTCCTTTATTTGCTCCTTGGAGTGTTGCCCAATCCAAGGATCTAATCTCCTGCATACGACGTTCCTGTGCGTCTGTATTTACGGCGGGATTGCTGGTTGGAGACCTATTTCGCGTAGTCTCTACTGCCTCTTGTTTCGTTATACACTCCACATCTTTTTCTTTCTCGCATATCGCCACATATCCTGTGCGGACCTCAAGAAGATAGAGTATAGCGATCTTCAGTTTCCCGAAGACCACTTCGAACACCTTCTCTCGGCTGGGCCTGCTGCTTCCACTAATGGCGCGCAGCGGGATCCGAGTGATTCAGTTGGGTCCATTTTTGCCTCGGGGGGATAACCCCTTGGTGGAATTTCCTCTTATATTTTTGCTGATGATGTTCTTTATTATTTACTTCAAGTGATTCTTTCTTCTTGTAGAATTCTAGTATTTTTCTAGAGTCCTTTATGGGGGGCAACCCCCCTCCCCACTGCAAGAGAGCTTAAGCGAACATGAGCTGCGGGATGGGATGGATGAATCATGGGTTTACCCGGGGAGGCCCCTCAGACGGGTGAATGTGGTGGACTTAATGATGGGTGCTGATCGAATCAACTACCACCACCTGCGGGTGTCGCCCCGTCTGAGGTTTAGATATCGATGATACTTCCAACTTACACATGGATGGTTGCATGTCCCCCCTGTGGTCTTGGCCAGAAACTACCTTTAGAGATTAGAGCGAACACTTTTCCAAAGCTTTCAGCATCGCCTCGTAACAGGGTGATATCTTCCGTAGAGTTCCAAAGTGGGCTAATCCTCAAACCTGCTTTCCTTTACGTCTCCAATTATGTCTATCAAAGTGGACCGACATAGTTGGGGCGAGACTAGATGAATGGCAGTTCAGTTCACTTCAGCCCCCCTGCCCGGGGAAGGGGGGGGGGGGGTGCGGGTGGCCTTAGCCAGACATGGGTCGGCTACACATGACTTCGTATAGCAAAGTTCGATGAGGATTTCTTTAATGTCTTGCCCTCGATTTTTTCTCCTTTGCAGGCTGTGACATCTCGCTGAGGGTAAAATAATTAAAGATTTCTTCCAAGTCGAATGAAAGAATAATAAAGGTGAAAGAAGATTTGGGATAGTGAGAATATAGCATGATTTTTTTATTATTAATAATTGATGGGGGGGGATGAGTGTTAATATGTGTGAGAGAGTAGAAAAATAAAAGAAAGCCAGGTTACTGGCTGATCTCTTTCTTCTAATGTTTCTTTTTTTCTTTATTATCTTCTAAATGCTTTGAGGATTCCTTCAATGGTTGCTTCTAAGTTTTTTTATGTTCTTTGTCTTTTTTTTATTATCGCTTTCAAAATCTTAATTTTGTTTCTTGAGGTACCTTTCGGTAACGTACCCTTAAGTCGATTTCAAATTTTGTATTAATACTGCTGTTCATTTTATGCTTTATGTTAGGTTGTTCTAAAATTCCTTTATTTTATGTAGTTATTTCTTAGTTCTTTGTTTTTAGGCATTCATGCCTTTGTAATAGTTTTTAGCTTGATTTCGCTATTTATTTTCGTATTGTATTGCTTTTTGTTTGGTTGTTTCGTTTCCCATAATCTTGTATCTGATTATTTCTTTGCTTTGGGGTTTTTCCACTTGCCGTTTGTAATTGTCTCAAAGATATCCTTCTTGATGATTTTGACGTCGCTGGGGAAGATCCTTATCTTGTTTTGTTCCATTAGTTTTGTATAATCCTTTCGTCATGCTCTGTCATGTAATTCCATTTGCAGGCGCCTTTTTCAATATTTTTATATATATCATTCAATTTAGTACCTTTGGGTAGGGGATAGGCCTCGTTTACAAGGACCTTAAGTTTGAAATCTCTTGCTTCGTAACGACAGCCTTCCTCTCTTTCCGTTTCGTTTTCCGTGTCGGTTCGTGTGTCCCATTCGGTTTGGTTCTCTTTAGTTGGGTGTTTTCTTGTTTTCTTTTGGCTCTTCTTTCCCTCCTTTTGTTCATTCTCTGAAGTTTCCGTTTCTTTTTCCTCTTCATTAGGTTTGTTGGTTTCAATTGTTTCCTCGTTTTCTTCCATCTTTGCTCCTATATTTAGCATGTCTTTGACCTGAAGGATTTTTCCCGCCGTTACTCCGTATACTAGTGCCGATGGGGGGGGGGGATTTCGGGGGAACCACATCTTTCTAACTCTGTTTCTCTCAAGGAGAAGATTGAGCGTTTCTTTGAAAGTCCCCGGTTGTGCGATATTTTGGACGTGGGCGTACATAATGCAAGCTTGAATATCCAGGCCCTTTCCCTCGTTCACATTGATGTTGATTTTTGGTTCTTGGGTCTCCTTTATTTCTTTTACCGTGGCTTTTGCTAGCTGGCGTAGGTTTGGTTTAGTTTAGAGTCCTTTTCTTTCTTTTGTTCCTGCTCTTTCTTGTTTATGATTTCTTTTCATTTTGGACAGTTTACTGCCATATTCCTGTGTGGCCCTTGGCAGTTCACCCACTTTTTATGGTTTCCCTGCATTCTCTAGAGGTGTGATTAGTCTTCCACATTCCGAGCATATTTTTTTATCCTTGTTCGGGCAGTTTCTTGTGACGTGTCCTCGATCGCATAGCATTGGAAACAGGTCTGAACATTGATGAATTTTTCTAAGTCGATGTTTTCTGGTGGTATCCGCATTCCGAATGCCAGAATTCCGTTGTTCGTAGCTTTATTGGCCATCTCCGATGATGTACACACTACTTTGAAACTATGAGTATGTTTGATGAATTTGATTATATCTGCAACTTTGAGGTACTTGTTTTCACTTTCCAATTCTTCTTTGGGTTCTTCTTTTGTGTGTTAACCGACATAAAGCTCAACTTTGCAGCACACAAATGAACGATTCGCCATTAATTGTGGTGGTAGTTTCGGTGATAAGCCGATTTTGCTCAGAGCTTTTAGCCCATCGGTTGCCACCATCTTTTAAACGTCGTCCTGTTTGTGGCGGAGTGCCACGTACCCGTTCGGTACTTCTATGAACTTCGTCAGCGCGATTTTCAAATCAATATATATGGTTCTGATGAGAAGTCCTCTTTCTGGTTTTGTTTTTCCTGCCTTGGTCCTTAGTGGCAGTCTTTTATATTCTAGGTTCATGTTTGTATTATGGGGTCCCTCCCCCAATTATCCAGTAGACCCGCCCTCGCTAAAATGGCTGATATGATGTGATGAATGAATGAAAGGATGGACCCGAGTTGGCTCCTCTCGAGGGATGAAAAGTGACGGACTTTTTGTTGGCTAGCGCGGAATCTTTATCGCTAGCCAAGGTGCTGCCTCCTCGAAGGAACTAAAAACCGCGGCTGCGTCCTACCCCTGCATAGGTTGCAGCCCGGCCCATTGTCCGGGGTTCCTCTGGTACGGGTATCTGGCAGTGGGCTAATCCTCAAACCTTTCTCCTCTCGTACCCCCAATTATGCATATGCTAGTGCTATGCATAGTTGGGACGAGGTCGAATATCAGCGTCCTTTAGCTAAGGCATTGGGCATGGGGGAGGGGATAGGGGATTTAGGCAGTCATGGTGAAATGTATGACGGACCTAGAAAAGTATTTCTCTCTTTTTTAGTACCCCCCTGTATGGGAGGATTTTGGGTGTGGGGGAGGAAAGGTGATCGAGACGATAGATGAAAATGAAGTTGAAAATGATGAAAATGAGATGAGCGACAGCTTCCTTCTGAATCTAGTATGCGAGTAAATATCCTCGTGTCGATTTCTTCTGAGAGTAAAACGTAAAAAATCTTCTTCGATCGAGAATGAGCTGAGTTTTTGCTGGGAGTCTGCTTTACCAAGCTTAACGTGAGTGGTCTGTCAGCGATCCAAACGGCGAATTCGAATGAAAGATGATGATGATATATTTATTGGAGAAAAAATGGGGTACAAGAGGGTATTTTCACTTTTACATCTATATACAATCTAGTTTATACAATGCAAAAGTAAATAAATATTATAGTTAATAAGTGTTAAAAAAGAAACTATAGTTGAGAAGGGAAAAGATTTATTGAGAGGCAAAGGTACACAAAAACTGAAATAGGTCCTCCTGGAATAACTAATTACGCAGGAACTCAGTTTTTTGGTAGTTTACATCATTTTTGCATTTAATTTGTACACCAGTGAAATGGTTTTATATTTACATTAATACTTGAGTTTATTATTAAAATCATTTTTTGTCGGTTTACTAATTCGCACTTTTGATTAAATTTCACATGCTAACTTTAATTATTATATCTAATTATATCTTTTAGTTATCACTGCTAACTTTATTTAGTTTTTATTTTACTATTCTTATTTGTTTTCTATATTACTATTCACACTAATATTGCTATATATTCTTCAGTTTAAAATTTATTTAATGAATTTATTTAATGTACACTTGCTTTTAAATTATTGAGTACACCGTTCCCACTTTGTTTTCGCTGAATTTATATTTCAGCTCTCTTCACTTTTGGAACTTTTATTTTGGTTTTATTCAGTATCTGAATCTTTAATTCTATTATTTTCTAGATTCACAATTCACTAGTACTTTCGTATTAATTATTAGCACTTTATACATTTCATGTTTATACACTGTTAATTATTTGAATTTTACTTTATTGTTTGTTACTTTTACTACTTTTTACCTTTACCTTACCTCTGAGGTCTTCATTCCGCACGTTATGTTCTTGTATGTTGTCCCGTTTATACCGGAATATACATTGTTCCACTGCACAGGACGCTTTCAATTTCCTTTGGAGACCACGGCCCCTAAAAGATCCACTTGAATTCCTCGCTTTTGATTCTTTGCACTACTTTCACATTATTGTTTTTCTCAGGTAGACGTCCTATAATCCAAAAAACTTTTAAGTTCACCTCTTCCCCGTCGAAAAAATGTCCTTTTCCACGACTTCGATTTTCTCCGTTAGGGGAACTCCGGGTTAACTTTGATCATCTTCCGATTCTTCGTCTGTTTGTATTTATTTTTCTTGTTCTTCTTGCTTTGCTCTTGATCTGGTGTTCTTCTTCTTTTTCGTTCTCTTTTCCTTCGGGCTATTTTTGTGTTTTCGTCGTTTTCTTTCCTTGCTTTGCCTTCTTCTTTTTCCTTTTCGTGGCTTACGTCTTCTTTTGTGTTTTTAGGTTGATGTTGATGTTCCTTGTTTGGAACCGTTACTTTTTTAATGTCCTCCGTCTGTGTGTCATCGACGAACTTGATGTTTAACACATCTTGAGATGCTGGGTTTGGCGGAAACCACAACTTCTTCTTGACTCCATTATGCTGTAGCATGTTGTTTAGCTCCTCCGGGAAGCTGCCAGAGCGCGCAAGGATCGCCAGGCGGGCGACGATGACCATTGTCATTATATCCTTGCTCTCGACCGGCATGACAAGTTTCGGAGCTACTCTTTCCGGTGTTTGCGTCTTTATTGGTGCCGATGCTGCTGTGGCGTAGGAATCTGCTCGAGCCTTTGCCTCCTTTTTCTTTTTTATCTTTTCTCGTTTCGCCCGTATCATTTCTTTGCGTAGAGGGCATCTCATGGCCAGAGCCCGATGTAGTTGGGTAGCAGTCGAATTCGAATGAAAGAAAGAGATTTTTAAGGGCTATTTATTCCGCCTAGGTTGAGCGTAACGTTAGAGGAAACGGGCTAGTCCGGCGAGTGGAATTTTAAAATAATTTTAATGTTCTATTCCAACTTGTCGCTTGAATGTTGATAAGCCGGCCATCAACAGTCAATCGACAAGCTGGAATCGAACATTATAATTATTTTAAAAATTATGTACTCACCGGACTGGCCCGTTTCTTCTAACGTTACGCTCAACCTAGGCGGAATAAATAGCCCTTAAAAATCGCTTTCTTTCATTCGAATTCGAATACTACCCAACTACACTAATATATATATATATATATATATATATATATATATATATATCAGAACAATTGTTAAATCCAATGATAGATTCCAAATATGTGAATAAAACCACTGTGGAGGAGCGTAGTAGTTTATTATCTCGAGACCAGTTTCGGCATGGAGTTTGTCATGCCAGCCTCAGTCGAACACTAAGAATACATGCAGTGACCAACAAGGACTAGCAACACAAATAAATTTAGAGGGTACTCTCAACGTAAAAATACTTACTTGTATATTACATGTCCAAGTGATGAACATAGCTAACCCTGGAAGCTATGCAACAACGGTCCACATTATGTTATGGGAAAACGGACTCAAACCGATGAAATTCACCAAAGAAGTCGACTGATTGGCCATTTTTAGAATCAATGTCACAGACAAGACAAAACATGAGTTAATCGAAGAGGAGAAAGGAAACCAACAGGCAGAAGAATCAGAAGAGGACACAATCAGTGAAGACTCAGAGACTGAAAATTCTTCCGACGACACAGAGCAAGAGTGCACACAGGTTAGTCGCAGGAAAGCCCAAAGAAAGGACAGATCTAAATCCGGAAGTAAAAGGGCTCCATCACCCAGAGATGAACTACCAGAAGGACCCTCGGATGCAGTCAACAGAGGAGGAACCCAGGAGAAACAAAAGAAAAACCAGAAAAAGGAGAAGAAACACCGATAACTTAACAGATAGAACAAACTAAACGGAGAACGAATAAACGAACGGAAATGGACAATTGGATTATGAATATTAAGAAATTAAAAATACTACAAATTAACAGATGCGGATGAAAAGACAAGGAAATTATGTACGGAAACTTATTCAGAAAAATTGACCCAGATGTTATACTAATATCAGAACATGGAAGAAACACTGAAAACGAGAAATCCTTCAGGAGAAACACACGATGGAGCGGCAATAGCTGTCAAGCAAGGATTGCAGTACAAAACAATTCAAGAATTGAAGGATGCATATTTAGCTATAGAAATTAAAATGGAATTAAGCAACATCATTGTCGCAACTGGATACCAGCCACCCAGGCGCCCTCAATTACCGATACAAAACTTCACTAAACTCTTCAACTATAGGATACCGGTCATTTTGATGGGCGATTTAAACGCCCATTGCGGGGCTTCTGGGTACAGAAATACAAACAGAGTTGGAAAAAAACTTAACATGATTATCAATAGATGTATACTGCAAAGACTGGGACCCAATTTCCCTACATACTTACGAAGAGAACACGAAATAAAACCGGACATCTGCCTGGCTAACTTCACTCTGACCTTTAACTATTTTATGGACCAGTGGATGTTCCTTGCAGGGACCACACTGCGACTCTAATGTACATAAACAAGAATCCTATACAAATCCCTTCGAAGAAATGGAAGGCATACCATAGAGCAGATTGGAATAAGTACAAAGGATTACTTCAGACCTACGTGCACAGCCCGCTCGGGGATCCCACTCTAGAGAAAATCGACGGGGAGTTGGATAGGATCAGAGAAGAAATTAAAAGGGCAGAGAAGGGGGCCGTCCCCATTAACTCATTCCAAACCATTAAACAATATAGGTGGACGCCAGAAATGGTGGCTTTGGGTGAGGAGATCGGCCGGGCGGTAGAAAATATAAGAAGAATCGAAATATCAAGGGAAGCATACAACGCACTCAAGAGACAGAAAAGAGAACTAATAGTACTAATTTATGAAAAACCTAAATAGAAATGGGATCAGCACATCGAGAAAATAGATGTGGAAACATCACCAAGGGAATTTTGAATCATATCAACAGATTAAAGACGGGGACAACAAGGGATAAAATGAAAATTAAGGATGCAGGCAACAACATTTTAGAAGATGAGAAAGAAATAGAGGCATTATTTAGAGAGCACTGGAAAAATGTATTCAAAATTAGCGAAGAAGAGAATGAAAACTATGGCATTGAATTCGAACATTAGATCGTGGGCAAACTCAATGCAGAGATCAAAATGACATACCCCTTCCACTTTGTAGAGGAAAGGAGAAACAACAACGACGGAATAGACGCAATCATTACATCTGAGAAATTAAAAAAAACCATAAAGAACTTTCGACAGAGAATGCCAGGCAGATCGGGACTCACCAGATTAAATTACATCGAAGCCTCCCCCCGCCCTCCCGAACATACTGAAGGGAGTGCGAAACGTTTTCAATGCATGCTTGAGCACGGGATAGTTTCCTGATGAATTGAAAGTGGCGAAGATGATATTCATACCCAAGGCGGGAAGACCCCCAGATCAAGTGGATAACAGCCACCCCGTCTCACTGCTAGATTTCATCGTTAAGTTATTGGAAAAAATAATAAATAATAGACTGTCGAAATTCCTCGATGATAATGGCTGAAGAAACAGCTGCCAATTTGGTTTCAGGAAAAACAGAAGCACGGAGATGGCCCTTGGAGTCATCCTTGAAAAGATTGCGAAAGCAAAGAAAGAAAAAAATGAGCGTAGACATCGTATGCCGAGACGTGTCCAAGGCATTCGAAAAAGTATGACAGAGGGGTAGACAACTCAAGTTACTCAGATTGGGAATGAACAACAAGATCGAAAGGATTTTATGTGATTATGTAATGGAGAGACGTGCTTATGGAAAAATAGGACGACATCAGGGAGAAATATTTAAGCAAGCTGCGGGTGTGCCAAAAGGCGGATGTTTGAGTCCGTCTCTCTATTCAATCTACACAGCAGACATACCACAACCAAAAAATGAAGGCTGCTTGAACATCCAATTTGCCGATGCAGTCACTCAAATCATAGTTTGCCCCTACAAGAACGGCCCAATGCAAGCTAGGATGACTGCAGAAGAGATAAGAAGCATTAATAGATACGAAGAAAAATGGAAAGTTAAAACCAACAGGCATAAATTTAAAATGGTACCCGTGTACAAGAAGAGCATCTGAGATGTATATATAGAAGGACAGCGCTACAGATACGTCAAAGAATGTAAGGTGCTTGGACTAACAATAACGAAATCAGGTTATAAAAAGCACGTAACTCAGAGGGTAAATCGAGGGAAGAGCGGCCTGGCATTACTGTACAAGTTAATTAACCTAAGCATGAAAAACAAAAGAAAAATATATCAAGCCATAGTACAGTCCGCGATTATTTATCCAACCATCGCGATGTACACGATCTCAAGAAATAACCTATTAAGACTCCACAAAGTCCAAAACAAAGCTATATACTTAATAAAAAACACCAGAAAAGGAGAAAGAAGAAGACTACGAGACCTGCACAGGAAGGCAAGGCTAAAGCCACTTAACAGAAAAATTGCAAAAAGAGCAAGGAATGTCTTAGAAAAGACACAAAATATAGTAGGAGTTGAATTAACCAACCAAATTGCCCAAAGAGAATGTTTGAGATCACGCAGATAATTCCCAAGTTTCCCAAGGATAGATTTGGGAGGAGAAGAAGACGAAGAAGAAATCTACACCTAAAGAAAGAGATTAATACTCGACGACGATTAACAGTAATTAATTAACCGAAACAACACCAGAGAATAGCATATAGTCAATTATAACTAGGATAGGAATACGTAAGAATAGATAGAGAGATAGAAACCTACACCAGTTTTTAGTAAGAATATTTACTAATGCTGGTTCGAACGCCTCATAAATACCAATACTACTTTATAACTTTATCACGCTAGCATTACTACATAAAATAAATAGAGATAAGCTTGACCTCCAGGCAATTAGAATCTCTTTGTAAACCTCTTACTTCCTTCAGCATCTATTCGTTTTTTACTATCACATTCGCACACGGGACTCACAGTGACACCTGGGACAGGGGTCACGATAAACTTCAAGGTTATAGTTAGAGACAAGCGACACATCGTGGCTCGGATTCCACGTTAAGCTGTAGGTCCCATGACTAACTAGGTCCACTTTTGTCTCCTTCTATTTTCTTCGCTGTACTATCATAAAACCTTCTTCTTCCTCTCCCTCCCACTCCTAACCGCCGTAATCACAGTGCTTGGAGCCTACTTTGGCTCTAGACAGTGTGACTATGGGGGTCTATAAAGGAGTACCGGGCCTCCCCTTTCTCCCTCCTTGGCAGCTCCATGAGCGCCAAGGGGGGCGGAACGAGGGTCTGCTCACGACCAACAATGAGCTACCTCAACGGTAAAGAAGGCCAAACCAAGGAAAAACACCAAATCACGCAGCCTCATCAATAAAGAAGACATCCGTCTGAAGATGCCTTAAGAAAGTCGAAAGCTCATGGCCAAAACTCAAATTAGTTGTAAAAAATAAAATGCATTCGCCAGTTGGAACGTTCCAATATAAAATTGATAAAATCAAAATACAACCTGGTCTTTAACAAAACATGTATAGATGAGAAGATGCTTCCAAAATACACCGATATATATATATATATATATATATATATATATATATATATATATATATATATATATATATATATATATATATATATATATATATATATATATATGTATGAATATGTACCCCGGAAGGAAACTGAATAAAAGGCGGATGGAGTTAGTACTTTCATCTATTCGACATTTTCAAACTCACAATGGTAAGAAAAATAAAACATACAGTATTTATACTAAGCGCGTTTTCCTATGAGGTCAACATTTTAATGCTATCAGATAAGTCGGATTTTCGAAAAAGTTATCAAATTGGATCTAGCGAAAGCAGCCCGGGGCTAATGTTGAGATTACTCTCCTTTGTGTAGGTGAATAAAAATTTTAAAAAATGAATGTATAAACTAAAATAAATACTAATCTGAATCAAAGGGGTAACAATTTAAATGGTTTAAGATGATGAAAGTCACATAAAGGGATAAATTAAAAGAAAAATTCAAGTGTTTAAAAATATTAACTAAACAATTAAGAATGAAGTGATTACCAAACGGAGTTGTAGATAGAGCACTTCATTCTTAATTGTTTAGTTAATATTTAAAAACACTTGAATTTTTCTTTTACTTTATACCTTTATTTGAATTCCACCATCTTAAACTATTTAAATTGTTACCCCTTTGATTCAGATTAGTATTTATTTTAGTTTATACATTCAGTTTTTAAAATTTTTACTCACAGTTTTCTTAGTTTATTTGAATTGATTTATTAATTTATATTTTTAATTGCCTTTTTGCCTTTTAGTTTTTCCATAAAATAGTTTAGTAATCTTTGGATTCATTTTTGGTGCTATGTTATTTCTTTCTTTTTTTGAATTGCTTTTTATCAATCTATTTGTTTATGTCTTTTTGTGTATCTTTTAATTTATTTAGTTGTATACTCTTAATATTTTTTATAGGAAAAATAGCACAACTTTCTTATTCCATTTAAACCTTTAAATAATTTTTTTTTTACAATTTTAATCTTAGGACCTGAAGATGGGCATGTCGCCCGAAACGTTGTTTCCAAATTGAAATAAATATATGTACTTGAGCATCTTCTGTGCCCTTGCCTTCGCTGTGAAATTAAAAATCAGCCTGGTTAGCAGCAATACTTACGAATATATATATATATATATATATATATATATATATATATATATATATATATATATATATATATATATATATATATATATATATATATATATAAACATATACTATACACTGTTAGACAAAAGTATAAGGCACCCCTCATAAAATTAATCAAACTTTTTAGAATTTATCACATTTTTCATAAATATATATGATAATTGTATTTTGTTAATGTTTGAATATTTTGTTAATACTCGTATGTTTTGAATTTCTTAGAATTTTACTAAATGTATGTAATTAATATAATGGTATGTTTGCTAGAATCCTAATTTAACCAATGTTTCAACTTGAATTTATAACTATTTTGTATTGAATGTCGTTCTATATAAGTAACATGACTAAAAATAAAGAACTTAGAGAAGCACCGAGAGCACAAATCCATAGCCAAGATTACAAGTAGAAATTGTTTAAAAAATAAAATATTCATGATTTTGTGTCCAAATCAGCATAAAACGATGTAAAGAGACCAAGAGTTTTGGATCAAGGAATAGAAGTGGCAAAAAACAGTTAGAAGAGAACTAAAAGATTAAATGAATAAAGGTTTACCAGGCGAGAAAGAAGGTAAATATCACAAAATATCACTCGTCAGCACCAACTCATCTGACTATATATATATATATATATATAAATATATATATATATATATATATATATATATATATATATATATATATATATATAGTCATATAAGTTGCTGCTGACGAGTCTGATCTTCAATTTCACGGCGAAAGTAAGGAGACATAAGAGGCTGAGGTACATGTGATCTATTTAGTATTAAGGAACAACGTTTCGGGCGTATCACCCATCTTCAGGTTCTAAAATCATAAAATAATAAAGCATGGTTAGATATGAATAAATTGTATTATCACAAAACTTATTACGAAGTTAGAAATTCTGCTAAAACTATAAGTTGAAATATTTTCCTAGGGGAGGGGCATTAAAAAAAAATTAAAGGCTAAAGTAGTGGAATTTCATTAAAGTAGAAAAATTAAGACGAGTAAAAATATAAAACTCCAAAATTATGAAAAAACTAACATTATAAAAAAACAATTAAAATCTTATTAAGAATTTAATATGCTAAAGTAAAAGATCCATATGGTGAAAAATGACGATATAAAGTACAAAAGGTTAAGAAAACTATAAAGGACTAGAACTAATTTAAACTTGCAATATTAAAAATAATCAAGTTAAGACCATGTAGATAAATAAAAAATTAAAAAATAACTCAGGGATTTACACGCGGTTTACGTTATATTGCTGTTTAAGCGAGGCGTTAAGGAACATTGGTTCATAGTATAAGTTCGGGAAGATTTCCCATAGTTCACCCTCTTACAAACATATGAGTCACTGAACTTGATTTATAAACCAGACTTGTCAGTCAGACTTCGGATAAGTATGCCGATAAAGGAGCCAGCCTATAAACGTGAATTTTTATTCACTTTTTCCTACGGGGATTTCAAGAAAGAGATTTATAGAGCATTGAATATTCGACATATGTCGAACTAATCTTCACCCAAACCCCTTTCACCGGGGTAAGGGAGTTGAAATGAACTGAACTGCCATTCATCTAGGTCTCGTTCCAACTATGTCGTTCACTGTAATAGACATAATTGGGGGCGCCGAGGAGAGCAGCTTTAAGGAGTAGCCCTCTACACTGGGAGCCCAGCGATGACCATAGAGGGAAGTAACACCCGTCTCTTTGTATGCAGGCTGCAGTTCTGATACCCAAACCCTCGAGGGGTGCACCCACGGTTAGCGAA
Source organism: Ceratothoa steindachneri (assembly GCA_963969495.1). NCBI lineage: Eukaryota > Metazoa > Arthropoda > Malacostraca > Isopoda > Cymothoidae > Ceratothoa > Ceratothoa steindachneri. The sequence continues at coordinate 347,739 of OZ018335.1, read as the reverse complement.
GGTTGATTCCGCGCTTACCAACAAAATGTCCACCATACAATCACACCTCGTGAGGCCCCTCCTGGGGCCTCATCATTTCCTTTCCCCATCCGGCAGTTCACGCTCTTGGAAGCTCGCTTACAACGGAGAGGGAGTTGCCCCCTCAAGAGCTCTATTTTCAAAGAAAAGAATTCGTACCCACAGAAGAAGACACAAGGATTTGGTATGTAGTACCAGTAAATACTACGAAGAAGTAGCAACTCTACAGTGGTTAACCGCCCCTCGGACAAGATGGCTCAAGCTGGGACCACCCAGGTCCCGCTGCACACCATCAGTGGTCACATAGACCGGGCAGAGACAAAGTCTTTGAGGTCGTCTATGGGCGACTTAAAATATCCATGCACTGGCTACTAGAGGTCCCCACGGGATATCTCGCTATATGCGAAGCGGAAAAAAATGTGGAGGCCATGATGAAAGAAGCAGCGGTCGAGGTCCTTCGCGAGCTTGGCCTGCAACCAGCCAGATCCACAGCACAGGAGGGCAATCTGCAGGAGGTTAGCCCCTGGATTAGGGAGTATTCTAAAGATGAAATCAAAGAAGAGATTATGAAGAACCATCAATGGGCGAAGGTCACGGAGATTGTCAAATTCAAGAACAAAAGGGACAACTCGGACTATACCCACGTTTTTAAAATCATCTTTGGAGACACATCCATGGCCAAGAAAGGGAAGGAGTCTGGGCTCCTGCTTTTTTAACGCCAGGATCAGCGGGAAGCAGATCGAGAAGGAGGAGTACCATCCTATCCAATTCTGCTTCCGCTGCTACAAAATGGAGGCGAATTTCAGGCGCCCCAAGAGGTATGCTCAAAGTGTAGACGAACTGCCAGAGTTCTTGCGAGAAGTGCGCGAACTGCGGGCAAAGCCACCGATCTATGGCAATGGCCTGCCCCATGAAAAAAGAATTACTCAGGAGAAAACAACAACAAAGTAAAGAAGAGGCAACCCCAAAAGCTAATACAACTTACACTCAGGTCGCAAAGGCAGCTTACTCCGAGACAGAGATTAAGAAAACTTACCTCAAAATACAAAATGAAGAGTCTACAAAAGTTTTGACGTGCATCTTGTATGCCCACGTTAGAAATAAGACAGCCAAGGAAATTTGCAAAGGAATTAAACCGGATGCTCGCCAAAGACGGCATGAACCAGATGTGGTTCCCGGACTATCGTACATCGGGGGATGTCCTTCAAATACAAATGGTCCCAAAACAAATGTCAGAACAGGCTCAGGAAGAGAAAAAACAGGAGGAGAAACCTAAGGAGCCAAATAAAAGACTTGATCCGAGAATAGAGGCAAGAAAGTAAAGGGAGGCTGCGCCGAGGTTGGCAAACACGCCCAAAGCAAAGAATTAGAACCAAAAGGAGAAGAAAGAAACGGAAACTTTAGATTCCACAGACACCTTGGACTCTTCGGACTCAGAGGTCATGCCCAAAGATGGACACCGGGAAAAAAGAAAACGGGAAGTCAAGAGACCTCTAGATGCTGACGAGATTAACCTTTCAATTTACGCATTAGAGCAGTTTCCCTTCCCAAAAGACATGGGTGCGAACAAAATATTCGTCGGCATCAAAAAGAAATACTATAATGGGAGTTCGATGCACAGTGCGAAGAAGAAATAGTCAAGGAGGCCCTCTTCAATCATAATGTTAAAATATGCAGAAAAACATTTGAAAAGCTTACCACGGCAGAGTTCAAGAAGAAAAGGAACGGGAAAAAGCGTCCCACCACCATGAAACAAATGTTAAAATATGCAGAAAAACATTTGAAGAGCTTACCACGGCAGAGTTCAAGAAGAAAAGGAACGGGAAAAAGCGTCCCACCACCATGAAACACTAAGAGTCAGGAAAAAAGAATAGAGAACCCGAACAACAGATTGAAAATTATGACGCTCAACGTAAATAGATGGGAGGGAAAAACAACCGCGTATGGGAACATATTCCGCGTGCTCGACCCCGCCATCATCATAATTACAGAGTACGGTATCGACAAATAAAGATACCTGGCTACAGAGTTGTCACAAAGAATCATTCTCAAGAGAGGTTTGGCGGTGCTGCCGTTGCAATCAAAAGGAATCTCTCGTTCAGGCACTTTACAGAACTGGATGAGTCATTCGTGGCGATAAAACTGCCCACATTAGTGGGCAACCTCCTGATAGCGGCGGCTAATCACCCTCCTCGAAGAGCGGACCAACTCCTCAACATCTTATACACCGTGTTCGGCCACGGCAGAATGGCCTTCCTTGTGGGCGAAATAACGCCAGGGCCGAACGGCTGGCTATGGAAATACGAACAACAGAGGCCATAACTTGGAAATGATTATGCGACGGAAGAACATCCAGAGGATAGGATCGGATTCTCCGACCTATATCACTTATCGCAGTAACAAAGCCCGACATAATCATGACAAGTGACGGCTTCCCATTCAACTACCATAGCGAGCCACGCCCAACAGTTCCCAGTGACCATATAGAAATCTTGACCACCATCTCACTAACTCCGATTCAGCTTCCGGTCCCTCTGCGCAAAAGCTACGCTTTGGCCAACTGGAAACGCTACAGAGACATCCTTGGCGGATTCGAACCAGCTGACCTAAGCGAAGCAACTCTAGAGAAGATGGACGGGGAGCTGGAGAGGATAACAGCCGTCATCACCGAGGCTGACCGTAAGTGTGTACCTATGACACGAACAAAACTATTCCACAACCCAGATGAACCGAGGAGATGAAAGAGATCGCTAGGGAGCACAGGGAAGTATAGGAGAAATCAGAAGAGCAGGTGCGAATCACGAATGAAGCACGCGGCTATGACACTTGGGTGATGAGCTAAAGCTGGTTATTAACCAATAACAGGCTGAAATCTGGGACATCCTAATAGCCAGGGTAGACAGCGAGGTGACCCCGATAAATTCTGGCGACTAGTAAGGAAATTAAAAATGCTATCAAGTAGCGAAAAGACCCAGATTAAGGAGAGCACTCACTACTTGGAGCTCCGGCGGTCCTGGAGGAAAGATTCCACACGTTAGGAAGGAAATTTTCTCAAAAGCACCTGAGGACGATGTGGAATTCGACCAGGAATTCGAAGACCATCTGATTGAAGATCAAAATCAGATTATATATCGAACACACCCATGAGCCTACGTCGACGAAGTAAGGGAGATGGTTGGCCATGTCTGACAATTAACAACCGAAGAGGTCATGGCAACCGTAAAAACCTTTGAACAAATGGCACCAGGCTGGACGGACATCATTATAAACAACTTAGTACATGGCCCCCGGCAGATCATTCAGGAAATTACGAACATTTACGACGCTTTCCTGAATACAGGCTACTTCCCCGACAGTCTAAAAATGGCCAAAATCATTTATATATCCAAAGAAAAGAAGCCTCCTCGATTAACTGGTAGATTACAGTCCAATATCCCTCCTCGAGTTCATAGACAAAGTCTACGAGAAGATTCTAGCAAACAGGCTACAAGATCAGCTAACAAAGCTGGAAGCCCACAATCCTCAGCAACACAGGTTCAGCAAGAGAAGTGGGTTGATACAGCCTTCACCCTTCTCACTAAAAAACTCACCCGCTGTAAAGCTGAAGGGAAATACGTAGACGTGGTGATGCGAGATGTTCAAAAGGCCTTCGATAAGGTTTAGCTGAGAAGTTTCCAATACAAGATTTTGGGCCTCCAGCTAAACCGGATCCTGGAAAGGGTCCTCTGTGATTGTATAATGGAGAGAAAAGCCTAAATCTCGATCGAGGTCTACAGAGGGCCCGATTCGAACTTGAGGCGGGTGTTCCACAAGGTAGCTGTCTGAGTCCGCTGTTGTACCTTGTGTACACATTGGGCTTACTTGCTCCAATCAGGGAGGATTTGATGGACCTGCAGTTTGCAGACGACGTCACTCAGATCATCCCCAGTTCCTATAGGAACGCTGGAGTTCAAGAAAGGGAGACAGTTGCCGAAATCAAAAACATCAATCGTTTCGAAAAAAGGTGGGAAATCAAGACCCCCCACCGAAATTTTCAGATCCTTCCACTGAACCGCCGGAAACGAGATGACGTCATAGTCGAAGATGAATTTTATCCGTACTCCGACGAGGGTATAGTCCTGGGTCTGCGCATCACCTCAACAGGTCATACGGCGCATATCAACAACCGAATCTTCCTAGCCAAAAGAAAGCTTGGAAACATATACAGGTTCAGAAGCCTCAGCGCCAACAAAATCAAAGACTGTGCACTGCCTTGGGGCGCACAACACTGATGTACCCAGCAATGGTAATGCAGACAGCTAGTTCAACCTCTCACAGACAAATGCAGAGAGTCCCGAACAGAGCTACCCTGCTGATAGCTGGCGCGCGAGAATGGACCGATTCGGCAGACGGAACTGCAAGTAAGAACAGGACTTAAGCCACTGAATATGGTCATCCAAAGGTTAGGGAGAAAGACCTGAGTAAAGGTAGATAACAAAATACTCCCACATATAGACGCAAATCTGAATATACCACAACCCCTAATTGGACGTGTCGCCAGGAGAGCCCTATTCCCATGCAGAAGCCTGTGCTCCCGGGATAATTAAGCCGAGATATACACCTAACCAGGACAAAATGATCCTACTTACCAACAAAGATTTACCTAAATGACTCCACGATATGAGACAACTAATCAAAAAGAGAGAAATGAAAAAAACAAAAGGCGAAGTGCCCAAATGAAAAATACCAAGCAAATAAATAAATCAAAAGAGGCGAAAGGCCCCCAAATTAACACCAAATGAAAACAAAAAGAAATAATTAAAAAGAGGTGAAGTGCCAAACATAATCAAGAAAAAATAAGTAAATAACTAAAGAAATCATTAAATACAATATTAAACAAAAAATAAGATAGCAAAAAGAGGAAAGGGCCCACAAGCAGGCGAAACAAGAAGAAAACTAAACCCAATTAAAAAATAAAAATGAAAGCCTCACGAGTTAGCAGATACGTATTTGAAAGGCCTGAATGCCTAAAGACGGAGTATTATATAGTAGGCCAGCAGGAGTTCGAAGGCCAGTTGATTGAAGATTTGAATCAAAGAATACCTTGAACGCACCCACAGCCCTATGACGACGAAGGGAGGGAGATGGGTGGCCATGGCTGACCATTAACAACCGAAGAGGTCATGGCAACCGTAAAAACCTTTGAACAAATGGCACCAGGCTGGACGGACATCATTATAAACAACTTAGTACATGGCCCCCGGCAGATCATTCAGGGAATTACGAACATTTACGACGCTTCCCTGAATACAGGCTACTTCCCCGACGGTCTACAAATGCTCAAAATCATTTATATACCCAAAGAAAAGAAGCCCCCTCGATTAACTGGTGGATTACAGTCCAATATCCCTCTTCGAGTTCATAGACAAAGTCTACAAGAAGCATCTAGCAAACAGGCTACAAGATCAGCTAACAAAGCTGGAAGCCCACAATCCTCAGCAACACGGTTCCGCAAGAGAAGTGGGTTGATACAGCCCTCACCCTTCTCACTAAAAAACTCACCCGCTGTAAAGCTGAAGGAAAATACGTAGACGTGGTGATGCGAGATGTTCAAAAGGCCTTCGATAAGGTTTAGCTGAGAAGTTTCCAATACAAGATCTTGGGCCTCCAGCTAAACCGGATCCTGGAAAGGGTCCTCTGTGATTATATAATGGAGAGGAAAGCCCAAATCTCGATCGAGGTCTACAGAGGGCCCGAATTGAACTTGAGGCGGGTGTTCCACAAGGTAGCTGTCTGAGTCTACTGTTGTACCTAGTGTGCACATTGGACCTATCTGCTCCAGTTGGGAAGGATGTAATGTATCTGCAGTTTGCAGATGACATCTCTCAAATCATCTCAAGTGCTTATAAGAACGCTGTAGTTCAAGCAAGAGAAACAGCTACCGAAATCGAAAACATCAATCGATACGAAAGAAAGTGAAAGATTAAAACCAACCGCCGAAAGTTCCAAATTCTTCCAGTAAACCACCGGAAAATTGACGATGTCATAGTAAATGATGTAGTTTACCTTTACACCAACGAAGGTAAAGTCCTAGATCTGAGCATCAGCTCAACCGGATATAAGGCGCACATTAAAAACAGAATCTCCCTAGGCAAGAGAGATCTTGGGAAATTATATAGGTTCAAAAGCCTCAGCGAAAATGACATCAAAAAGCTGTACAATGCTCTGATACGCTCAACATTGGTATACCGAGTAGTGGTCATGCAGGCCGCTAGTTCTACCTCTCTCAGGCAAATGCAGAGAGTGCAGAAGAAAACAACCCTGCTGGTAGCTGGAGCGTACAGATTCGACCATATTCGTCAGACAGAACTGCACGCAAAAGAAGGACTGAAGCCATTGAATATGGAACTCCAAAGGCTAGGGACAAAATCGAAGAAGAAATACTCCCAAACATGGACACCGACAGACATTCCAAGAATTCAAATTGGACGCGCCACCAGGACAGCCCTATCCCCGAGTGGACGAAAATGCTCCCGAGACAACTCAAATGGAATATTCACCTGATCACGACCAACAAATAACAATAACATATAAAGAAGAGACCAAAATTAAATACTAGACACCAACAATAAAGAAAATGAACAATAATATTTAAAAGAGGCGAAGTGCTCACGACAATAAAAATTAAACAAAAACAAAAATGAAAAACAAATAATAAAAGAAGAAAAGAGGCAAAATTCCTACAAATCGGTACGATAAATAAATATAAATCAAATGAAACACAAAATCGAAACCTAAGTAAATAGCATATACTATAATTGAAAGGCTTGAATGCCATGACGGCGGAAATAGAAAAAGTTCATTTATATAAAAAACAAAAAACAAATAGAAAATAAAAATAAATAAAACAAAAACAATATAAATAAAAATAAAATTTTCTAAAAAAATAAAAATAAACAACGAGAGAGAGAAAAAAATAAACAAAAAACTGCAACAATGGTCGCAAAGTGGCTAAGCCCACCACCAGTAAAACACTGATGGTATAGAAAAGAAAACAAAAGAGAGTAAGTAAAAGAAAAGAGAACAACTTAAGGATTCCCTCTACACCAGGGCAATACTCAACTTCTATTTTACTATATTTATCTAATACACACTTCAACACTTTATTCATCTCATCTCATTTCATCATCATTTTCATTATTGACTGCTCAGACCACCATTAAAGAAACAATGCAAATTCAGAGGAAAGGTGCCACTTGATAAAGGAGGTGCAGGAAAAGGTAGCGAGGTAAAAAACGTGAAATCTTTTCCACTTTTCCCAACTTAGAATTAACAAAGAATAATACATTTGGAGCATGTGAATTGGCGACACATCAACATTTTAGTTATTTATTATTCGACTCCTCGGAACTTTTGGACGAACTGTGAACACCGTTAACTAAAGATGACAGTCTAACGGTGAATTTTTATTCACACTCTAGAAAGAAAGAATATTACAATTTTATTCGTACGGAGAGAGTTGATACAATTTTATTCGTTAAGAAAGAGACACTGCTAGAATTTTTAGTTAATTAATAAACAAAGTTTAATATTTCATTGCTCCTTTCACAATACATTGATTTTCAATTTTATGAAATGTTACTTTGGTTCACTGAGAAACAATCATAGAATTTCATAAGACTTCAAAATGCTCGTCTTTGAGGTAGTTTTGAGTCAGATGTGATTCTATAATGTAGTTCCAGCACCAGAGGAGTTTCCCCGAAAACATGGAGTGGGTTTACATATAAATAAATATATCTACGTACAAATTTTCACTGTATACTAAATATTCAGAGGTTATTTAAAGCGTTTGGTTGCAGGAACTGCAGCGCTTAACTGCGAACAAAACTATGTTTGCGTGCGTGTGTGCGCGCCACAACTTTATTATGCCGGCGACTCGACTCATAGATCGGGGAACATTCGAAAGAAAAGATCAAGGAGGAAATACAGCTTCAACAAACCTGGACCAAGGTAGCCGAAGTGATCAAGTTTAAGAACAAAAGGGACAACAGCGACTACATTCACGTGTTCAAGGTAGTCTTTGCTGAAACCACTATTGCCCAAAAGTCAAAAGAACATGGTCTACTCATGTTCATTGCCAAAGTTAGTGGGGACCAGATCGAGAAAGGAGAGTTCACTCCAGTTCAGTTCTGTTTTAGGTGCTATAAAATGGAGGAACACGCGACTAAGGACTGCAAAAAGCGACTGGAAACTTGCTCCAAATGCAGCAAAAAGGGACACAATTGGAGGATATGCACGAATAATTACGAAAAGTGCGTTAACTGTGGGCAGAGACACAGGTCAATGGCCATGACCTGCCCTGTCAAAAAAGAAGTTATAAAAAGGAAATATGAAACGAAGAAACAAGACGAAACGCGTAGAGCAAACACAACCTACGCTCAAGCAGCAAAAGTGGCTCTCTCAGAAGTGGACACAAAAAAATATACCTTAAGCTGCAGAATGAGAATTAAACAAATATTATGACGTACATCCTTCACGCGCACGTCATGAATCTCACGCGCCCTGGCATGTTCACTAAAGAGCTAAACCAAATGCTCACCAAAAACGGTATGGACTAAATGTGGTTCCCGGACAACCTTTTCCCCTCTCTGAGGATGTCCTGTAATTGCAGATGGTCCCAAACCGACAAATAAATGGACAAGACAAGTCCAAAATGGAAAACAAGAAAGAGAAGAAACAAGCAGTCGAAGTGAAAACTCTTGCCCCTAAACAGAGACACCGAAGACCCACAAACTAAGAAGGCCAAGGGAAAGAAACGGAAAAACAAAAGATTGCGTGCGGGTAATATCAATCTTAAAATTTGCGCATACGACCAGTTTCCCTTTCCCTAAGAAATGGAACCCAGGGAAATATTCCATGGAATTAAAGCAAAAGTGTTCAAATGGGAATACGACTTTGAAGTCGACGCTGAAACGGTAGAAGAAGCTCTGCTCTACCAGAATGTGACCCTACATCACAACACCTGCGAGCAGATTTCTAACGCCGAGTTCAGAAAGAAAAGAAACGGGAGGAAGAAGAACGTAACCTAGAAACATTAAAGAGACAACATGGAAAGAGTAAGCAATAGAATGAGGGTGCTGACACTAACGTAAACGGATAAGAGGGGAAAGCAACAGCATATGGAACCATATTCCGGGTGCTTGACCCTGACATCATTCTTATAACAGAGCACAGCATTGACACTACATCTGGTCAAATTAAAATACCGGACTACAGAGGGGTCATGAAGAATCATTCTCAGGAAAGGTTTGATGGTGCTGAAATAGCTATCCCCTCGGGTGTCTCGGGAGCGGGAGGGGAAAAATGTTACCCTCGGCTTTTTACAAATAACTCGCATATACCACTCGGGTGCTTTATGAAGGCCGAGGCCATCGAGGCGACCCTCGGTCTTATAAGACTAAAAGAGGAGTACCGTCCGACCTTAGCCACGACCGTCTTACTACTCTTGATATAAGGTTCCCCCCTCGACGCCCCTCGCCTAAGATGCGGCGAGCGTCGGCTTTTTAAATATAATATCGCATTTATACTACATTCTATAGGGTTAAGAGGAGAAATGTGAATCCCGGATTTATACAAATATCTCTGATATACCCCTCGGGTGTCTCGGGAGCGGGAGGGGAAAAATGTTACCCTCGGCTTTTTACAAATAACTCGCATATAAAACTCGGGTGCTTTAGGAAGACCGAGGCCATCGAGGCGACCCTCGGCCTTATAAGACTAAAGGGGAAGTACCGCCGACCTTAGCCCCGACCGTCTTACTACTCTTTATATCCCGTTCCCCCCTCGACGCCCCTTACCTAAGATGCGGTGAGCATCAGCTTTTTTAATAAAATATCACGGTTATACCCCGTTTCATAGGGCGAGAGGAGAAATGTGAAGCTCGGCTTTGTACAAATATCTCAGATGCACCCCTCGTGTGCCTAGGGAGCGGGAGGGAAAAAATGTTACCCCTCGGCTTTTTACAAATAACTCGCATATACCCCTCGGGTGCTTTAGGAAGTCCATGGCCATCGAGGCGCCCCTTTGCCTTTTTAGACAAAAGGGGGAGTACCGTCCGACCTTAGCCTCGACCGTCTTACTACTCTTTATATCCCGTTCCCCCTCGACGCCCCTCGCCTAAGATGCGGCGAGCGTCGGCTTTTTAAATATAATATTGCAGTTATACCCTATTCCATAGGGCGAGAGGAGAAATGTGAAAGTCGGCTCTATACAAATATCTCAGATATACCCCTCGGGTGTCTCGGGAGCGGGAGGGGATAAATGTTACCCTCGGCTTTTTACAAATAACTCGCATATACCCCTCGGGTGCTTTAGAAAGACCAAGGCCATCGAGGCGAACCTCGACCTTATAAGACTAAAAGGGAAGTACCGCCGACCTTAGCCTCGACTGTGTTACTACTCTTTATATCCCGTTCCCCCCTCGACGCGCCTCGCCTAAGATGGGGCGAGGGTCGGCTTTTTAAATATAATATCGCAGTTATACCCCATTCTATAGGGTTATATGGAGAAATGTGAAGCTCGGCTTTATACAAATATCTCAGATATCCTCCTCGGGTGTCTCGGGAGCGGGAGGGGAAAAATGTTACCCTCGGCTTTTTACAAATAACTCGCATATACCACTCGGGTGCTTTAGGAAGACCGAGGCCATCGAGGCGACCCTCGTCCCTATAAGTCTATAGGGGAAGTACCGCCGACCTTAGCCTCGACCGTGTTACTACTCTTTATATCCCGTTCCCCCCTCGACGCCCCTCGCCTAAGATGCGGCGAGCGTCGGCTTTTTAAATAAAATATCGCAGTTATACCCCATTCCATAGGGTTAAGAGGAGAAATGTGAAGCTCCGCTATATTCAAATATCTCAGATATACCCCTCGGGTGTCTCGGGAGCGGGAGGGGAAAAATGCTACCCTCGGCTTTTTACAAATAACCCGCATATACCACTCGGGTGCTTTAGGAAGACCGAGGTCATCGAGGTGACCCTCGGTCTTATAAGACTAAAGAGGAAGTACCGCCGACTTTAGCCTCGACCGTCTTACTACTCTTTATATCCCGTTCCCCCCTCGACGCTTCTTGCCTAAGATGCGGCGAGCGTCGGCTTTTTAAATAAAATATCGCAGTTATACCCCATTTCAAAGGGTGAGAGGAGAAATGTGAAGCTCGGCTTTATACAAATATCTCAGATATACCCCTCGGGTGCCTCGGCAGCAGGAGGGGAAAAATGTTACCCTCGGATTTTTACAAATAAATATCATATAGCCCTCGGGTGCTTTAGGAAGACCGAGGTATATCGAGGCGACCTTCTGCCTTATAAGACTAAAGGGGGAGTCCTGTCCGACCTTAGCCCCGACCGTCAAACTACTCTTTATATCCCGTTTCCCCCCCGACGCCCCTCGCCTAAGATGCGGTGAGCGTCGGCTTTTTAAATAAACATCGCAGTTATACCCCGTTCCAAAGGGCGAGAGGAGAAATGTGAAGCTCAGCTTTGTACAAAGAACTCAGATATACCCCTCGTGTGCCTGGGGAGCGGCAGGGGAAAAATGTTACCCCTCGGGTTTTTACAAATAACTCGCATATACCCCTCGGGTGCTATACAATGGCCGAGGCCATCGAGGCGACCCTCGGCCTTACACGAATAAAGGGGAAGTTCCGCCGACCTTAGCCTCGACCGTGTTACTACTCTTTATATCCCGTTCCACCCTCGACGCCCCTCGCCTAATATGCGGCGAGCGTCGGCTTTTTAAATAAAATTTTGCAGTAATACCCCATTCCATAGGGCGAGAAGAGAAATGTGAAGCTCGGCTTTATACAAATATCTCAGATATACCCCTCGGGTGTCTCGGGAGCGGGAGGGGAAAAATGTTACCCTCGGCTTTTTACGAATAACTCGCATATACCACTTGGGTGCTTTATGTAGGCCGAGGCCATCGAGGAGACCCTTGGCCTTATAAGACTAAAAGAGGAGTACCGTCCGACCTTAGCCACGACCCTCTTACTACTCTTGATATAAGATTCCCCCCTCGACGCCCCTCGCCTAAGATGCGGCGAGCGTCGGCTTTTTAAATATAATATCGCATTTATACTACATTCCGTAGGGTTAAGAGGAGAAATGTGAATCCCGGCTTTATACAAATATCTCGGATATACCCCTCGGGTGTCTCGGGACCGGGAGGGGAAAAATGTTACCCTCGGCTTTTTACAAATAACTCGCATATACCACTCGAGTGCATTAGGAAGACCGAGGCCATCGAGGCGACCCTCGGCCTTATAAGACTAAAAGGGGAGAACCGTCCGCTTTTAGCCCCGACCGTCTTACTACTCTTGATATACCGTTCCCCCCTCGACGCCCTTCGCCTAAGATGCGGCGAGCGTCGGCTTTTCAAATATAATATCGCCGTTATAGCCCATTCCATAGGGTTAAGAGGAGAAATGTGAAGCTTGGCTTTATACAAATATCTCTGATATACCCCTCAGGTGTCTCGGGAGCGGGAGGGGAAAAATGTTACCCTCGGGTTTTACAAATAACTCGCATATACCACTCGGGTGCTTTAGGAAGAAGGAGGCCATCGAGGCAACCCTCGGTCTTATTCGACTAAAGGGGAAGTACCTCCGACCTTAGCCTCAACCGTCTTACTACTCTTTATATCACATTCCCCCCTCGACGCCCTCGCCTAAGATGTGGCGAGTGTCGGCTTTTTAAATAAAATATCGCATTTATACCTTATTCCATAGGGCGAGAGGAGAAATGTGAAGCTCGGCTTTATACAAATATCTCAGATATACCCCTCGGGTGTCTCGGGAGCAGGAGGGGAAAAATGTTACCCTCGGCTTTTTACAAACAACTCGCATATACCACTCGGGTGCTTTAGGAAGACCGAGGCCATCGAAGCGACCCTCGTCCTTATAAGTCTATAGGGGAAGTACCGCCGACCTTAGCCTCGACCGTGTTACTACTCTTTATATCCCGTTCCCCCCTCGACGCCCCTAGCCTAAGATGCGGCGAGCGTCGGCTTTTTAAATAAAATATCGCAGTTATACCCCATTCCATAGGGTTAAGAGGAGAAATGTGGAGCTCGGCTATATACAAATATCTCAGATATACCCCTCGGGTGTCTCGGGAGCGGGAGGGGAAAAATGCTACCCTCGGCTTTTTACAAATAACCCGCATATACCACTCGGGTGCTTTAGGAAGACCCAGGTCATCGAGGTGACCCTCGGTCTTATAAGACTAAAGGGGAAGTACCGCCGACCATAGCCTCGACCGTCTTACTACTCTTTAAATCCCGTTGCCCCCTCAACGCTTCTCGCCTAAGATGCGGCGAGCGTCGGCTTTTTAAATAAAATATCGCATTTATACCCCATTCCAAAGGGTGAGAGGAGAAATGTGAAGCTCGGCTTTATACAAATATCTAAGATATACCCCTCGGGTGCCTCGGCAGCAGGAGGGGAAAAATGTTACCCTGGGCTTTTTACAAATAAATATCATATAGCCCTCGGGTGCTTTAGGAAGACCGAGGTATATCGAGGCGACCCTCTGCCTTATAAGACTAAAGGGGGAGTACCGTCGGCTTTTTAAATAAAATATCGCGGTTATACCCCATTCGATAGGGCGAGAGGAGAAATGTGAAGCTCGGCTTTATAAGAATATCTCAGATATACCCCTCAGGTGTCTCGGGAGCGGGAGGGGAAAAATGTTACCCTCGGCTTTTTACGAAGAACTCGCATATACCACTCGGGTGCTTTAGGAAGGCCGAGGCCATCGAGGCGACCCTCGGCCATATAAGACTAAAAGGGGAGTACCGTCCGCTTTTAGCCCCGACCGTCTTACTACTCTTGATATACCGTTCCCCCCTCGACGCCCCTCGCCTAAGATGTAGCGAGCGTCGGCTTTTGTAAATAAAATATTGCAGTTATACCCCATTCCATAGGGCGAGAGGAGAAATGTGAAGCTCGGCTTTATACAAATATCTCAGATATACCCCTCGGGTGTCTCGGGAGCGGGAGGGGAAAAATGTTACCCTCGGCTTTTTACGAATAACTCGCATATACCACTTGGGTGCTTTATGAAGGCCAAGGCCATCGAGGAGACCCTTGGCCTTATAAGACTAAAAGAGGAGTACCGTCCGACCTTAGCCACGACCCTCTTACTACTCTTGATATAAGATTCCCCCCTCGACGCCCCTCGCCTAAGATGCGGCGAGCGTCGGCTTTTTAAATATAATATTGCAGTTATACTCTATTCCATAGGGCGAGAGGTGAAATGTGAAGCTCGGCTTTATACAAATATCTCAGATATACCCCTCGGGTGCCTCGGCAGCAGGAGGGGAAAAATGTTACCCTCGGCTTTTTACAAATAAATATCATATAGCCCTCGGGTGCTTTAGGAAGACTGAGGTATATCGAGGCGACCCTCTGCCTTATAAGACTAAAGGGGGAGTACCGTCAGCTTTTTAAATAAAATATCGCGGTTATACCTCATTCGACAGGGCGAGAGGAGAAATGTGAAGCTCGGCTTTATACAAATATCTCAGATATACCCCTCGGGTGTCTCGGGAGCGGGAGGGGAAAAATGTTACCCTCGGCTTTTTACGAATAACTCGCATATACCACTCGGGTGCTTTAGGAAGGCCGAGGCCATCGAGGTGACCCTTGGCCTTATAAGACTAAAAGGGGAGTACCGTCCGCTTTTAGCCCCGACCGTCTTACTACTCTTGATATACCGTTCCCCCCTCGACGCTCCTCGCCTAAGATGCGGCGGGCGTCGGCTTTTTAAATATAATATCGCAGTTATACCCCATTCCATAGGGTTGAGAGGAGGAATGTGAAGCTCAGCTTTATACAAATATCTCTGATATACCCCACGGGCGTCTCGGGAGCGGGAGGGGAAAAATGTTACGCGCGGCTTTTTACAAATTACTCGCATATACCACTCAGGTGCTTTAGGAAGACCGAGGCCATCGAGGCGACCCTCGGCCTTATAAGACTAAAGATGAAGTACCGCCGACCTTAGCCTCGACCGTGTTACTACTCTTTATATCCCGTTCCCCACTCGGCGCATCCCGCCTAAGATGCGGCGAGCGTTTGCTTTTTAAATGAAATATCGCAGTTATATCCCATTCCATAGGGTTATATGGAGAAATGTGAAGCTCGGCTTTATACAAATATCTCAGATATACCCCTCGGGTGTCTCGGGAGCGGGAGGGGAAAAATGTTACCCTCGGCTTTTTAAAAATAACTCGCATATACCACTCGAGTGCTTTAGGAAGGCCAAGGCCATCGAGGCAACCCTCGGCCTTATAAGACTAAAGGGTAAGTACCGCCGACCTTAGCCTCGAACGTCTTACTACTCTTTATATCCCGTTCCACCCTCGACGCCCCTCGCCTAAGATGGGGCGAGCGTCGGCTTTGTAAAATAAAATATCGCACTTATAACCCATTCCATAGGGCGAGAGGAGAAATGTGAAGCTCGGCTTTATACAAATATCTCAGATATACCCCTCAGGTGTCTCGGGAGCGGGAGGGGAAAAATGTTACCCTCGGCTTTTTACGAATAACCCGCATATACCACTCGGGTGCTTTAGTAAGGCCGAGGCCAACGAGGCGACCCTCGGCCTTATAAGACTAAAGAAGTAGTACCGTCTGACCTTAGCCCCGACCGTCTTACTACTCTTAATATACCGTTCCCCCCTCGACGCCCCTCGCCTAAGATGCGGCGGGCGTGAGCTTTTTAAATATAATATCGCGTTTATACCCCATTCCATAGGGTTGAGAGGAGAAATGTGAATCTCGGCTTTATTCAAATATCTCAAATATACACCTCGGGTGTCTCGGGAGCGGGAGGGTAAAAATGTTACCCTCGACTTTTTACAAATAACTCGCATATACCACTCGGGTGCTATAGGAAGACAGAGGCCATCGAGGCGACCCTCGGCCTTATAAGACTAAAGAAGAAGTACCGCCGACCTTAGCCTCGACCGTGTTACTACTCTTTATATCCCGTTCCCCCCTCGACGCCCCTCGCCTTAGATGCGGCGAGCGTTGGCTTTTTAAATAAAATATCGCAGTTATACATCATGCCATAGGGTTGAGAGGAGAAATGTGAAGCTCGGCTTTATAAAAATATCTCAGATATACCCCTTGGGTGCCTCGGCTGCGGGAGGGGAAAAATGTTACCCTCGGCTTTTTACGAATAATTCGCATATACCACTCGGGTGCTTTAGGAAGACCGAGGCCATCGAGGCGACCCTCGGCCTTATAAGACTAAAGGGGGAGTACCGTCCGACCTTAGCCCCGACCGTCTTACTACTCTTGATATACCGTTCCCCTCTCGACGCCCCTAGCGTAAGATGCGGCGATCGTCGGCTTTTTAAATATAATTTCGCAGCATACCCCATTCCATAAGGTTAGGAGGAGAAATGTGTAGCTCGGCTTTATACAAATATCTCAGATATACCCCTCGGGTGCCTCGGGAGCGAAAGGGGAAAAATGTCACCCTCGGCATTTTATGAATAACTCGCATATACCACGCGGGTGCTTTAGGAAGGCCGAGGCTAAGAGGCGACCCTCGAATATAAGACTAAAGGGGAAGTACCGCCTACCTTAGCCTCCCGTTCCCCCCTCAATGCCCCTCGCCTAAGATGCGGCGAGCGTCGGCTTTTTAAATAAAATCTCGCGGTTATACCCCATTCCATAGGGCGAGAGGAGAATTGTGAAGATCGGCTTTATACAAATATCTCAGATATACCCCTCGGGTGTCTCGGGAGCGGGAGGGAAAAAATTTACCCTCCACTTTTCACAAATAACTCGCATATACCACTCGGGTGCTTTAGAAAGACCAAGGCCATCGAGGCGACGCTCGGCCTTATAAGACTAAAGGGGAAGTAGCGCCGACCTTTGGCTCGACCGTGTTACTACTCTTTATATCCCGTTCCCCCCTCGACGCCCCTCGCCATAGATGCGGCGAGCGTCGGCTTTTTAAATATAATATTGCAGTTATACTCTATTCCATAGGGCGAGAGGTGAAATGTGAAGCTCGGCTTTATACAAATATCTCAGATATACCCCTCGGGTGTCTCGGGAGCGGGAGGGCAAAAATGTTACCCTCGGCTTTTTACAATTACTCGCATATACCCCTCGGGTGCTTTAGGAAGACCAAGGCCATCGAGGCGCCCCTTTGCCTTTTTAGACTAAAGGGGGAGTACCGTCCGACCTTAGCCCCGACCGTCTTACTACTCTTTATATCCCGTTCCCCCCTCGACGCTTTTCGCCTAAGATGCGGCGAGCGTCGGCTTTTTAAATAAAATATCGCCGTTATACCCCATTCCAAAGGGTGAGAGGAGAAACGTGAAGCTCAGGCTATATACAAATATCTCAGATATACCCCTCGGGTGCTATACAATGGCCGAGGCCATCGAGGCGATCCTCGGCCTTTTACGACTAAAGGGGAAGTTCCGCAGACCGCAGCCTCGACCGTGTTACTACTTTTTATGTCCCGTTCCCCCATCGACGCCCCTCGCCTAAGATGCGGTGAGCGTCGGCTTTTTAAATAAAATATCGCAGTTATACCCCGTTTCATAGGGCGAGAGTAGAAATGTGAAGCTCGGCTATTTACAAATATCTCAGATACACCCCTCGTGTGCCTGGGAGGCGGGAGGGGAAAAATGTTACCCCTCCGCTTTTTACCAATAACTCGCATATACCCCTCGGGTGCTTTAGGAAGACCAAGGCCATCGAGGCGCCCCTTTGCCTTTTTAGACTAAAGGGAGAGTACCGTCCAACCTCAGCCCCGACCGTCTTACTACTCTTTATATCCCGTTCCCCCCTCGACGCCCCTCGCCTTAGATACGGTGAGCGTCGGCTTTTTAAATATAATATTGCAGTTATACCCTATTCCATAGGGCGAGAGGAGAAATGTGAAAGTCGGCTTTATACAAATATCTCAGATTTTCCCCCTCGGGTGTCTCGGGAGCGGGAGGGGAAAAATGTTAACCTCGGCTTTTTACAAATATGTAACTCGCATATACCCCTCGGGTGCTTTAGAAAGACCGAGGCCATCGAGGCGAACCTCGGCCTTATAACACTAAAGGGGAAGTACCGCCGACCTTAGCCTCGACTGTGTTACTACTCTTTATATCCCGTTCCCCCCTCGACGCGCCTCGCTTAAGATTGGGCGAGCGTCGGCTTTTTAAATATAATATCGCAGTTATATCCCATTCTATAGGGTTATATGGAGAAATGTGAAGCTCGGCTTTATACAAATATCTCAGATATACTCCTCGGGTGTCTCGGGAGCGGGAGTGGAAAAATGTTACCCTCGGCTTTTTACAAATAACTCGCATATACCACTCATGTGCCTTAGGAAGAACGAGGCCATCGAGGCGACCCTCGGCCTTATAAGACTATAGGGGAAGTACCGCCGACCTTAGCCTCGACCGTGTTACTACTCTTTATATCCCGTTCCCCCCTCGACGCCTCTCGCCTAAGATGCGGCGAGCGTCGGCTTTTTAAATATAATATCGCAGTTATACCTTATTCCATAGGGCGAGAAGAAAAATGTGAAGCTCGGGTTTATACAAATATCTCAGATATACCCCACGGGTGTCTCGGGAGCGGGAGGGGAAAAATGCTACCCTCGGCTTTTTACAAAAAACCCGCATATACCACTCGGGTGCTTTAGGAAGACCGAGGCCATCGAGGCGACCCTCGGCCTTATAAGACTAAAGGGGGAGGACAGCCGACCTTAGCCTCGACCGTCTTACTACTCTTTATATCCCGTTACCCCCTCGACGCTTTTCGCCTAAGATGCGGCGAGCGTCGGCTTTTTAAATAAAATATCGCAGTTATACCCCATTCCAAAGGGTGAGAGAAGAAATGTGAAGCTCGGCTTTATACAAATATCTCAGATATACCCCTCGGGTGCCTCGGCAGCAGGAGGGAAAAAATGTTACCCTCGGATTTTTACAAATAAATATCATATAGCCCTCGGGTGCTTTAGGAAGACCGAGGTATATCGAGGCGACCCTCTGCCTTATAAGACTAAAGGGGGAGTCCTGTCCGACCTTAGCCCCGAATGTCAAACTACTCTTTATATCCCGTTTCCCCCCCGACGCCCCTCGCCTAAGATGCGGTGAGCGTCGGCTTTTTAAATAAACATCGCAGTTATACCCCGTTCCAAAGGGCGAGAGGAGAAATGTGAAGCTCAGCTTTGTACAAAGAACTCAGATATACCCCTCGTGTGCCTGGGGAGCGGCAGGGGAAAAATGTTACCCCTCGGCTTTTTACAAATAACTCGCATATACCCCTCGGGTGCTATACAATGGCCGAGGCCATCGAGGCGACCCTCGGCCTTATACGACTAAAGGGGAAGTACCGCCGACCTTAGCCTCGACCGTGTTACTACTCTTTATATTCCGTTTCCCCCTCGACGCCCCTCGCCTAAGATGCAGAGAGCGTCGGCTTTTTAAATATAATATTGCAGTTATACCCTATTCCATAGGGCGAGAGGAGAAATGTGAAGCTCGGCTTTATACAAATATCTCAGATATAACCCTCGGGTGCCTCGGCAGCTAGAGGGGGAAAATTTTACCCTCGGCTTTTTACGAATAACTCGCATATACCACTCGGGTGCTTTAGGAAGGCCGAGGCTATCGAGGCGACCCTCGGCCTTATAAGACTAAAGGGGGAGTACCGTCCGACCTTAGCCCCGACCGTCTTCATACTCTTTATATCCCGTTCCCCCCTCGACGTGCCTCGCCTAAGATGGGGCGAGGGTCGGCTTTTTAAATATAATATCGCTGTTATACCCCATTCTATAGGGTTATATGGAAAAATGTGAAGCTCGGCTTTATACAAATATCTCAGATATACTCCTCGGGTGTCTCGGGAGCGGGAGGGGAAAAATGTTACCCTCTGCTTTTTACAAATAACTCGCATATACCACTCGGGTGCTTTAGGAAGACCATGGCCATCGAGGCGACCCTCGGCCTTATAAGGCTAAAGGGGAAGTACCGTCCGACCTTAGCCCCGACCGTTTTACCACTTTTGATATACCGTTCCCCCCTCGACGCCCTTCGCCTAAGATGCGGCGAGCGTCGGCTTTTTAAATATAATATCGCAGTTATACCCCATTCCATAGGGTTAAGAGAAGAAATGTGAATCTCGGCTTCATACAAATATCTCAGATATACCCCTCAGGTGTCTCGGGAGCGGGAGGGGAAAAATGTTACCCTCGGCTTTTTACAAATAACTCGCATATACCACTCGGGTGGTTTAGGAAGACCGAGGCCATCGAGGCGACCCTCGGCCTTATAAGACTAAAGGGGAACTACCGCCGACCTTAGCCTCGACCGTCTTACTACTCTTTATATCCCGTTTCCCCCTCGACGCCCCTTGCCTAAGATGCGGCGAGCGTCAGCTTTTTAAATTAAATATCGCAGTTATACCCCATTCCATTGGGTTGAGAGGAGAAATGTAAAGCTCGGCTTCATACAAATATCTCAGATATACCCCTCGGGTGTCTCGGGAGCGGAAGGCAAAAAATTTACCCTCGAGTTTTTACAAATAACTCGCATATACCACTCGGGTGCTTTAGGAAGACCGAGACCATCGAGGCCAGCCTCGGCCTTATAAGACTAAAGAGGAAGTACCGCCGACCTTAGCCTCGACCGTGTTACTACTCTTTATATCCCGTTCCCCCCTCGACGCCCCTCGCCTTACATGCGCCGAGCGTCGGCTTTTTAAATAAAATATCGCAGTTATACATCATTCCATACGGTTGAGAGGAGAAATGTGAAGCTCGGCTTTATACAAATATCTCAGATATACCCATCGGGTGCCTCAGCAGCGGGAGGGGAAAAATGTTACCCTCAGCTTTATACGAATAACTCGCATATACCACTCGGGTGATTTAGGAAGACCGAGGCCATCGAGCCGACCCTCGGCCTTATAAGACTAAAGGGGGAGGACCGCCGACCATAGCCTCGACCGTGTTACTACTATTTATATCCCGTTTCCCCCTCCGCGCCCTTCGCCTAAGATGCGGCGAGCGTCGTCTTTTTAAATAAAATATCGCAGTTATACATCATTCCATAGGGTTGAGAGGAGAAATGTGAAGCTCGGCTTTATACAAATATCTCAGATATACCCCACAGGTGCCTCGGCAGCTAGAGGGGGAAAATTTTACCCTCGGCTTTTTACGAATAACTCGCATATACCACTCGGGTGCTTTAGGAAGGCCGAGGCTATCGAGGCGACCCTCGGCATTATAAGACTAAAGGGGGAGTACCGTCCGACCTCAGCCCCGACCGTCTTAATACTCTTTATATCACGTTCCCCCCTCGACGCTCCTCGCCTAAGATGGGGCGAGCGTCGGCTTTTTAAATGAAATATCGCAGTTATACCCCATTCCATAGGGTTGAGAGGAGAAATGTGAAGCTCGGCATTATACAAATATCTCAGATATACCCCTTGGGTGTTCTGAGAGCGGGAGGGGAAAAATGTTACCCTTGGCTTTTTACAAATAACTCGCATATACCACTCGGGTGCTTTAGGAAGACCGAGGCCATCGAGGCGACCCTCAGCCTTATAAGACTAAAGGGGAAGTTCCGCCGACCTTAGCCTCCACCGTGTTACAACTCTTTATATCCCGCTCCCCCCTCGACGCCCCTCGCCTAATATGCGGCGAGCGTCGGCTTTTTAAATAAAAGTTTGCAGTAATACCCCATTCCATAGGGCGAGAAGAGAAATGTGAAGCTCGGCTTTATACAAATATCTCAGATATACCCCTCGGGTGTCTCGGGAGCGGGAGGGGAAAAATGTTACCCTCGGCTTTTTACGAATAACTCGCATATACCACTCGGGTGCTTTATGAAGGCCGAGGCCATCGAGGCGACCCTCGGCCTTATAAGACTAAAGGAGGAGTACCGTCCGACCTTAGCCCCGACCGTCTTACTACTCTTGATATAAGGTTCCCCCCTCGACGCCCCTCGCCTAAGATGCGGCGAGCGTCGGCTTTTTAAATATAATATCGCATTTATACCACATTCCATAGGGTTAAGAGGAGAAATGTGAATCTCGGCTTTATACAAATATCTCGGATATACCCCTCGGGTGTCTCGGGAGAATGAGGGGAAAAATGCTACCCTCTGCTTTTTAGAAATAACTCGCATATACCACTCGGGTGCTTTAGGAAGACCGAGGCCATCGAGGAGACCCTCGGCCTTATAAGACTAAAGGGGAAGTACCGCCGACCTTAGCCCCGACCGTCTTACTACTCTTAATATCCCGTTCCCCCCTCGACGCCCCTCACCTAAGATGCGGTGAGCGTCGGCTTTTTTAATAAAATATCACGGTTATACCCCGTTTCATAGGGCGAGAGGAGAAATGTGAAGCTCGGCTTTGTACAAATATCTCAGATGCACCCCTCGTGTGCCTGGGGAGCGGGAGGGGAAAAATGTTACCCCTCGGCTTTTTACAAATAACTCGCATATACCCCTCGGGTGCTTTAGGAAGTCCGAGGCCATCGAGGCGCCCCTTTGCCTTTTTAGACAAAAGGGGGAGTACCGTCCGACCTTAGCCCCGACCGTCTTACTACTCTTTATATCCTGTTCCCCCCTCGACGCCCCTCGCCTAAGATGCAGCGAGCGTCGGCTTTTTAAATATAATATTGCAGTTATACCCTATTCCATAGGGCGAGAGATGAAATGTGAAGCTCGGCTTTGTACAAATATCTCAGATATACTGCTCGGGTGCTTCGGGAGCGGGAGGGGAAAAATTACCCTCGGCTTTTTACAAATAACTCGCATATACCACTCAGGTGTTTTAGGAAGACCGAGGCCATCGAGGCAACCCTTGGCCTTATAAGACTAAAGGGGAAGTACCGCCGACCTTAGCCTTGACCGTCTTACTACTCTTTATATCCCATTTCCCCCTCGACGCCCCTCGTCTTAGTTTCGGCGAGCGTCGGCTTTTTAAATATAATATCGCAGTTATGCCTTATTCCATTGGGCGAGAAGAGAAATGTGAAGCTCGGCTTTATACAAATATCTCAGATATACCCCTCGGGTGTCTCGGGAGCAGGAGGGGAAAAATGTTACCCTCGGCTTTTTACAAATAACTCGCATATACCACTCGGGTGCTTTAGGAAGACCGAGGCCATCGAGGCGACCCTCGACCTTATAAGACTATAGGGGAAGTACCGCCGACCTTAGCCTCGATCGTGTTACTACTCTTTATATCCCGTTCCCCCCTCGACGCCCCTCGCCTAAGATGCGGCGAGCGTCGGCTTTTTAAATAAAATATCGCAGTTATACCCCATTCCATAGGGTTAAGAGGAGAAATGTGAAGCTCGGCTTTATACAAATATCTCAGATATACCCCTCGGGTGTCTCGGGAGCGGGAGGGGAAAAATGCTACCCTCGGCTTTTTACAAATAACTCGCATATACCACTCGGGTGCTTTAGGAAGACCGAGGTCATCGAGGTGTCCCTCGGCCTTATAAGACTAAAGGGGAAGTACCGCCGACCTTAGCCTCGACCGTCTTACTACTCTTTATATCCCGTTCCCCCCTCGACGCTTCTCGCCTAAAAGGCAGCGAGCATCGGCTTTTTAAATAAAATATCGCAGTTATACCCCATTCCAAAGGGTGGGGGGAGAAATTTGAATCTCGGCTTTATACAAATATCTCAGATATACCCCTCGGGTGTCTCGGGAGCGGGAGGGGAAAAATGTTACCCCTCGGCTTTTTACAAATAACTGGCATATACCCCTCGGGTGCTATACAATGGCCGAGGCCATCGAGGCGACCCTCGGCCTTATACGACTAAAGGTGAAGTACCTTCGACCTTAGCCTCCACCGTCTTACTACTCTTTATATCCCGTTCCCACCTCGACGCCCCTCGCCTAAGATGCGGCGAGCGTCGGCTTTTTAAATAAAATATCGCAGTTATATCCCATTCCATAAGGTTAAGAGGAGAAATGTGAAGCTCGGCTTTGTACAAATATCTCAGATACACCCCTCGTGTGCCTGGGGAGCGGGAGGGGAAAAATGTTACCCCTCGGCTTTTTACAAATAACTCGCATATACCCCTCGGGTAATAGGAAGACCAAGGCCATCGAGGCGCCCCTTTGCCTTTTTAGACTAAAGGGGGAGTACCGTCCGACCTTAGCCCCGACCGTCTTACTACTCTTTATATCCCATTCCCCCCTCGACGCCCCTCGCCTTAGATGCGGCGAGCGTCGGCTTTTTAAATATAATATTGCAGTTATACCCTATTCCATAGGGCGAGAGGAGAAATGTGAAAGTCGGCTTTATACAAATATCTCTGATTTTCCCCCTCGGGTGTCTCGCGAGCGGGAGGGAAAAAATGTTACCCTCGGCTTTTTACAAATAACTCGCATATACCCCTCGGGTGCTTTAGAAAGACCGAGGCCATCGAGGCGAACCTCGGCCTTATAAGACTAAAGGGGAAGTCCTGCCGACCTTAGCCTCGACCGTGTTACTACTCTTTATATCCCGTTCCCCCCTCGACGCCTCTCGCCTAAGATGCGGCGAGCGTCGGCTTTTTAAATAAAATATCGCAGTTATACCCCATTCCATAAGGTTAAGAGGAGAAATGTGAAGCTCGGCTATATACAAATATCTCAGATATAACCCTCGGGTGTCTCGGGAGCGGGAGGGGAAAAATGCTACCCTCGGCTTTTTACAAAAAACCCGCATATACCACTCGGGTGCTTTAGGAAGACCGAGGCCATCGAGGTGACCCTCGGCCTTATAAGACTAAAGAGGGAGGACGGCCGACCTTAGCCTCGACCGTCTTACTACTCTTTATATCCCGTTCCCCCCTCGACGCTTTTCGCCTAAGATGTGGCGAGCGTCGGCTTTTTAAATAAAATATCGCAGTTATACCCCATTCCAAAGGGTGAGAGGAGAAATGTGAAGCTCGGCTTTATACAAATATCTCAGATATACCCCTCGGGTGCCTCGGCAGCAGGAGGGGAAAAATGTTACCCTCGGATTTTTACAAATAAATATCATATAGCCCTCGGGTGCTTTAGGAAGACCGAGGTATATCGAGGCGACCCTCTGCCTTATAAGACTAAAGGGGGAGTCCTGTCCGACCTTAGCCCCGCCTGTCAAACTACTCTTTATATCCCGTTTCTCCCCCGACGCCCCTCGCCTAAGATGCGGTGAGCGTCGGCTTTTTAAATAAACATCGCAGTTATACCCCGTTCCAAAGGGCGAGAGGAGAAATGTAAAGCTCAGCTTTGTACAAAGAACCCAGATATACCCCTCGTGTGCCTGGGGAGCGGCAGGGGAAAAATGTTACCCCTTGACATTTTACAAATAACTCGCATATACCCCTCGGGTGCTATACAATGGCCGAGGCCATCGAGGCGACCCTCGGCCTTATACGACTAAAGGGGAAGTACCGCCGACCTTAGCCTCGACCGTGTTACTACTCTTTATATCCCGTTTCCCCCTCGACGCCCCTCGCCTAAGATGCAGAGAGCGTCGGCTTTTTAAATATAATATTGCAGTTATACCCTATTCCATAGGGCGAGAGGAGAAATGTGAAGCTCGGCTTTATACAAATATCTCAGATATACCCCTCGGGTGCCTCGGCAGCTAGAGGGGGAAAATTTTACCCTCGGCTTTTTACGAATAACTCGCATATACCACTCGGGTGCTTTAGGAAGGCCGAGGCTATCGAGGCGACCCTCGGCCTTATAAGACTAAAGGGGGAGTACCGTCCGACCTTAGCCCCGACCGTCAAACTACTCTTTATATCCCGTTTCCCCCTCGACGCCCCTCGCCTAAGATGCGGTGAGCGTCGGCTTTTTAAAATAAAATTTTGAAGTAATACCCCATTCTATAGGGCGAGAAGAGAAATGTGAAGCTCGGCTTTATACAAATATCTCAGCTATACCCCTCGGGTGTCTCGGGAGCGGGAGGGGAAAAATGTTACCCTCGGCTTTTTACAAATAACTCGCATATACCACTCGGGTGCTTTAGGAAGACCGAGGCCATCGAGGCGACTTTCGGCCTTATAAGACTAAAGGGGAAGTTCCGCCGACCTTAGCCTCGACCGTGTTACTACTCTTTATATCCCGTTCCCCCCTCGACGCCCCTCGCCTAATATGCGGCGAGAGTCGGCTTTTTAAAATAAAATTTTGAAGTAATACCCCATTCTATAGGGCGAGAAGAGAAATGTGAAGCTCGGCTTTATACAAATATCTCAGATATACCCCTCGGGTGTCTCGGGAGCGGGAGGGGAAAAATGTTACCCTCGGCTTTTTACGAATAACTCGCATATACCACTCGGGTGCTTTATGAAGGCCGAGGCCATCGAGGCGACCCTCGGTCTTATAAGACTAAAAGAGGAGTACCGTCCGACCTTAGCCACGACCGTCTTACTACTCTTGATATAAGGTTCCCCCCTCGACGCCCCTCGCCTAAGATGCGGCGAGCGTCGGCTTTTTAAATAAAATATCGCAGTTATACCCCATTCCAAAGGGTGAGAGGAGAAATGTGAAGCTCGGCTTTATACAAATATCTCAGATATACCCCTCGGGTGCCTCGGCAGCAGGAGGGGAAAAATGTTACCCTCGGATTTTTACAAATAAATATCATATAGCCCTCGGGTGCTTTAGGAAGACCGAGGTATATCGAGGCGACCCTCTGCCTTATAAGACTAAAGGGGGAGTCCTGTCCGACCTTAGCCCCGACCGTCAAACTACTCTTTATATCCCGTTTCCCCCCCGACGCCCCTCGCCTACGATGCGGTGAGCGTCGGCTTTGTAAAATAAAATATCGCACTTATAACCCATTCCATAGGGCGAGAGGAGAAATGTGAAGCTCGGCTTTATACAAATATCTCAGATATACCCCTTAGGTGTCTCGGGAGCGG
Organism: Ceratothoa steindachneri; assembly: GCA_963969495.1. Lineage (NCBI taxonomy): Eukaryota > Metazoa > Arthropoda > Malacostraca > Isopoda > Cymothoidae > Ceratothoa > Ceratothoa steindachneri. The sequence continues at coordinate 320,781 of OZ018335.1, read as the reverse complement.
GAGGGGAAAAATGTTACCCTCGTCTTTTTACGAATAACCCACATATACCACTCGGGTGCTTTAGTAAGGCCGAGGCCATTGAGGCGACCCTCGACCTTATAAGACTAAAGAAGTAGTACCGTCTGAGCTTAGCCCCGACCGTCTTACTACTCTTGATATACCGTTCCCCCCTCGACGCCCCTCGCCTAAGATGCGGCGGGCGTCGGCTTTTTAAATATAATATCGCAGTTATACCCCATTCCATAGGGTTGAGAGGAGAAATGTGAATCTCGGCTTTATTCAAATATCTCAAATATACACCTCGGGTGTCTCGGGAGCGGGAGGTGAAAAATGTTACCCTCGACTTTTTACAAATAACTCGCATATACCACTCGGGTGCTATAGGAAGACAGAGGCCATCGAGGCGACCCTCGGTCTTATAAGACTAAAGGGGAAGTCCCGCCGACCTTAGCCTCGACCGTGTTACTACTCTTTATATCCCGTTCCCCCCTCGACGCCCGTCGCCTTAGATGCGGCGAGCGTCGGCTTTTTAAATAAAATATCGCAGTTATACATCATGCCATAGGGTTGAGAGGAGAAATGTGAAGCTAGGCTTTATAAAAATATCTCAGATATACCCCTCGGGTGCCTCGGCAGCGGGAGGGGAAAAATGTTACCCTCGGCTTTTTACGAATAATTCGCATATACCAATCGGGTGCTTTAGGAAAACTGAGGCCATCGAGGCGACCCTCGTCCTTATAAGTCTATAGGGGAAGTACCGCCGACCTTAGCCTCGACCGTGTTACTACTCTTATACCCCGTTCCCCCCTCGACGCCCCTCGCCATAGATGCGGCGAGCGTCGGCTTTTTAAATAAAATATCGCAGTTATACCCCATTCCATAGGGTTAAGAGGAGAAATGTGAAGCTCCGCTATATTCAAATATCTCAGATATACCCCTCGGGTGTCTCGGGAGCGGGAGGGGAAAAATGCTACCCTCGGCTTTTTACAAATAACCCGCATATACCACTCGGGTGCTTTAGGAAGACCGAGGTCATCGAGGTGACCCTCGGTCTTATAAGACTAAAGAGGAAGTACCGCCGACTTTAGCCTCGACCGTCTTACTACTCTTTATATCCCGTTCCCCCCTCGACGCTTCTTGCCTAAGATGCGGCGAGCGTCGGCTTTTTAAATAAAATATCGCAGTTATACCCCATTCCAAAGGGTGAGAGGAGAAATGTGAAGCTCGGCGTTATACAAATATCTCAGATATACCCCTCGGGTGCCTCGGCAGCAGGAGGGGAAAAATGTTACCCTCGGCTTTTTACAAATAACTCGCATATACCACTCGGGTGCTTTAGGAAGACCATGGCCATCGAGGCGACCCTCGGCCTTATAAGGCTAAAGGGGAAGTACCGCCGACCTTAGCCTTGACCTTCTTACTACTCTTTTTATCCCGTTCCCCCCTCGACGCCCCTCGCCTAAGATGCGGCGAGCGTCGGCATTTAAAAATAAAATATCGCAGTTATACCCCATTCCATAGGGTTAAGAGAAGAAATGTGAATCTCGGCTTTATACAAATATCTCAGATATACCCCTCGGGTGTCTCGGGAGCGGGAGGGGAAAAATGTTACCCCCGGCTTTTTACAAATAACTCGCATATACCACTCGGCTGCTTTAGGACGACCGAGGCCATCGAGGCGACCCTAGGCCTTATAAGACTAAACGGCAACTACCGCCGACCTTAGCCTCGACCGTCTTACTACTCTTTATATCCCGTTTCCCCCTCGACGCTTCTTGCCCTGGATGCGGAGAGCATCGGCTTTTTAAATAAAATATCGCAGTTATACACCATTCCATAGGGTTGAGAGGAGAAATGTGAAGCTCGGCTTCATACAAATATCTCAGATATACCTCTCGGGTGTCTCGGGAGCGGAAGGCAAAAAATGTTACCCTCGACTTTTTACAAATAACTCGCATATACCACTCGGGTGCTTTAGGAAGACCGAGGCCATCAAAGCGAGCCTCGGCCTTATAAGACTAAAGGGGAAGTACCGCCGACCTTAGCCTCGACCGTGTTACTACTCTTTATATCCCGTTCCCCCCTCGACGCCCCTCGCCTTAAACGCGGCGAGTGTCGGCTTTTTAAATAAAATATTGCAGTTATACATCCTTCCATAGGGTTGAGAGTAGAAATGTGAAGCTCGGCTTAATACAAATATCTCAGATATACCCATCAGGTGCCTCAGCAGTGGGAGGGGAAAAATTTTACCCTTAGCTTTATACGAATAACTCGCATATACCACTCGGGTGCTTTAAGAAGGCCGAGTCCATCGAGGCGACCCTCGGCCTTATAAGACTCAAGGGGGAGTACCGTCCGACCTTAGCCCCGACCGTTTTACCACTCTTGATATACCGTTCCCCCCTCGACGCCCTTCGCCTAAGATGCGGCGAGCGTCGGCTTTGTAAATATAATATCGCAGTTATACCCCATTCCATAGGGTTAAGAGAAGAAATGTGAATCTCGGCTTCATACAAATATCTCAGATATACCCCTCAGGTGTCTCGGGAGCGGGAGGGGAAAAATGTTACCCTCGGCTTTTTACAAATAACTCGCATATACCACTCGGGTGGTTTAGGAAGACCGAGGCCATCGAGGCGACCCTCGGCCTTATAAGACTAAAGGGGAACTACCGCCGACCTTAGCCTCGACCGTCTTACTACTCTTTATATCCCGTTTCCCCCTCGACGCCCCTTGCCTAAGATGCGGCGAGCGTCAGCTTTTTAAATTAAATATCGCAGTTATACCCCATTCCATTGGGTTGAGAGGAGAAATGTAAAGCTCGGCTTCATACAAATATCTCAGATATACCCCTCGGGTGTCTCGGGAGCGGAAGGCAAAAAATTTACCCTCGAGTTTTTACAAATAACTCGCATATACCACTCGGGTGCTTTAGGAAGACCGAGACCATCGAGGCCAGCCTCGGCCTTATAAGAATAAAGAGGAAGTACCGCCGACCTTAGCCTCGACCGTGTTACTACTCTTTATATCCCGTTCCCCCCTCGACGCCCCTCGCCTTACATGCGCCGAGCGTCGGCTTTTTAAATAAAATATCGCAGTTATACATCATTCCATACGGTTGAGAGGAGAAATGTGAAGCTCGGCTTTATACAAATATCTCAGATATACCCATCGGGTGCCTCAGCAGCGGGAGGGGAAAAATGTTACCCTCAGCTTTATACGAATAACTCGCATATACCACTCGGGTGATTTAGGAAGACCGAGGCCATCGAGCCGACCCTCGGCCTTATAAGACTAAAGGGGGAGGACCGCCGACCATAGCCTCGACCGTGTTACTACTATTTATATCCCGTTTCCCCCTCCGCGCCCCTCGCCTAAGATGCGGCGAGCGTCGTCTTTTTAAATAAAATATCGCAGTTATACATCATTCCATAGGGTTGAGAGGAGAAATGTGAAGCTCGGCTTTATACAAATATCTCAGATATACCCCACAGGTGCCTCGGCAGCTAGAGGGGGAAAATTTTACCCTCGGCTTTTTACGAATAACTCGCATATACCACTCGGGTGCTTTAGGAAGGCCGAGGCTATCGAGGCGACCCTCGGCATTATAAGACTAAAGGGGGAGTACCGTCCGACCTCAGCCCCGACCGTCTTAATACTCTTTATATCACGTTCCCCCCTCGACGCTCCTCGCCTAAGATGGGGCGAGCGTCGGCTTTTTAAATGAAATATCGCAGTTATACCCCATTCCATAGGGTTGAGAGGAGAAATGTGAAGCTCGGCATTATACAAATATCTCAGATATACCCCTTGGGTGTCTTGAGAGCGGGAGGGGAAAAATGTTACCCTTGGCTTTTTACAAATAACTCGCATATACCACTCGGGTGCTTTAGGAAGACCGAGGCCATCGAGGCGACCCTCAGCCTTATAAGACTAAAGGGGAAGTTCCGCCGACCTTAGCCTCCACCGTGTTACAACTCTTTATATCCCGCTCCCCCCTCGACGCCCCTCGCCTAATATGCGGCGAGCGTCGGCTTTTTAAATAAAAGTTTGCAGTAATACCCCATTCCATAGGGCGAGAAGAGAAATGTGAAGCTCGGCTTTATACAAATATCTCAGATATACCCCTCGGGTGTCTCGGGAGCGGGAGGGGAAAAATGTTACCCTCGGCTTTTTACGAATAACTCGCATATACCACTCGGGTGCTTTATGAAGGCCGAGGCCATCGAGGCGACCCTCGGCCTTATAAGACTAAAGGAGGAGTACCGTCCGACCTTAGCCCCGACCGTCTTACTACTCTTGATATAAGGTTCCCCCCTCGACGCCCCTCGCCTAAGATGCGGCGAGCGTCGGCTTTTTAAATATAATATCGCATTTATACCACATTCCATAGGGTTAAGAGGAGAAATGTGAATCTCGGCTTTATACAAATATCTCGGATATACCCCTCGGGTGTCTCGGGAGAATGAGGGGAAAAATGCTACCCTCTGCTTTTTAGAAATAACTCGCATATACCACTCGGGTGCTTTAGGAAGACCGAGGCCATCGAGGAGACCCTCGGCCTTATAAGACTAAAGGGGAAGTACCGCCGACCTTAGCCCCGACCGTCTTACTACTCTTAATATCCCGTTCCCCCCTCGACGCCCCTCACCTAAGATGCGGTGAGCGTCGGCTTTTTTAATAAAATATCACGGTTATACCCCGTTTCATAGGGCGAGAGGAGAAATGTGAAGCTCGGCTTTGTACAAATATCTCAGATGCACCCCTCGTGTGCCTGGGGAGCGGGAGGGGAAAAATGTTACCCCTCGGCTTTTTACAAATAACTCGCATATACCCCTCGGGTGCTTTAGGAAGTCCGAGGCCATCGAGGCGCCCCTTTGCCTTTTTAGACAAAAGGGGGAGTACCGTCCGACCTTAGCCCCGACCGTCTTACTACTCTTTATATCCTGTTCCCCCCTCGACGCCCCTCGCCTAAGATGCAGCGAGCGTCGGCTTTTTAAATATAATATTGCAGTTATACCCTATTCCATAGGGCGAGAGATGAAATGTGAAGCTCGGCTTTGTACAAATATCTCAGATATACTGCTCGGGTGCTTCGGGAGCGGGAGGGGAAAAATTACCCTCGGCTTTTTACAAATAACTCGCATATACCACTCAGGTGTTTTAGGAAGACCGAGGCCATCGAGGCAACCCTTGGCCTTATAAGACTAAAGGGGAAGTACCGCCGACCTTAGCCTTGACCGTCTTACTACTCTTTATATCCCATTTCCCCCTCGACGCCCCTCGTCTTAGTTTCGGCGAGCGTCGGCTTTTTAAATATAATATCGCAGTTATGCCTTATTCCATTGGGCGAGAAGAGAAATGTGAAGCTCGGCTTTATACAAATATCTCAGATATACCCCTCGGGTGTCTCGGGAGCAGGAGGGGAAAAATGTTACCCTCGGCTTTTTACAAATAACTCGCATATACCACTCGGGTGCTTTAGGAAGACCGAGGCCATCGAGGCGACCCTCGACCTTATAAGACTATAGGGGAAGTACCGCCGACCTTAGCCTCGATCGTGTTACTACTCTTTATATCCCGTTCCCCCCTCGACGCCCCTCGCCTAAGATGCGGCGAGCGTCGGCTTTTTAAATAAAATATCGCAGTTATACCCCATTCCATAGGGTTAAGAGGAGAAATGTGAAGCTCGGCTTTATACAAATATCTCAGATATACCCCTCGGGTGTCTCGGGAGCGGGAGGGGAAAAATGCTACCCTCGGCTTTTTACAAATAACTCGCATATACCACTCGGGTGCTTTAGGAAGACCGAGGTCATCGAGGTGTCCCTCGGCCTTATAAGACTAAAGGGGAAGTACCGCCGACCTTAGCCTCGACCGTCTTACTACTCTTTATATCCCGTTCCCCCCTCGACGCTTCTCGCCTAAAAGGCAGCGAGCATCGGCTTTTTAAATAAAATATCGCAGTTATACCCCATTCCAAAGGGTGAGAGAAGAAATGTGAATCTCGGCTTTATACAAATATCTCAGATATACCCCTCGGGTGTCTCGGGAGCGGGAGGGGAAAAATGTTACCCCTCGGCTTTTTACAAATAACTGGCATATAGCCCTCGGGTGCTATACAATGGCCGAGGCCATCGAGGCGACCCTCGGCCTTATACGACTAAAGGTGAAGTACCTTCGACCTTAGCCTCCACCGTCTTACTACTCTTTATATCCCGTTCCCACCTCGACGCCCCTCGCCTAAGATGCGGCGAGCGTCGGCTTTTTAAATAAAATATCGCAGTTATATCCCATTCCATAAGGTTAAGAGGAGAAATGTGAAGCTCGGCTTTGTACAAATATCTCAGATACACCCCTCGTGTGCCTGGGGAGCGGGAGGGGAAAAATGTTACCCCTCGGCTTTTTACAAATAACTCGCATATACCCCTCGGGTAATAGGAAGACCAAGGCCATCGAGGCGCCCCTTTGCCTTTTTAGACTAAAGGGGGAGTACCGTCCGACCTTAGCCCCGACCGTCTTACTACTCTTTATATCCCGTTCCCCCCTCGACGCCCCTCGCCTTAGATGCGGCGAGCGTCGGCTTTTTAAATATAATATTGCAGTTATACCCTATTCCATAGGGCGAGAGGAGAAATGTGAAAGTCGGCTTTATACAAATATCTCAGATTTTCCCCCTCGGGTGTCTCGCGAGCGGGAGGGAAAAAATGTTACCCTCGGCTTTTTACAAATAACTCGCATATACCACTCGGGTGCTTTAGGAAGACCGAGGCCATCGAGGCGACTTTCGGCCTTATAAGACTAAAGGGGAAGTTCCGCCGACCTTAGCCTCGACCGTGTTACTACTCTTTATATCCCGTTCCCCCCTCGACGCCCCTCGCCTAATATGCGGCGAGAGTCGGCTTTTTAAAATAAAATTTTGAAGTAATACCCCATTCTATAGGGCGAGAAGAGAAATGTGAAGCTCGGCTTTATACAAATATCTCAGATATACCCCTCGGGTGTCTCGGGAGCGGGAGGGGAAAAATGTTACCCTCGGCTTTTTACGAATAACTCGCATATACCACTCGGGTGCTTTATGAAGGCCGAGGCCATCGAGGCGACCCTCGGTCTTATAAGACTAAAAGAGGAGTACCGTCCGACCTTAGCCACGACCGTCTTACTACTCTTGATATAAGGTTCCCCCCTCGACGCCCCTCGCCTAAGATGCGGCGAGCGTCGGCTTTTTAAATGAAATATCGCAGTTATACCCCATTCCATAGGGTTAAGAGGAGAAATGTGAAGCTCCGCTATATTCAAATATCTCAGATATACCCCTCGGGTGTCTCGGGAGCGGGAGGGAAAAAATGCTACCCTCGGCTTTTTACAAATAACCCGCATATACCACTCGGGTGCTTTAGGAAGACCGAGGTCATCGAGGTGACCCTCGGTCTTATAAGACTAAAGAGGAAGTACCGCCGACTTTAGCCTCGACCGTCTTACTACTCTTTATATCCCGTTCATCCCTCGACGCTTCTTGCCTAAGATGCGGCGAGCGTCGGCTTTTTAAATAAAATATCGCAGTTATACCCCATTCCAAAGGGTGAGAGGAGAAATGTGAAGCTCGGCTTTATACAAATATCTCAGATATACCCCTCGGGTGCCTCGGCAGCAGGAGGGGAAAAATGTTACCCTCGGATTTTTACAAATAAATATCATATAGCCCTCGGGTGCTTTAGGAAGCCCGAGGTATATCGAGGCGACCCTCTGCCTTATAAGACTAAAGGGGGAGTCCTGTCCGACCTTAGCCCCGACCGTCAAACTACTCTTTATATCCCGTTTCCCCCCCGACGCCCCTCGCCTACGATGCGGTGAGCGTCGGCTTTGTAAAATAAAATATCGCACTTATAACCCATTCCATAGGGCGAGAGGAGAAATGTGAAGCTCGGCTTTATACAAATATCTCAGATATACCCCTTAGGTGTCTCGGGAGCGGGAGGGGAAAAATGTTACCCTCGTCTTTTTACGAATAACCCACATATACCACTCGGGTGCTTTAGTAAGGCCGAGGCCATTGAGGCGACCCTCGACCTTATAAGACTAAAGAAGTAGTACCGTCTGAGCTTAGCCCCGACCGTCTTACTACTCTTGATATACCGTTCCCCCCTCGACGCCCCTCGCCTAAGATGCGGCGGGCGTCGGCTTTTTAAATATAATATCGCAGTTATACCCCATTCCATAGGGTTGAGAGGAGAAATGTGAATCTCGGCTTTATTCAAATATCTCAAATATACACCTCGGGTGTCTCGGGAGCGGGAGGTGAAAAATGTTACCCTCGACTTTTTACAAATAACTCGCATATACCACTCGGGTGCTATAGGAAGACAGAGGCCATCGAGGCGACCCTCGGTCTTATAAGACTAAAGGGGAAGTCCCGCCGACCTTAGCCTCGACCGTGTTACTACTCTTTATATCCCGTTCCCCCCTCGACGCCCGTCGCCTTAGATGCGGCGAGCGTCGGCTTTTTAAATAAAATATCGCAGTTATACATCATGCCATAGGGTTGAGAGGAGAAATGTGAAGCTCGGCTTTATAAAAATATCTCAGATATACCCCTCGGGTGTCTCGGGAGCAGGAGGGGAAAAATGTTACCCTCGGCTTTTTACAAATAACTCGCATATACCACTCGGGTGCTTTAGGAAGACCGAGGCCATCGAGGCGACCCTCGACCTTATAAGACTATAGGGGAAGTACCGCCAACCTTAGCCTCGATCGTGTTACTACTCTTTATATCCCGTTCCCCCCTCGACGCCCCTCGCCTAAGATGCGGCGAGCGTCGGCTTTTTAAATAAAATATCGCAGTTATACCCCATTCCATAGGGTTAAGAGGAGAAATGTGAAGCTCGGCTTTATACAAATATCTCAGATATACCCCTCGGGTGTCTCGGGAGCGGGAGGGGAAAAATGCTACCCTCGGCTTTTTACAAATAACTCGCATATACCACTCGGGTGCTTTAGGAAGACCGAGGTCATCGAGGTGTCCCTCGGCCTTATAAGACTAAAGGGGAAGTACCGCCGACCTTAGCCTCGACCGTCTTACTACTCTTTATATCCCGTTCCCCCCTCGACGCTTCTCGCCTAAAAGGCAGCGAGCATCGGCTTTTTAAATAAAATATCGCAGTTATACCCCATTCCAAAGGGTGAGAGAAGAAATGTGAATCTCGGCTTTATACAAATATCTCAGATATACCCCTCGGGTGTCTCGGGAGCGGGAGGGGAAAAATGTTACCCCTCGGCTTTTTACAAATAACTGGCATATAGCCCTCGGGTGCTATACAATGGCCGAGGCCATCGAGGCGACCCTCGGCCTTATACGACTAAAGGTGAAGTACCTTCGACCTTAGCCTCCACCGTCTTACTACTCTTTATATCCCGTTCCCACCTCGACGCCCCTCGCCTAAGATGCGGCGAGCGTCGGCTTTTTAAATAAAATATCGCAGTTATATCCCATTCCATAAGGTTAAGAGGAGAAATGTGAAGCTCGGCTTTGTACAAATATCTCAGATACACCCCTCGTGTGCCTGGGGAGCGGGAGGGGAAAAATGTTACCCCTCGGCTTTTTACAAATAACTCGCATATACCCCTCGGGTAATAGGAAGACCAAGGCCATCGAGGCGCCCCTTTGCCTTTTTAGACTAAAGGGGGAGTACCGTCCGACCTTAGCCCCGACCGTCTTACTACTCTTTATATCCCGTTCCCCCCTCGACGCCCCTCGCCTTAGATGCGGCGAGCGTCGGCTTTTTAAATATAATATTGCAGTTATACCCTATTCCATAGGGCGAGAGGAGAAATGTGAAAGTCGGCTTTATACAAATATCTCAGATTTTCCCCCTCGGGTGTCTCGCGAGCGGGAGGGAAAAAATGTTACCCTCGGCTTTTTACAAATAACTCGCATATACCACTCGGGTGCTTTAGGAAGACCGAGGCCATCGAGGCGACTTTCGGCCTTATAAGACTAAAGGGGAAGTTCCGCCGACCTTAGCCTCGACCGTGTTACTACTCTTTATATCCCGTTCCCCCCTCGACGCCCCTCGCCTAATATGCGGCGAGAGTCGGCTTTTTAAAATAAAATTTTGAAGTAATACCCCATTCTATAGGGCGAGAAGAGAAATGTGAAGCTCGGCTTTATACAAATATCTCAGATATACCCCTCGGGTGTCTCGGGAGCGGGAGGGGAAAAATGTTACCCTCGGCTTTTTACGAATAACTCGCATATACCACTCGGGTGCTTTATGAAGGCCGAGGCCATCGAGGCGACCCTCGGTCTTATAAGACTAAAAGAGGAGTACCGTCCGACCTTAGCCACGACCGTCTTACTACTCTTGATATAAGGTTCCCCCCTCGACGCCCCTCGCCTAAGATGCGGCGAGCGTCGGCTTTTTAAATGAAATATCGCAGTTATACCCCATTCCATAGGGTTAAGAGGAGAAATGTGAAGCTCCGCTATATTCAAATATCTCAGATATACCCCTCGGGTGTCTCGGGAGCGGGAGGGGAAAAATGCTACCCTCGGCTTTTTACAAATAACCCGCATATACCACTCGGGTGCTTTAGGAAGACCGAGGTCATCGAGGTGACCCTCGGTCTTATAAGACTAAAGAGGAAGTACCGCCGACTTTAGCCTCGACCGTCTTACTACTCTTTATATCCCGTTCATCCCTCGACGCTTCTTGCCTAAGATGCGGCGAGCGTCGGCTTTTTAAATAAAATATCGCAGTTATACCCCATTCCAAAGGGTGAGAGGAGAAATGTGAAGCTCGGCTTTATACAAATATCTCAGATATACCCCTCGGGTGCCTCGGCAGCAGGAGGGGAAAAATGTTACCCTCGGATTTTTACAAATAAATATCATATAGCCCTCGGGTGCTTTAGGAAGACCGAGGTATATCGAGGCGACCCTCTGCCTTATAAGACTAAAGGGGGAGTCCTGTCCGACCTTAGCCCCGACCGTCAAACTACTCTTTATATCCCGTTTCCCCCCCGACGCCCCTCGCCTACGATGCGGTGAGCGTCGGCTTTGTAAAATAAAATATCGCACTTATAACCCATTCCATAGGGCGAGAGGAGAAATGTGAAGCTCGGCTTTATACAAATATCTCAGATATACCCCTTAGGTGTCTCGGGAGCGGGAGGGGAAAAATGTTACCCTCGTCTTTTTACGAATAACCCACATATACCACTCGGGTGCTTTAGTAAGGCCGAGGCCATTGAGGCGACCCTCGACCTTATAAGACTAAAGAAGTAGTACCGTCTGAGCTTAGCCCCGACCGTCTTACTACTCTTGATATACCGTTCCCCCCTCGACGCCCCTCGCCTAAGATGCGGCGGGCGTCGGCTTTTTAAATATAATATCGCAGTTATACCCCATTCCATAGGGTTGAGAGGAGAAATGTGAATCTCGGCTTTATTCAAATATCTCAAATATACACCTCGGGTGTCTCGGGAGCGGGAGGTGAAAAATGTTACCCTCGACTTTTTACAAATAACTCGCATATACCACTCGGGTGCTATAGGAAGACAGAGGCCATCGAGGCGACCCTCGGTCTTATAAGACTAAAGGGGAAGTCCCGCCGACCTTAGCCTCGACCGTGTTACTACTCTTTATATCCCGTTCCCCCCTCGACGCCCGTCGCCTTAGATGCGGCGAGCGTCGGCTTTTTAAATAAAATATCGCAGTTATACATCATGCCATAGGGTTGAGAGGAGAAATGTGAAGCTCGGCTTTATAAAAATATCTCAGATATACCCCTCGGGTGCCTCGGCAGCGGGAGGGGAAAAATGTTACCCTCGGCTTTTTACGAATAATTCGCATATACCAATCGGGTGCTTTAGGAAAACTGAGGCCATCGAGGCGACCCTCGTCCTTATAAGTCTATAGGGGAAGTACCGCCGACCTTAGCCTCGACCGTGTTACTACTCTTATATCCCGTTCCCCCCTCGACGCCCCTCGCCATAGATGCGGCGAGCGTCGGCTTTTTAAATAAAATATCGCAGTTATACCCCATTCCATAGGGTTAAGAGGAGAAATGTGAAGCTCCGCTATATTCAAATATCTCAGATATACCCCTCGGGTGTCTCGGGAGCGGGAGGGGAAAAATGCTACCCTCGGCTTTTTACAAATAACCCGCATATACCACTCGGGTGCTTTAGGAAGACCGAGGTCATCGAGGTGACCCTCGGTCTTATAAGACTAAAGAGGAAGTACCGCCGACTTTAGCCTCGACCGTCTTACTACTCTTTATATCCCGTTCCCCCCTCGACGCTTCTTGCCTAAGATGCGGCGAGCGTCGGCTTTTTAAATAAAATATCGCAGTTATACCCCATTCCAAAGGGTGAGAGGAGAAATGTGAAGCTCGGCGTTATACAAATATCTCAGATATACCCCTCGGGTGCCTCGGCAGCAGGAGGGGAAAAATGTTACCCTCGGCTTTTTACAAATAACTCGCATATACCACTCGGGTGCTTTAGGAAGACCATGGCCATCGAGGCGACCCTCGGCCTTATAAGGCTAAAGGGGAAGTACCGCCGACCTTAGCCTTGACCTTCTTACTACTCTTTTTATCCCGTTCCCCCCTCGACGCCCCTCGCCTAAGATGCGGCGAGCGTCGGCATTTAAAAATAAAATATCGCAGTTATACCCCATTCCATAGGGTTAAGAGAAGAAATGTGAATCTCGGCTTTATACAAATATCTCAGATATACCCCTCGGGTGTCTCGGGAGCGGGAGGGGAAAAATGTTACCCCCGGCTTTTTACAAATAACTCGCATATACCACTCGGCTGCTTTAGGACGACCGAGGCCATCGAGGCGACCCTAGGCCTTATAAGACTAAACGGCAACTACCGCCGACCTTAGCCTCGACCGTCTTACTACTCTTTATATCCCGTTTCCCCCTCGACGCCCCTTGCCCTGGATGCGGAGAGCATCGGCTTTTTAAATAAAATATCGCAGTTATACACCATTCCATAGGGTTGAGAGGAGAAATGTGAAGCTCGGCTTCATACAAATATCTCAGATATACCTCTCGGGTGTCTCGGGAGCGGAAGGCAAAAAATGTTACCCTCGACTTTTTACAAATAACTCGCATATACCACTCGGGTGCTTTAGGAAGACCGAGGCCATCAAAGCGAGCCACGGCCTTATAAGACTAAAGGGGAAGTACCGCCGACCTTAGCCTCGACCGTGTTACTACTCTTTATATCCCGTTCCCCCCTCGACGCCCCTCGCCTTAAACGCGGCGAGTGTCGGCTTTTTAAATAAAATATTGCAGTTATACATCCTTCCATAGGGTTGAGAGTAGAAATGTGAAGCTCGGCTTAATACAAATATCTCAGATATACCCATCAGGTGCCTCAGCAGTTGGAGGGGAAAAATTTTACCCTTAGCTTTATACGAATAACTCGCATATACCACTCGGGTGCTTTAAGAAGGCCGAGTCCATCGAGGCGACCCTCGGCCTTATAAGACTCAAGGGGGAGTACCGTCCGACCTTAGCCCCGACCGTTTTACCACTCTTGATATACCGTTCCCCCCTCGACGCCCTTCGCCTAAGATGCGGCGAGCGTCGGCTTTGTAAATATAATATCGCAGTTATACCCCATTCCATAGGGTTAAGAGAAGAAATGTGAATCTCGGCTTCATACAAATATCTCAGATATACCCCTCAGGTGTCTCGGGAGCGGGAGGGGAAAAATGTTACCCTCGGCTTTTTACAAATAACTCGCATATACCACTCGGGTGGTTTAGGAAGACCGAGGCCATCGAGGCGACCCTCGGCCTTATAAGACTAAAGGGGAACTACCGCCGACCTTAGCCTCGACCGTCTTACTACTCTTTATATCCCGTTTCCCCCTCGACGCCCCTTGCCTAAGATGCGGCGAGCGTCAGCTTTTTAAATTAAATATCGCAGTTATACCCCATTCCATTGGGTTGAGAGGAGAAATGTAAAGCTCGGCTTCATACAAATATCTCAGATATACCCCTCGGGTGTCTCGGGAGCGGAAGGCAAAAAATTTACCCTCGAGTTTTTACAAATAACTCGCATATACCACTCGGGTGCTCTAGGAAGACCGAGACCATCGAGGCCAGCCTCGGCCTTATAAGACTAAAGAGGAAGTACCGCCGACCTTAGCCTCGACCGTGTTACTACTCTTTATATCCCGTTCCCCCCTCGACGCCCCTCGCCTTACATGCGCCGAGCGTCGGCTTTTTAAATAAAATATCGCAGTTATACATCATTCCATACGGTTGAGAGGAGAAATGTGAAGCTCGGCTTTATACAAATATCTCAGATATACCCATCGGGTGCCTCAGCAGCGGGAGGGGAAAAATGTTACCCTCAGCTTTATACGAATAACTCGCATATACCACTCGGGTGATTTAGGAAGACCGAGGCCATCGAGCCGACCCTCGGCCTTATAAGACTAAAGGGGGAGGACCGCCGACCATAGCCTCGACCGTGTTACTACTATTTATATCCCGTTTCCCCCTCCGCGCCCCTCGCCTAAGATGCGGCGAGCGTCGTCTTTTTAAATAAAATATCGCAGTTATACATCATTCCATAGGGTTGAGAGGAGAAATGTGAAGCTCGGCTTTATACAAATATCTCAGATATACCCCACAGGTGCCTCGGCAGCTAGAGGGGGAAAATTTTACCCTCGGCTTTTTACGAATAACTCGCATATACCACTCGGGTGCTTTAGGAAGGCCGAGGCTATCGAGGCGACCCTCGGCATTATAAGACTAAAGGGGGAGTACCGTCCGACCTCAGCCCCGACCGTCTTAATACTCTTTATATCACGTTCCCCCCTCGACGCTCCTCGCCTAAGATGGGGCGAGCGTCGGCTTTTTAAATGAAATATCGCAGTTATACCCCATTCCATAGGGTTGAGAGGAGAAATGTGAAGCTCGGCATTATACAAATATCTCAGATATACCCCTTGGGTGTCTTGAGAGCGGGAGGGGAAAAATGTTACCCTTGGCTTTTTACAAATAACTCGCATATACCACTCGGGTGCTTTCGGAAGACCGAGGCCATCGAGGCGACCCTCAGCCTTATAAGACTAAAGGGGAAGTTCCGCCGACCTTAGCCTCCACCGTGTTACAACTCTTTATATCCCGCTCCCCCCTTGACGCCCCTCGCCTAATATGCGGCGAGCGTCGGCTTTTTAAATAAAAGTTTGCAGTAATACCCCATTCCATAGGGCGAGAAGAGAAATGTGAAGCTCGGCTTTATACAAATATCTCAGATATACCCCTCGGGTGTCTCGGGAGCGGGAGGGGAAAAATGTTACCCTCGGCTTTTTACGAATAACTCGCATATACCACTCGGGTGCTTTATGAAGGCCGAGGCCATCGAGGCGACCCTCGGCCTTATAAGACTAAAGGAGGAGTACCGTCCGACCTTAGCCCCGACCGTCTTACTACTCTTGATATAAGGTTCCCCCCTCGACGCCCCTCGCCTAAGATGCGGCGAGCGTCGGCTTTTTAAATATAATATCGCATTTATACCACATTCCATAGGGTTAAGAGGAGAAAAGTGAATCTCGGCTTTATACAAATATCTCGGATATACCCCTCGGGTGTCTCGGGAGAATGAGGGGAAAAATGCTACCCTCTGCTTTTTAGAAATAACTCGCATATACCACTCGGGTGCTTTAGGAAGACCGAGGCCATCGAGGAGACCCTCGGCCTTATAAGACTAAAGGGGAAGTACCGCCGACCTTAGCCCCGACCGTCTTACTACTCTTAATATCCCGTTCCCCCCTCGACGCCCCTCACCTAAGATGCGGTGAGCGTCGGCTTTTTTAATAAAATATCACGGTTATACCCCGTTTCATAGGGCGAGAGGAGAAATGTGAAGCTCGGCTTTGTACAAATATCTCAGATGCACCCCTCGTGTGCCTGGGGAGCGGGAGGGGAAAAATGTTACCCCTCGGCTTTTTACAAATAACTCGCATATACCCCTCGGGTGCTTTAGGAAGTCCGAGGCCATCGAGGCGCCCCTTTGCCTTTTTAGACAAAAGGGGGAGTACCGTCCGACCTTAGCCCCGACCGTCTTACTACTCTTTATATCCTGTTCCCCCCTCGACGCCCCTCGCCTAAGATGCAGCGAGCGTCGGCTTTTTAAATATAATATTGCAGTTATACCCTATTCCATAGGGCGAGAGATGAAATGTGAAGCTCGGCTTTGTACAAATATCTCAGATATACTGCTCGGGTGCTTCGGGAGCGGGAGGGGAAAAATTACCCTCGGCTTTTTACAAATAACTCGCATATACCACTCAGGTGTTTTAGGAAGACCGAGGCCATCGAGGCAACCCTTGGCCTTATAAGACTAAAGGGGAAGTACCGCCGACCTTAGCCTTGACCGTCTTACTACTCTTTATATCCCATTTCCCCCTCGACGCCCCTCGTCTTAGTTTCGGCGAGCGTCGGCTTTTTAAATATAATATCGCAGTTATGCCTTATTCCATTGGGCGAGAAGAGAAATGTGAAGCTCGGCTTTATACAAATATCTCAGATATACCCCTCGGGTGTCTCGGGAGCAGGAGGGGAAAAATGTTACCCTCGGCTTTTTACAAATAACTCGCATATACCACTCGGGTGCTTTAGGAAGACCGAGGCCATCGAGGCGACCCTCGACCTTATAAGACTATAGGGGAAGTACCGCCGACCTTAGCCTCGATCGTGTTACTACTCTTTATATCCCGTTCCCCCCTCGACGCCCCTCGCCTAAGATGCGGCGAGCGTCGGCTTTTTAAATAAAATATCGCAGTTATACCCCATTCCATAGGGTTAAGAGGAGAAATGTGAAGCTCGGCTTTATACAAATATCTCAGATATACCCCTCGGGTGTCTCGGGAGCGGGAGGGGAAAAATGCTACCCTCGGCTTTTTACAAATAACTCGCATATACCACTCGGGTGCTTTAGGAAGACCGAGGTCATCGAGGTGTCCCTCGGCCTTATAAGACTAAAGGGGAAGTACCGCCGACCTTAGCCTCGACCGTCTTACTACTCTTTATATCCCGTTCCCCCCTCGACGCTTCTCGCCTAAAAGGCAGCGAGCATCGGCTTTTTAAATAAAATATCGCAGTTATACCCCATTCCAAAGGGTGAGAGAAGAAATGTTAATCTCGGCTTTATACAAATATCTCAGATATACCCCTCGGGTGTCTCGGGAGCGGGAGGGGAAAAATGTTACCCCTCGGCTTTTTACAAATAACTGGCATATAGCCCTCGGGTGCTATACAATGGCCGAGGCCATCGAGGCGACCCTCGGCCTTATACGACTAAAGGTGAAGTACCTTCGACCTTAGCCTCCACCGTCTTACTACTCTTTATATCCCGTTCCCACCTCGACGCCCCTCGCCTAAGATGCGGCGAGCGTCGGCTTTTTAAATAAAATATCGCAGTTATATCCCATTCCATAAGGTTAAGAGGAGAAATGTGAAGCTCGGCTTTGTACAAATATCTCAGATACACCCCTCGTGTGCCTGGGGAGCGGGAGGGGAAAAATGTTACCCCTCGGCTTTTTACAAATAACTCGCATATACCCCTCGGGTAATAGGAAGACCAAGGCCATCGAGGCGCCCCTTTGCCTTTTTAGACTAAAGGGGGAGTACCGTCCGACCTTAGCCCCGACCGTCTTACTACTCTTTATATCCCGTTCCCCCCTCGACGCCCCTCGCCTTAGATGCGGCGAGCGTCGGCTTTTTAAATATAATATTGCAGTTATACCCTATTCCATAGGGCGAGAGGAGAAATGTGAAATTCGGCTTTATACAAATATCTCAGATTTTCCCCCTCGGGTGTCTCGCGAGCGGGAGGGAAAAAATGTTACCCTCGGCTTTTTACAAATAACTCGCATATACCCCTCGGGTGCTTTAGAAAGACCGAGGCCATCGAGGCGAACCTCGGCCTTATAAGACTAAAGGGGAAGTCCTGCCGACCTTAGCCTCGACCGTGTTACTACTCTTTATATCCCGTTCCCCCCTCGACGCCTCTCGCCTAAGATGCGGCGAGCGTCGGCTTTTTAAATAAAATATCGCAGTTATACCCCATTCCATAAGGTTAAGAGGAGAAATGTGAAGCTCGGCTATATACAAATATCTCAGATATAACCCTCGGGTGTCTCGGGAGCGGGAGGGGAAAAATGCTACCCTCGGCTTTTTACAAAAAACCCGCATATACCACTCGGGTGCTTTAGGAAGACCGAGGCCATCGAGGTGACCCTCGGCCTTATAAGACTAAAGAGGGAGGACGGCCGACCTTAGCCTCGACCGTCTTACTACTCTTTATATCCCGTTCCCCCCTCGACGCTTTTCGCCTAAGATGTGGCGAGCGTCGGCTTTTTAAATCAAATATCGCAGTTATACCCCATTCCAAAGGGTGAGAGGAGAAATGTGAAGCTCGGCTTTATACAAATATCTCAGATATACCCCTCGGGTGCCTCGGCAGCAGGAGGGGAAAAATGTTACCCTCGGATTTTTACAAATAAATATCATATAGCCCTCGGGTGCTTTAGGAAGACCGAGGTATATCGAGGCGACCCTCTGCCTTATAAGACTAAAGGGGGAGTCCTGTCCGACCCTAGCCCCGCCTGTCAAACTACTCTTTATATCCCGTTTCTCCCCCGACGCCCCTCGCCTAAGATGCGGTGAGCGTCGGCTTTTTAAATAAACATCGCAGTTATACCCCGTTCCAAAGGGCGAGAGGAGAAATGTAAAGCTCAGCTTTGTACAAAGAACCCAGATATACCCCTCGTGTGCCTGGGGAGCGGCAGGGGAAAAATGTTACCCCTTGACATTTTACAAATAACTCGCATATACCCCTCGGGTGCTATACAATGGCCGAGGCCATCGAGGCGACCCTCGGCCTTATACGACTAAAGGGGAAGTACCGCCGACCTTAGCATCGACCGTGTTACTACTCTTTATATCCCGTTTCCCCCTCGACGCCCCTCGCCTAAGATGCAGAGAGCGTCGGCTTTTTAAATATAATATTGCAGTTATACCCTATTCCATAGGGCGAGAGGAGAAATGTGAAGCTCGGCTTTATACAAATATCTCAGATATACCCCTCGGGTGCCTCGGCAGCTAGAGGGGGAAAATTTTACCCTCGGCTTTTTACGAATAACTCGCATATACCACTCGAGTGCTTTAGGAAGGCCGAGGCTATCGAGGCGACCCTCGGCCTTATAAGACTAAAGGGGGAGTACCGTCCGACCTTAGCCCCGACCGTCAAACTACTCTTTATATCCCGTTTCCCCCTCGACGCCCCTCGCCTAAGATGCGGTGAGCGTCGGCTTTTTAAAATAAAATTTTGAAGTAATACCCCATTCTATAGGGCGAGAAGAGAAATGTGAAGCTCGGCTTTATACAAATATCTCAGCTATACCCCTCGGGTGTCTCGGGAGCGGGAGGGGAAAAATGTTACCCTCGGCTTTTTACAAATAACTCGCATATACCACTCGGGTGCTTTAGGAAGACCGAGGCCATCGAGGCGACTTTCGGCCTTATAAGACTAAAGGGGAAGTTCCGCCGACCTTAGCCTCGACCGTGTTACTACTCTTTATATCCCGTTCCCCCCTCGACGCCCCTCGCCTAATATGCGGCGAGAGTCGGCTTTTTAAAATAAAATTTTGAAGTAATACCCCATTCTATAGGGCGAGAAGAGAAATGTGAAGCTCGGCTTTATACAAATATCTCAGATATACCCCTCGGGTGTCTCGGGAGCGGGAGGGGAAAAATGTTACCCTCGGCTTTTTACGAATAACTCGCATATACCACTCGGGTGCTTTATGAAGGCCGAGGCCATCGAGGCGACCCTCGGTCTTATAAGACTAAAAGAGGAGTACCGTCCGACCTTAGCCACGACCGTCTTACTACTCTTGATATAAGGTTCCCCCCTCGACGCCCCTCGCCTAAGATGCGGCGAGCGTCGGCTTTTTAAATGAAATATCGCAGTTATACCCCATTCCATAGGGTTAAGAGGAGAAATGTGAAGCTCCGCTATATTCAAATATCTCAGATATACCCCTCGGGTGTCTCGGGAGCGGGAGGGGAAAAATGCTACCCTCGGCTTTTTACAAATAACCCGCATATACCACTCGGGTGCTTTAGGAAGACCGAGGTCATCGAGGTGACCCTCGGTCTTATAAGACTAAAGAGGAAGTACCGCCGACTTTAGCCTCGACCGTCTTACTACTCTTTATATCCCGTTCCCCCCTCGACGCTTCTTGCCTAAGATGCGGCGAGCGTCGGCTTTTTAAATAAAATATCGCAGTTATACCCCATTCCAAAGGGTGAGAGGAGAAATGTGAAGCTCGGCTTTATACAAATATCTCAGATATACCCCTCGGGTGCCTCGGCAGCAGGAGGGGAAAAATGTTACCCTCGGATTTTTACAAATAAATATCATATAGCCCTCGGGTGCTTTAGGAAGACCGAGGTATATCGAGGCGACCCTCTGCCTTATAAGACTAAAGGGGGAGTCCTGTCCGACCTTAGCCCCGACCGTCAAACTACTCTTTATATCCCGTTTCCCCCCCGACGCCCCTCGCCTAAGATGCGGTGAGCGTCGGCTTTGTAAAATAAAATATCGCACTTATAACCCATTCCATAGGGCGAGAGGAGAAATGTGAAGCTCGGCTTTATACAAATATCTCAGATATACCCCTTAGGTGTCTCGGGAGCGGGAGGGGAAAAATGTTACCCTCGGCTTTTTACGAATAACCCACATATACCACTCGGGTGCTTTAGTAAGGCCGAGGCCATTGAGGCGACCCTCGACCTTATAAGACTAAAGAAGTAGTACTGTCTGAGCTTAGCCCCGACCGTCTTACTACTCTTGATATACCGTTCCCCCCTCGACGCCCCTCGCCTAAGATTCGGCGGGCGTCGGCTTTTTAAATATAATATCGCAGTTATACCCCATTCCATAGGGTTGAGAGGAGAAATGTGAATCTCGGCTTTATTCAAATATCTCAAATATACACCTCGGGTGTCTCGGGAGCGGGAGGTGAAAAATGTTACCCTCGACTTTTTACAAATAACTCGCATATACCACTCGGGTGCTATAGGAAGACAGAGGCCATCGAGGCGACCCTCGGTCTTATAAGACTAAAGGGGAAGTCCCGCCGA
Organism: Ceratothoa steindachneri; assembly: GCA_963969495.1. Classification (NCBI taxonomy): domain Eukaryota; kingdom Metazoa; phylum Arthropoda; class Malacostraca; order Isopoda; family Cymothoidae; genus Ceratothoa; species Ceratothoa steindachneri. The sequence goes on along the minus strand of OZ018335.1, from coordinate 299,598 downwards.
CCTTAGCCTCGACCGTGTTACTACTCTTTATATCCCGTTCCCCCCTCGACGCCCGTCGCCTTAGATGCGGCGAGCGTCGGCTTTTTAAATAAAATATCGCAGTTATACATCATGCCATAGGGTTGAGAGGAGAAATGTGAAGCTCGGCTTTATAAAAATATCTCAGATATACCCCTCGGGTGCCTCGGCAGCGGGAGGGGAAAAATGTTACCCTCGGCTTTTTACGAATAATTCGCATATACCAATCGGGTGCTTTAGGAAAACTGAGGCCATCGAGGCGACCCTCGTCCTTATAAGTCTATAGGGGAAGTACCGCCGACCTTAGCCTCGACCGTGTTACTACTCTTTATATCCCGTTCCCCCCTCGACGCCCCTCGCCATAGATGCGGCGAGCGTCGGCTTTTTAAATAAAATATCGCAGTTATACCCCATTCCATAGGGTTAAGAGGAGAAATGTGAAGCTCCGCTATATTCAAATATCTCAGATATACCCCTCGGGTGTCTCGGGAGCGGGAGGGGAAAAATGCTACCCTCGGCTTTTTACAAATAACCCGCATATACCACTCGGGTGCTTTAGGAAGACCGAGGTCATCGAGGTGACCCTCGGTCTTATAAGACTAAAGAGGAAGTACCGCCGACTTTAGCCTCGACCGTCTTACTACTCTTTATATCCCGTTCCCCCCTCGACGCTTCTTGCCTAAGATGCGGCGAGCGTCGGCTTTTTAAATAAAATATCGCAGTTATACCCCATTCCAAAGGGTGAGAGGAGAAATGTGAAGCTCGGCTTTATACAAATATCTCAGATATACCCCTCGGGTGCCTCGGCAGCAGGAGGGGAAAAATGTTACCCTCGGATTTTTACAAATAAATATCATATAGCCCTCGGGTGCTTTAGGAAGACCGAGGTATATCGAGGCGACCCTCTGCCTTATAAGACTAAAGGGGGAGTCCTGTCCGACCTTATCCCCGACCGTCAAACTACTCTTTATATCCCGTTTCCCCCCCGACGCCCCTCGCCTAAGATGCGGTGAGCGTCGGCTTTTTAAATAAACATCGCAGTTATACCCCGTTCCAAAGGGCGAGAGGAGAGATGTGAAGCTCAGCTTTGTACAAAGAACTCAGATATACCCCTCGTGTGCCTGGGGAGCGGCAGGGGAAAAATGTTACCCCTCGGGTTTTTACAAATAACTCGCATATACCCCTCGGGTGCTATACAATGGCCGAGGCCATCGAGGCGACCCTCGGCCTTATACGAATAAAGGGGAAGTTCCGCCGACCTTAGCCTCGACCGTGTTACTACTTTTTATATCCCGTTCCCCCCTCGACGCCCCTCGCCTAATATGCGGCGAGCGTCGGCTTTTTAAATAAAATTTTGCAGTAATACCCCATTCCATAGGGCGAGAAGAGAAATGTGAAGCTCGGCTTTATACAAATATCTCAGATATACCCCTCGGGTGTCTCGGGAGCGGGAGGGGAAAAATGTTACCCTCGGCTTTTTACGAATAACTCGCATATACCACTTCGGTGCTTTATGAAGGCCGAGGCCATCGAGGAGACCCTTGGCCTTATAAGACTAAAAGAGGAGTACCGTCCGACCTTAGCCACGACCCTCTTACTACTCTTGATATAAGATTCCCCCCTCGACGCCCCTCGCCTAAGATGCGGCGAGCGTCGGCTTTTTAAATATAATATTGCAGTTATACTCTATTCCATAGGGCGAGAGGTGAAATGTGAAGCTTAGCTTAATACAAATATCTCAGATATACCCCTCGGGTGCCTCGGCAGCAGGAGGGGAAAAATGTTACCCTCGGCTTTTTACAAATAAATATCATATAGCCCTCGGGTGCTTTAGGAAGACTTAGGTATATCGAGGCGACCCTCTGCCTTATAAGACTAAAGGGGGAGTACCGTCGGCTTTTTAAATAAAATATCGTGGTTATACCCCATTCGATAGGGCGAGAGGAGAAATGTGAAGCTCGGCTTTATACAAATATCTCAGATATACCCCTCGGGTGTCTCGGGAGCGGGAGGGAAAAAATGTTACCCTCGGCTTTTTACGAATAACTCGCATATACCACTCGGGTGCTTTAGGAAGGCCGAGGCCATCGAGGCGACCCTCGGCCTTATAAGACTAAAAGGGGAGTACCGTCCGCTTTTAGCCCCGACCGTCTTACTACTCTTGATATACCGTTCCCCCCTCGACGCTCCTCGCCTAAGATGCGGCGGGCGTCGGCTTTTTAAATATAATATCGCAGTTATACCCCATTCCATAGGGCTGAGAGGAGAAATGTGAAGCTCAGCTTTATACAAATATCTCTGATATACCCCACGGGCGTCTCGGGAGCGGGAGGGGAAAAATGTTACGCGCGGCTTTTTACAAATTACTCGCATATACCACTCAGGTGCTTTAGGAAGACCGAGGCCATCGAGGCGACCCTCGGCCTTATAAGACTAAAGATGAAGTACCGCCGACCTTAGCCTCGACCGTGTTACTACTCTTTATATCCCGTTCCCCCCTCGGCGCATCTCGCCTAAGATGCGGCGAGCGTTTGCTTTTTAAATGAAATATCGCAGTTATATCCCATTCTATAGGGTTATATGGAGAAATGTGAAGCTCGGCTTTATACAAATATCTCAGATATACCCCTCGGGTGTCTCGGGAGCGGGAGGGGAAAAATGTTACCCTCGGCTTTTTACAAATAACTCGCATATACCACTCGAGTGCTTCAGGAAGGCCAAGGCCATCGAGGCAACCCTCGGCCTTATAAGACTAAAGGGGAAGTACCGCCGACCTTAGCCTCGAACGTCTTACTACTCTTTATATCCCGTTCCACCCTCGACGCCCCTCGCCTAAGATGGGGCGAGCGTCGGCTTTGTAAAATAAAATATCGCAGTTATAACCCATTCCATAGGGCGAGAGGAGAAATGTGAAGCTCGGCTTTATACAAATATCTCAGATATACCCCTCAGGTGTCTCGGGAGCGGGAGGGGAAAAATGTTACCCTCGGCTTTTTACGAATAACCCGCATATACCACTCGGGTGCTTTAGTAAGGCCGAGGCCATCGAGGCGACCCTCGGCCTTATAAGACTAAAGAAGTAGTACCGTCTGACCTTAGCCCCGACCGTCTTACTACTCTTGATATACCGTTCCCCCCTCGACGCCCCTCGCCTAAGATGCGGCGGGCGTGAGCTTTTTAAATATAATATCGCGTTTATACCCCATTCCATAGGTTTGAGAGGAGAAATGTGAATCTCGGCTTTATTCAAATATCTCAAATATACACCTCGGGTGTCTCGGGAGCGGGAGGGGAAAAATGTTACCTCGACTTTTTACAAATAACTCGCATATACCACTCGGGTGCTATAGGAAGACAGAGGCCATCGAGGCGACCCTTGGCCTTATAAGACTAAAGGGGAAGTACCGCCGACCTTAGCCTCGACCGTGTTACTACTCTTTATATCCCGTTCCCCCCTCGACGCCCCTCGCCTTAGATGCGGCGAGCGTCGGCTTTTTAAATAAAATATCGCAGTTATACATCATGCCATAGGGTTGAGAGGAGAAATGTGAAGCTCGGCTTTATAAAAATATCTCAGATATACCCCTTGGGTGCCTCGGCTGCGGGAGGGGAAAAATGTTACCCTCGGCTTTTTACGAATAATTCGCATATACCACTCGGGTGCTTTAGGAAGACCGAGGCCATCGAGGCGACCCTCGGCCTTATAAGACTAAAGGGGGAGTACCGTCCGACCTCAGCCCCGACCGTCTTACTACTCTTGATATACCGTTCCCCTCTCGACGCCCCTAGCGTAAGATGCGGCGATCGTCGGCTTTTTAAATATAATTTCGCAGTTATACCCCATTCCATAAGGTTAGGAGGAGAAATGTGTAGCTCGGCTTTATACAAATATCTCAGATATACCCCTCGGGCGTCTCGGGAGCGAAAGGGGAAAAATGTCACCCTCGGCATTTTATGAATAACTCGCATATACCACGCGGGTGCTTTAGGAAGGCCGAGGCTAAGAGGCGACCCTCGAATATAAGACTAAAGGGGAAGTACCGCCTACCTTAGCCTCCCGTTCCTCCCTCAATGCCCCTCGCCTAAGATGCGGCGAGCGTCGGCTTTTTAAATAAAATCTCGCAGTTATACCCCATTCAATAGGGCGAGAGGAGAATTGTGAAGCTCAGCTTTATACAAATATCTCAGATATACCCCTCGGGTGTCTCGGGAGCGGGAGGGAAAAAATTTTACCCTCCACTTTTCACAAATAACTCGCATATACCACTCGGGTGCTTTAGAAAGACCAAGGCCATCGAGGCGACGCTCGGCCTTATAAGACTAAAGGGGAAGTAGCGCCGACCTTTGGCTCGACCGTGTTACTACTCTTTATATCCTGTTCCCCCCTCGACGCCCCTCGCCATAGATGCGGCGAGCGTCGGCTTTTTAAATATAATATTGCAGTTATACTCTATTCCATAGGGCGAGAGGTGAAATGTGAAGCTCGGCTTTATACAAATATCTCAGATATACCCCTCGGGTGTCTCGGGAGCGGGAGGGCAAAAATGTTACCCTCGGCTTTTTACAAATAACTCGCATATACCCCTCGGGTGCTTTAGGAAGACCAAGGCCATCGAGGCGCCCCTTTGCCTTTTTAGACTAAAGGGGGAGTACCGTCCGACCTTAGCCCCGACCGTCTTACTACTCTTTATATCCCGTTCCCCATCGACGCTTTTCGCCTAAGATGCGGCGAGCGTCGGCTTTTTAAATAAAATATCGCAGTTATACCCCATTCCAAAGGGTGAGAGGAGAAATGTGAAGCTCAGGCTATATACAAATATCTCAGATATACCCCTCGGGTGCTATACAATGGCCGAGGCCATCGAGGCGACCCTCGGCCTTATACGACTAAAAGGGAAGTTCCGCAGACCTTAGCCTCGACCGTGTTACTACTCTTTATATCCCGTTCCCCCCTCGACGCCTCTCGCCTAAGATGCGGCGAGCGTCGGCTTTTTAAATAAAATATCGCAGTTATACCCCATTCCATAAGGTTAAGAGGAGAAATGTGAAGCTCGGCTATATACAAATATCTCAAATATAACCCTCGGGTGTCTCGGGAGCGGGAGGGGAAAAATGCTACCCTCGGCTTTTTACAAAAAACCCGCATATACCACTCGGGTGCTTTAGGAAGACCGAGGCCATCGAGGTGACCCTCGGCCTTATAAGACTAAAGGGGGAGGACCGCCGACCTTAGCCTCGACCATCTTACTACTATTTATATCCCGTTCCCCCCTCGACGCTTTTCGCCTAAGATGCGGCGAGCGTCTGCTTTTTAAATAAAATATCGCAGTTATACCCCATTCCAAAGGGTGAGAGGAGAAATGTGAAGCTCGGCTTTATACAAATATCTCAGATATACCCCTCGGGTGCCTCGGCAGCAGGAGGGGAAAAATGTTACCCTCGGATTTTTACAAATAAATATCATATAGCCCTCGGGTGCTTTAGGAAGACCGAGGTATATCGAGGCGACCCTCTGCCTTATAAGACTAAAAGGGGAGTCCTGTCCGACCTTAGCCCCGACCGTCAAACTACTCTTTATATCCCGTTTCCCCCCCGACGCCCCTCGCCTAAGATGCAGTGAGCGTCGGCTTTTTAAATAAACATCGCAGTTATACCCCGTTCCAAAGGGCAAGAGGAGAAATGTGAAGCTCAGCTTTGTACAAAGAACTCAGATATACCCCTCGTGTGCCTGGGGAGCGGCAGGGGAAAAATGTTACCCCTCGGCTTTTTACAAATAACTCGCATATACCCCTCGGGTGCTATACAATGGCCGAGGCCATCGAGGTGACCCTCGGCCTTATAAGACTAAAGGGGAAGTACCGCCTACCTTAGCCTCCCGTTCCCCCCTCAATGCCCCTCGCCTAAGATCCGGCGAGCGTCGGCTTTTTAAATAAAATCTCGCGGTTATACCCCATTCCATAGGGCGAGAGGAGAATTGTGAAGCTCGGCTTTATACAAATATCTCAGATATACCCCTCGGGTGTCTCGGGAGCGGGAGGGGAAAAATGTTACCCTCCACTTTTTACAAATAACTCGCATATACCACTCGGGTGCTTTAGAAAGACCAAGGCCATCGAGGCGACCCTTGCCTTATAAGACTAAAGGGGAAGTAGCGCCGACCTTTGCCTCGACCGTGTTACTACTCTTTATATCCCGTTCCCCCCTCGACGCCCCTCGCCATAGATGCGGCGAGCGTCGGCTTTTTAAATATAATATTGCAGTTATACTCTATTCCATAGGGCGAGAGGTGAAATGTGAAGCTCGGCTTTATACAAATATCTCAGATATACCCCTCTGGTGTCTCGGGAGCGGGAGGGCAAAAATGTTACCCTAGGCTTTTTACAAATTACTCGCATATACCACTCGGGTACTTTAGGAAGACCAAGGCCATCGAGGCGACCCTCGGCCTTATAAGACTAAATGGAAAGTACCACTGACCGCAGCCTCGACCGTGTTACTACTTTTTATGTCCCGTTCCCCCATCGACGCCCCTCGCCTAAGATGCGGTGAGCGTCGGCTTTTTAAATAAAATATCGCAGTTATACCCCGTTTCATAGGGCGAGAGTAGAAATGTGAAGCTCGGCTATTTACAAATATCTCAGATACACCCCTCGTGTGCCTGGGAGGCGGGAGGGGAAAAATGTTACCCTTCGGCTTTTTACAAATAACTCGCATATACCCCTCGGGTGCTTTAGGAAGACCAAGGCCATCGAGGCGCCCCTATGCCTTTTTAGACTAAAGGGAGAGTACCGTCCGACCTCAGCCCCGACCGTCTTACTACTCTTTATATCCCGTTCCCCCCTCGACGCCCCTCGCCTTAGATGCGGTGAGCGTCGGCTTTTTAAATATAATATTGCAGTTATACCCTATTCCATAGGGCGAGAGGAGAAATGTGAAAGTCGGCTTTATACAAATATCTCAGATTTTCCCCCTCGGGTGTCTCGGGAGCGGGAGGGGAAAAATGTTAACCTCGGCGTTTTACAAATATGTAACTCGCATATACCCCTCGGGTGCTTTAGAAAGACCGACGCCATCGAGGCGAACCTCGGCCTTATAACACTAAAGGGGAAGTACCGCCGACCTTAGCCTCGACTGTGTTACTACTCTTTATATCCCGTTCCCCCCTCGACGCGCCTTGCTTAAGATTGGGCGAGCGTCGGCTTTTTAAATATAATATCGCAGTTATATCCCATTCTATAGGGTTATATGGAGAAATGTGAAGCTCGGCTTTATACAAATATCTTAGATATACTCCTCGGGTGTCTCGGGAGCGGGAGTGGAAAAATGTTACCCTCGGCTTTTTACAAATAACTCGCATATACCACTCATGTGCCTTAGAGAGACCGAGGCCATCGAGGCGACCCTCGGCCTTATAAGACTATAGGGGAAGTACCGCCGACCTTAGCCTCGACCGTGTTACTACTCTTTATATCCCGTTCCCCCCTCGACGCCTCTCGCCTAAGATGCGGCGAGCGTCGGCTTTTTAAATATAATATCGCAGTTATACCTTATTCCATAGGGCGAGAAGAGAAATGTGAAGCTCGGGTTTATACAAATATCTCAGATATACCCCACGGGAGTCTCGGGAGCGGGAGGGGAAAAAATGTTACCCCTCGGCTTTTTACAAAAAACCCGCATATACCACTCGGTGTGCTTTAGGAAGACCGAGGCCATTGAGGTGACCCTCGGCCTTATAAGACTAAAGGGGGAGGACAGCCGACCTTAGCCTCGACCGTCTTACTACTCTTTATATCCCGTTACCCCCTCGACGCTTTTCGCCTAAGATGCGGCGAGCGTCGGCTTTTTAAATAAAATATCGCAGTTATACCCCATTCCAAAAGGTGAGAGAAGAAATGTGAAGCTCGGCTTTATACAAATATCTCAGATATACCCCTCGGGTGCCTCGGCAGCAGGAGGGAAAAAATGTTACCCTCGGATTTTTACAAATAAATATCATATAGCCCTCGGGTGCTTTAGGAAGACCGAGGTATATCGAGGCGACCCTCTGCCTTATAAGACTAAAGGGGGAGTCCTGTCCGACCTTAGCCCCGAATGTCAAAATACTCTTTATATCCCGTATCCCCCCCGACGCCCCTCGCCTAAGATGCGGTGAGCGTCGGCTTTTTAAATAAACATCGCAGTTATACCCCGTTCCAAAGGGCGAGAGGAGAAATGTGAAGCTCAGCTTTGTACAAAGAACTCAGATATACCCCTCGTGTGCCTGGGGAGCGGCAGGGGAAAAATGTTACCCCTCGGCTTTTTACAAATAACTCGCATATACCCCTCGGGTGCTATACAATGGCCGAGGCCATCGAGGCGACCCTCTCCTTATACGACTAAAGGGGAAGTACCGCCGACCTTAGCCTCGACCGTGTTACTACTCTTTATATCCCGTTTCCCCCTCGACGCCCCTTGCCCTGGATGCGGAGAGCATCGGCTTTTTAAATAAAATATCGCAGTTATACACCATTCCATAGGGTTGAGAGGAGAAATGTGAAGCTCGGCTTCATACAAATATCTCAGATATACCTCTCGGGTGTCTCGGGAGCGGAAGGCAAAAAATGTTACCCTCGACTTTTTACAAATAACTCGCATATACCACCCGGGTGCTTTAGGAAGACCGAGGCCATCAAAGCGAGCCTCGGCCTTATAAGACTAAAGGGGAAGTACCGCCGACCTTAGCCTCGACCGTGTTACTACTCTTTATATCCCGTTCCCCCCTCGACGCCCCTCGCCTTAAACGCGGCGAGTGTCGGCTTTTTAAATAAAATATCGCAGTTATACATCCTTCCATAGGGTTGAGAGTAGAAATGTGAAGCTCGGCTTAATACAAATATCTCAGATATACCCCTCGGGTGCCTCGGCAGCAGGAGGGAAAAAATGTAACCCTCGGATTTTTACAAATAAATATCATATAGCCCTCGGGTGCTTTAGGAAGACCGAGGTATATCGAGGCGACCCTCTGCCTTATAAGACTAAAGGGGGAGTCCTGTCCGACCTTAGCCCCGAATGTCAAAATACTCTTTATATCCCGTTTCCCCCCCGACGCCCCTCGCCTAAGATGCGGTGAGCGTCGGCTTTTTAAATAAACTTTGCAGTTATACCCCGTTCCAAAGGGCGAGAGGAGAAATGTGAAGCTCAGCTTTGTACAAAGAACTCAGATATTCTCCTCGTGTGCCTGGGGAGCGGCAGGGGAAAAATGTTACCCCTCGGCTTTTTACAAATAACTCGCATATACCCCTCGGGTGCTATACAATGGCCAAGGCCATCGAGGCGACCCTCTCCTTATACGACTAAAGGGGAAGTACCGCCGACCTTAGCCTCGACCGTGTTACTACTCTTTATATCCCGTTTCCCCCTCGACGCCCCTTGCCCTGGATGCGGAGAGCATCGGCTTTTTAAATAAAATATCGCAGTTATACACCATTCCATAGGGTTGAGAGGAGAAATGTGAAGCTCGGCTTCATACAAATATCTCAGATATACCTCTCGGGTGTCTCGGGAGCGGAAGGCAAAAAATGTTACCCTCGACTTTTTACAAATAACTCGCATATACCACCCGGGTGCTTTAGGAAGACCGAGGCCATCAAAGCGAGCCTCGGCCTTATAAGACTAAAGGGGAAGTACCGCCGACCGTAGCCTCGACCGTGTTACTACTCTTTATATCCCGTTCCCCCCTCGACGCCCCTCGCCTTAAACGCGGCGAGTGTCGGCTTTTTAAATAAAATATCGCAGTTATACATCCTTCCATAGGGTTGAGAGTAGAAATGTGAAGCTCGGCTTAATACAAATATCTCAGATATACCCATCAGGTGCCTCAGCAGTGGGAGGGGAAAAATTTTACCCTTAGCTTTATACGAATAACTCGCATATACCACTCGGGTGCTTTAAGAAGGCCGAGTCCATCGAGGCGACCCTCGGCCTTATAAGACTAAAGGGGGAGTACCGTCCGACCTTAGCCCCGACCGTTTTACCACTCTTGATATACCGTTCCCCCCTCGACGCCCTTCGCCTAAGATGTGGCGAGCGTCGGCTTTTTAAATATAATATCGCAGTTATACCCCATTCCATAGGGTTAAGAGAAGAAATGTGAATCTCGGCTTCATACAAATATCTCAGATATACCCCTCAGGTGTCTCGGGAGCGGGAGGGGAAAAATGTTACCCTCGGCTTTTTACAAATAACTCGCATATACCACTCGGGTGGTTTAGGAAGACCGAGGCTATCGAGGCGACCCTCGGCCTTATAAGACTAAAGGGGAACTACCGCCGACCTTAGCCTCGACCGTCTTACTACTCTTTATATCCCGTTTCCCCCTCGACGCCCCTTGCCTAAGATGCGGCGAGCGTCAGCTTTTTAAATTAAATATCGCAGTTATACCCCATTCCATTGGGTTGAGAGGAGAAATGTAAAGCTCGGCTTCATACAAATATCTCAGATATACCCCTCGGGTGTCTCGGGAGCGGAAGGCAAAAAATTTACCCTCGAGTTTTTACAAATAACTCGCATATACCACTCGGGTGCTTTAGGAAGACCGAGACCATCGAGGCGAGCCTCGGCCTTATAAGACTAAAGAGGAAGTACCGCCGACCTTAGCCTCGACCGTGTTACTACTCTTTATATCCCGTTCCCCCCTCGACGCCCCTCGCCTTACATGCGCCGAGCGTCGGCTTTTTAAATAAAATATCGCAGTTATACATCATTCCATACGGTTGAGAGGAGAAATGTGAAGCTCGGCTTTATACAAATATCTCAGATATACCCATCGGGTGCCTCAGCAGCGGGAGGGGAAAAATGTTACCCTCAGCTTTATACGAATAACTCGCATATACCACTCGGGTGATTTAGGAAGACCGAGGCCATCGAGCCGACCCTCGGCCTTATAAGACTAAAGGGGGAGGACCGCCGACCATAGCCTCGACCGTGTTACTACTATTTATATCCCGTTCCCCCCTCCGCGCCCCTCGCCTAAGATGCGGCGAGCGTCGTCTTTTTAAATAAAATATCGCAGTTATACATCATTCCATAGGGTTGAGAGGAGAAATGTGAAGCTCGGCTTTATACAAATATCTCAGATATACCCCACAGGTGCCTCGGCAGCTAGAGGGGGAAAATTTTACCCTCGGCTTTTTACGAATAACTCGCATATACCACTAGGGTGCTTTAGGAAGGCCGAGGCTATCGAGGCGACCCTCGGCATTATAAGACTAAAGGGGGAGTACCGTCCGACCTTAGCCCCGACCGTCTTAATACTCTTTATATCACGTTCCCCCCTCGACGCTCCTCGCCTAAGATGGGGCGAGCGTCGGCTTTTTAAATGAAATATCGCAGTTATACCCCATTCCATAGGGTTGAGAGGAGAAATGTGAAGCTCGGCATTATACAAATATCTCAGATATACCCCTGGGGTGTCTTGAGAGCGGGAGGGGAAAAATGTTACCCTTGGCTTTTTACAAATAACTCGCATATACCACTCGGGTGCTTTAGGAAGACCGAGGCCATCGAGGCGACCCTCAGCCTTATAAGACTAAAGGGGAAGTTCCGCCGACCTTAGCCTCCACCGTGTTACAACTCTTTATATCCCGCTCCCCCCTCGACGCCCCTCGCCTAATATGCGGCGAGCGTCGGCTTTTTAAATATAAGTTTGCAGTAATACCCCATTCCATAGGGCGAGAAGAGAAATGTGAAGCTCGGCTTTATACAAATATCTCAGATATACCCCTCGGGTGTCTCGGGAGCGGGAGGGGAAAAATGTTACCCTCGGCTTTTTACGAATAACTCGCATATACCACTCGGGTGCTTTATGAAGGCCGAGGCCATCGAGGCGACCCTCGGCCTTATAAGACTAAAAGAGGAGTACCGTCCGACCTTAGCCCCGACCGTCTTACTACTCTTGATATAAGGTTCCCCCCTCGACGCCCCTCGCCTAAGATGCGGCGAGCATCGGCTATTTAAATATAATATCGCATTTATACCACATTCCATAGGGTTAAGAGGAGAAATGTGAATCTCGGCTTTATACAAATATCTCGGATATACCCCTCGGGTGTCTCGGGAGAATGAGGGGAAAAATGTTACCCTCTGCTTTTTAGAAATAACTCGCATATACCACTCGGGTGCTTTAGGAAGACCGAGGCCATCGAGGTGACCCTCGGCCTTATAAGACCAAAGGGGAAGTACCGCCGACCTTAGCCCCGACCGTCTTACTACTCTTAATATCCCGTTCCCCCCTCGACGCCCCTCACCTAAGATGCGGTGAGCGTCGGCTTTTTTAATAAAATATCACGGTTATACCCCGTTTCATAGGGCGAGAGGAGAAATGTGAAGCTCGGCTTTGTACAAATATCTCAGATGCACCACTCGTGTGCCTGGGGAGCGGGAGGGGAAAAATGTTACCCCTCGGCTTTTTACAAATAACTCGCATATACCCCTCGGGTGCTTTAGGAAGTCCGAGGCCATCGAGGCGCCCCTTTGCCTTTTTAGACAAAAGGGGGAGTACCGCCGACCTTAGCCTTGACCGTCTTACTACTCTTTATATCCCGTTTCCCCCTCGACGCCCCTCGTCTTAGTTTCGGCGAGCGTCGGCTTTTTAAATATAATATCGCAGTTATGCCTTATTCCATAGGGCGAGAAGAGAAATGTGAAGCTCGGCTTTATACAAATATCTCAGATATACCCCTCGGGTGTCTCGGGAGCGGGAGGGGAAAAATGTTACCCTCGGCTTTTTACAAATAACCCGCATATACCACTCGGGTGCTTTAGGAAGACCGAGGTCATCGAGGTGACCCTCGGTCTTATAAGACTAAAGAGGAAGTACCGCCGACTTTAGCCTCGACCGTCTTACTACTCTTTATATCCCGTTCCCCCCTCGACGCTTCTTGCCTAAGATGCTGCGAGCGTCGGCTTTTTAAATAAAATATCGCAGTTATACCCCATTCCAAAGGGTGAGAGGAGAAATGTGAAGCTCGGTTTTATACAAATATCTCAGATATACCCCTCGGGTGCCTCGGCAGCAGGAGGGGAAAAATTGTTTACCTCGGATTTTTACAAATAAATATCATATAGCCCTCGGGTGCTTTAGGAAGACCGAGGTATATCGAGGCGACCCTCTGCCTTATAAGACTAAAGGGGGAGTCCTGTCCGACCTTAGCCCCGACCGTCAAACTTCTCTTTATATCCCGTTTCCCCCCCGACGCCCCTCGCCTAAGATGCGGTGAGCGTCGGCTTTGTAAAATAAAATATCGCACTTATAACCCATTCCATAGGGCGAGAGGAGAAATGTGAAGCTCGGCTTTATACAAATATCTCAGATATACCCCTTAGGTGTCTCGGGAGCGGGAGGGGAAAAATGTTACCCTCGGCTTTTTACGAATAACCCACATATACCACTCGGGTGCTTTAGTAAGGCCGAGGCCATTGAGGCGACCCTCGACCTTATAAGACTAAAGAAGTAGTACCGTCTGACCTTAGCCCCGACCGTCTTACTACTCTTGATATACCGTTCCCCCCTCGACGCCCCTCGCCTAAGATGCGGCGGGCGTCGGCTTTTTAAATATAATATCGCAGTTATACCCCATTCCATAGGGTTGAGAGGAGAAATGTGAATCTCGGCTTTATTCAAATATCTCAAATATACACCTCGGGTGTCTCGGGAGCGGGAGGTGAAAAATGTTACCCTCGACTTTTTACAAATAACTCGCATATACCACTCGGGTGCTATAGGAAGACAGAGGCCATCGAGGCGACCCTCGGTCTTATAAGACTAAAGGGGAAGTACCGCCGACCTTAGCCTCGACCGTGTTACTACTCTTTATATCCCGTTCCCCCCTCGACGCCCCTCGCCTTAGATGCGGCGAGCGTCGGCTTTTTAAATAAAATATCGCAGTTATACATCATGCCATAGGGTTGAGAGGAGAAATGTGAAGCTCGGCTTTATAAAAATATCTCAGATATACCCCTCGGGTGCCTCGGCAGCGGGAGGGGAAAAATGTTACCCTCAGGTTTTTACGAATAATTCGCATATACCAATCGGGTGCTTTAGGAAAACCGAGGCCATCGAGGCGACCCTCGTCCTTATAAGTCTATAGGGGAAGTACCGCCGACCTTAGCCTCGACCGTGTTACTACTCTTTATATCCCGTTCCCCCCTCGACGCCCCTCGCCATAGATGCGGCGAGCGTCGGCTTTTTAAATAAAATATCGCAGTTATACCCCATTCCATAGGGTTAAGAGGAGAAATGTGAAGCTCCGCTATATTCAAATATCTCAGATATACCCCTCGGGTGTCTCGGGAGCGGGAGGGGAAAAATGCTACCCTCGGCTTTTTACAAATAACCCGCATATACCACTCGGGTGCTTTAGGAAGACCGAGGTCATCGAGGTGACCCTCGGTCTTATAAGACTAAAGAGGAAGTACCGCCGACTTTAGCCTCGACCGTCTTACTACTCTTTATATCCCGTTCCCCCCTCGACGCTTCTTGCCTAAGATGCGGCGAGCGTCGGCTTTTTAAATAAAATATCGCAGTTATACCCCATTCCAAAGGGTGAGAGGAGAAATGTGAAGCTCGGCTTTATACAAATATCTCAGATATACCCCTCGGGTGCCTCGGCAGCAGGAGGGGAAAAATGTTACCCTTGGATTTTTACAAATAAATATCATATAGCCCTCGGGTGCTTTAGGAAGACCGAGGTATATCGAGGCGACCCTCTGCCTTATAAGACTAAAGGGGGAGTCCTGTCCGACCTTAGCCCCGACCGTCAAACTACTCTTTATATCCCGTTTCCCCCCCGACGCCCCTCGCCTAAGATGCGGTGAGCGTCGGCTTTTTAAATAAACATCGCAGTTATACCCCGTTCCAAAGGGCGAGAGGAGAAATGTGAAGCTCAGCTTTGTACAAAGAACTCAGATATACCCCTCGTGTGCCTGGGGAGCGGCAGGGGAAAAATGTTACCCCTCGGGTTTTTACAAATAACTCGCATATACCCCTCGGGTGCTATACAATGGCCGAGGCCATCGAGGCGACCCTCAGCCTTATACGAATAAAGGGGAAGTTCGACCGACCTTAGCCTCGACCGTGTTACTACTCTTTATATCCCGTTCCCCCCTCGACGCCCCTCGCCATAGATGCGGCGAGCGTCGGCTTTTTAAATATAATATTGCAGTTATACTCTATTCCATAGGGCGAGAGGTGAAATGTGAAGCTCGGCTTTATACAAATATCTCAGATATACCCCTCGGGTGTCTCGGGAGCGGGAGGGCAAAAATGTTACCCTCGGCTTTTTACAAATAACTCGCATATACCCCTCGGGTGCTTTAGGAAGACCAAGGCCATCGAGGTGCCCCTTTGCCTTTTTAGACTAAAGGGGGAGTACAATCCGACCTTAGCCCCGACCGTCTTACTACTCTTTATATCCCGTTCCCCCCTCGACGCTTTTCGCCTAAGATGCGGCGAGCGTCGGCTTTTTAAATAAAATATCGCAGTTATACCCCATTCCAAAGGGTGAGAGGAGAAATGTGAAGCTCAGGCTATATACAAATATCTCAGATATACCCCTCGGGTGCTATACAATGGCCGAGGCCATCGAGGCGACCCTCGGCCTTATACGACTAAAGGGGAAGTTCCGCAGACCTTAGCCTCGACCGTGTTACTACTCTTTATATCCCGTTCCCCCCTCGACGCCTCTCGCCTAAGATGCGGCGAGCGTCGGCTTTTTAAATAAAATATCGCAGTTATACCTCATTCCATAAGGTTAAGAGGAGAAATGTGAAGCTCGGCTATATACAAATATCTCAAATATAACTCTCGGGTGTCTCGGGAGCGGGAGGGGAAAAATGCTACCCTCGGCTTTTTACAAAAAACCCGCATATACCACTCGAGTGCTTTAGGAAGACCGAGGCCATCGAGGTGACCCTCGGCCTTATAAGACTAAAGGGGGAGGACCGCTGACCTTAGCCTCGACCGTCTTACTACTATTTATATCCCGTTCCCCCCTCGACGCTTTTCGCCTAAGATGCGGCGAGCGTCTGCTTTTTAAATAAAATATCGCAGTTATACCCCATACCAAAGGGTGAGAGGAGAAATGTGAAGCTCGGCTTTATACAAATATCTCAGATATACCCCTCGGGTGCCTCGGCAGCAGGAGGGGAAAAATGTTACCCTCGGATTTTTACAAATAAATATCATATAGCCCTCGGGTGCTTTAGGAAGACCGAGGTATATCGAGGCGACCCTCTGCATTATAAGACTAAAAGGGGAGTCCTGTCCGACCTTAGCCCCGACCGTCAAACTACTCTTTATATCCCGTTTCCCCCCCGACGCCCCTCGCCTAAGATGCAGTGAGCGTCGGCTTTTTAAATAAACATCGCAGTTATACCCCGTTCCAAAAGGCAATAGGAGAAATGTGAAGCTCAGCTTTGTACAAAGAACTCAGATATACCCCTCGTGTGCCTGGGGAGCGGCAGGGGAAAAATGTTACCCCTCGGCTTTTTACAAATAACTCGCATATACCCCTCGGGTGCTATACAATGGCCGAGGCCATCGAGGTGACCCTCGGCCTTATAAGACTAAAGGGGAAGTACCGCCTACCTTAGCCTCCCGTTCCCCCCTCAATGCCCCTCGCCTAAGATCCGGCGAGCGTCGGCTTTTTAAATAAAATCTCGCGGTTATACCCCATTCCATAGGGCGAGAGGAGAATTGTGAAGCTCTGCTTTATACAAATATCTCAGATATACCCCTCGGGTGTCTCGGGAGCGGGAGGGGAAAAATCTTAACTCCACTTTTTACAAATAACTCGCATATACCACTCGGGTGCTTTAGAAAGACCAAGGCCATCGAGGCGACCCTTGCCTTATAAGACTAAAGGGGAAGTAGCGCCGACCTTTGCCTCGACCGTGTTACTACTCTTTATATCCCGTTCCCCCCTCGACGCCCCTCGCCATAGATGCGGCGAGCGTAGGCTTTTTAAACATAATATTGCAGTTATACTCTATTCCATAGGGCGAGAGGTGAAATGTGAAGCTCGGCTTTATACAAATATCTCAGATATACCCCTCTGGTGTCTCGGGAGCGGGAGGGCAAAAATGTTACCCTAGGCTTTTTACAAATTACTCGCATATACCACTCGGGTACATTAGGAAGACCAAGGCCATCGAGGCGACCCTCGTCCTTTTAAGACTAAAGGGAAAGTACCACTGACCGCAGCCTCAACCGTGTTACTACTTTTTATGTCCCGTTCCCCCATCGACGCCCCTCGCCTAAGATGCGGTGAGCGTCGGCTTTTTAAATAAAATATCGCAGTTATACCCCGTTTCATAGGGCGAGAGTAGAAATGTGAAGCTCGGCTATTTACAAATATCTCAGATACACCCCTCGTGTGCCTGGGAGGCGGGAGGGGAAAAATGTTACCCCTCGGCTTTTTACAAATAACTCGCATATACCCCTCGGGTGCTTTAGGAAGACCAAGGCCATCGAGGCGCCCCTTTGCCTTTTTAGACTAAAGGGAGAGTACTGTCCGACCTCAGCCCCGACCGTCTTACTACTCTTTATATCCCGTTCCCCCCTCGACGCCCCTCGCCTTAGATGCGGTGAGCGTCGGCTTTTTAAATATAATATTGCAGTTATACCCTATTCCTTAGGGCGAGAGGAGAAATGTGAAAGTCGGCTTTATACAAATATCTCAGATTTTCCCCCTCGGGTGTCTCGGGAGCGGGAGGGGAAAAATGTTAACCTCGGCGTTTTACAAATATGTAACTCGCATATACCCCTCGGGTGCTTTAGAAAGACCGAGGCCATCGAGGCGAACCTCGGCCTTATAACACTAAAGGGGAAGTACCGCCGACCTTAGCCTCGACTGTGTTACTACTCTTTATATCCCGTTCCCCCCTCGACGCGCCTCGCTTAAGATTGGGCGAGCGTCGGCTTTTTAAATATAATATCGCAGTTATATCCCATTCTATAGGGTTATATGGAGAAATGTGAAGCTCGGCTTTATACAAATATCTCAGATATACTCCTCGGGTGTCTCGGGAGCGGGAGTGGAAAAATGTTACCCTCGGCTTTTTACAAATAACTCGCATATACCACTCATGTGCCTTAGGAAGACCGAGGCCATCGAGGCGACCCTCGGCCTTATAAGACTATAGGGGAAGTACCGCCGACCTTAGCCTCGACCGTGTTACTACTCTTTATATCCCGTTCCCCCCTCGACGCCTCTCGCCTAAGATGCGGCGAGCGTCGGCTTTTTAAATATAATATTGCAGTTATACCTTATTCCATAGGGCGAGAAGAGAAATGTGAAGCTCGGGTTTATACAAATATCTCAGATATACCCCACGGGTGTCTCGGGAGCGGGAGGGGAAAAATGCTACCCTCGGCTTTTTACAAAAAACCCGCATATTCCACTCGGGTGCTTTAGGAAGACCGAGGCCATCGAGGTGACCCTCGGCCTTATAAGACTAAAGAGGGAGGACAGCCGACCTTAGCCTCGACCGTCTTACTACTCTTTATATCCCGTTACCCCCTCGACGCTTTTCGCCTAAGATGCGGCGAGCGTCGGCTTTTTAAATAAAATATCGCAGTTATACCCCATTCCAAAGGGTGAGAGAAGAAATGTGAAGCTCGGCTTTATACAAATATCTCAGATATACCCCTCGGGTGCCTCGGCAGCAGGAGGGAAAAAATGTTACCCTCGGATTTTTACAAATAAATATCATATAGCCCTCGGGTGCTTTAGGAAGACCGAGGCCATCGAGGTGACCCTCTGCCTTATAAGACTAAAGGGGGAGTCCTGTCCGACCTTAGCCCCGAAAGTCAAACTACTCTTTATATCCCGTTTCCCCCCCGACGCCCCTCGCCTAAGATGCGGTGAGCGTCGGCTTTTTAAATAAACATCGCAGTTATACCCCATTCCAAAGAGCGAGAGGAGAAATGTGAAGCTCAGCTTTGTACAAAGAACTCAGATATACCCCTCGTGTGCCTGGGGAGCGGCAGGGGAAAAATGTTACCCCTCGGCTTTTTTACAAATAACTCGCATATACCCCTCGGGTGCTATACAATGGCCGAGGCCATCGAGGTGACCCTCGGCCTTATACGACTAAAGGGGAAGTACCGCCGACCTTAGCCTCGACCGTGTTACTACTCTTTATATTCCGTTTCCCCCTCGACGCCCCTCGCCTAAGATGCAGAGGGCGTCGGCTTTTTAAATATAATATTGCAGTTATACCCTATTCCATAGGGCGAGAGGAGAAATGTGAAGCTCGGCTTTATACAAATATCTCAGATATACCCCTCGGGTGCCTCGGCAGCTAGAGGGGGAAAATTTTACCCTCGGCTTTTTACGAATAACTCGCATATACCACTCATGTGCTTTAGGAAGGCCGAGGCTATCGAGGTGACCCTCGGCCTTATAAGACTAAAGGGGGAGTACCGTCCGACCTTAGCCCCGACCGTCTTAATACTCTTTATATCCCGTTCCCCCCTCGACGCGCCTCGCCTAAGATGGGGCGAGGGTCGGGTTTTAAATATAATATCGCAGTTATACCCCATTCTATAGGGTTATATGGAGAAATGTGAAGCTCGGCTTTATACAAATATCTCAGATATACTCCTCGGGTGTCTCGGGAGCGGGAGGGGAAAAATGTTACCCTCGGCTTTTTACAAATAACTCGCATATACCACTCGGGTGCTTTAGGAAGACCGAGGCCATCGAGGCGACCCTCGTCCTTATAAGTCTATAGGGGAAGTACCGCCGACCTTAGCCTCGACCGTGTTACTACTCTTTATATCCCGTTCCCCCCTCGACGCCCCTCGCCTAAGATGCGGCGAGCGTCGGCTTTTTAAATAAAATATCGCAGTTATACCCAATTCCAAAGGGTGAGAGGAGAAATGTGAAGCTCGGCGTTATACAAATATCTCAGATATACCCCTCGGGTGTCTCGGCAGCAGGAGGGGAAAAATGTTACCCTCGGCTTTTTACAAATAACTCGCATATACCACTCGGGTGCTTTAGGAAGACCGAGGCCATCGAGGCGACCCTCAGCCTTATAAGACTAAAGGGGAAGTTCCGCCGACCTTAGCCTCCACCGTGTTACAACTCTTTATATCCCGCTCCCCCCTCGACGCCCCTCGCCTAATATGCGGCGAGCGTCGGCTTTTTAAATAAAAGTTTGCAGTAATACCCCATTCCATAGGGCGAGAAGAGAAATGTGAAGCTCGGCTTTATACAAATATCTCAGATATACCCCTCGGGTGTCTCGGGAGCGGGAGGGGAAAAATGTTACCCTCGGCTTTTTACGAATAACTCGCATATACCACTCGGGTGCTTTATGAAGGCCGAGGCCATCGAGGCGACCCTCGGCCTTATAAGACTAAAGGAGGAGTACCGTCCGACCTTAGCCCCGACCGTCTTACTACTCTTGATATAAGGTTCCCCCATCGACGCCCCTCGCCTAAGATGCGGCGAGCGTCGGCTTTTTAAATATAATATCGCATTTATACCACATTCCATAGGGTTAAGAGGAGAAATGTGAATCTCGGCTTTATACAAATATCTCGGATATACCCCTCGGGTGTCTTGGGAGAATGAGGGGAAAAATGTTACCCTCTGCTTTTTAGAAATAACTCGCATATACCACTCGGGTGCTTTAGGAAGACCGAGGCCATCGAGGCGACCCTCGGCCTTATAAGACTAAAGGGGAAGTACCGCCGACCTTAGCCCCGACCGTCTTACTACTCTTAATATCCCGTTCCCCCCTCGACGCCCCTCACCTAAGATGCGGTGAGCGTCGGCTTTTTTAATAAAATATCACGGTTATACCCCGTTTCATAGGGCGAGAGGAGAAATGTGAAGCTCGGCTTTGTACAAATATCTCAGATGCACCCCTAGTGTGCCTGGGGAGCGGGAGGGGAAAAATGTTACCCCTCGGCTTTTTACAAATAACTCGCATATACCCCTCGGGTGCTTTAGGAAGTCCGAGGCCATCGAGGCGCCCCTTTGCCTTTTTAGACAAAAGGGGGAGTACCGCCGACCTTAGCCTTGACCGTCTTACTACTCTTTATATCCCGTTTCCCCCTCGACGCCCCTCGCCTTAGATGCGGTGAGCGTCGGCTTTTTAAATATAATATTGCAGTTATACCCTATTCCATAGGGCGAGAGGAGAAATGTGAAAGTCGGCTTTATACAAATATCTCAGATTTTCCCCCTCGGGTGTCTCGGGAGCGGGAGGGGAAAAATGTTAACCTCGGCGTTTTACAAATATGTAACTCGCATATACCCCTCGGGTGCTTTAGAAAGACCGAGGCCATCGAGGCGAACCTCGGCCTTATAACACTAAAGGGGAAGTACCGCCGACCTTAGCCTCGACTGTGTTACTACTCTTTATATCCCGTTCCCCCCTCGACGCGCCTTGCTTAAGATTGGGCGAGCGTCGGCTTTTTAAATATAATATCGCAGTTATATCCCATTCTATAGGGTTATATGGAGAAATGTGAAGCTCGGCTTTATACAAATATCTTAGATATACTCCTCGGGTGTCTCGGGAGCGGGAGTGGAAAAATGTTACCCTTGGCTTTTTACAAATAACTCGCATATACCACTCATGTGCCTTAGAGAGACCGAGGCCATCGAGGCGACCCTCGGCCTTATAAGACTATAGGGTAAGTACCGCCGACCTTAGCCTCGACCGTGTTACTACTCTTTATATCCCGTTCCCCCCTCGACGCCTCTCGCCTAAGATGCGGCGAGCGTCGGCTTTTTAAATATAATATCGCAGTTATACCTTATTCCATAGGGCGAGAAGAGAAATGTGAAGCTCGGGTTTATACAAATATCTCAGATATACCCCACGGGTGTCTCGGGAGCGGGAGGGGAAAAATGCTACCCTCGGCTTTTTACAAAAAAACCCGCATATACCACTCGGTGTGCTTTAGGAAGACCGAGGCCATCGAGGTGACCCTCGGCCTTATAAGACTAAAGGGGGAGGACAGCCGACCTTAGCCTCGACCGTCTTACTACTCTTTATATCCCGTTACCCCCTCGACGCTTTTCGCCTAAGATGCGGCGAGCGTCGGCTTTTTAAATAAAATATCGCAGTTATACCCCATTCCAAAAGGTGAGAGAAGAAATGTGAAGCTCGGCTTTATACAAATATCTCAGATATACCCCTCGGGTGCCTCGGCAGCAGGAGGGAAAAAATGTTACCCTCGGATTTTTACAAATAAATATCATATAGCCCTCGGGTGCTTTAGGAAGACCGAGGTATATCGAGGCGACCCTCTGCCTTATAAGACTAAAGGGGGAGTCCTGTCCGACCTTAGCCCCGAATGTCAAAATACTCTTTATATCCCGTTTCCCCCCCGACGCCCCTCGCCTAAGATGCGGTGAGCGTCGGCTTTTTAAATAAACATCGCAGTTATACCCCGTTCCAAAGGGCGAGAGGAGAAATGTGAAGCTCAGCTTTGTACAAAGAACTCAGATATACCCCTCGTGTGCCTGGGGAGCGGCAGGGGAAAAATGTTACCCCTCGGCTTTTTACAAATAACTCGCATATACCCCTCGGGTGCTATACAATGGCCGAGGCCATCGAGGCGACCCTCTCCTTATACGACTAAAGGGGAAGTACCGCCGACCTTAGCCTCGACCGTGTTACTACTCTTTATATCTCGTTTCCCCCTCGACGCCCCTTGCCCTGGATGCGGAGAGCATCGGCTTTTTAAATAAAATATCGCAGTTATACACCATTCCATAGGGTTGAGAGGAGAAATGTAAAGCTCGGCTTCATACAAATATCTCAGATATACCTCTCGGGTGTCTCGGGAGCGGAAGGCAAAAAATGTTACCCTAGACTTTTTACAAATAACTCGCATATACCACCCGGGTGCTTTAGGAAGACCGAGGCCATCAAAGCGAGCCTCGGCCTTATAAGACTAAAGGGGAAGTACCGCCGACCTTAGCCTCGACCGTGTTACTACTCTTTATATCCCGTTCCCCCCTCGACGCCCCTCGCCTTAAACGCGGCGAGTGTCGGCTTTTTAAATAAAATATCGCAGTTATACATCCTTCCATAGGGTTGAGAG
Source organism: Ceratothoa steindachneri (assembly GCA_963969495.1). Lineage (NCBI taxonomy): Eukaryota > Metazoa > Arthropoda > Malacostraca > Isopoda > Cymothoidae > Ceratothoa > Ceratothoa steindachneri. Next base: position 276,470 of record OZ018335.1, on the reverse strand, counting down.
TAGAAATGTGAAGCTCGGCTTAATACAAATATCTCAGATATACCCCTCGGGTGCCTCGGCAGCAGGAGGGAAAAAATGTTACCCTCGGATTTTTACAAATAAATATCATATAGCCCTCGGGTGCTTTAGGAAGACCGAGGTATATCGAGGCGCCCCTTTGCCTTATAAGACTAAAGGGGGAGTCCTGTCCGACCTTAGCCCCGAATGTCAAAATACTCTTTATATCCCGTTTCCCCCCCGACGCCCCTCGCCTAAGATGCGGTGAGCGTCGGCTTTTTAAATAAACATCGCAGTTATACCCCGTTCCAAAGGGCGAGAGGAGAAATGTGAAGCTCAGCTTTGTACAAAGAACTCAGATATACCCCTCGTGTGCCTGGGGAGCGGCAGGGGAAAAATGTTACCCCTCGGCTTTTTACAAATAACTCGCATATACCCCTCGGGTGCTATACAATGGCCGAGGCCATCGAGGCGACCCTCTCCTTATACGACTAAAGGGGAAGTACCGCCGACCTTAGCCTCGACCGTGTTACTACTCTTTATATCCCGTTTCCCCCTCGACGCCCCTTGCCCTGGATGCGGAGAGCATCGGCTTTTTAAATAAAATATCGCAGTTATACACCATTCCATAGGGTTGAGAGGAGAAATGTGAAGCTCGGCTTCATACAAATATCTCAGATATACCTCTCGGGTGTCTCGGGAGCGGAAGGCAAAAAATGTTACCCTCGACTTTTTACAAATAACTCGCATATACCACCCGGGTGCTTTAGGAAGACCGAGGCCATCAAAGCGAGCCTCGGCCTTATAAGACTAAAGGGGAAGTACCGCCGACCTTAGCCTCGACCGTGTTACTACTCTTTATATCCCGTTCCCCCCTCGACGCCCCTCGCCTTAAACGCGGCGAGTGTCGGCTTTTTAAATAAAATATCGCAGTTATACATCCTTCCATAGGGTTGAGAGTAGAAATGTGAAGCTCGGCTTAATACAAATATCTCAGATATACCCATCAGGTGCCTCAGCAGTGGGAGGGGAAAAATTTTACCCTTAGCTTTATACGAATAACTCGCATATACCACTCGGGTGCTTTAAGAAGGCCGAGTCCATCGAGGCGACCCTCGGCCTTATAAGACTAAAGGGGGAGTACCGTCCGACCTTAGCCCCGACCGTTTTACCACTCTTGATATACCGTTCCCCCCTCGACGCCCTTCGCCTAAGATGTGGCGAGCGTCGGCTTTTTAAATATAATATCGCAGTTATACCCCATTACATAGGGTTAAGAGAAGAAATGTGAATCTCGGCTTCATACATATATCTCAGATATACCCCTCAGGTGTCTCGGGAGCGGGAGGGGAAAAATGTTACCCTCGGCTTTTTACAAATAACTCACATATACCACTCGGGTGGTTTAGGAAGACCGAGGCCATCGAGGCGACCCTCGGCCTTATAAGACTAAAGGGGAACTACCGCCGACCTTAGCCTCGACCGTCTTACTACTCTTTATATCCCGTTTCCCCCTCGACGCCCCTTGCCTAAGATGCGGCGAGCGTCAGCTTTTTAAATTAAATATCGCAGTTATACCCAATTCCATTGGGTTGAGAGGAGAAATGTAAAGCTCGGCTTCATACAAATATCTCAGATATACCCCTCGGGTGTCTCGGGAGCGGAAGGCAAAAAATTTACCCTCGAGTTTTTACAAATAACTCGCATATACCACTCGGGTGCTTTAGGAAGACCGAGACCATCGAGGCGAGCCTCGGCCTTATAAGACTAAAGAGGAAGTACCGCCGACCTTAGCCTCGACCGTGTTACTACTCTTTATATCCCGTTCCCCCCTCGACGCCCCTCGCCTTACATGCGCCGAGCGTCGGCTTTTTAAATAAAATATCGCAGTTATACATCATTCCATACGGTTGAGAGGAGAAATGTGAAGCTCGGCTTTATACAAATATCTCAGATATACCCATCGGGTGCCTCAGCAGCGGGAGGGGAAAAATGTTACCCTCAGCTTTATACGAATAACTCGCATATACCACTCGGGTGATTTAGGAAGACCGAGGCCATCGAGCCGACCCTCGGCCTTATAAGACTAAAGGGGGAGGACCGCCGACCATAGCCTCGACCGTGTTACTACTATTTATATCCCGTTCCCCCCTCCGCGCCCCTCGCCTAAGATGCGGCGAGCGTCGTCTTTTTAAATAAAATATCGCAGTTATACATCATTCCATAGGGTTGAGAGGAGAAATGTGAAGCTCGGCTTTATACAAATATCTCAGATATACCCCACAGGTGCCTCGGCAGCTAGAGGGGGAAAATTTTACCCTCGGCTTTTTACGAATAACTCGCATATACCACTAGGGTGCTTTAGGAAGGCCGAGGCTATCGAGGCGACCCTCGGCATTATAAGACTAAAGGGGGAGTACCGTCCGACCTTAGCCCCGACCGTCTTAATACTCTTTATATCACGTTCCCCCCTCGACGCTCCTCGCCTAAGATGGGGCGAGCGTCGGCTTTTTAAATGAAATATCGCAGTTATACCCCATTCCATAGGGTTGAGAGGAGAAATGTGAAGCTCGGCATTATACAAATATCTCAGATATACCCCTTGGGTGTCTTGAGAGCGGGAGGGGAAAAATGTTACCCTTGGCTTTTTACAAATAACTCGCATATACCACTCGGGTGCTTTAGGAAGACCGAGGCCATCGAGGCGACCCTCAGCCTTATAAGACTAAAGGGGAAGTTCCGCCGACCTTAGCCTCCACCGTGTTACAACTCTTTATATCCCGCTCCCCCCTCGACGCCCCTCGCCTAATATGCGGTGAGCGTCGGCTTTTTAAATAAAAGTTTGCAGTAATACCCCATTCCATAGGGCGAGAAGAGAAATGTGAAGCTCGGCTTTATACAAATATCTCAGATATACCCCTCGGGTGTCTCGGGAGCGGGAGGGGAAAAATGTTACCCTCGGCTTTTTACGAATAACTCGCATATACCACTCGGGTGCTTTATGAAGGCCGAGGCCATCGAGGCGACACTCGGCCTTATAAGACTAAAAGAGGAGTACCGTCCGACCTTAGCCCCGACCGTCTTACTACTCTTGATATAAGGTTCCCCCCTCGACGCCCCTCGCCTAAGATGCGGCGAGCATCGGCTTTTTAAATATAATATCGCATTTATACCACATTCCATAGGGTTAAGAGGAGAAATGTGAATCTCGGCTTTATACAAATATCTCGGATATACCCCTCGGGTGTCTCGGGAGAATGAGGGGAAAAATGTTACCCTCGGCTTTTTAGAAATAACTCGCATATACCACTCGGGTGCTTTAGGAAGACCGAGGCCATCGAGGCGACCCTCGGCCTTATAAGACTAAAGGGGAAGTACCGCCGACCTTAGCCCCGACCGTCTTACTACTCTTAATATCCCGTTCCCCCCTCGACGCCCCTCACCTAAGATGCGGTGAGCGTCGGCTTTTTTAATAAAATATCACGGTTATACCCCGTTTCATAGGGCGAGAGGAGAAATGTGAAGCTCGGCTTTGTACAAATATCTCAGATGCACCCCTCGTGTGCCTGGGGAGCGGGAGGGGAAAAATGTTACCCCTCGGCTTTTTACAAATAACTCGCATATACCCCTCGGGTGCTTTAGGAAGTCCGAGGCCATCGAGGCGCCCCTTTGCCTTTTTAGACAAAAGGGGGAGTACCGCCGACCTTAGCCTTGACCGTCTTACTACTCTTTATATCCCGTTTCCCCCTCGACGCCCCTCGTCTTAGTTTCGGCGAGCGTCGGCTTTTTAAATATAATATCGCAGTTATGCCTTATTCCATAGGGCGAGAAGAGAAATGTGAAGCTCGGCTTTATACAAATATCTCAGATATACCCCTCGGGTGTCTCGGGAGCGGGAGGGGAAAAATGTTACCCTCGGCTTTTTACAAATAACTCGCATATACCACTCGGGTGCTTTAGGAAGACCGAGGCCATCGAGGCGACCCTCGACCTTATAAGACTATAGGGGAAGTACCGCCGACCTTAGCCTCGACCGTGTTACTACTCTTTATATCCCGTTCCCCTCTCGACGCCCCTCGCCTAAGATGCGGCGAGCGTCGGCTTTTTAAATAAAATATCGCAGTTATACCCCATTCCATAGGGTTAAGAGGAGAAATGTGAAGCTCGGCTTTATACAAATATCTCAGATATACCCCTCGGGTGTCTCGGGAGCGGGAGGGGAAAAATGCTACCCTCGGCTTTTTACAAATAACTCGCATATACCACTCGGGTGCTTTAGGAAGACCGAGGTCATCGAGGTGTCCCTCGGCCTTATAAGACTAAAGGGGAAGTACCGCCGACCTTAGCCTCGACCGTCTTACTACTCTTTATATCCCGTTCCCCCCTCGACGCTTCTCGCCTAAAAGGCGGCGAGCATCGGCTTTTTAAATAAAATATCGCAGTTATACCCCATTCCAAAGGGTGAGAGAAGAAATGTGAATCTCGGCTTTATACAAATATCTCAGATATACCCCTCGGCTGTCTCGGGAGCGGGAGGGGAAAAATGTTACCCCTCGGATTTTTACAAATAACTGGCATATACCCCTCGGGTGCTATACAATGGCCGAGGCCATCGAGGCGACCCTCGGCCTTATACGACTAAAGGTGAAGTACCGCCGACCTTAGCCTCGACCGTCTTACTACTCTTTATATCCCGTTCCCACCTCGACGCCCCTCGCCTAAGATGCGGCGAGCGTCGGCTTTTTAAATGAAATATCGCAGTTATATACCATTCCATAAGGTTAAGAGGAGAAATGTGAAGCTCGGCTTTGTACAAATATCTCAGATACACCCCTCGTGTGCCTGGGGAGCGGGAGGGGAAAAATGTTACCCCTCGGCTTTTTACAAATAACTCGCATATACCCCTCGGGTAATAGGAAGACCAAGGCCATCGAGGCGCCCCTTTGCCTTTTTAGACTAAAGGGGGAGTACCGTCCGACCTTAGCCCCGACCGTCTTACTACTCTTTATATCCCGTTCTCCCCTCGACGCCCCTCGCCTTAGATGCGGCGAGCGTCGGCTTTTTAAATATAATATTACAGTTATACCCTATTCCATAGGGCGAGAAGAGAAATGTGAAAGTCGGCTTTATACAAATATCTCTGATTTTCGCCCTCGGGTGTCTCGCGAGCGGGAGGGAAAAAATGTTACCCTCGGCTTTTTACAAATAACTCGCATATACCCCTCGGGTGCTTTAGAAAGACCGAGGCCATCGAGGCGAACCTCGGCCTTATAAGACTAAAGGGGAAGTCCTGCCGACCTTAGCCTCGACCGTGTTACTACTCTTTATATCCCGTTCCCCCCTCGACGCCTCTCGCCTAAGATGCGGCGAGCGTCGGCTTTTTAAATAAAATATCGCAGTTATACCCCATTCCATAAGGTTAAGAGGAGAAATGTGAAGCTCGGCTATATATAAATATCTCAGATATAACCCTCGGGTGTCTCGGGAGCGGGAGGGGAAAAATGCTACCCTCGGATTTTTACAAATAAATATCATATAGCTCTCGGGTGCTTTAGGAAGACCGAGGTATATCGAGGTGACCCTCGGCCTTATAAGAATAAAGAGGGAGGACCGCCGACCTTAGCCTCGACCGTCTTACTACTCTTTATATCCCGTTTCTCCCCCGACGCCCCTCGCCTAAGATGCGGTGAGCGTCGGCTTTTTAAATAAACATCGCAGTTATACCCCGTTCCAAAGGGCGAGAGGAGAAATGTAAAGCTCAGCTTTGTACAAAGAACCCAGATATACCCCTCGTGTGCCTGGGGAGCGGCAGGGGAAAAATGTTATCCCTTGACATTTTACAAATAACTCGCATATACCCCTCGGGTGCTATACAATGGCCGAGGCCATCGAGGCGACCCTTGGCCTTATACGACTAAAGGGGAAGTACCGCCGACCTTAGCCTCGACCGTGTTACTACTCTTTATATCCCGTTTCCCCCTGGACGCCCCTCGCCTAAAATGCAGAGAGCGTCGGCTTTTTAAATATAATATTGCAGTTATACCCTATTCCATAGGGCGAGAGGAGAAATGTGAAGCTCGGCTTTATACAAATATCTCAGATATACCCCTCGGGTGCCTCGGCAGCTAGAGGGGGAAAATTTTACCCTCGGCTTTTTACGAATAACTCGCATATACCACTCGGGTGCTTTAGGAAGGCCGAGGCTATCGAGGCGACCCTCGGCCTTATAAGACTAAAGGGGGAGTACCGTCCGACCTTAGCCCCGACCGTCTTAATACTCTTTATATCACGTTCCCCCCTCGACGCCCCTCGCCTAAGATGCGGCGAGCGTCGGCTTTTTAAATGAAATATCGCAGTTATACCCCATTCCATAGGGTTGAGAGGAGAAATGTGAAGCTCGGCTTTATACAAATTTCTCAGATATACCCCTCGGGTGTCTCGGGAGCGGGAGGGGAAAAATGTTACCCTCGACTTTTTACAAATAACTCGCATATACCACTCGGGTGCTTTAGGAAGACCGAGGCCATCGAGGCGACCCTCGGCCTTATAAGACTAAAGGGGAAGTTCCGCCGACCTTAGCCTCGACCGTGTTACTACTCTTTATATCCCGTTCCCCCCTCGACGCCCCTCGCCTAATATGCGGCGAGCGTCGGCTTTTTAAAATAAAATTTTGAAGTAATACCCCATTCTATAGGGCGAGAAGAGAAATGTGAAGCTCGGCTTTATACAAATATCTCAGATATACCCCTCGGGTGTCTCGGGAGCGGGAGGGGAAAAATGTTACCCTCGGCTTTTTACGAATAACTCGCATATAACACTCGGGTGCTTTATGAAGGCCGAGGCCATCGAGGCGACCCTCGGTCTTATAAGACTAAAAGAGGAGTATCGTCCGACCTTAGCCACGACCGTCTTACTACTCTTGATATAAGGTTCCCCCCTCGACGCCCCTCTCCTAAGATGCGGCGAGCGTCGGCTTTTTAAATGAAATATCGCAGTTATACCCCATTCCATAGGGTTAAGAGGAGAAATGTGAAGCTCCGCTATATTCAAATATCTCAGATATACCCCTCGGGTGTCTCGTGAGCGGGAGGGGAAAAATGCTACCCTCGGCTTTTTACAAATAACCCGCATATACCACTCGGGTGCTTTAGGGAGACCGAGGTCATCGAGGTGACCCTCGGTCTTATAAGACTAAAGAGGAAGTACCGCCGACTTTAGCCTCGACCGTCTTACTACTCTTTATATCCCGTTCCCCCCTCGACGCTTCTTGCCTAAGATGCTGCGAGCATCGGCTTTTTAAATAAAATATCGCAGTTATACCCCATTCCAAAGGGTGAGAGGAGAAATGTGAAGCTCGGCTTTATACAAATATCTCAGATATACCCCTCGGGTGCCTCGGCAGCAGGAGGGGAAAAATGTTAACCTCGGATTTTTACAAATAAATATCATATAGCCCTCGGGTGCTTTAGGAAGACCGAGGTATATCGAGGCGACCCTCTGCCTTATAAGACTAAAGGGGCAGTCCTGTCCGACCTTAGCCCCGACCGTCAAACTACTCTTTATATCCCGTTTCCCCCCCGACGCCCCTCGCCTAAGATGCGGTGAGCGTCGGCTTTGTAAAATAAAATATCGCACTTATAACCCATTCCATAGGGCGAGAGGAGAAATGTGAAGCTCGGCTTTATACAAATATCTCAGATATACCCCTTAGGTGTCTCGGGAGCGGGAGGGGAAAAATGTTACCCTCGGCTTTTTACGAATAACCCACATATACCACTCGGGTGCTTTAGTAAGGCCGAGGCCATTGAGGCGACCCTCGACCTTATAAGACTAAAGAAGTAGTACCGTCTGACCTTAGCCCCGACCGTCTTACTACTCTTGATATACCGTTCCCCCCTCGACGCCCCTCGCCTAAGATGCGGCGGGCGTCGGCTTTTTAAATATAATATCGCAGTTATACCCCATTCCATAGGGTTGAGAGGAGAAATGTGAATCTCGGCTTTATTCAAATATCTCAAATATACACCTCGGGTGTCTCGGGAGCGGGAGGTGAAAAATGTTACCCTCGACTTTTTACAAATAACTCGCATATACCACTCGGGTGCTATAGGAAGACAGAGGCCATCGAGGCGACCCTCGGTCTTATAAGACTAAAGGGGAAGTACCGCCGACCTTAGCCTCGACCGTGTTACTACTCTTTATATCCCGTTCCCCCCTCGACGCCCCTCGCCTTAGATGCGGCGAGCGTCGGCTTTTTAAATAAAATATCGCAGTTATACATCATGCCATAGGGTTGAGAGGAGAAATGTGAAGCTCGGCTTTATAAAAATATCTCAGATATACCCCTCGGGTGCCTCGGCAGCGGGAGGGGAAAAATGTTACCCTCAGGTTTTTACGAATAATTCCCATATACCAATCGGGTGCTTTAGGAAAACCGAGGCCATCGAGGCGACCCTCGTCCTTATAAGTCTATAGGGGAAGTACCGCCGACCTTAGCCTCGACCGTGTTACTACTCTTTATATCCCGTTCCCCCCTCGACGCCCCTCGCCATAGATGCGGCGAGCGTCGGCTTTTTAAATAAAATATCGCAGTTATACCCCATTCCATAGGGTTAAGAGGAGAAATGTGAAGCTCCGCTATATTCAAATATCTCAGATATACCCCTCGGGTGTCTCGGGAGCGGGAGGGGAAAAATGCTACCCTCGGCTTTTTACAAATAACCCGCATATACCACTCGGGTGCTTTAGGAAGACCGAGGTCATCGAGGTGACCCTCGGTCTTATAAGACTAAAGAGGAAGTACCGCCGACTTTAGCCTCGACCGTCTTACTACTCTTTATATCCCGTTCCCCCCTCGACGCTTCTTGCCTAAGATGCGGCGAGCGTCGGCTTTTTAAATAAAATATCGCGGTTATACCCCATTCCAAAGGGTGAGAGGAGAAATGTGAAGCTCGGCTTTATACAAATATCTCAGATATACCCCTCGGGTGCCTCGGCAGCAGGAGGGGAAAAATGTTACCCTCGGATTTTTACAAATAAATATCATATAGCCCTCGGGTGCTTTAGGAAGACCGAGGTATATCGAGGCGACCCTCTGCCTTATAAGACTAAAGGGGGAGTCCTGTCCGACCTTAGCCCCGACCGTCAAACTACTCTTTATATCCCGTTTCCCCCCCGACGCCCCTCGCCTAAGATGCGGTGAGCGTCGGCTTTTTAAATAAACATCGCAGTTATACCCCATTCCAAAGGGCGAGAGGAGAAATGTGAAGCTCAGCTTTGTACAAAGAACTCAGATATACCCCTCGTGTGCCTGGGGAGCGGCAGGGGAAAAATGTTACCCCTCGGGTTTTTACAAATAACTCGCATATACCCCTCGGGTGCTATACAATGGCCGAGGCCATCGAGGCGACCCTCAGCCTTATACGAATAAAGGGGAAGTTCCGCCGACCTTAGCCTCGACCGTGTTACTACTCTTTATATCCCGTTCCCCCCTCGACGCCCCTCGCCATAGATGCGGCGAGCGTCGGCTTTTTAAATATAATATTGCAGTTATACTCTATTCCATAGGGCGAGAGGTGAAATGTGAAGCTCGGCTTTATACAAATATATCAGATATACCCCTCGGGTGCTTTAGGAAGCCCAAGGCAATCGAGGTGCCCCTTTGCCTTTTTAGACTAAAGGGGGAGTACAATCCGACCTTAGCCCCGACCGTCTTACTACTCTTTATATCCCGTTCCCCCCTCGACGCTTTTCGCCTAAGATGCGGCGAGCGTCGGCTTTTTAAATAAAATATCGCAGTTATACCCCATTCCAAAGGGTGAGAGGAGAAATGTGAAGCTCAGGCTATATACAAATATCTCAGATATACCCCTCGGGTGCTATACAATGGCCGAGGCTATCGAGGCGACCCTCGGCCTTATACGACTAAAGGGGAAGTTCCGCAGACCTTAGCCTCGACCGTGTTACTACTCTTTATATCCCGTTCCCCCCTCGACGCCTCTCGCCTAAGATGCGGCGAGCGTCGGCTTTTTAAATAAAATATCGCAGTTATACCTCATTCCATAAGGTTAAGAGGAGAAATGTGAAGCTCGGCTATATACAAATATCTCAAATATAACTCTCGGGTGTCTCGGGAGCGGGAGGGGAAAAATGCTACCCTCGGCTTTTTACAAAAAACCCGCATATACCACTCGGGTGCTTTAGGAAGACCGAGGCCATCGAGGTGACCCTCGGCCTTATAAGACTAAAGGGGGAGGACCGCTGACCTTAGCCTCGACCGTCTTACTACTATTTATATCCCGTTCCCCCCTCGACGCTTTTCGCCTAAGATGCGGCGAGCGTCTGCTTTTTAAATAAAATATCGCAGTTATACCCCATTCCAAAGGGTGAGAGGAGAAATGTGAAGCTCGGCTTTATACAAATATCTCAGATATACCCCTCGGGTGCCTCGGCAGCAGGAGGGGAAAAATGTTACCCTCGGATTTTTACAAATAAATATCATATAGCCCTCGGGTGCTTTAGGAAGACCGAGGTATATCGAGGCGACCCTCTGCCTTATAAGACTAAAAGGGGAGTCCTGTCCGACCTTAGCCCCGACCGTCAAACTACTCTTTATATCCCGTTTCCCCCCCGACGCCCCTCGCCTAAGATGCAGTGAGCGTCGGCTTTTTAAATAAACATCGCAGTTATACCCCGTTCCAAAGGGCAATAGGAGAAATGTGAAGCTCAGCTTTGTACAAATAACTCAGATATACCCCTCGTGTGCCTGGGGAGCGGCAGGGGAAAAATGTTACCCCTCGGCTTTTTACAAATAACTCGCATATACCCCTCGGGTGCTATACAATGGCCGAGGCCATCGAGGTGACCCTCGGCCTTATAAGACTAAAGGGGAAGTACCGCCTACCTTAGCCTCCCGTTCCCCCCTCAATGCCCCTCGCCTAAGATCCGGCGAGCGTCGGCTTTTTAAATAAAATCTCGCGGTTATACCCCATTCCATAGGGCGAGAGGAGAATTGTGAAGCTCTGCTTTATACAAATATCTCAGATATACCCCTCGGGTGTCTCGGGAGCGGGAGGGGAAAAATCTTAACTCCACTTTTTACAAATAACTCGCATATACCACTCGGGTGCTTTAGAAAGACCAAGGCCATCGAGGCGACCCTTGCCTTATAAGACTAAAGGGGAAGTAGCGCCGACCTTTGCCTCGACCGTGTTACTACTCTTTATATCCCGTTCCCCCCTCGACGCCCCTCGCCATAGATGCGGCGAGCGTCGGCTTTTTAAATATAATATTGCAGTTATACCTTATTCCATAGGGCGAGAAGAGAAATGTGAAGCTCGGGTTTATACAAATATCTCAGATATACCCCACGGGTGTCTCGGGAGCGGGAGGGGAAAAATGCTACCCTCGGCTTTTTACAAAAAACCCGCATATACCACTCGGGTGCTTTAGGAAGACCGAGGCCATCGAGGTGACCCTCGGCCTTATAAGACTAAAGAGGGAGGACAGCCGACCTTAGCCTCGACCGTCTTACTACTCTTTATATCCCGTTACCCCCTCGACGCTTTTCGCCTAAGATGCGGCGAGCGTCGGCTTTTTAAATAAAATATCGCAGTTATACCCCATTCCAAAGGGTGAGAGAAGAAATGTGAAGCTCGGCTTTATACAAATATCTCAGATATACCCCTCGGGTGCCTCGGCAGCAGGAGGGAAAAAATGTTACCCTCGGATTTTTACAAATAAATATCATATAGCCCTCGGGTGCTTTAGGAAGACCGAGGCCATCGAGGTGACCCTCTGCCTTATAAGACTAAAGGGGGAGTCCTGTCCGACCTTAGCCCCGAATGTCAAACTACTCTTTATATCCCGTTCCCCCCTCGACGCTTCTTGCCTAAGATGCGGCGAGCGTCGGCTTTTTAAATAAAATATCGCAGTTATACCCCATTCCAAAGGGTGAGAGGAGAAATGTGAAGCTCGGCTTTATACAAATATCTCAGATATACCCCTCGGGTGCCTCGGCAGCAGGAGGGGAAAAATGTTACCCTCGGATTTTTACAAATAAATATCATATAGCCCTCGGGTGCTTTAGGAAGACCGAGGTATATCGAGGCGACCCTCTGCCTTATAAGACTAAAGGGGGAGTCCTGTCCGACCTTAGCCCCGACCGTCAAACTACTCTTTATATCCCGTTTCCCCCCCGACGCCCCTCGCCTAAGATGCGGTGAGCGTCGGCTTTTTAAATAAACATCGCAGTTATACCCCGTTCCAAAGGGCGAGAGGAGAAATGTGAAGCTCAGCTTTGTACAAAGAACTCAGATATACCCCTCGTGTGCCTGGGGAGCGGCAGGGGAAAAATGTTACCCCTCGGGTTTTTACAAATAACTCGCATATACCCCTCGGGTGCTATACAATGGCCGAGGCCATCGAGGCGACCCTCAGCCTTATACGAATAAAGGGGAAGTTCCGCCGACCTTAGCCTCGACCGTGTTACTACTCTTTATATCCCGTTCCCCCCTCGACGCCCCTCGCCTAATATGCGGCGAGCGTCGGCTTTTTAAATAAAATTTTGCAGTAATACCCCATTCCATAGGGCGAGAAGAGAAATGTGAAGCTCGGCTTTATACAAATATCTCAGATATACCCCTCGGGTGTCTCGGGAGCGGGAGGGGAAAAATGTTACCCTCAGGTTTTAAGAAAAACTCGCATATACCACTTGGGTGCTTTATGAAGGCCGACGCCATCGAGGAGACCCTTGGCCTTATAAGACTAAAAGAGGAGTACCGTCCGACCTTAGCCACGACCCTCTTACTACTCTTGATATAAGATTCCCCCCTCGACGCCCCTCGCCTAAGATGCGGCGAGCGTCGGCTTTTTAAATATAATATTGCAGTTATACTCTATTCCATAGGGCGAGAGGTGAAATGTGAAGCTCGGCTTTATAAAAATATCTCAGATATACCCCTCGGGTGCCTCGGCAGCAGGAGGGGAAAAATGTTACCCTCGGCTTTTTACAAATAAATATCATATAGCCCTCGGGTGCTTTAGGAAGGCTTAGGTATATCGAGGCGACCCTCTGCCTTATAAGACTAAAGGGGGAGTACCGTCGGCTTTTTAAATAAAATTTTGCGGTTATACCCCATTCGATAGGGCGAGAGGAGAAATGTGAAGCTCGGCTTTATACAAATATCTCAGATATACCCCTCGGGTGTCTCGGGAGCGGGAGGGGAAAAATGTTACCCTCGGCTTTTTACGAATAACTCGCATATACCACTCGGGTGCTTTAGGAAGGCCGAGGCCATCGAGGCGACCCTCGGCCTTATAAGACTAAAAGGGGAGTACCGTCCGCTTTTAGCCCCGACCGTCTTACTACTCTTGATATACCGTTCCCCCCTCGGCGCATCTCCCCTAAGATGCGGCGAGCGTTTGCTTTTTAAATGAAATATCGCAGTTATATCCCATTCTATAGGGTTATATGGAGAAATGTGAAGCTCGGCTTTATACAAATATCTCAGATATACCCCTCGGGTGTCTCGGGAGCGGGAGGGGAAAAATGTTACCCTCGGCTTTTTACAAATAACTCGCATATACCACTCGAGTGCTTTAGGAAGGCCAAGGCCATCGAAGCAACCCTCGGCCTTATAAGACTAAAGGGTAAGTACCGCCGACCTTAGCCTCGAACGTCTTACTACTCTTTATATCCCGTTCCACCCTCGACGCCCCTCGCCTAAGATGGGGCGAGCGTCGGCTTTGTAAAATAAAATATCGCACTTATAACCCATTCCATAGGGCGAGAGGAGAAATGTGAAGCTTGGCTTTATACAAATATCTCAGATATACCCCTCAGGTGTCTCGGGAGGGGGAGGGGAAAAATGTTACCCTCGGCTTTTTACGAATAACCCGCATATACCACTCGGGTGCTTTAGTAAGGCCGAGGCCATCGAGGCGACCCTCGGCCTTATAAGACTAAAGAAGTAGTACCGTCTGACCTTAGCCCCGACCGTCTTACTACTCTTGATATACCGTTCCCCCCTCGACGCCCCTCGCCTAAGATGCGGCGGGCGTGAGCTTTTTAATTATAATATCGCGTTTATACCCCATTTCATAGGGTTGAGAGGAGAAATGTGAATCTCGGCTTTATTCAAATATCTCAAATATACACCTCGGGTGTCTCGGGAGCGGGAGGGGAAAAATGTTACCCTCGACTTTTTACAAATAACTCGCATATACCACTCGGGTGCTATAGGAAGACAGAGGCCATCGAGGCGACCCTCGGCCTTATAAGACTAAAGGGGAAGTACCGCCGACCTTAGCCTCGACCGTGTTACTACTCTTTATATCCCGTTTTCCCCTCGACGCCCCTCGCCTTAGATGCGGCGAGCGTCGGCTTTTTAAATAAAATATCGCAGTTATACATCATGCCATAGGGTTGAGAGGAGAAATGTGAAGCTCGGCTTTATAAAAATATCTCAGATATACCCCTTGGGTGCCTCGGCAGCGGGAGGGGAAAAATGTTACCCTCGGCTTTTTACGAATAATTCGCATATACCACTCGGGTGCTTTAGGAAGACCGAGGCCATCGAGGCGACCCTCGGCCTTATAAGACTAAAGGGGGAGTACCGTCCGACCTTAGCCCCGACCGTCTTACTACTCTTGATATACCGTTCCCCTCTCGACGCCCCTAGCGTAAGATGCGGCGATCGTCGGCTTTTTAAATATAATTTCGCAGTTATACCCCATTCCATAGGGCGAGAAGAGAAATGTGAAGCTCGGCTTTATACAAATATCTCAGATTTACCCCTCGGGTGTCTGGGGAGCGAAAGGGGAAAAAGGTCACCCTAGGCATTTTATGAATAACTCGCATATACCACGCGGGTGCTTTAGGAAGGCCGAGGCTAAGAGGCGACCCTCGAATATAAGACTAAAGGGGAAGTACCGCCTACCTTAGCCTCCCGTTCCCCCCTCAATGCCCCTCGCCTAAGATGCGGCGAGCGTCAGCTTTTTAAATAAAATCTCGCAGTTATACCCCATTCCATAGGGCGAGAGGAGAATTGTGAAGATCGGCTTTATACAAATATCTCAGATATACCCCTCGGGTGTCTCGGGAGCGGGAGGGAAAAAATTTTACCCTCCACTTTTCACAAATAACTCGCATATACCACTCGGGTGCTTTAGAAAGACTAAGGCCATCGAGGCGACGCTCGGCCTTATAAGACTAAAGGGGAAGTAGCGCCGACCTTTGGCTCGACCGTGTTACTACTCTTTATATCCCGTTCCCCCCTCGACGCCCCTCGCCATAGATGCGGCGAGCGTCGGCTTTTTAAATATAATATTGCAGTTATACTCTATTCCATAGGGCGAGAGGTGAAATGTGAAGCTCGGCTTTATACAAATATCTCAGATATACCCCTCGGGTGTCTCGGGAGCGGGAGGGCAAAAATGTTACCCTCGGCTTTTTACAAATAACTCGCATATACCCCTCGGGTGCTTTAGGAAGACCAAGGCCATCGAGGCGCCCCTTTGCCTTTTTAGACTAAAGTGGGAGTACAATCCGACCTTAGCCCCGACCGTCTTACTACTCTTTATATCCCGTTCCCCCCTCGACGCTTTTCGCCTAAGATGCGGCGAGCGTCGGCTTTTTAAATAAAATATCGCAGTTATACCCCATTCCAAAGGGTGAGAGGAGAAATGTGAAGCTCAGGCTATATACAAATATCTCAGATATACCCCTCGGGTGCTATACAATGGCCGAGGCCATCGAGGCGACCCTCGGCCTTATACGACTAAAGGGGAAGTTCCGCAGACCTTAGCCTCGACCGTGTTACTACTCTTTATATCCCGTTCCCCCCTCGACGCCTCTCGCCTAAGATGCGGCGAGCGTCGGCTTTTTAAATAAAATATCGCAGTTATACCTCATTTCATAAGGTTAAGAGGAGAAATGTGAAGCTCGGCTATATACAAATATCTCAAATATAACCCTCGGGTGTCTCGGGAGCGGGAGGGGAAAAATGCTACCCTCGGCTTTTTACAAAAAACCCGCATATACCACTCGGGTGCTTTAGGAAGACCGAGGCCATCGAGGTGACCCTCGGCCTTATAAGACTAAAGGGGGAGGACCGCTGACCTTAGCCTCGACCGTCTTACTACTATTTATATCCCGTTCCCCCCTCGACGCTTTTCGCCTAAGATGCGGCGAGCGTCTGCTTTTTAAATAAAATATCGCAGTTATACCCCATTCCAAAGGGTGAGAGGAGAAATGTGAAGCTCGGCTTTATACAAATATCTCAGATATACCCCTCGGGTGCCTCGGCAGCAGGAGGGGAAAAATGTTACCCTCGGATTTTTACAAATAAATATCATATAGCCCTCGGGTGCTTTAGGAAGACCGAGGTATATCGAGGCGACCCTCTGCCTTATAAGACTAAAAGGGGAGTCCTGTCCGACCTTAGCCCCGACCGTCAAACTACTCTTTATATCCCGTTTCCCCCCCGACGCCCCTCGCCTAAGATGCAGTGAGCGTCGGCTTTTTAAATAAACATCGCAGTTATACCCCGTTCCAAAGGCCAAGAGGAGAAATGTGAAGCTCAGCTTTGTACAAAGAACTCAGATATACCCCTCGTGTGCCTGGGGAGCGGCAGGGGAAAAATGTTACCCCTCGGCTTTTTACAAATAACTCGCATATACCCCTCGGGTGCTATACAATGGCCGAGGCCATCGAGGTGACCCTCGGCCTTATAAGACTAAAGGGGAAGTACCGCCTACCTTAGTCTCCCGTTCCCCCCTCAATGCCCCTCGCCTAAGATCCGGCGAGCGTCGGCTTTTTAAATAAAATCTCGCGGTTATACCCCATTCCATAGGGCGAGAGGAGAATTGTGAAGCTCGGCTTTATAAAAATATCTCAGATATACCCCTCGGGTGTCTCGGGAGCGGGAGGGGAAAAATCTTACCCTCCACTTTTTACAAATAACTCGCATATACCACTCGGGTGCTTTAGAAAGCCCAAGGGCATCGAGGCGACCCTTGCCTTATAAGACTAAAGGGGAAGTAGCGCCGACCTTTGCCTCGACCGTGTTACTACTCTTTATATCCCGTTCCCCCCTCGACGCCCCTCGCCATAGATGCGGCGAGCGTCGGCTTTTTAAATATAATATTGCGGTTATACTCTATTCCATAGGGCGAGAGGTGAAATGTGAAGCTCGGCTTTATACAAATATCTCAGATATACCCCTCTGGTGTCTCGGGAGCGGGAGGGCAAAAATGTTACCCTAGGCATTTTACAAATTACTCGCATATACCACTCGGGTACATTAGGAAGACCAAGGCCATCGAGGCGACCCTCGTCCTTATAAGACTAAAGGGAAAGTACCACTGACCGCAGCCTCGACCGTGTTACTACTTTTTATGTCCCGTTCCCCCATCGACGCCCCTCGCCTAAGATGCGGTGAGCGTCGGCTTTTTAAATAAAATATCGCAGTTATACCCCGTTTCATAGGGCGAGAGTAGAAATGTGAAGCTCGGCTATTTACAAATATCTCAGATACACCCCTCGTGTGCCTGGGAGGCGGGAGGGGAAAAATGTTACCCCTCGGCTTTTTACAAATAACTCGCATATACCCCTCGGGTGCTTTAGGAAGACCTAGGCCATCGAGGCGCCCCTTTGCCTTTTTAGACTAAAGGGAGAGTACCGTCCGACCTCAGCCCCGACCGTCTTACTACTCTTTATATCCCGTTCCCCCCTCGACGCCCCTCGCCTTAGATGCGGTGAGCGTCGGCTTTTTAAATATAATATTGCAGTTATACCCTATTCCATAGGGTGAGAGAAGAAATGTGAAGCTCGGCTTTATACAAATATCTCAGATATACCCCTCGGGTGCCTCGGCAGCAGGAGGGAAAAAATGTTACCCTCGGATTTTTACAAATAAATATCATATAGCCCTCGGGTGCTTTAGGAAGACCGAGGCCATCGAGGTGACCCTCTGCCTTATAAGACTAAAGGGGGAGTCCTGTCCGACCTTAGCCCCGAATGTCAAACTACTCTTTATATCCCGTTTCCCCCCCGACGCCCCTCGCCTAAGATGCGGTGAGCGTCGGCTTTTTAAATAAACATCGCAGTTATACCCCGTTCCAAAGGGCGAGAGGAGAAATGTGAAGCTCAGCTTTGTACAAAGAACTCAGATATACCCCTCGTGTGCCTGGGGAGCGGCAGGGGAAAAATGTTACCCCTCGGCTTTTTACAAATAACTCGCATATACCCCTCGGGTGCTATACAATGGCCGAGGCCATCGAGGCGACCCTCGGCCTTATACGACTAAAGGGGAAGTACCGCCGACCTTAGCCTCGACCGTGTTACTACTCTTTATATTCCGTTTCCCCCTCGACGCCCCTCGCCTAAGATGCAGAGAGCGTCGGCTTTTTAAATATAATATTGCAGTTATACCCTATTCCATAGGGCGAGAGGAGAAATGTGAAGCTCGGCTTTATACAAATATCTCAGATATAACCCTCGGGTGCCTCGGCAGCTAGAGGGGGAAAATTTTACCCTCGGCTTTTTACGAATAACTCGCATATACCACTCGGGTGCTTTAGGAAGGCCGAGGCTATCGAGGCGACCCTCGGCCTTATAAGACTAAAGGGGGAGTACCGTCCGACCTTAGCCCCGACCGTCTTAATACTCTTTATATCCCGTTCCCCCCTCGACGCGCCTCGCCTAAGATGGGGCGAGGGTCGGCTTTTTAAATATAATATCGCTGTTATACCCCATTCTATAGGGTTATATGGAAAAATGTGAAGCTCGGCTTTATACAAATATCTCAGATATACTCCTCGGGTGTCTCGGGAGCGGGAGGGGAAAAATGTTACCCTCGGCTTTTTACAAATAACTCGCATATACCACTCGGGTGCTTTAGGAAGACCATGGCCATCGAGGCGACCCTCGGCCTTATAAGGCTAAAGGGGAAGTACCGCCGACCTTAGCCTTGACCTTCTTACTACTCTTTTTATCCCGTTCCCCCCTCGACGCCCCTCGCCTAAGATGCGGCGAGCGTCGGCATTTAAAAATAAAATATCGCAGTTATACACCATTCCATAGGGTTGAGAGGAGAAATGTGAAGCTCGGCTTCATACAAATATCTCAGATATACCTCTCGGGTGTCTCGGGAGCGGAAGGCAAAAAATGTTACCCTCGACTTTTTACAAATAACTCGCATATACCACTCGGGTGCTTTAGGAAGACCGAGGCCATCAAAGCGAGCCTCGGCCTTATAAGACTAAAGGGGAAGTACCGCCTACCTTAGCCTCGACCGTGTTACTACTCTTTATATCCCGTTCCCCCCTCGACGCCCCTCGCCTTAAACGCGGCGAGTGTCGGCTTTTTATATAAAATATCGCAGTTATACATCCTTCCATAGGGTTGAGAGTAGAAATGTGAAGCTCGGCTTAATACAAATATCTCAGATATACCCATCAGGTGCCTCAGCAGTGGGAGGGGAAAAATTTTACCCTTAGCTTTATACGAATAACTCGCATATACCACTCGGGTGCTTTAAGAAGGCCGAGTCCATCGAGGCGACCCTCGGCCTTATAAGACTCAAGGGGGAGTACCGTCCGACCTTAGCCCCGACCGTTTTACCACTCTTGATATACCGTTCCCCCCTCGACGCCCTTCGCCTAAGATGCGGCGAGCGTCGGCTTTTTAAATATAATATCGCAGTTATACCCCATTCCATAGGGTTAAGAGAAGAAATGTGAATCTCGGCTTCATACAAATATCTCAGATATACCCCTCAGGTGTCTCGGGAGCGGGAGGGGAAAATGTTACCCTCGGCTTTTTACAAATAACTCGCATATACCACTCGGGTGGTTTAGGAAGACCGAGGCCATCGAGGCGACCCTCGGCCTTATAAGACTAAAGGGGAACTACCGCCGACCTTAGCCTCGACCGTCTTACTACTCTTTATATCCCGTTTCCCCCTCGACGCCCCTTGCCTAAGATGCGGCGAGCGTCAGCTTTTTAAATTAAAAAACGCAGTTATACCCTATTCCATTGGGTTGAGAGGAGAAATGTAAAGCTCGGCTTCATACAAATATCTCAGATATACCCCTCGGGTGTCTCGGGAGCGGAAGGCAAAAAATTTACCCTCGAGTTTTTACAAATAACTCGCATATACCACTCGGGTGCTTTAGGAAGACCGAGACCATCGAGGCGAGCCTCGGCCTTATAAGACTAAAGAGGAAGTACCGCCGACCTTAGCCTCGACCGTGTTACTACTCTTTATATCCTGTTCCCCCCTCGACGCCCCTCGCCTTACATGCGCCGAGCGTCGGCTTTTTAAATAAAATATCGCAGTTATACATCATTCCATACGGTTGAGAGGAGAAATGTGAAGCTCGGCTTTATACAAATATCTCAGATATACCCATCGGGTGCCTCAGCAGCGGGAGGGGAAAAATGTTACCCTCAGCTTTATACGAATAACTCGCATATACCACTCGGGTGATTTAGGAAGACCGAGGCCATCGAGCCGACCCTCGGCCTTATAAGACTAAAGGGGGAGGACCGCCGACCATAGCCTCGACCGTGTTACTACTATTTATATCCCGTTTCCCCCTCCGCGCCCCTCGCCTAAGATGCGGCGAGCGTCGTCTTTTTAAATAAAATATCGCAGTTATACATCATTCCATAGGGTTGAGAGGAGAAATGTGAAGCTCGGCTTTATACAAATATCTCAGATATACCCCACAGGTGCCTCGGCAGCTAGAGGGGGAAAATTTTACCCTCGGCTTTTTACGAATAACTCGCATATACCACTCGGGTGCTTTAGGAAGGCCGAGGCTATCGAGGCGACCCTCGGCATTATAAGACTAAAGGGGGAGTACCGTCCGACCTCAGCCCCGACCGTCTTAATACTCTTTATATCACGTTCCCCCCTCGACGCTCCTCGCCTAAGATGGGGCGAGCGTCGGCTCTTTAAATGAAATATCGCAGTTATACCCCATTCCATAGGGTTGAGAGGAGAAATGTGAAGCTCGGCATTATACAAATATCTCAGATATACCCCTTGGGTGTCTTGAGAGCGGGAGGGGAAAAATGTTACCCTTGGCTTTTTACAAATAACTCGCATATACCACTCGGGTGCTTTAGGAAGACCGAGGCCATCGAGGCGACCCTCAGCCTTATAAGACTAAAGGGGAAGTTCCGCCGACCTTAGCCTCCACCGTGTTACAACTCTTTATATCCCGCTCCCCCCTCGACGCCCCTCGCCTAATATGCGGCGAGCGTCGGCTTTTTAAATAAAAGTTTGCAGTAATCCCCCATTCCATAGGGCGAGAAGAGAAATGTGAAGCTCGGGCGTATACAAATATCTCAGATATACCCCTCGGGTGTCTCGGGAGCGGGAGGGGAAAAATGTTACCCTCGGCTTTTTACGAATAACTCGCATATACCACTCGGGTGCTTTATGAAGGCCGAGGCCATCGAGGCGACCCTCGGCCTTATAAGACTAAAAGAGGAGTACCGTCCGACCTTAGCCCCGACCGTCTTACTACTCTTGATATAAGGTTCCCCCCTCGACGCCCCTCGCCTAAGATGCGGCGAGCGTCGGCTTTTTAAATATAATATCGCATTTATACCACATTCCATAGGGTTAAGAGGAGAAATGTGAATCTCGGCTTTATACAAATATCTCGGATATACCCCTCGGGTGTCTCGGGAGAATGAGGGGAAAAATGTTACCCTCTGCTTTTTAGAAATAACTCGCATATACCACTCGGGTGCTTTAGGAAGACCGAGGCCATCGAGGAGACCCTCGGCCTTATAAGACTAAAGGGGAAGTACCGCCGACCTTAGCCCCGACCGTCTTACTACTCTTAATATCCCGTTCCTTCCTCGACGCCCCTCACCTAAGATGCGGTGAGCGTCGGCTTTTTTAATAAAATATCACGGTTATACCCCGTTTCATAGGGCGAGAGGAGAAATGTGAAGCTCGGCTTTGTACAAATATCTCAGATGCACCCCTCGTGTGCCTGGGGAGCGGGAGGGGAAAAATGTTACCCCTCGGCTTTTTACAAATAACTCGCATATACCCCTCGGGTGCTTTAGAAAGTCCGAGGCCATCGAGGCGCCCCTTTGCCTTTTTAGACAAAAGGGGGAGTACCGTCCGACCTTAGCCCCGACCGTCTTACTACTCTTTATATCCTGTTCCCCCCTCGACGCCCCTCACCTAAGATGCAGCGAGCGTCGGCTTTTTAAATATAATATTGCAGTTATACCCTATTCCATAGGGCGAGAGATGAAATGTGAAGCTCGGCTTTGTACAAATATCTCAGATATACTGCTCGGGTGCTTCGGGAGCGGGAGGGGAAAAATTACCCTCGGCTTTTTACAAATAACTCGCATATACCACTCAGGTGTTTTAGGAAGACCGAGGCCATCGAGGCAACCCTTGGCCTTATAAGACTAAAGGGGAAGTACCGCCGACCTTAGCCTTGACCGTCTTACTACTCTTTATATCCCATTTCCCCCTCGACGCCCCTCGTCTTAGTTTCGGCGAGCGTCGGCTTTTTAAATATAATATCGCAGTTATGCCTTATTCCATTGGGCGAGAAGAGAAATGTGAAGCTCGGCTTTATACAAATATCTCAGATATACCCCTCGGGTGTCTCGGGAGCGGGAGGGGAAAAATGTTACCCTCGGCTTTTTACAAATAACTCGCATATACCACTCGGGTGCTTTAGGAAGACCGAGGCCATCGAGGCGACCCTCGACCTTATAAGACTATAGGGGAAGTACCGCCGACCTTAGCCTCGACCGTGTTACTACTCTTTATATCCCGTTCCCCCCTCGACGCCCCTCGCCTAAGATGCGGCGAGCGTCGGCTTTTTAAATAAAATATCGCAGTTATACCCCATTCCATAGGGTTAAGAGGAGAAATGTGCAGCTCGGCTTTATACAAAAATCTCAGATATACCCCTCGGGTGTCTCGGGAGCGGGAGGGGAATAATGCTACCCTCGGGTTTTTCCATTAACTCGCATATACCACTCGGGTGCTTTAGGAAGACCGAGGTCATCGAGGTGTCCCTCGGCCTTATAAGACTAAAGGGGAAGTACCGCCGACCTTAGCCTCGACCGTCTTACTACTCTTTATATCCCGTTCCCCCCTCGACGCTTCTCGCCTAAAAGGCAGCGAGCATCGGCTTTTTAAATAAAATATCGCAGTTATACCCCATTCCATAGGTGAGAGAAGAAATGTGAATCTCGGCTTTATACAAATATCTCAGATATACCCCTCGGGTGTCTCGGGAGCGGGAGGGGAAAAATGTTACCCCTCGGCTTTTTACAAATAACTGGCATATACCCCTCGGGTGCTATACAATGGCCGAGGCCATCGAGGCGACCCTCGGCCTTATACGACTAAAGGTGAAGTACCTTCGACCTTAGCCTCCACCGTCTTACTACTCTTTATATCCCGTTCCCACCTCGACGCCCCTCGCCTAAGATGCGGCGAGCGTCGGCTTTTTAAATAAAATATCGCAGTTATATCCCATTCCATAAGGTTAAGAGGAGAAATGTGAAGCTCGGCTTTGTACAAATATCTCAGATACACCCCTCGTGTGCCTGGGGAGCGGGAGGGGAAAAATGTTACCCCTCGGCTTTTTACAAATAACTCGCATATACCCCTCGGGTAATAGGAAGACCAAGGCCAATGGAGGCGCCCCTTTGCCTTTTTAGACTAAAGGGGGAGTACCGTCCGACCTTAGCCCCGACCGTCTTACTACTCTTTATATCCCGTTCCCCCCTCGACGCCCCTCGCCTTAGATGCGGCGAGCGTCGGCTTTTCAAATATAATATTGCAGTTATACCCTATTCCATAGGGCGAGAGGAGAAATGTGAAAGTCGGCTTTATACAAATATCTCAGATTTTCCCCCTCGGGTGTCTCGCGAGCGGGAGGGAAAAAATGTTACCCTCGGCTTTTTACAAATAACTCGCATATACCCCTCGGGTGCTTTAGAAAGACCGAGGCCATCGAGGCGAACCTCGGCCTTATAAGACTAAAGGGGAAGTCTTGCCGACCTTAGCCTCGACCGTGTTACTACTCTTTATATCCCGTTCCCCCCTCGACGCCTCTCGCCTAAGATGCGGCGAGCGTCGGCTTTTTAAATAAAATATCGCAGTTATACCCCATTCCATAAGGTTAAGAGGAGAAATGTGAAGCTCGGCTATATACAAATATCTCAGATATAACCCTCGGGTGTCTCGGGAGCGGGAGGGGAAAAATGCTACCCTCGGCTTTTTACAAAAAACCCGCATATACCACTCGGGTGCTTTAGGAAGACCGAGGCCATCGAGGTGACCCTCGGCCTTATAAGACTAAAGAGGGAGGACGGCCGACCTTAGCCTCGACCGTCTTACTACTCTTTATATCCCGTTCCCCCCTCGACGCTTTTCGCCTAAGATGTGGCGAGCGTCGGCTTTTTAAATAAAATATCGCAGTTATACCCCATTCCAAAGGGTGAGAGGAGAAATGTGAAGCTCGGCTTTATACAAATATCTCAGATATACCCCTCGGGTGCCTCGGCAGCAGGAGGGGAAAAATGTTACCCTCGGATTTTTACAAATAAATATCATATAGCCCTCGGGTGCTTTAGGAAGACCGAGGTATATCGAGGCGACCCTCTGCCTTATAAGACTAAAGGGGGAGTCCTGTCCGACCTTAGCCCCGCCTGTCAAACTACTCTTTATATCCCGTTTCTCCCCCGACGCCCCTCGCCTAAGATGCGGTGAGCGTCGGCTTTTTAAATAAACATCGCAGTTATACCCCGTTCCAAAGGGCGAGAGGAGAAATGTAAAGCTCAGCTTTGTACAAAGAACCCAGATATACCCCTCGTGTGCCTGGGGAGCGGCAGGGGAAAAATGTTACCCCTTGACATTTTACAAATAACTCGCATATACCCCTCGGGTGCTATACAATGGCCGAGGCCATCGAGGCGACCCTCGGCCTTATACGACTAAAGGGGAAGTACCGCCGACCTTAGCCTCGACCGTGTTACTACTCTTTATATCCCGTTTCCCCCTCGACGCCCCTCGCCTAAGATGCAGAGAGCGTCGGCTTTTTAAATATAATATTGCAGTTATACCCTATTCCATAGGGCGAGAGGAGAAATGTGAAGCTCGGCTTTATACAAATATCTCAGATATACCCCTCGGGTGCCTCGGCAGCTAGAGGGGGAAAATTTTACCCTCGGCTTTTTACAAATAACTCGCATATACCACTCGGGTGCTTTAGGAAGGCCGAGGCTATCGAGGCGACCCTCGGCCTTATAAGACTAAAGAGGGAGTACCGTCCGACCTTAGCCCCGACCGTCAAACTACTCTTTATATCCCGTTTCCCCCCCGACGCCCCTCGCCTAAGATGCGGTGAGCGTCGGCTTTTTAAAATAAAATTTTGAAGTAATACCCCATTCTATAGGGCGAGAAGAGAAATGTGAAGCTCGGCTTTATACAAATATCTCAGATATACCCCTCGGGTGTCTCGGGAGCGGGAGGGGAAAAATGTTACCCTCGGCTTTTTACAAATAACTCGCATATACCACTCGGGTGCTTTAGGAAGACCGAGGCCATCGAGGCGACTTTCGGCCTTATAAGACTAAAGGGGAAGTTCCGCCGACCTTAGCCTCGACCGTGTTACTACTCTTTATATCCCGTTCCCCCCTCGACGCCCCTCGCCTAATATGCGGCGAGAGTCGGCTTTTTAAAATAAAATTTTGAAGTAATACCCCATTCTATAGGGCGAGAAGAGAAATGTGAAGCTCGGCTTTATACAAATATCTCAGATATACCCCTCGGGTGTCTCGGGAGCGGGAGGGGAAAAATGTTACCCTCGGCTTTTTACGAATAACTCGCATATACCACTCAGGTGCTTTAGGAAGGCCGAGGCCATCGAGGCGACCCTCGGCCATATAAGACTAAAAGGGGAGTACCGTCCGCTTTTAGCCCCGACCGTCTTACTACTCTTGATATAACGTTCCCCCCTCGACGCCCCTCGCCTAATATGCGGCGAGCGTCGGCTTTTTAAAATAAAATTTTGAAGTAATACCCCATTCTATAGGGCGAGAAGAGAAATGTGAAGCTCGGCTTTATACAAATATCTCAGATATACCCCTCGGGTGTCTCGGGAGCGGGAGGGGAAAAATGTTACCCTCGGCTTTTTACGAATAACTCGCATATACCACTCGGGTGCTTTATGAAGGCCGAGGCCATCGAGGCGACCCTCGGCCTTATAAGACTAAAAGAGGAGTACCGTCCGACCTTAGCCCCGACCGTCTTACTACTCTTGATATAAGGTTCCCCCCTCGACGCCCCTCGCCTAAGATGCGGCGAGCGTCGGCTTTTTAAATATAATATCGCATTTATACCACATTCCATAGGGCTAAGAGGAGAAATGTGAATCTCGGCTTTATACAAATATCTCGGATATACCCCTCGGGTGTCTCGGGAGAATGAGGGGAAAAATGTTACCCTCTGCTTTTTAGAAATAACTCGCATATACCACTCGGGTGCTTTAGGAAGACCGAGGCCATCGAGGAGACCCTCGGCCTTATAAGACTAAAGGGGAAGTACCGCCGACCTTAGCCCCGACCGTCTTACTACTCTTAATAACCTGTTCCCCCCTCGACGCCCCTCACCTAAGATGCGGTGAGCGTCGGCTTTTTTAATAAAATATCACGGTTATACCCCGTTTCATAGGGCGAGAGGAGAAATGTGAAGCTCGGCTTTGTACAAATATCTCAGATGCACCCCTTGTGTGCCTGGGGAGCGGGAGGGGAAAAATGTTACCCCTCGGCTTTTTACAAATAACTCGCATATACCCCTCGGGTGCTTTAGGAAGTCCGAGGCCATCGAGGCGCCCCTTTGCCTTTTTAGACAAAAGGGGGAGTACCGTCCGACCTTAGCCCCGACCGTCTTACTACTCTTTATATCCTGTTCCCCCCTCGACGCCCCTCGCCTAAGATGCAGCGAGCGTCGGCTTTTTAAATATAATATTGCAGTTATACCCTATTCCATAGGGCGAGAGATGAAATGTGAAGCTCGGCTTTGTACAAATATCTCAGATATACTGCTCGGGTGCTTCGGGAGCGGGAGGGGAAGAATTACCCTCGGCTTTTTACAAATAACTCGCATATACCACTCAGGTGTTTTAGGAAGACCGAGGCCATCGAGGCAACCCTTGGCCTTATAAGACTAAAGGGGAAGTACCGCCGACCTTAGCCTTGACCGTCTTACTACTCTTTATATCCCATTTCCCCCTCGACGCCCCTCGTCTTAGTTTCGGCGAGCGTCGGCTTTTTAAATATAATATCGCAGTTATGCCTTATTCCATTGGGCGAGAAGAGAAATGTGAAGCTCGGCTTTATACAAATATCTCAGATATACCCCTCGGGTGTCTCGGGAGCGGGAGGGGAAAAATGTTACCCTCGGCTTTTTACAAATAACTCGCATATACCACTCGGGTGCTTTAGGAAGACCGAGGCCATCGAGGCGACCCTCGACCTTATAAGACTATAGGGGAAGTACCGCCGACCTTAGCCTCGACCGTGTTACTACTCTTTATATCCCGTTCCCCCCTCGACGCCCCTCGCCTAAGATGCGGCGAGCGTCGGCTTTTTAAATAAAATATCGCAGTTATACCCCATTCCATAGGGTTAAGAGGAGAAATGTGAAGCTCGGCTTTATACAAATATCTCAGATATACCCCTCGGGTGTCTCGGGAGCGGGAGGGGAAAAATGCTACCCTCGGGTTTTTACAAATAACTCGCATATACCACTCGGGTGCTTTAGGAAGACCGAGGTCATCGAGGTGTCCCTCGGCCTTATAAGACTAAAGGGGAAGTCCTGCCGACCTTAGCCTCGACCGTGTTACTACTCTTTATATCCCGTTCCCCCCTCGACGCCTCTCGCCTAAGATGCGGCGAGCGTCGGCTTTTTAAATAAAATATCGCAGTTATACCCCATTCCATAAGGTTAAGAGGAGAAATGTGAAGCTCGGCTATATACAAATATCTCAGATATAACCCTCGGGTGTCTCGGGAGCGGGAGGGGAAAAATGCTACCCTCGGCTTTTTACAAAAAACCCGCATATACCACTCGGGTGCTTTAGGAAGACCGAGGCCATCGAGGTGACCCTCGGCCTTATAAGACTAAAGAGGGAGGACGGCCGACCTTAGCCTCGACCGTCTTACTACTCTTTATATCCCGTTCCCCCCTCGACGCTTTTCGCCTAAGATGTGGCGAGCGTCGGCTTTTTAAATAAAATATCGCAGTTATACCCCATTCCAAAGGGTGAGAGGAGAAATGTGAAGCTCGGCTTTATACAAATATCTCAGATATACCCCTCGGGTGTCTCGGGAGAATGAGGGGAAAAATGTTACCCTCTGCTTTTTAGAAATAACTCGCATATACCACTCGGGTGCTTTAGGAAGACCGAGGCCATCGAGGAGACCCTCGGCCTTATAAGACTAAAGGGGAAGTACCGCCGACCTTAGCCCCGACCGTCTTACTACTCTTAATAACCTGTTCCCCCCTCGACGCCCCTCACCTAAGATGCGGTGAGCGTCGGCTTTTTTAATAAAATATCACGGTTATACCCCGTTTCATAGGGCGAGAGGAGAAATGTGAAGCTCGGCTTTGTACAAATATCTCAGATGCACCCCTCGTGTGCCTGGGGAGCGGGAGGGGAAAAATGTTACCCCTCGGCTTTTTACAAATAACTCGCATATACACCTCGGGTGCTTTAGGAAGTCCGAGGCCATCGAGGCGCCCCTTTGCCTTTTTAGACAAAAGGGGGAGTACCGTCCGACCTTAGCCCCGACCGTCTTACTACTCTTTATATCCTGTTCCCCCCTCGACGCCCCTCGCCTAAGATGCAGCGAGCGTCGGCTTTTTAAATATAATATTGCAGTTATACCCTATTCCATAGGGCGAGAGATGAAATGTGAAGCTCGGCTTTGTACAAATATCTCAGATATACTGCTCGGGTGCTTCGGGAGCGGGAGGGGAAAAATTACCCTCGGCTTTTTACAAATAACTCGCATATACCACTCAGGTGTTTTAGGAAGACCGAGGCCATCGAGGCAACCCTTGGCCTTATAAGACTAAAGGGGAAGTACCGCCGACCTTAGCCTTGACCGTCTTACTACTCTTTATATCCCATTTCCCCCTCGACGCCCCTCGTCTTAGTTTCGGCGAGCGTCGGCTTTTTAAATATAATATCGCAGTTATGCCTTATTCCATTGGGCGAGAAGAGAAATGTGAAGCTCGGCTTTATACAAATATCTCAGATATACCCCTCGGGTGTCTCGGGAGCGGGAGGGGAAAAATGCTACCCTCGGCTTTTTACAAATAACTCGCATATACCACTCGGGTGCTTTAGGAAGACCGAGGTCATCGAGGTGTCCCTCGGCCTTATAAGACTAAAGGGGAAGTACCGACGACCTTAGCCTCGACCGTCTTACTACTCTTTATATCCCGTTCCCCCCTCGACGCTTCTCGCCTAAAAGGCAGCGAGCATCGGCTTTTTAAATAAAATATCGCAGTTATACCCCATTCCAAAGGGTGAGAGAAGAAATGTGAATCTCGGCTTTATACAAATATCTCAGATATACCCCTCGGGTGTCTCGGGAGCGGGAGGGGAAAAATGTTACCCCTCGGCTTTTTACAAATAACTGGCATATACCCCTCGGGTGCTATACAATGGCCGAGGCCATCGAGGCGACCCTCGGCCTTATACGACTAAAGGTGAAGTACCTTCGACCTTAGCCTCCACCGTCTTACTACTCTTTATATCCCGTTCCCACCTCGACGCCCCTCGCCTAAGATGCGGCGAGCGTCGGCTTTTTAAATGAAATATCGCAGTTATATCCCATTCTATAAGGTTAAGAGGAGAAATGTGAAGCTCGGCTTTGTACAAATATATCAGA
Source organism: Ceratothoa steindachneri (assembly GCA_963969495.1). NCBI lineage: Eukaryota > Metazoa > Arthropoda > Malacostraca > Isopoda > Cymothoidae > Ceratothoa > Ceratothoa steindachneri. Next base: position 246,505 of record OZ018335.1, on the reverse strand, counting down.
TACACCCCTCGTGTGCCTGGGGAGCGGGAGGGGAAAAATGTTACCCCTCGGCTTTTTACAAATAACTCGCATATACCCCTCGGGTAATAGGAAGACCAAGGCCATCGAGGCGCCCCTTTGCCTTTTTAGACTAAAGGGGGAGTACCGTCCGACCTTAGCCCCGACCGTCTTACTACTCTTTATATCCCGTTCCCCCCTCGACGCCCCTCGCCTTAGATGCGGCGAGCGTCGGATTTTAAATATAATATTGCAGTTATACCCTATTCCATAGGGCGAGAGGAGAAATGTGAAAGTCGGCTTTATACAAATATCTCAGATTTTCCCCCTCGGGTGTCTCGCGAGCGGGAGGGAAAAAATGTTACCCTCGGCTTTTTACAAATAACTCGCATATACCCCTCGGGTGCTTTAGAAAGACCGAGGCCATCGAGGCGAACCTCGGCCTTATAAGACTAAAGGGGAAGTCCTGCCGACCTTAGCCTCGACCGTGTTACTACTCTTTATATCCCGTTCCCCCCTCGACGCCTCTCGCCTAAGATGCGGCGAGCGTCGGCTTTTTAAATAAAATATCGCAGTTATACCCCATTCCATAAGGTTAAGAGGAGAAATGTGAAGCTCGGCTATATACAAATATCTCAGATATAACCCTCGGGTGTCTCGGGAGCGGGAGGGGAAAAATGCTACCCTCGGCTTTTTACAAAAAACCCGCATATACCACTCGGGTGCTTTAGGAAGACCGAGGCCATCGAGGTGACCCTCGGCCTTATAAGACTAAAGAGGGAGGACGGCCGACCTTAGCCTCGACCGTCTTACTACTCTTTATATCCCGTTCCCCCCTCGACGCTTTTCGCCTAAGATGTGGCGAGCGTCGGCTTTTTAAATAAAATATCGCAGTTATACCCCATTCCAAAGGGTGAGAGGAGAAATGTGAAGCTCGGCTTTATACAAATATCTCAGATATACCCCTCGGGTGCCTCGGCAGCAGGAGGGGAAAAATGTTACCCTCGGATTTTTACAAATAAATATCATATAGCCCTCGGGTGCTTTAGGAAGACCGAGGTATATTGAGGCGACCCTCTGCCTTATAAGACTAAAGGGGGAGTCCTGTCCGACCTTAGCCCCGCCTGTCAAACTACTCTTTATATCCCGTTTCTCCCCCGACGCCCCTCGCCTAAGATGCGGTGAGCGTCGGCTTTTTAAATAAACATCGCAGTTATACCCCGTTCCAAAGGGCGAGAGGAGAAATGTAAAGCTCAGCTTTGTACAAAGAACCCAGATATACCCCTCGTGTGCCTTGGGAGCGGCAGGGGAAAAATGTTACCCCTTGACATTTTACAAATAACTCGCATATACCCCTCGGGTGCTATACAATGGCCGAGGCCATCGAGGCGACCCTCGGCCTTATACGACTAAAGGGGAAGTACCGCCGACCTTAGCCTCGACCGTGTTACTACTCTTTATATCCCGTTTCCCCCTCGACGCCCCTCGCCTAAGATGCAGAGAGCGTCGGCTTTTTAAATATAATATTGCAGTTATACCCTATTCCATAGGGCGAGAGGAGAAATGTGAAGCTCGGCTTTATACAAATATCTCAGATATACCCCTCGGGTGCCTCGGCAGCTAGAGGGGGAAAATTTTACCCTCGGCTTTTTACGAATAACTCGCATATACCACTCGGGTGCTTTAGGAAGGCCGAGGCTATCGAGGCGACCCTCGGCCTTATAAGACTAAAGGGGGAGTACCGTCCGACCTTAGCCCCGACCGTCAAACTACTCTTTATATCCCGTTTCCCCCCCGACGCCCCTCGCCTAAGATGCGGTGAGCGTCGGCTTTTTAAAATAAAATTTTGAAGTAATACCCCATTCTATAGGGCGAGAAGAGAAATGTGAAGCTCGGCTTTATACAAATATCTCAGATATACCCCTCGGGTGTCTCGGGAGCGGGAGGGGAAAAATGTTACCCTCGGCTTTTTACAAATAACTCGCATATACCACTCGGGTGCTTTAGGAAGACCGAGGCCATCGAGGCGACTTTCGGCCTTATAAGACTAAAGGGGAAGTTCCGCCGACCTTAGCCTCGACCGTGTTACTACTCTTTATATCCCGTTCCCCCCTCGACGCCCCTCGCCTAATATGCGGCGAGAGTCGGCTTTTTAAAATAAAATTTTGAAGTAATACCCCATTCTATAGGGCGAGAAGAGAAATGTGAAGCTCGGCTTTATACAAATATCTCAGATATACCCCTCGGGTGTCTCGGGAGCGGGAGGGGAAAAATGTTACCCTCGGCTTTTTACGAATAACTCGCATATACCACTCGGGTGCTTTATGAAGGCCGAGGCCATCGAGGCGACCCTCGGTCTTATAAGACTAAAAGAGGAGTACCGTCCGACCTTAGCCACGACCGTCTTACTACTCTTGATATAAGGTTCCCCCCTCGACGCCCCTCGCCTAAGATGCGGCGAGCGTCGGCTTTTTAAATGAAATATCGCAGTTATACCCCATTCCATAGGGTTAAGAGGAGAAATGTGAAGCTCCGCTATATTCAAATATCTCAGATATACCCCTCGGGTGTCTCGGGAGCGGGAGGGGAAAAATGCTACCCTCGGCTTTTTACAAATAACCCGCATATACCACTCGGGTGCTTTAGGAAGACCGAGGTCATCGAGGTGACCCTCGGTCTTATAAGACTAAAGAGGAAGTACCGCCGACTTTAGCCTCGACCGTCTTACTACTCTTTATATCCCGTTCCCCCCTCGACGCTTCTTGCCTAAGATGCGGCGAGCGTCGGCTTTTTAAATAAAATATCGCAGTTATACCCCATTCCAAAGGGTGAGAGGAGAAATGTGAAGCTCGGCTTTATACAAATATCTCAGATATACCCCTCGGGTGCCTCGGCAGCAGGAGGGGAAAAATGTTACCCTCGGATTTTTACAAATAAATATCATATAGCCCTCGGGTGCTTTAGGAAGACCGAGGTATATCGAGGCGACCCTCTGCCTTATAAGACTAAAGGGGGAGTCCTGTCCGACCTTAGCCCCAACCGTCAAACTACTCTTTATATCCCGTTTCCCCCCCGACGCCCCTCGCCTAAGATGCGGTGAGCGTCGGCTTTGTAAAATAAAATATCGCACTTATAACCCATTCCATAGGGCGAGAGGAGAAATGTGAAGCTCGGCTTTATACAAATATCTCAGATATACCCCTTAGGTGTCTCGGGAGCGGGAGGGGAAAAATGTTACCCTCGGCTTTTTACGAATAACCCACATATACCACTCGGGTGTTTTAGTAAGGCCGAGGCCATTGAGGCGACCCTCGACCTTATAAGACTAAAGAAGTAGTACCGTCTGAGCTTAGCCCCGACCGTCTTACTACTCTTGATATACCGTTCCCCCCTCGACGCCCCTCGCCTAAGATGCGGCGGGCGTCGGCTTTTTAAATATAATATCGCAGTTATACCCCATTCCATAGGGTTGAGAGGAGAAATGTGAATCTCGGCTTTATTCAAATATCTCAAATATACACCTCGGGTGTCTCGGGAGCGGGAGGTGAAAAATGTTACCCTCGACTTTTTACAAATAACTCGCATATACCACTCGGGTGCTATAGGAAGACAGAGGCCATCGAGGCGACCCTCGGTCTTATAAGACTAAAGGGGAAGTCCCGCCGACCTTAGGCTCGACCGTGTTACTACTCTTTATATCCCGTTCCCCCCTCGACGCCCCTCGCCTTGATGCGGCGAGCGTCGGCTTTTTAAATAAAATATCGCAGTTATACATCATGCCATAGGGTTGAGAGGAGAAATGTGAAGCTCGGCTTTATAAAAATATCTCAGATATACCCCTCGGGTGCCTCGGCAGCGGGACGGGAAAAATGTTACCCTCGGCTTTTTACGAATAATTCGCATATACCAATCGGGTGCTTTAGGAAAACCGAGGCCATCGAGGCGACCCTCGTCCTTATAAGTCTATAGGGGAAGTACCGCCGACCTTAGCCTCGACCGTGTTACTACTCTTTATATCCCGTTCCCCCCTCGACGCCCCTCGCCATAGATGCGGCGAGCGTCGGCTTTTTAAATAAAATATCGCGGTTATACCCCATTCCATAGGGTTAAGAGGAGAAATGTGAAGCTCCGCTATATTCAAATATCTCAGATATACCCCTCGGGTGTCTCGGGAGCGGGAGGGGAAAAATGCTACCCTCGGCTTTTTACAAATAACCCGCATATACCACTCGGGTGCTTTAGGAAGACCGAGGTCATCGAGGTGACCCTCGGTCTTATAAGACTAAAGAGGAAGTACCGCCGACTTTAGCCTCGACCGTCTTACTACTCTTTATATCCCGTTCCCCCCTCGACGCTTCTTGCCTAAGATGCGGCGAGCGTCGGCTTTTTAAATAAAATATCGCAGTTATACCCCATTCCAAAGGGTGAGAGGAGAAATGTGAAGCTCGGCTTTATACAAATATCTCAGATATACCCCTCGGGTGCCTCGGCAGCAGGAGGGGAAAAATGTTACCCTCGGATTTTTACAAATAAATATCATATAGCCCTCGGGTGCTTTAGGAAGACCGAGGTATATCGAGGCGACCCTCTGCCTAATAAGACTAAAGGGGGAGTCCTGTCCGACCTTAGCCCCAACCGTCAAACTACTCTTTATATCCCGTTTCCCCCCCGACGCCCCTCGCCTAAGATGCGGTGAGCGTCGGCTTTGTAAAATAAAATATCGCACTTATAACCCATTCCATAGGGCGAGAGGAGAAATGTGAAGCTCGGCTTTATACAAATATCTCAGATATACCCCTTAGGTGTCTCGGGAGCGGGAGGGGAAAAATGTTACCCTCGGCTTTTTACGAATAACCCACATATACCACTCGGGTGCTTTAGTAAGGCCGAGGCCATTGAGGCGACCCTCGACCTTATAAGACTAAAGAAGTAGTACCGTCTGAGCTTAGCCCCGACCGTCTTACTACTCTTGATATACCGTTCCCCCCTCGACGCCCCTCGCCTAAGATGCGGCGGGCGTCGGCTTTTTAAATATAATATCGCAGTTATACCCCATTCCATAGGGTTGAGAGGAGAAATGTGAATCTCGGCTTTATTCAAATATCTCAAATATACACCTCGGGTGTCTCGGGAGCGGGAGGTGAAAAATGTTACCCTCGACTTTTTACAAATAACTCGCATATACCACTCGGGTGCTATAGGAAGACAGAGGCCATCGAGGCGACCCTCGGTCTTATAAGACTAAAGGGGAAGTCCCGCCGACCTTAGGCTCGACCGTGTTACTACTCTTTATATCCCGTTCCCCCCTCGACGCCCCTCGCCTTAGATGCGGCGAGCGTCGGCTTTTTAAATAAAATATCGCAGTTATACATCATGCCATAGGGTTGAGAGGAGAAATGTGAAGCTCGGCTTTATAAAAATATCTCAGATATACCCCTCGGGTGCCTCGGCAGCGGGAGGGGAAAAATGTTACCCTCGGCTTTTTACGAATAATTCGCATATACCAATCGGGTGCTTTAGGAAAACCGAGGCCATCGAGGCGACCCTCGTCCTTATAAGTCTATAGGGGAAGTACCGCCGACCTTAGCCTCGACCGTGTTACTACTCTTTATATCCCGTTCCCCCCTCGACGCCCCTCGCCATAGATGCGGCGAGCGTCGGCTTTTTAAATAAAATATCGCAGTTATACCCCATTCCATAGGGTTAAGAGGAGAAATGTGAAGCTCCGCTATATTCAAATATCTCAGATATACCCCTCGGGTGTCTCGGGAGCGGGAGGGGAAAAATGCTACCCTCGGCTTTTTACAAATAACCCGCATATACCACTCGGGTGCTTTAGGAAGACCGAGGTCATCGAGGTGACCCTCGGTCTTATAAGACTAAAGAGGAAGTACCGCCGACTTTAGCCTCGACCGTCTTACTACTCTTTATATCCCGTTCCCCCCTCGACGCTTCTTGCCTAAGATGCGGCGAGCGTCGGCTTTTTAAATAAAATATCGCAGTTATACCCCATTCCAAAGGGTGAGAGGAGAAATGTGAAGCTCGGCTTTATACAAATATCTCAGATATACCCCTCGGGTGCCTCGGCAGCAGGAGGGGAAAAATGTTACCCTCGGATTTTTACAAATAAATATCATATAGCCCTCGGGTGCTTTAGGAAGACCGAGGTATATCGAGGCGACCCTCTGCCTTATAAGACTAAAGGGGGAGTCCTGTCCGACCTTAGCCCCGACCGTCAAACTACTCTTTATATCCCGTTTCCCCCCCGACGCCCCTCGCCTAAGATGCGGTGAGCGTCGGCTTTTTAAATAAACATCGCAGTTATACCCCGTTCCAAAGGGCGAGAGGAGAGATGTGAAGCTCAGCTTTGTACAAAGAACTCAGATATACCCCTCGTGTGCCTAGGGAGCGGCAGGGGAAAAATGTTACCCCTCGGGTTTTCACAAATAACTCGCATATACCCCTCGGGTGCTATACAATGGCCGAGGCCATCGAGGCGACCCTCGGCCTTATACGAATAAAGGGGAAGTTCCGCCGACCTTAGCCTCGACCGTGTTACTACTCTTTATATCCCGTTCCCCCCTCGACGCCCCTCGCCTAATATGCGGCGAGCGTCGGCTTTTTAAATAAAATTTTGCAGTAATACCCCATTCCATAGGGCGAGAAGAGAAATGTGAAGCTCGGCTTTATACAAATATCTCAGATATACCCCTCGGGTGTCTCGGGAGCGGGAGGGGAAAAATGTTACCCTCGGCTTTTTACGAATAACTCGCATATACCACTTCGGTGCTTTATGAAGGCCGAGGCCATCGAGGAGACCCTTGGCCTTATAAGACTAAAAGAGGAGTACCGTCCGACCTTAGCCACGACCCTCTTACTACTCTTGATATAAGATTCCCCCCTCGACGCCCCTCGCCTAAGATGCGGCGAGCGTCGGCTTTTTAAATATAATATTGCAGTTATACTCTATTCCATAGGGCGAGAGGTGAAATGTGAAGCTCGGCTTAATACAAATATCTCAGATATACCCCTCGGGTGCCTCGGCAGCAGGAGGGGAAAAATGTTACCCTCGGCTTTTTACAAATAAATATCATATAGCCCTCGGGTGCTTTAGGAAGACTGAGGTATATCGAGGCGACCCTCTGCCTTATAAGACTAAAGGGGGAGTACCGTCGGCTTTTTAAATAAAATATCGCGGTTATACCCCATTCGATAGGGTGAGAGGAGAAATGTGAAGCTCGGCTTTATACAAATATCTTAGATATACCCCTCGGGTGTCTCGGGAGCGGGAGGGGAAAAATGTTACCCTCGGCTTTTTACGAATAACTCGCATATACCACTCGGGTGCTTTAGGAAGGCCGAGGCCATCGAGGCGACCCTCGGCCTTATAAGACTAAAAGGGGAGTACCGTCCGCTTTTAGCCCCGACCGTCTTACTACTCTTGATATACCGTTCCCCCCTCGACGCTCCTCGCCTAAGATGCGGCGGGCGTCGGCTTTTTAAATATAATATCGCAGTTATACCCCATTCCATAGGGCTGAGAGGAGAAATGTGAAGCTCAGCTTTATACAAATATCTCTGATATACCCCACGGGCGTCTCGGGAGCGGGAGGGGAAAAATGTTACGCGCGGCTTTTTACAAATTACTCGCATATACCACTCAGGTGCTTTAGGAAGACCGAGGCCATCGAGGCGACCCTCGGCCTTATAAGACTAAAGATGAAGTACCGCCGACCTTAGCCTCGACCGTGTTACTACTCTTTATATCCCGTTCCCCCCTCGGCGCATCTCGCCTAAGATGCGGCGAGCGTTTGCTTTTTAAATGAAATATCGCAGTTATATCCCATTCTATAGGGTTATATGGAGAAATGTGAAGCTCGGCTTTATACAAATATCTCAGATATACCCCTCGGGTGTCTCGGGAGCGGGAGGGGAAAAATGTTACCCTCGGCTTTTTACAAATAACTCGCATATACCACTCGAGTGCTTTAGGAAGGCCAAGGCCATCGAGGCAACCCTCGGCCTTATAAGACTAAAGGGTAAGTACCGCCGACCTTAGCCTCGAACGTCTTACTACTCTTTATATCCCGTTCCACCCTCGACGCCCCTCGCCTAAGATGGGGCGAGCGTCGGCTTTGTAAAATAAAATATCGCAGTTATAACCAATTCCATAGGGCGAGAGGAGAAATGTGAAGCTCGGCTTTATACAAATATCTCAGATATACCCCTCAGGTGTCTCGGGAGCGGGAGGGGAAAAATTTTACCCTCGGCTTTTTACGAATAACCCGCATATACCACTCGGGTGCTTTAGTAAGGCCGAGGCCATCGAGGCGACCCTCGGCCTTATAAGACTAAAGAAGTAGTACCGTCTGACCTTAGCCCCGACCGTCTTACTACTCTTGATATACCGTTCCCCCCTCGACGCCCCTCGCCTAAGATGCGGCGGGCGTGAGCTTTTTAAATATAATATCGCGTTTATACCCCATTCCATAGGGTTGAGAGGAGAAATGTGAATCTCGGCTTTATTCAAATATCTCAAATATACACCTCGGGTGTCTCGGGAGCGGGAGGGGAAAAATGTTACCTCGACTTTTTACAAATAACTCGCATATACCACTCGGGTGCTATAGGAAGACAGAGGCCATCGAGGCGACCCTTGGCCTTATAAGACTAAAGGGGAAGTACCGCCGACCTTAGCCTCGACCGTGTTACTACTCTTTATATCCCGTTCCCCCCTCGACGCCCCTCGCCTTAGATGCGGCGAGCGTCGGCTTTTTAAATAAAATATCGCAGTTATACATCATGCCATAGGGTTGAGAGGAGAAATGTGAAGCTCGGCTTTATAAAAATATCTCAGATATACCCCTTGGGTGCCTCGGCTGCGGGAGGGGAAAAATGTTACCCTCGGCTTTTTACGAATAATTCGCATATACCACTCGGGTGCTTTAGGAAGACCGAGGCCATCGAGGCGACCCTCGGCCTTATAAGACTAAAGGGGGAGTACCGTCCGACCTCAGCCCCGACCGTCTTACTACTCTTGATATACCGTTCCCCTCTCGACGCCCCTAGCGTAAGATGCGGCGATCGTCGGCTTTTTAAATATAATTTCGCAGTTATACCCCATTCCATAAGGTTAGGAGGAGAAATGTGTAGCTCGGCTTTATACAAATATCTCAGATATACCCCTCGGGCGTCTCGGGAGCGAAAGGGGAAAAATGTCACCCTCGGCATTTTATGAATAACTCGCATATACCACGCGGGTGCTTTAGGAAGGCCGAGGCTAAGAGGCGACCCTCGAATATAAGACTAAAGGGGAAGTACCGCCTACCTTAGCCTCCCGTTCCCCCCTCAATGCCCCTCACCTAAGATGCGGCGAGCGTCGGCTTTTTAAATAAAATCTCGCAGTTATACCCCATTCAATAGGGCGAGAGGAGAATTGTGAAGATCGGCTTTATACAAATATCTCAGATATACCCCTCGGGTGTCTCGGGAGCGGGAGGGAAAAAATTTTACCCTCCACTTTTCACAAATAACTCGCATATACCACTCGGGTGCTTTAGAAAGACCAAGGCCATCGAGGCGACGCTCGGCCTTATAAGACTAAAGGGGAAGTAGCGCCGACCTTTGGCTCGACCGTGTTACTACTCTTTATATCCCGTTCCCCCCTCGACGCTTTTCGCCTAAGATGCGGCGAGCGTCGGCTTTTTAAATAAAATATCGCAGTTATACCCCATTCCATAAGGTTAAGAGGAGAAATGTGAAGCTCGGCTTTGTACCAATATCTCAGATACACCCCTCGTGTGCCTGGGGAGCGGGAGGGGAAAAATGTTACCCCTCGGCTTTTTACAAATAACTCGCATATACCCCTCGGGTAATAGGAAGACCAAGGCCATCGAGGCGCCCCTTTGCCTTTTTAGACTAAAGGGGGAGTACCGTCCGACCTTAGCCCCGACCGTCTTACTACTCTTTATATCCCGTTCTCCCCTCGACGCCCCTCGCCTTAGATGCGGCGAGCGTCGGCTTTTTAAATATAATATTACAGTTATACCCTATTCCATAGGGCGAGAAGAGAAATGTGAAAGTCGGCTTTATACAAATATCTCTGATTTTCCCCCTCGGGTGTCTCGCGAGCGGGAGGGAAAAAATGTTACCCTCGGCTTTTTACAAATAACTCGCATATACCCCTCGGGTGCTTTAGAAAGACCGAGGTCATCGAGGCGAACCTCGGCCTTATAAGACTAAAGGGGAAGTCCTGCCGACCTTAGCCTCGACCGTGTTACTACTCTTTATATCCCGTTCCCCCCTCGACGCCTCTCGCCTAAGATGCGGCGAGCGTCGGCTTTTTAAATAAAATATCGCAGTTATACCCCATTCCATAAGGTTAAGAGGAGAAATGTGAAGCTCGGCTATATACAAATATCTCAGATATAACCCTCGGGTGTCTCGGGAGCAGGAGGGGAAAAATGCTACCCTCGGATTTTTACAAATTAATATCATATAGCCCTCGGGTGCTTTAGGAAGATCGAGGTATATCGAGGAGACCCTCGGCCTTATAAGACTAAAGAGGGAGGACCGCCGACCTTAGCCTCGACCGTCTTACTACTCTTTATATCCCGTTTCTCCCCCGACGCCCCTCGCCTAAGATGCGGTGAGCGTCGGCTTTTTAAATAAACATCGCAGTTATACCCCGTTCTAAAGGGCGAGAGGAGAAATGTAAAGCTCAGCTTTGTACAAAGAACCCAGATATACCCCTCGTGTGCCTGGGGAGCGGCAGGGGAAAAATGTTATCCCTTGACATTTTACAAATAACTCGCATATACCCCTCGGGTGCTATACAATGGCCGAGGCCATCGAGGCGACCCTCGGCCTTATACGACTAAAGGGGAAGTACCGCCGACCTTAGCCTCGACCGTGTTACTACTCTTTATATCCCGTTTCCCCCTGGACGCCCCTCGCCTAAAATGCAGAGAGCGTCGGCTTTTTAAATATAATATTGCAGTTATACCCTATTCCATAGGGCGAGAGGAGAAATGTGAAGCTCGGCTTTATACAAATATCTCAGATATACCCCTCGGGTGCCTCGGCAGCTAGAGGGGGAAAATTTTACCCTCGGCTTTTTACGAATAACTCGCATATATGTACCACTCGGGTGCTTTAGGAAGGCCGAGGCTATCGAGGCGACCCTCGGCCTTATAAGACTAAAGGGGGAGTACCGTCCGACCTTAGCCCCGACCGTCTTAATACTCTTTATATCACGTTCCCCCCTCGACGCCCCTCGCCTAAGATGCGGCGAGCGTCGGCTTTATAAATGAAATATCGCAGTTATACCCCATTCCATAGGGTTGAGAGGAGAAATGTGAAGCTCGGCTTTATACAAATATCTCAGATATACCCCTCGGGTGTCTCGGGAGCGGGAGGGGAAAAATGTTACCCTCGACTTTTTACAAATAACTCGCATATACCACTCGGGTGCTTTAGGAAGACCGAGGCCATCGAGGCGACCCTCGGCCTTATAAGACTAAAGGGGAAGTTCCGCCGACCTTAGCCTCGACCGTGTTACTACTCTTTATATCCCGTTCCCCCCTCGACGCCCCTCGCCTAATATGCGGCGAGCGTCGGCTTTTTAAAATAAAATTTTGAAGTAATACCCCATTCTATAGGGCGAGAAGAGAAATGTGAAGCTCGGCTTTATACAAATATCTCAGATATACCCCTCGGGTGTCTCGGGAGCGGAAGGGGAAAAATGTTACCCTCGGCTTTTTACGAATAACTCGCATATAACACTCGGGTGCTTTATGAAGGCCGAGGCCATCGAGGCGACCCTCGGTCTTATAAGACTAAAAGAGGAGTATCGTCCGACCTTAGCCACGACCGTCTTACTACTCTTGATATAAGGTTCCCCCCTCGACGCCCCTCGCCTAAGATGCGGCGAGCGTCGGCTTTTTAAATGAAATATCGCAGTTATACCCCATTCCATAGGGTTAAGAGGAGAAATGTGAAGCTCCGCTATATTCAAATATCTCAGATATACCCCTCGGGTGTCTCGTGAGCGGGAGGGGAAAAATGCTACCCTCGGCTTTTTACAAATAACCCGCATATACCACTCGGGTGCTTTAGGAAGACCGAGGTCATCGAGGTGACCCTCGGTCTCATAAGACTAAAGAGGAAGTACCGCCGACTTTAGCCTCGACCGTCTTACTACTCTTTATATCCCGTTCCCCCCTCGACGCTTCTTGCCTAAGATGCTGCGAGCGTCGGCTTTTTAAATAAAATATCGCAGTTATACCCCATTCCAAAGGGTGAGAGGAGAAATGTGAAGCTCGGCTTTATACAAATATCTCAGATATACCCCTCGGGTGCCTCGGCAGCAGGAGGGGAAAAATGTTAACCTCGGATTTTTACAAATAAATATCATATAGCCCTCGGGTGCTTTAGGAAGACCGAGGTATATCGAGGCGACCCTCTGCCTTATAAGACTAAAGGGGGAGTCCTGTCCGACCTTAGCCCCGACCGTCAAACTACTCTTTATATCCCGTTTCCCCCCCGACGCCCCTCGCCTAAGATGCGGTGAGCGTCGGCTTTGTAAAATAAAATATCGCACTTATAACCCATTCCATAGGGCGAGAGGAGAAATGTGAAGCTCGGCTTTATACAAATATCTCAGATATACCCCTTAGGTGTCTCGGGAGCGGGAGGGGAAAAATGTTACCCTCGTCTTTTTACGAATAACCCACATATACCACTCGGGTGCTTTAGTAAGGCCGAGGCCATTGAGGCGACCCTCGACCTTATAAGACTAAAGAAGTAGTACCGTCTGACCTTAGCCCCGACCGTCTTACTACTCTTGATATACCGTTCCCCCCTCGACGCCCCTCGCCTAAGATGCGGCGGGCGTCGGCTTTTTAAATATAATATCGCAGTTATACCCCATTCCATAGGGTTGAGAGGAGAAATGTGAATCTCGGCTTTATTCAAATATCTCAAATATACACCTCGGGTGTCTCGGGAGCGGGAGGTGAAAAATGTTACCCTCGACTTTTTAAAAATAACTCGCATATACCACTCGGGTGCTATAGGAAGACAGAGGCCATCGAGGCGACCCTCGGTCTTATAAGACTAAAGGGGAAGTACCGCCGACCTTAGCCTCGACCGTGTTACTACTCTTTATATCCCGTTCCCCCCTCGACGCCCCTCGCCTTAGATGCGGCGAGCGTCGGCTTTTTAAATAAAATATCGCAGTTATACATCATGCCATAGGGTTGAGAGGAGAAATGTGAAGCTCGGCTTTATAAAAATATCTCAGATATACCCCTCGGGTGCCTCGGCAGCGGGAGGGGAAAAATGTTACCCTCAGGTTTTTACGAATAATTCCCATATACCAATCGGGTGCTTTAGGAAAACCGAGGCCATCGAGGCGACCCTCGTCCTTATAAGTCTATAGGGGAAGTACCGCCGACCTTAGCCTCGACCGTGTTACTACTCTTTATATCCCGTTCCCCCCTCGACGCCCCTCGCCATAGATGCGGCGAGCGTCGGCTTTTTAAATAAAATATCGCAGTTATACCCCATTCCATAGGGTTAAGAGGAGAAATGTGAAGCTCCGCTATATTCAAATATCTCAGATATACCCCTCGGGTGTCTCGGGAGCGGGAGGGGAATAATGCTACCCTCGGCTTTTTACAAATAACCCGCATATACCACTCGGGTGCTTTAGGAAGACCGAGGTCATCGAGGTGACCCTCGGTCTTATAAGACTAAAGAGGAAGTACCGCCGACTTTAGCCTCGACCGTCTTACTACTCTTTATATCCCGTTCCCCCCTCGACGCTTCCTGCCTAAGATGCGGCGAGCGTCGGCTTTTTAAATAAAATATCGCAGTTATACCCCATTCCAAAGGGTGAGAGGAGAAATGTGAAGCTCGGCTTTATACAAATATCTCAGATATACCCCTCGGGTGCCTCGGCAGCAGGAGGGGAAAAATGTTACCCTCGGATTTTTACAAATAAATATCATATAGCCCTCGGGTGCTTTAGGAAGACCGAGGTATATCGAGGCGACCCTCTGCCTTATAAGACTAAAGGGGGAGTCCTGTCCGACCTTAGCCCCGACCGTCAAACTACTCTTTATATCCCGTTTCCCCCCCGACGCCCCTCGCCTAAGATGCGGTGAGCGTCGGCTTTTTAAATAAACATCGCAGTTATACCCCGTTCCAAAGGGCGAGAGGAGAAATGTGAAGCTCAGCTTTGTACAAAGAACTCAGATATACCCCTCGTGTGCCTGGGGAGCGGCAGGGGAAAAATGTTACCCCTGGGGTTTTTACAAATAACTCGCATATACCCCTCGGGTGCTATACAATGGCCGAGGCCATCGAGGCGACCCTCAGCCTTATACGAATAAAGGGGAAGTTCCGCCGACCTTAGCCTCGACCGTGTTACTACTCTTTATATCCCGTTCCCCCCTCGACGCCCCTCGCCATAGATGCGGCGAGCGTCGGCTTTTTAAATATAATATTGCAGTTATACTCTATTCCATAGGGCGAGAGGTGAAATGTGAAGCTCGGCTTTATACAAATATCTCAGATATACCCCTCGGGTGTCTCGGGAGCGGGAGGGCAAAAATGTTACCCTCGGCTTTTTACAAATAACTCGCATATACCCCTCGGGTGCTTTAGGAAGACCAAGGCCATCGAGGTGCCCCTTTGCCTTTTTAGACTAAAGGGGGAGTACAATCCGACCTTAGCCCCGACCGTCTTACTACTCTTTATATCCCGTTCCCCCCTCGACGCTTTTCGCCTAAGATGCGGCGAGCGTCGGCTTTTTAAATAAAATATCGCAGTTATACCCCATTCCAAAGGGTGAGAGGAGAAATGTGAAGCTCAGGCTATATACAAATATCTCAGATATACCCCTCGGGTGCTATACAATGGCCGAGGCTATCGAGGCGACCCTCGGCCTTATACGACTAAAGGGGAAGTTCCGCAGACCTTAGCCTCGACCGTGTTACTACTCTTTATATCCCGTTCCCCCCTCGACGCCTCTCGCCTAAGATGCGGCGAGCGTCGGCTTTTTAAATAAAATATCGCAGTTATACCTCATTCCATAAGGTTAAGAGGAGAAATGTGAAGCTCGGCTATATACAAATATCTCAAATATAACTCTCGGGTGTCTCGGGAGCGGGAGGGGAAAAATGCTACCCTCGGCTTTTTACAAAAAACCCGCATATACCACTCGGGTGCTTTAGGAAGACCGAGGCCATCGAGGTGACCCTCGGCCTTATAAGACTAAAGGGGGAGGACCGCTGACCTTAGCCTCGACCGTCTTACTACTATTTATATCCCGTTCCCCCCTCGACGCTTTTCGCCTAAGATGCAGCGAGCGTCTGCTTTTTAAATAAAATATCGCAGTTATACCCCATTCCAAAGGGTGAGAGGAGAAATGTGAAGCTCGGCTTTATACAAATATCTCAGATATACCCCTCGGGTGCCTCGGCAGCAGGAGGGGAAAAATGTTACCCTCGGATTTTTACAAATAAATATCATATAGCCCTCGGGTGCTTTAGGAAGACCGAGGTATATCGAGGCGACCCTCTGCCTTATAAGACTAAAAGGGGAGTCCTGTCCGACCTTAGCCCCGACCGTCAAACTACTCTTTATATCCCGTTTCCCCCCCGACGCCCCTCGCCTAAGATGCAGTGAGCGTCGGCTTTTTAAATAAACATCGCAGTTATACCCCGTTCCAAAGGGCAATAGGAGAAATGTGAAGCTCAGCTTTGTACAAAGAACTCAGATATACCCCTCGTGTGCCTGGGGAGCGGCAGGGGAAAAATGTTACCCCTCGGCTTTTTACAAATAACTCGCATATACCCCTCGGGTGCTATACAATGGCCGAGGCCATCGAGGTGACCCTCGGCCTTATAAGACTAAAGGGGAAGTACCGCCTACCTTAGCCTCCCGTTCCCCCCTCAATGCCCCTCGCCTAAGATCCGGCGAGCGTCGGCTTTTTAAATAAAATCTCGCGGTTATACCCCATTCCATAGGGCGAGAGGAGAATTGTGAAGCTCTGCTTTATACAAATATCTCAGATATACCCCTCGGGTGTCTCGGGAGCGGGAGGGGAAAAATCTTAACTCCACTTTTTACAAATAACTCGCATATACCACTCGGGTGCTTTAGAAAGACCAAGGCCATCGAGGCGACCCTTGCCTTATAAGACTAAAGGGGAAGTAGCGCCGACCTTTGCCTCGACCGTGTTACTACTCTTTATATCCCGTTCCCCCCTCGACGCCCCTCGCCATAGATGCGGCGAGCGTCGGCTTTTTAAACATAATATTGCGGTTATACTCTATTCCATAGGGCGAGAGGTGAAATGTGAAGCTCGGCTTTATACAAATATCTCAGATATACCCCTCTGGTGTCTCGGGAGCGGGAGGGCAAAAATGTTACCCTAGGCTTTTTACAAATTACTCGCATATACCACTCGGGTACATTAGGAAGACCAAGGCCATCGAGGCGACCCTCGTCCTTATAAGACTAAAGGGAAAGTACCACTGACCGCAGCCTCAACCGTGTTACTACTTTTTATGTCCCGTTCCCCCATCGACGCCCCTCGCCTAAGATGCGGTGAGCGTCGGCTTTTTAAATAAAATATCGCAGTTATACCCCGTTTCATAGGGCAAGAGTAGAAATGTGAAGCTCGGCTATTTACAAATATCTCAGATACACCCCTCGTGTGCCTGGGAGGCGGGAGGGGAAAAATGTTACCCCTCGGCTTTTTACAAATAACTCGCATATACCCCTCGGGTGCTTTAGGAAGACCAAGGCCATCGAGGCGCCCCTTTGCCTTTTTAGACTAAAGGGAGAGTACCGTCCGACCTCAGCCCCGACCGTCTTACTACTCTTTATATCCCGTTCCCCCCTCGACGCCCCTCGCCTTAGATGCGGTGAGCGTCGGCTTTTTAAATATAATATTGCAGTTATACCCTATTCCATAGGGCGAGAGGAGAAATGTGAAAGTCGGCTTTATACAAATATCTCAGATTTTCCCCCTCGGGTGTCTCGGGAGCGGGAGGGGAAAAATGTTAACCTCGGCGTTTTACAAATATGTAACTCGCATATACCCCTCGGGTGCTTTAGAAAGACCGAGGCCATCGAGGCGAACCTCGGCCTTATAACACTAAAGGGGAAGTACCGCCGACCTTAGCCTCGACTGTGTTACTACTCTCTATATCCCGTTCCCCCCTCGACGCGCCTCGCTTAAGATTGGGCGAGCGTCGGCTTTTTAAATATAATATCGCAGTTATATCCCATTCTATAGGGTTATATGGAGAAATGTGAAGCTCGGCTTTATACAAATATCTCAGATATACTCCTCGGGTGTCTCGGGAGCGGGAGTGAAAAATGTTACCCTCGGCTTTTTACAAATAACTCGCATATACCACTCATGTGCCTTAGGAAGACCGAGGCCATCGAGGCGACCCTCGGCCTTATAAGACTATAGGGGAAGTACCGCCGACCTTAGCCTCGACCGTGTTACTACTCTTTATATCCCGTTCCCCCCTCGACGCCTCTCGCCTAAGATGCGGCGAGCGTCGGCTTTTTAAATATAATATTGCAGTTATACCTTATTCCATAGGGCGAGAAGAGAAATGTGAAGCTCGGGTTTATACAAATATCTCAGATATACCCCACGGGTGTCTCGGGAGCGGGAGGGGAAAAATGCTACCCTCGGCTTTTTACAAAAAACCCGCATATACCACTCGGGTGCTTTAGGAAGACCGAGGCCATCGAGGCGACCCTCGGCCTTATAAGACTAAAGAGGGAGGACAGCAGACCTTAGCCTCGACCGTCTTACTACTCTTTATATCCCGTTACCCCCTCGACGCTTTTCGCCTAAGATGCGGCGAGCGTCGGCTTTTTAAATAAAATATCGCAGTTATACCCCATTCCAAAGGGTGAGAGAAGAAATGTGAAGCTCGGCTTTATACAAATATCTCAGATATACCCCTCGGGTGCCTCGGCAGCAGGAGGGAAAAAATGTTACCCTCGGATTTTTACAAATAAATATCATATAGCCCTCGGGTGCTTTAGGAAGACCGAGGCCTTCGAGGTGACCCTCTGCCTTATAAGACTAAAGGAGGAGTCCTGTCCGACCTTAGCCCCGAATGTCAAACTACTCTTTATATCCCGTTCCCCCCTCGACGCTTCTTGCCTAAGATGCGGCGAGCGTCGGCTTTTTAAATAAAATATCGCAGTTATACCCCATTCCAAAGGGTGAGAGGAGAAATGTGAAGCTCGGCTTTATACAAATATCTCAGATATACCCCTCGGGTGCCTCGGCAGCAGGAGGGGAAAAATGTTACCCTCGGATTTTTACAAATAAATATCATATAGCCCTCGGGTGCTTTAGGAAGACCGAGGTATATCGAGGCGACCCTCTGCCTTATAAGACTAAAGGGGGAGTCCTGTCCGACCTTAGCCCCGACCGTCAAACTACTCTTTATATCCCGTTTCCCCCCCGACGCCCCTCGCCTAAGATGCGGTGAGCGTCGGCTTTTTAAATAAACATCGCAGTTATACCCCGTTCCAAAGGGCGAGAGGAGAAATGTGAAGCTCAGCTTTGTACAAAGAACTCAGATATACCCCTCGTGTGCCTGGGGAGCGGCAGGGGAAAAATGTTACCCCTCGGGTTTTTACAAATAACTCGCATATACCCCTCGGGTGCTATACAATGGCCGAGGCCATCGAGGCGACCCTCAGCCTTATACGAATAAAGGGGAAGTTCCGCCGACCTTAGCCTCGACCGTGTTACTACTCTTTATATCCCGTTCCCCCCTCGACGCCCCTCGCCTAATATGCGGCGAGCGTCGGCTTTTTAAATAAAATTTTGCAGTAACACCCCATTCCATAGGGCGAGAAGAGAAATGTGAAGCTCGGCTTTATACAAATATCTCAGATATACCCCTCGGGTGTCTCGGGAGCGGGAGGGGAAAAATGTTACCCTCAGGTTTTAAGAAAAACTCGCATATACCACTTGGGTGCTTTATGAAGGCCGAGGCCATCGAGGAGACCCTTGGCCTTATAAGACTAAAAGAGGAGTACCGTCCGACCTTAGCCACGACCCTCTTACTACTCTTGATATAAGATTCCCCCCTCGACGCCCCTCGCCTAAGATGCGGCGAGCGTCGGCTTTTTAAATATAATATTGCAGTTATACTCTATTCCATAGGGCGAGAGGTGAAATGTGAAGCTCGGCTTTATACAAATATCTCAGATATACCCCTCGGGTGCCTCGGCAGCAGGAGGGGAAAAATGTTACACTCGGCTTTTTACAAATAAATATCATATAGCCCTCGGGTGCTTTAGGAAGACTTAGGTATATCGAGGCGACCCTCTGCCTTATAAGACTAAAGGGGGAGTACCGTCGGCTTTTTAAATAAAATTTTGCGGTTATACCCCATTCGATAGGGCGAGAGGAGAAATGTGAAGCTCGGCTTTATACAAATATCTCAGATATACCCCTCGGGTGTCTCGGGAGCGGGAGGGGAAAAATGTTACCCTCGGCTTTTTACGAATAACTCGCATATACCACTCGGGTGCTTTAGGAAGGCCGAGGCCATCGAGGCGACCCTCGGCCTTATAAGACTAAAAGGGGAGTACCGTCCGCTTTTAGCCCCGACCGTCTTACTACTCTTGATATACCGTTCCCCCCTCGGCGCATCTCGCCTAAGATGCGGCGAGCGTTTGCTTTTTAAATAAAATATCGCAGTTATATCCCATTCTATAGGGTTATATGGAGAAATGTGAAGCTCGGCTTTATACAAATATCTCAGATATACCCCTCGGGTGTCTCGGGAGCGGGAGGGGAAAAATGTTACCCTCGGCTTTTTACAAATAACTCGCATATACCACTCGAGTGCTTTAGGAAGGCCAAGGCCATCGAGGCAACCCTCGGCCTTATAAGACTAAAGGGTAAGTACCGCCGACCTTAGCCTCGAACGTCTTACTACTCTTTATATCCCGTTCCACCCTCGACGCCCCTCGCCTAAGATGGGGCGAGCGTCGGCTTTGTAAAATAAAATATCGCACTTATAACCCATTCCATAGGGCGAGAGGAGAAATGTGAAGCTTGGCTTTATACAAATATCTCAGATATACCCCTCAGGTGTCTCGGGAGGGGGAGGGGAAAAATGTTACCCTCGGCTTTTTACGAATAATTCGCATATACCAATCGGGTGCTTTAGGAAAACCGAGGCCATCGAGGCGACCCTCGTCCTTATAAGTCTAAAGGGGAAGTACCGCCGACCTTAGCCTCGACCGTGTTACTACTCTTTATATCCCGTTCCCCCCTCGACGCCCCTCGCCATAGATGCGGCGAGCGTCGGATTTTTAAATAAAATATCGCAGTTATACCCCATTCCATAGGGTTAAGAGGAGAAATGTGAAGCTCCGCTATATTCAAATATCTCAGATATACCCCTCGGGTGTCTCGGGAGCGGGAGGGGAAAAATGCTACCCTCGGCTTTTTACAAATAACCCGCATATACCACTCGGGTGCTTTAGGAAGACCGAGGTCATCGAGGTGACCCTCGGTCTTATAAGACTAAAGAGGAAGTACCGCCGACTTTAGCCTCGACCGTCTTACTACTCTTTATATCCCGTTCCCCCCTCGACGCTTCTTGCCTAAGATGCGGCGAGCGTCGGCTTTTTAAATAAAATATCGCAGTTATACCCCATTCCAAAGGGTGAGAGGAGAAATGTGAAGCTCGGCTTTATACAAATATCTCAGATATACCCCTCGGGTGCCTCGGCAGCAGGAGGGGAAAAATGTTACCCTCGGATTTTTACAAATAAATATCATATAGCCCTCGGGTGCTTTAGGAAGACCGAGGTATATCGAGGCGACCCTCTGCCTTATAAGACTAAAGGGGGAGTCCTGTCCGACCTTAGCCCCAACCGTCAAACTACTCTTTATATCCCGTTTCCCCCCCGACGCCCCTCGCCTAAGATGCGGTGAGCGTCGGCTTTGTAAAATAAAAT
Organism: Ceratothoa steindachneri; assembly: GCA_963969495.1. Taxonomy (NCBI): domain Eukaryota; kingdom Metazoa; phylum Arthropoda; class Malacostraca; order Isopoda; family Cymothoidae; genus Ceratothoa; species Ceratothoa steindachneri. The sequence goes on along the minus strand of OZ018335.1, from coordinate 225,475 downwards.
ATCGCACTTATAACCCATTCCATAGGGCGAAAGGAGAAATGTGAAGCTCGGCTTTATACAAATATCTCAGATATACCCCTTAGGTGTCTCGGGAGCGGGAGGGGAAAAATGTTACCCTCGGCTTTTTACGAATAACCCACATATACCACTCGGGTGCTTTAGTAAGGCCGAGGCCATTGAGGCGACCCTCGACCTTATAAGACTAAAGAAGTAGTAAGGTCTGAGCTTAGCCCCGACCGTCTTACTACTCTTGATATACCGTTCCCCCCTCGACGCCCCTCGCCTAAGATGCGGCGGGCGTCGGCTTTTTAAATATAATATCGCAGTTATACCCCATTCCATAGGGTTGAGAGGAGAAATGTGAATCTCGGCTTTATTCAAATATCTCAAATATACACCTCGGGTGTCTCGGGAGCGGGAGGTGAAAAATGTTACCCTCGACTTTTTACAAATAACTCGCATATACCACTCGGGTGCTATAGGAAGACAGAGGCCATCGAGGCGACCCTCGGTCTTATAAGACTAAAGGGGAAGTCCCGCCGACCTTAGGCTCGACCGTGTTACTACTCTTTATATCCCGTTCCCCCCTCGACGCCCCTCGCCTTAGATGCGGCGAGCGTCGGCTTTTTAAATAAAATATCGCAGTTATACCCCATTCCATAGGGTTAAGAGGAGAAATGTGAAGCTCCGCTATATTCAAATATCTCAGATATACCCCTCGGGTGTCTCGGGAGCGGGAGGGGAAAAATGCTACCCTCGGCTTTTTACAAATAACCCGCATATACCACTCGGGTGCTTTAGGAAGACCGAGGTCATCGAGGTGACCCTCGGTCTTATAAGACTAAAGAGGAAGTACCGCCGACTTTAGCCTCGACCGTCTTACTACTCTTTATATCCCGTTCCCCCCTCGACGCTTCTTGCCTAAGATGCTGCGAGCGTCGGCTTTTTAAATAAAATATCGCAGTTATACCCCATTCCAAAGGGTGAGAGGAGAAATGTGAAGCTCGGCTTTATACAAATATCTCAGATATACCCCTCGGGTGCCTCGGCAGCAGGAGGGGAAAAATGTTAACCTCGGATTTTTACAAATAAATATCATATAGCCCTCGGGTGCTTTAGGAAGACCGAGGTATATCGAGGCGACCCTCTGCCTTATAAGACTAAAGGGGGAGTCCTGTCCGACCTTAGCCCCGACCGTCAAACTACTCTTTATATCCCGTTTCCCCCCCGACGCCCCTCGCCTAAGATGCGGTGAGCGTCGGCTTTGTAAAATAAAATATCGCACTTATAACCCATTCCATAGGGCGAGAGGAGAAATGTGAAGCTCGGCTTTATACAAATATCTCAGATATACCCCTTAGGTGTCTCGGGAGCGGGAGGGGAAAAATGTTACCCTCGTCTTTTTACGAATAACCCACATATACCACTCGGGTGCTTTAGTAAGGCCGAGGCCATTGAGGCGACCCTCGACCTTATAAGACTAAAGAAGTAGTACCGTCTGACCTTAGCCCCGACCGTCTTACTACTCTTGATATACCGTTCCCCCCTCGACGCCCCTCGCCTAAGATGCGGCGGGCGTCGGCTTTTTAAATATAATATCGCAGTTATACCCCATTCCATAGGGTTGAGAGGAGAAATGTGAATCTCGGCTTTATTCAAATATCTCAAATATACACCTCGGGTGTCTCGGGAGCGGGAGGTGAAAAATGTTACCCTCGACTTTTTACAAATAACTCGCATATACCACTCGGGTGCTATAGGAAGACAGAGGCCATCGAGGCGACCCTCGGTCTTATAAGACTAAAGGGGAAGTAACGCTGACCTTTGCCTCGACCGTGTTACTACTCTTTATATCCCGTTCCCCCCTCGACGCCCCTCGCCTTAGATGCGGCGAGCGTCGGCTTTTTAAATAAAATATCGCAGTTATACATCATGCCATAGGGTTGAGAGGAGAAATGTGAAGCTCGGCTTTATAAAAATATCTCAGATATACCCCTCGGGTGCCTCGGCAGCGGGAGGGGAAAAATGTTACCCTCAGGTTTTTACGAATAATTCCCATATACCAATCGGGTGCTTTAGGAAAACCGAGGCCATCGAGGCGACCCTCGTCCTTATAAGTCTATAGGGGAAGTACCGCCGACCTTAGCCTCGACCGTGTTACTACTCTTTATATCCCGTTCCCCCCTCGACGCCCCTCGCCATAGATGCGGCGAGCGTCGGCTTTTTAAATAAAATATCGCAGTTATACCCCATTCCATAGGGTTAAGAGGAGAAATGTGAAGCTCCGCTATATTCAAATATCTCAGATATACCCCTCGGGTGTCTCGGGAGCGGGAGGGGAAAAATGCTACCCTCGGCTTTTTACAAATAACCCGCATATACCACTCGGGTGCTTTAGGAAGACCGAGGTCATCGAGGTGACCCTCGGTCTTATAAGACTAAAGAGGAAGTACCGCCGACTTTAGCCTCGACCGTCTTACTACTCTTTATATCCCGTTCCCCCCTCGACGCTTCTTGCCTAAGATGCGGCGAGCGTCGGCTTTTTAAATAAAATATCGCAGTTATACCCCATTCCAAAGGGTGAGAGGAGAAATGTGAAGCTCGGCTTTATACAAATATCTCAGATATACCCCTCGGGTGCCTCGGCAGCAGGAGGGGAAAAATGTTACCCTCGGATTTTTACAAATAAATATCATATAGCCCTCGGGTGCTTTAGGAAGACCGAGGTATATCGAGGCGACCCTCTGCCTTATAAGACTAAAGGGGGAGTCCTGTCCGACCTTAGCCCCGACCGTCAAACTACTCTTTATATCCCGTTTCCCCCCCGACGCCCCTCGCCTAAGATGCGGTGAGCGTCGGCTTTTTAAATAAACATCGCAGTTATACCCCGTTCCAAAGGGCGAGAGGAGAAATGTGAAGCTCAGCTTTGTACAAAGAACTCAGATATACCCCTCGTGTGCCTGGGGAGCGGCAGGGGAAAATTTTACCCCTCGGGTTTTTACAAATAACTCGCATATACCCCTCGGGTGCTATACAATGGCCGAGGCCATCGAGGCGACCCTCAGCCTTATACGAATAAAGGGGAAGTTCCGCTGACCTTAGCCTCGACCGTGTTACTACTCTTTATATCCCGTTCCCCCCTCGACGCCCCTCGCCATAGATGCGGCGAGCGTCGGCTTTTTAAATATAATATTGCAGTTATACTCTATTCCATAGGGCGAGAGGTGAAATGTGAAGCTCGGCTTTATACAAATATCTCAGATATACCCCTCGGGTGTCTCGGGAGCGGGAGGGCAAAAATGTTACCCTCGGCTTTTTACAAATAACTCGCATATACCCCTCGGGTGCTTTAGGAAGACCAAGGCCATCGAGGTGCCCCTTTGCCTTTTTAGACTAAAGGGGGAGTACAATCCGACCTTAGCCCCGACCGTCTTACTACTCTTTATATCCCGTTCCCCCCTCGACGCTTTTCGCCTAAGATGCGGCGAGCGTCGGCTTTTTAAATAAAATATCGCAGTTATACCCCATTCCAAAGGGTGAGAGGAGAAATGTGAAGCTCAGGCTATATACAAATATCTCAGATATACCCCTCGGGTGCTATACAATGGCCGAGGCTATCGAGGCGACCCTCGGCCTTATACGACTAAAGGGGAAGTTCCGCAGACCTTAGCCTCGACCGTGTTACTACTCTTTATATCCCGTTCCCCCCTCGACGCCTCTCGCCTAAGATGCGGCGAGCGTCGGCTTTTTAAATAAAATATCGCAGTTATACCTCATTCCATAAGGTTAAGAGGAGAAATGTGAAGCTCGGCTATATACAAATATCTCAAATATAACTCTCGGGTGTCTCGGGAGCGGGAGGGGAAAAATGCTACCCTCGGCTTTTTACAAAAAACCCGCATATACCACTCGGGTGTCTCGGGAGCGGGAGGGGAAAAATCTTAACTCCACTTTTTACAAATAACTCGCATATACCACTCGGGTGCTTTAGAAAGACCAAGGCCATCGAGGCGACCCTTGCCTTATAAGACTAAAGGGGAAGTAGCGCCGACCTTTGCCTCGACCGTGTTACTACTCTTTATATCCCGTTCCCCCCTCGACGCCCCTCGCCATAGATGCGGCGAGCGTCGGCTTTTTAAACATAATATTGCAGTTATACTCTATTCCATAGGGCGAGAGGTGAAATGTGAAGCTCGGCTTTATACAAATATCTCAGATATACCCCAATGGTGTCTCGGGAGCGGGAGGGCAAAAATGTTACCCTAGGCTTTTTACAAATTACTCGCATATACCACTCGGGTACATTAGGAAGACCAAGGCCATCGAGGCGACCCTCGTCCTTATAAGACTAAAGGGAAAGTACCACTGACCGCAGCCTCAACCGTGTTACTACTTTTTATGTCCCGTTCTACCATCGACGCCCCTCGCCTAAGATGCGGTGAGCGTCGGCTTTTTAAATAAAATATCGCAGTTATACCCCGTTTCATAGGGCGAGAGTAGAAATGTGAAGCTCGGCTATTTACAAATATCTCAGATACACCCCTCGTGTGCCTGGGAGGCGGGAGGGGAAAAATGTTACCCCTCGGCTTTTTACAAATAACTCGCATATACCCCTCGGGTGCTTTAGGAAGAACAAGGCCATCAAGGCGCCCCTTTGCCTTTTTAGACTAAAGGGAGAGTACTGTCCGACCTCAGCCCCGACCGTCTTACTACTCTTTATATCCCGTTCCTTCCTCGACGCCCCTCGCCTTAGATGCGGTGAGCGTCGGCTTTTTAAATATAATATTGCAGTTATACCCTATTCCTTAGGGCGAGAGGAGAAATGTGAAAGTCGGCTTTATACAAATATCTCAGATTTTCCCCCTCGGGTGTCTCGGGAGCGGGAGGGGAAAAATGTTAACCTCGGCGTTTTACAAATATGTAACTCGCATATACCCCTCGGGTGCTTTAGAAAGACCGAGGCCATCGAGGCGAACCTCGGCCTTATAACACTAAAGGGGAAGTACCCCTGACCTTAGCCTCGACTGTGTTACTACTCTTTATATCCCGTTCCCCCCTCGACGCGCCTCGCTTAAGATTGGGCGAGCGTCGGCTTTTTAAATATAATATCGCAGTTATATCCCATTCTATAGGGTTATATGGAGAAATGTGAAGCTCGGCTTTATACAAATATCTCAGATATACTCCTCGGGTGTCTCGGGAGCGGGAGTGGAAAAATGTTACCCTCGGCTTTTTACAAATAACTCGCATATACCACTCATGTGCCTTAGGAAGACCGAGGCCATCGAGGCGACCCTCGGCCTTATAAGACTATAGGGGAAGTACCGCCGACCTTAGCCTCGACCGTGTTACTACTCTTTATATCCCGTTCCCCCCTCGACGCCTCTCGCCTAAGATGCGGCGAGCGTCGGCTTTTTAAATATAATATTGCAGTTATACCTTATTCCATAGGGCGAGAAGAGAAATGTGAAGCTCGGGTTTATACAAATATCTCAGATATACCCCACGGGTGTCTCGGGAGCGGGAGGGGAAAAATGCTACCCTCGGCTTTTTACAAAAAACCCGCATATACCACTCGGGTGCTTTAGGAAGACCGAGGCCATCGAGGTGACCCTCGGCCTTATAAGACTAAAGAGGGAGGACAGCCGACCTTAGCCTCGACCGTCTTACTACTCTTTATATCCCGTTACCCCCTCGACGCTTTTCGCCTAAGATGCGGCGAGCGTCGGCTTTTTAAATAAAATATCGCAGTTATACCCCATTCCAAAGGGTGAGAGAAGAAATGTGAAGCTCGGCTTTATACAAATATCTCAGATATACCCCTCGGGTGCCTCGGCAGCAGGAGGGAAAAAATGTTACCCTCGGATTTTTACAAATAAATATCATATAGCCCTCGGGTGCTTTAGGAAGACCGAGGCCATCGAGGTGACCCTCTGCCTTATAAGACTAAAGGGGGAGTCCTGTCCGACCTTAGCCCCGAAATCAAACTACTCTTTATATCCCGTTTCCCCCCCGACGCCCCTCGCCTAAGATGCGGTGAGCGTCGGCTTTTTAAATAAACATCGCAGTTATACCCCATTCCAAAGGGCGAGAGGAGAAATGTGAAGCTCAGCTTTGTACAAAGAACTCAGATATACCCCTCGTGTGCCTGGGGAGCGGCAGGGGAAAAATGTTACCCCTCGGCTTTTTTACAAATAACTCGCTTATACCCCTCGGGTGCTATACAATGGCCGAGGCCATCGAGGTGACCCTCGGCCTTATACGACTAAAGGGGAAGTACCGCCGACCTTAGCCTCGACCGTGTTACTACTCTTTATATTCCGTTTCCCCCTCGACGCCCCTCGCCTAAGATGCAGAGAGCGTCGGCTTTTTAAATATAATATTGCAGTTATACCCTATTCCATAGGGCGAGAGGAGAAATGTGAAGCTCGGCTTTATACAAATATCTCAGATATACCCCTCGGGTGCCTCGGCAGCTAGAGGGGGAAAATTTTACCCTCGGCTTTTTACGAATAACTCGCATATACCACTCGGGTGCTTTAGGAAGGCCGAGGCTATCGAGGTGACCCTCGGCCTTATAAGACTAAAGGGGGAGTACCGTCCGACCTTAGCCCCGACCGTCTTAATACTCTTTATATCCCGTTCCCCCCTCGACGCGCCTCGCCTAAGATGGGGCGAGGGTCGGGTTTTAAATATAATATCGCAGTTATACCCCATTCTATAGGGTTATATGGAGAAATGTGAAGCTCGGCTTTATACAAATATCTCAGATATACTCCTCGGGTGTCTCGGGAGCGGGAGGGGAAAAATGTTACCCTCGGCTTTTTACAAATAACTCGCATATACCACTCGGGTGCTTTAGGAAGACCGAGGCCATCGAGGCGACCCTCGTCCTTATAAGTCTATAGGGGAAGTACCGCCGACCTTAGCCTCGACCGTGTTACTATACTCTTTATATCCCGTTCCCCCCTCGACGCCCCTCGCCTAAGATGCGGCGAGCGTCGGCTTTTTAAATAAAATATCGCAGTTATACCCCATTCCAAAGGGTGAGAGGAGAAATGTGAAGCTCGGCGTTATACAAATATCTCAGATATACCCCTCGGGTGTCTCGGCAGCAGGAGGGGAAAAATGTTACCCTCGGCTTTTTACAAATAACTCGCATATACCACTCGGGTGCTTTAGGAAGACCGAGGCCATCGAGGCGACCCTCAGCCTTATAAGACTAAAGGGGAAGTTCCGCCGACCTTAGCCTCCACCGTGTTACAACTCTTTATATCCCGCTCCCCCCTCGACGCCCCTCGCCTAATATGCGGCGAGCGTCGGCTTTTTAAATAAAAGTTTGCAGTAATACCCCATTCCATAGGGCGAGAAGAGAAATGTGAAGCTCGGCTTTATACAAATATCTCAGATATACCCCTCGGGTGTCTCGGGAGCGGGAGGGGAAAAATGTTACCCTCGGCTTTTTACGAATAACTCGCATATACCACTCGGGTGCTTTATGAAGGCCGAGGCCATCGAGGCGACCCTCGGCCTTATAAGACTAAAGGAGGAGTACCGTCCGACCTTAGCCCCGACCGTCTTACTACTCTTGATATAAGGTTCCCCCATCGACGCCCCTCGCCTAAGATGCGGCGAGCGTCGGCTTTTTAAATATAATATCGCATTTATACCACATTCCATAGGGTTAAGAGGAGAAATGTGAATCTCGGCTTTATACAAATATCTCGGATATACCCCTCGGGTGTCTCGGGAGAATGAGGGGAAAAATGTTACCCTCTGCTTTTTAGAAATAACTCGCATATACCACTCGGGTGCTTTAGGAAGACCGAGGCCATCGAGGCGACCCTCGGCCTTATAAGACTAAAGGGGAAGTACCGCCGACCTTAGCCCCGACCGTCTTACTACTCTTAATATCCCGTTCCCCCCTCGACGCCCCTCACCTAAGATGCGGTGAGCGTCGGCTTTTTAAATAAAATATCACGGTTATACCCCGTTTCATAGGGCGAGAGGAGAAATGTGAAGCTCGGCTTTGTACAAATATCTCAGATGCACCCCTCGTGTGCCTGGGGAGCGGGAGGGGAAAAATGTTACCCCTCGGCTTTTTACAAATAACTCGCATATACCCCTCGGGTGCTTTAGGAAGTCCGAGGCCAACGAGGCGCCCCTTTGCCTTTTTAGACAAAAGGGGGAGTACCGCCGACCTTAGCCTTGACCGTCTTACTACTCTTTATATCCCGTTTCCCCCTCGACGCCCCTCGCCTTAGATGCGGTGAGCGTCGGCTTTTTAAATATAATATTGCAGTTATACCCTATTCCATAGGGCGAGAGGAGAAATGTGAAAGTCGGCTTTATACAAATATCTCAGATTTTCCCCCTCGGGTGTCTCGGGAGCGGGAGGGGAAAAATGTTACCCTCGGCTTTTTACAAATAACTCACATATACCACTCGGGTGGTTTAGGAAGACCGAGGCCATCGAGGCGACCCTCGGCCTTATAAGACTAAAGGGGAACTACCGCCGACCTTAGCCTCGACCGTCTTACTACTCTTTATATCCCGTTTCCCCCTCGACGCCCCTTGCCTAAGATGCGGCGAGCGTCAGCTTTTTAAATTAAATATCGCAGTTATACCCCATTCCATTGGGTTGAGAGGAGAAATGTAAAGCTCGGCTTCATACAAATATCTCAGATATACCCCTCGGGTGTCTCGGGAGCGGAAGGCAAAAAATTTACCCTCGAGTTTTTACAAATAACTCGCATATACCACTCGGGTGCTTTAGGAAGACCGAGACCATCGAGGCGAGCCTCGGCCTTATAAGACTAAAGAGGAAGTACCGCCGACCTTAGCCTCGACCGTGTTACTACTCTTTATATCCCGTTCCCCTCTCGACGCCCCTCGCCTTACATGCGCCGAGCGTCGGCTTTTTAAATAAAATATCGCAGTTATACATCATTCCATACGGTTGAGAGGAGAAATGTGAAGCTCGGCTTTATACAAATATCTCAGATATACCCATCGGGTGCCTCAGCAGCGGGAGGGGAAAAATGTTACCCTCAGCTTTATACGAATAACTCGCATATACCACTCGGGTGATTTAGGAAGACCGAGGCCATCGAGCCGACCCTCGGCCTTATAAGACTAAAGGGGGAGGACCGCCGACCATAGCATCGCCCGTGTTACTACTATTTATATCCCGTTCCCCCCTCCGCGCCCCTCGCCTAAGATGCGGCGAGCGTCGTCTTTTTAAATAAAATATCGCAGTTATACATCATTCCATAGGGTTGAGAGGAGAAATGTGAAGCTCGGCTTTATACAAATATCTCAGATATACCCTACAGGTGCCTCGGCAGCTAGAGGGGGAAAATTTTACCCTCGGCTTTTTACGAATAACTCGCATATACCACTAGGGTGCTTTAGGAAGGCCGAGGCTATCGAGGCGACCCTCGGCATTATAAGACTAAAGGGGGAGTACCGTCCGACCTTAGCCCCGACCGTCTTAATACTCTTTATATCACGTTCCCCCCTCGACGCTCCTCGCCTAAGATGGGGCGAGCGTCGGCTTTTTAAATGAAATATCGCAGTTATACCCCATTCCATAGGGTTGAGAGGAGAAATGTGAAGCTCGGCATTATACAAATATCTCAGATATACCCCTTGGGTGTCTTGAGAGCGGGAGGGGAAAAATGTTACCCTTGGCTTTTTACAAATAACTCGCATATACCACTCGGGTGCTTTAGGAAGACCGAGGCCATCGAGGCGACCCTCAGCCTTATAAGACTAAAGGGGAAGTTCCGCCGACCTTAGCCTCCACCGTGTTACAACTCTTTATATCCCGCTCCCCCCTCGACGCCCCTCGCCTAATATGCGGTGAGCGTCGGCTTTTTAAATAAAAGTTTGCAGTAATACCCCATTCCATAGGGCGAGAAGAGAAATGTGAAGCTCGGCTTTATACAAATATCTCAGATATACCCCTCGGGTGTCTCGGGAGCGGGAGGGGAAAAATGTTACCCTCGGCTTTTTACGAATAACTCGCATATACCACTCGGGTGCTTTATGAAGGCCGAGGCCATCGAGGCGACCCTCGGCCTTATAAGACTAAAAGAGGAGTACCGTCCGACCTTAGCCCCGACCGTCTTACTACTCTTGATATAAGGTTCCCCCCTCGACGCCCCTCGCCTAAGATGCGGCGAGCATCGGCTTTTTAAATATAATATCGCATTTATACCACATTCCATAGGGTTAAGAGGAGAAATGTGAATCTCGGCTTTATACAAATATCTCGGATATACCCCTCGGGTGTCTCGGGAGAATGAGGGGAAAAATGTTACCCTCTGCTTTTTAGAAATAACTCGCATATACCACTCGGGTGCTTTAGGAAGACCGAGGCCATCGAGGCGACCCTCGGCCTTATAAGACTAAAGGGGAAGTACCGCCGACCTTAGCCCCGACCGTCTTACTACTCTTAATATCCCGTTCCCCCCTCGACGCCCCTCACCTAAGATGCGGTGAGCGTCGGCTTTTTTAATAAAATATCACGGTTATACCCCGTTTCATAGGGCGAGAGGAGAAATGTGAAGCTCGGCTTTGTACAAATATCTCAGATGCACCCCTCGTGTGCCTGGGGAGCGGGAGGGGAAAAATGTTACCCCTCGGCTTTTTACAAATAACTCGCATATACCCCTCGGGTGCTTTAGGAAGTCCGAGGCCATCGAGGCGCCTCTTTGCCTTTTTAGACAAAAGGGGGAGTACCGCCGACCTTAGCCTTGACCGTCTTACTACTCTTTATATCCCGTTTCCCCCTCGACGCCCCTCGTCTTAGTTTCGGCGAGCGTCGGCTTTTTAAATATAATATCGCAGTTATGCCTTATTCCATAGGGCGAGAAGAGAAATGTGAAGCTCGGCTTTATACAAATATCTCAGATACACCCCTCGTGTGCCTGGGGAGCGGGAGGGGAAAAATGTTACCCCTCGGCTTTTTACAAATAACTCGAATATACCCCTCGGGTAATAGGAAGACCAAGGCCATCGAGGCGCCCCTTTGCCTTTTTAGACTAAAGGGGGAGTACCGTCCGACCTTAGCCCCGACCGTCTTACTACTCTTTATATCCCGTTCTCCCCTCGACGCCCCTCGCCTTAGATGCGGCGAGCGTCGGCTTTTTAAATATAATATTACAGTTATACCCTATTCCATAGGGCGAGAAGAGAAATGTGAAAGTCGGCTTTATACAAATATCTCTGATTTTCCCCCTCGGGTGTCTCGCGAGCGGGAGGGAAAAAATGTTACCCTCGGCTTTTTACAAATAACTCGCATATACCCCTCGGGTGCTTTAGAAAGACCGAGGCCATCGAGGCGAACCTCGGCCTTATAAGACTAAAGGGGAAGTCCTGCCGACCTTAGCCTCGACCGTGTTACTACTCTTTATATCCCGTTCCCCCCTCGACGCCTCTCGCCTAAGATGCGGCGAGCGTCGGCTTTTTAAATAAAATATCGCAGTTATACCCCATTCCATAAGGTTAAGAGGAGAAATGTGAAGCTCGGCTATATACAAATATCTCAGATATAACCCTCGGGTGTCTCGGGAGCGGGAGGGGAAAAATGCTACCCTCGGATTTTTACAAATAAATATCATATAGCTCTCGGGTGCTTTAGGAAGACCGAGGTATATCGAGGTGACCCTCGGCCTTATAAGACTAAAGAGGGAGGACCGCCGACCTTAGCCTCGACCGTCTTACTACTCTTTATATCCCGTTTCTCCCCCGACGCCCCTCGCCTAAGATGCGGTGAGCGTCGGCTTTTTAAATAAACATCGCAGTTATACCCCGTTCCAAAGGGCGAGAGGAGAAATGTAAAGCTCAGCTTTGTACAAAGAACCCAGATATACCCCTCGTGTGCCTGGGGAGCGGCAGGGGAAAAATGTTATCCCTTGACATTTTACAAATAACTCGCATATACCCCTCGGGTGCTATACAATGGCCGAGGCCATCGAGGCGACCCTCGGCCTTATACGACTAAAGGGGAAGTACCGCCGACCTTAGCCTCGACCGTGTTACTACTCTTTATATCCCGTTTCCCCCTGGACGCCCCTCGCCTAAAATGCAGAGAGCGTCGGCTTTTTAAATATAATATTGCAGTTATACCCTATTCCATAGGGCGAGAGGAGAAATGTGAAGCTCGGCTTTATACAAATATCTCAGATATACCCCTCGGGTGCCTCGGCAGCTAGAGGGGGAAAATTTTACCCTCGGCTTTTTACGAATAACTCGCATATACCACTCGGGTGCTTTAGGAAGGCCGAGGCTATCGAGGCGACCCTCGGCCTTATAAGACTAAAGGGGGAGTACCGTCCGACCTTAGCCCCGACCGTCTTAATACTCTTTATATCACGTTCCCCCCTCGACGCCCCTCGCCTAAGATGCGGCGAGCGTCGGCTTTTTAAATGAAATATCGCAGTTATACCCCATTCCATAGGGTTGAGAGGAGAAATGTGAAGCTCGGCTTTATACAAATATCTCAGATATACCCCTCGGGTGTCTCGGGAGCGGGAGGGGAAAAATGTTACCCTCGACTTTTTACAAATAACTCGCATATACCACTCGGGTGCTTTAGGAAGACCGAGGCCATCGAGGCGACCCTCGGCCTTATAAGACTAAAGGGGAAGTTCCGCCGACCTTAGCCTCGACCGTGTTACTACTCTTTATATCCCGTTCCCCCCTCGACGCCCCTCGCCTAATATGCGGCGAGCGTCGGCTTTTTAAAATAAAATTTTGAAGTAATACCCCATTCTATAGGGCGAGAAGAGAAATGTGAAGCTCGGCTTTATACAAATATCTCAGATATACCCCTCGGGTGTCTCGGGAGCGGGAGGGGAAAAATGTTACCCTCGGCTTTTTACGAATAACTCGCATATAACACTCGGGTGCTTTATGAAGGCCGAGGCCATCGAGGCGACCCTCGGTCTTATAAGACTAAAAGAGGAGTATCGTCCGACCTTAGCCACGACCGTCTTACTACTCTTGATATAAGGTTCCCCCCTCGACGCCCCTCTCCTAAGATGCGGCGAGCGTCGGCTTTTTAAATGAAATATCGCAGTTATACCCCATTCCATAGGGTTAAGAGGAGAAATGTGAAGCTCCGCTATATTCAAATATCTCAGATATACCCCTCGGGTGTCTCGTGAGCGGGAGGGGAAAAATGCTACCCTCGGCTTTTTACAAATAACCCGCATATACCACTCGGGTGCTTTAGGAAGACCGAGGTCATCGAGGTGACCCTCGGTCTTATAAGACTAAAGAGGAAGTACCGCCGACTTTAGCCTCGACCGTCTTACTACTCTTTATATCCCGTTCCCCCCTCGACGCTTCTTGCCTAAGATGCTGCGAGCGTCGGCTTTTTAAATAAAATATCGCAGTTATACCCCATTCCAAAGGGTGAGAGGAGAAATGTGAAGCTCGGCTTTATACAAATATCTCAGATATACCCCTCGGGTGCCTCGGCAGCAGGAGGGGAAAAATGTTAACCTCGGATTTTTACAAATAAATATCATATAGCCCTCGGGTGCTTTAGGAAGACCGAGGTATATCGAGGCGACCCTCTGCCTTATAAGACTAAAGGGGGAGTCCTGTCCGACCTTAGCCCCGACCGTCAAACTACTCTTTATATCCCGTTTCCCCCCCGACGCCCCTCGCCTAAGATGCGGTGAGCGTCGGCTTTGTAAAATAAAATATCGCACTTATAACCCATTCCATAGGGCGAGAGGAGAAATGTGAAGCTCGGCTTTATACAAATATCTCAGATATACCCCTTAGGTGTCTCGGGAGCGGGAGGGGAAAAATGTTACCCTCGGCTTTTTACGAATAACCCACATATACCACTCGGGTGCTTTAGTAAGGCCGAGGCCATTGAGGCGACCCTCGACCTTATAAGACTAAAGAAGTAGTACCGTCTGACCTTAGCCCCGACCGTCTTACTACTCTTGATATACCGTTCCCCCCTCGACGCCCCTCGCCTAAGATGCGGCGGGCGTCGGCTTTTTAAATATAATATCGCAGTTATACCCCATTCCATAGGGTTGAGAGGAGAAATGTGAATCTCGGCTTTATTCAAATATCTCAAATATACACCTCGGGTGTCTCGGGAGCGGGAGGTGAAAAATGTTACCCTCGACTTTTTACAAATAACTCGCATATACCACTCGGGTGCTATAGGAAGACAGAGGCCATCGAGGCGACCCTCGGTCTTATAAGACTAAAGGGGAAGTACCGCCGACCTTAGCCTCGACCGTGTTACTACTCTTTATATCCCGTTCCCCCCTCGACGCCCCTCGCCTTAGATGCGGCGAGCGTCGGCTTTTTAAATAAAATATCGCAGTTATACATCATGCCATAGGGTTGAGAGGAGAAATGTGAAGCTCGGCTTTATAAAAATATCTCAGATATACCCCTCGGGTGCCTCGGCAGCGGGAGGGGAAAAATGTTACCCTCAGGTTTTTACGAATAATTCCCATATACCAATCGGGTGCTTTAGGAAAACCGAGGCCATCGAGGCGACCCTCGTCCTTATAAGTCTATAGGGGAAGTACCGCCGACCTTAGCCTCGACCGTGTTACTACTCTTTATATCCCGTTCCCCCCTCGACGCCCCTCGCCATAGATGCGGCGAGCGTCGGCTTTTTAAATAAAATATCGCAGTTATACCCCATTCCATAGGGTTAAGAGGAGAAAAGTGAAGCTCCGCTATATTCAAATATCTCAGATATACCCCTCGGGTGTCTCGGGAGCGGGAGGGGAAAAATGCTACCCTCGGCTTTTTACAAATAACCCGCATATACCACTCGGGTGCTTTAGGAAGACCGAGGTCATCGAGGTGACCCTCGGTCTTATAAGACTAAAGAGGAAGTACCGCCGACTTTAGCCTCGACCGTCTTACTACTCTTTATATCCCGTTCCCCCCTCGACGCTTCTTGCCTAAGATGCGGCGAGCGTCGGCTTTTTAAATAAAATATCGCAGTTATACCCCATTCCAAAGGGTGAGAGGAGAAATGTGAAGCTCGGCTTTATACAAATATCTCAGATATACCCCTCGGGTGCCTCGGCAGCAGGAGGGGAAAAATGTTACCCTCGGATTTTTACAAATAAATATCATATAGCCCTCGGGTGCTTTAGGAAGACCGAGGTATATCGAGGCGACCCTCTGCCTTATAACACTAAAGGGGGAGTCCTGTCCGACCTTAGCCCCGACCGTCAAACTACTCTTTATATCCCGTTTCCCCCCCGACGCCCCTCGCCTAAGATGCGGTGAGCGTCGGCTTTTTAAATAAACATCGCAGTTATACCCCGTTCCAAAGGGCGAGAGGAGAAATGTGAAGCTCAGCTTTGTACAAAGAACTCAGATATACCCCTCGTGTGCCTGGGGAGCGGCAGGGGAAAAATGTTACCCCTCGGGTTTTTACAAATAACTCGCATATACCCCTCGGGTGCTATACAATGGCCGAGGCCATCGAGGCGACCCTCAGCCTTATACGAATAAAGGGGAAGTTCCGCCGACCTTAGCCTCGACCGTGTTACTACTCTTTATATCCCGTTCCCCCCTCGACGCCCCTCGCCATAGATGCGGCGAGCGTCGGCTTTTTAAATATAATATTGCAGTTATACTCTATTCCATAGGGCGAGAGGTGAAATGTGAAGCTCGGCTTTATACAAATATCTCAGATATACCCCTCGGGTGTCTCGGGAGCGGGAGGGCAAAAATGTTACCCTCGGCTTTTTACAAATAACTCGCATATACCCCTCGGGTGCTTTAGGAAGACCAAGGCAATCGAGGTGCCCCTTTGCCTTTTTAGACTAAAGGGGGAGTACAATCCGACCTTAGCCCCGACCGTCTTACTACTCTTTATATCCCGTTCCCCCCTCGACGCTTTTCGCCTAAGATGCGGCGAGCGTCGGCTTTTTAAATAAAATATCGCAGTTATACCCCATTCCAAAGGGTGAGAGGAGAAATGTGAAGCTCAGGCTATATACAAATATCTCAGATATACCCCTCGGGTGCTATACAATGGCCGAGGCTATCGAGGCGACCCTCGGCCTTATACGACTAAAGGGGAAGTTCCGCAGACCTTAGCCTCGACCGTGTTACTACTCTTTATATCCCGTTCCCCCCTCGACGCTTCTTGCCTAAGATGCGGCGAGCGTCGGCTTTTTAAATAAAATATCGCAGTTATACCCCATTCCAAAGGGTGAGAGGAGAAATGTGAAGCTCGGCTTTATACAAATATCTCAGATATACCCCTCGGGTGTCTCGGGAGCGGGAGGGGAAAAATGTTACCCTCAGGTTTTAAAAAAACTCGCATATACCACTTGGGTGCTTTATGAAGGCCGAGGCCATCGAGGAGACCCTTGGCCTTATAAGACTAAAAGAGGAGTACCGTCCGACCTTAGCCACGACCCTCTTACTACTCTTGATATAAGATTCCCCCCTCGACGCCCCTCGCCTAAGATGCGGCGAGCGTCGGCTTTTTAAATATAATATTGCAGTTATACTCTATTCCATAGGGCGAGAGGTGAAATGTGAAGCTCGGCTTTATACAAATATCTCAGATATACCCCTCGGGTGCCTCGGCAGCAGGAGGGGAAAAATGTTACCCTCGGCTTTTTACAAATAAATATCATATAGCCCTCGGGTGCTTTAGGAAGGCTTAGGTATATCGAGGCGACCCTCTGCCTTATAAGACTAAAGGGGGAGTACCGTCGGCTTTTTAAATAAAATTTTGCGGTTATACCCCATTCGATAGGGCGAGAGGAGAAATGTGAAGCTCGGCTTTATACAAATATCTCAGATATACCCCTCGGGTGTCTCGGGAGCGGGAGGGGAAAAATGTTACCCTCGGCTTTTTACGAATAACTCGCATATACCACTCGGGTGCTTTAGGAAGGCCGAGGCCATCGAGGCGACCCTCGGCCTTATAAGACTAAAAGGGTAGTACCGTCCGCTTTTAGCCCCGACCGTCTTACTACTCTTGATATACCGTTCCCCCCTCGGCGCATCTCGCCTAAGATGCGGCGAGCGTTTGCTTTTTAAATGAAATATCGCAGTTATATCCCATTCTATAGGGTTATATGGAGAAATGTGAAGCTCGGCTTTATACAAATATCTCAGATATACCCCTCGGGTGTCTCGGGAGCGGGAGGGGAAAAATGTTACCCTCGGCTTTTTACAAATAACTCGCATATACCACTCGAGTGCTTTAGGAAGGCCAAGGCCATCGAGGCAACCCTCGGCCTTATAAGACTAAAGGGTAAGTACCGCCGACCTTAGCCTCGAACGTCTTACTACTCTTTATATCCCGTTCCACCCTCGACGCCCCTCGCCTAAGATGGGGCGAGCGTCGACTTTGTAAAATAAAATATCGCACTTATAACCCATTCCATAGGGCGAGAGGAGAAATGTGAAGCTTGGCTTTATACAAATATCTCAGATATACCCCTCAGGTGTCTCGGGAGGGGGAGGGGAAAAATGTTACCCTCGGCTTTTTACGAATAACCCGCATATACCACTCGGGTGCTTTAGTAAGGCCGAGGCCATCGAGGCGACCCTCGGCCTTATAAGACTAAAGAAGTAGTACCGTCTGACCTTAGCCCCGACCGTCTTACTACTCTTTATATACCGTTCCCCCCTCGACGCCCCTCGCCTAAGATGCGGCGGGCGTGAGCTTTTTAAATATAATATCGCGTTTATACCCCATTTCATAGGGTTGAGAGGAGAAATGTGAATCTCGGCTTTATTCAAATATCTCAAATATACACCTCGGGTGTCTCGGGAGCGGGAGGGGAAAAATGTTACCCTCGACTTTTTACAAATAACTCGCATATACCACTCGGGTGCTATAGGAAGACAGAGGCCATCGAGGCGACCCTCGGCCTTATAAGACTAAAGGGGAAGTACCGCCGACCTTAGCCTCGACCGTGTTACTACTCTTTATATCCCGTTTTCCCCTCGACGCCCCTCGCCTTAGATGCGGCGAGCGTCGGCTTTTTAAATAAAATATCGCAGTTATACATCATGCCATAGGGTTGAGAGGAGAAATGTGAAGCTCGGCTTTATACAAATATCTCAGATATACCCCTCGGGTGTCTGGGGAGCGAAAGGGGAAAAAGGTCACCCTAGGCATTTTATGAATAACTCGCATATACCACGCGGGTGCTTTAGGAAGGCCGAGGCTAAGAGGCGACCCTCGAATATAAGACTAAAGGGGAAGTACCGCCTACCTTAGCCTCCCGTTCCCCCCTCAATGCCCCTCGCCTAAGATGCGGCGAGCGTCAGCTTTTTAAATAAAATCTCGCAGTTATACCCCATTCCATAGGGCGAGAGGAGAATTGTGAAGATCGGCTTTATACAAATATCTCAGATATACCCCTCGGGTGTCTCGGGAGCGGGAGGGAAAAAATTTTACCCTCCACTTTTCACAAATAACTCGCATATACCACTCGGGTGCTTTAGAAAGACTAAGGCCATCGAGGCGACGCTCGGCCTTATAAGACTAAAGGGGAAGTAGCGCCGACCTTTGGCTCGACCGTGTTACTACTCTTTATATCCCGTTCCCCCCTCGACGCCCCTCGCCATAGATGCGGCGAGCGTCGGCTTTTTAAATATAATATTGCAGTTATACTCTATTCCATAGGGCGAGAGGTGAAATGTGAAGCTCGGCTTTATACAAATATCTCAGATATACCCCTCGGGTGTCTCGGGAGCGGGAGGGCAAAAATGTTGCCCTCGGCTTTTTACAAATAACTCGCATATACCCCTCGGGTGCTTTAGGAAGACCAAGGCCATCGAGGCGCCCCTTTGCCTTTTTAGACTAAAGGGGGAGTACAATCCGACCTTAGCCCCGACCGTCTTACTACTCTTTATATCCCGTTCCCCCCTCGACGCTTTTCGCCTAAGATGCGGCGAGCGTCGGCTTTTTAAATAAAATATCGCAGTTATACCCCATTCCAAAGGGTGAGAGGAGAAATGTGAAGCTCAGGCTATATACAAATATCTCAGATATACCCCTCGGGTGCTATACAATGGCCGAGGCCATCGAGGCGACCCTCGGCCTTATACGACTAAAGGGGAAGTTCCGCAGACCTTAGCCTCGACCGTGTTACTACTCTTTATATCCCGTTCCCCCCTCGACGCCTCTCGCCTAAGATGCGGCGAGCGTCGGCTTTTTAAATAAAATATCGCAGTTATACCTCATTCCATAAGGTTAAGAGGAGAAATGTGAAGCTCGGCTATATACAAATATCTCAAATATAACCCTCGGGTGTCTCGGGAGCGGGAGGGGAAAAATGCTACCCTCGGCTTTTTACAAAAAACCCGCATATACCACTCGGGTGCTTTAGGAAGACCGAGGCCATCGAGGTGACCCTCGGCCTTATAAGACTTAAGGGGGAGGACCGCTGACCTTAGCCTCGACCGTCTTACTACTATTTATATCCCGTTCCCCCCTCGACGCTTTTCGCCTAAGATGCGGCGAGCGTCTGCTTTTTAAATAAAATATCGCAGTTATACCCCATTCCAAAGGGTGAGAGGAGAAATGTGAAGCTCGGCTTTATACAAATATCTCAGATATACCCCTCGGGTGCCTCGGCAGCAGGAGGGGAAAAATGTTACCCTCGGATTTTTACAAATAAATATCATATAGCCCTCGGGTGCTTTAGGAAGACCGAGGTATATCGAGGCGACCCTCTGCCTTATAAGACTAAAAGGGGAGTCCTGTCCGACCTTAGCCCCGACCGTCAAACTACTCTTTATATCCCGTTTCCCCCCCGACGCCCCTCGCCTAAGATGCAGTGAGCGTCGGCTTTTTAAATAAACATCGCAGTTATACCCCGTTCCAAAGGCCAAGAGGAGAAATGTGAAGCTCAGCTTTGTACAAAGAACTCAGATATACCCCTCGTGTGCCTGGGGAGCGGCAGGGGAAAAATGTTACCCCTCGGCTTTTTACAAATAACTCGCATATACCCCTCGGGTGCTATACAATGGCCGAGGCCATCGAGGTGACCCTCGGCCTTATAAGACTAAAGGGGAAGTACCGCCTACCTTAGCCTCCCGTTCCCCCCTCAATGCCCCTCGCCTAAGATCCGGCGAGCGTCGGCTTTTTAAATAAAATCTCGCGGTTATACCCCATTCCATAGGGCGAGAGGAGAATTGTGAAGCTCGGCTTTATAAAAATATCTCAGATATACCCCTCGGGTGTCTCGGGAGCGGGAGGGGAAAAATCTTACCCTCCACTTTTTACAAATAACTCGCATATACCACTCGGGTGCTTTAGAAAGCCCAAGGGCATCGAGGCGACCCTTGCCTTATAAGACTAAAGGGGAAGTAGCGCCGACCTTTGCCTCGACCGTGTTACTACTCTTTATATCCCGTTCCCCCCTCGACGCCCCTCGCCATAGATGCGGCGAGCGTCGGCTTTTTAAATATAATATTGCGGTTATACTCTATTCCATAGGGCGAGAGGTGAAATGTGAAGCTCGGCTTTATACAAATATCTCAGATATAACCCTCTGGTGTCTCAGGAGCGGGAGGGCAAAAATGTTACCCTAGGCATTTTACAAATTACTCGCATATACCACTCGGGTACATTAGGAAGACCAAGGCCATCGAGGCGACCCTCGTCCTTATAAGACTAAAGGGAAAGTACCACTGACCGCAGCCTCGACCGTGTTACTACTTTTTATGTCCCGTTCCCCCATCGACGCCCCTCGCCTAAGATGCGGTGAGCGTCGGCTTTTTAAATAAAATATCGCAGTTATACCCCGTTTCATAGGGCGAGAGTAGAAATGTGAAGCTCGGCTATTTACAAATATCTCAGATACACCCCTCGTGTGCCTGGGAGGCGGGAGGGGAAAAATGTTACCCCTCGGCTATTTACAAATAACTCGCATATACCCCTCGGGTGCTTTAGGAAGACCTAGGCCATCGAGGCGCCCCTTTGCCTTTTTAGACTAAAGGGAGAGTACCGTCCGACCTCAGCCCCGACCGTCTTACTACTCTTTATATCCCGTTCCCCCCTCGACGCCCCTCGCCTTAGATGCGGTGAGCGTCGGCTTTTTAAATATAATATTGCAGTTATACCCTATTCCATAGGGCGAGAGGAGAAATGTGAAAGTCGGCTTTATACAAATATCTCAGATTTTCCCCCTCGGGTGTCTCGGGAGCGGGAGGGGAAAAATGTTAACCTCGGCGTTTTACAAATATGTAACTCGCATATACCCCTCGGGTGCTTTAGAAAGACCGAGGCCATCGAGGCGAACCTCGGCCTTATAACACTGAAGGGGAAGTACCGCCGACCTTAGCCTCGACTGTGTTACTACTCTTTATATCCCGTTCCCCCCTCGACGCGCCTCGCTTAAGATTGGGCGAGCGTCGGCTTTTTAAATATAATATCGCAGTTATATCCCATTCTATAGGGTTATATGGAGAAATGTGAAGCTGGGCTTTATACAAATATCTCAGATATACTCCTCGGGTGTCTCGGGAGCGGGAGTGTAAAAATGTTACCCTCGGCTTTTTACAAATAACTCGCATATACCACTCATGTGCCTTAGGAAGACCGAGGCCATCGAGGCAACCCTCGGCCTTATAAGACTATAGGGGAAGTACCGCCGACCTTAGCCTCGACCGTGTTACTACTCTTTATATCCCGTTCCCCCCTCGACGCCTCTCGCCTAAGATGCAACGAGCGTCGGCTTTTTAAATATAATATTGCAGTTATACCTTATTCCATAGGGCGAGAAGAGAAATGTGAAGCTCGGGTTTATACAAATATCTCAGATATACCCCACGGGTGTCTCGGGAGCGGGAGGGGAAAAATGCTACCCTCGGCTTTTTACAAAAAACCCGCATATACCACTCGGGTGCTTTAGGAAGACCGAGGCCATCGAGGTGACCCTCGGCCTTATAAGACTAAAGAGGGAGGACAGCCGACCTTAGCCTCGACCGTCTTACTACTCTTTATATCCCGTTACCCTCTCGACGCTTTTCGCCTAAGATGCGGTGAGCGTCGGCTTTTTAAATAAAATATCGCAGTTATACCCTATTCCAAAGGGTGAGAGAAGAAATGTGAAGCTCGGCTTTATACAAATATCTCAGATATACCCCTCGGGTGCCTCGGCAGCAGGAGGGAAAAAATGTTACCCTCGGATTTTTACAAATAAATATCATATAGCCCTCGGGTGCTTTAGGAAGACCGAGGCCATCGAGGTGACCCTCTGCCTTATAAGACTAAAGGGGGAGTCCTGTCCGACCTTAGCCCCGAATGTCAAACTACTCTTTATATCCCGTTTCCCCCCCGACGCCCCTCGCCTAAGATGCGGTGAGCGTCGGCTTTTTAAATAAACATCGCAGTTATACCCCGTTCCAAAGGGCGAGAGGAGAAATGTGAAGCTCAGCTTTGTACAAAGAACTCAGATATACCCCTCGTGTGCCTGGGGAGCGGCAGGGGAAAAATGTTACCCCTCGGCTTTTTACAAATAACTCGCATATACCCCTCGGGTGCTATACAATGGCCGAGGCCATCGAGGCGACCCTCGGCCTTATACGACTAAAGGGGAAGTACCGCCGACCTTAGCCTCGACCGTGTTACTACTCTTTATATTCCGTTTCCCCCTCGACGCCCCTCGCCTAAGATGCAGAGAGCGTCGGCTTTTTAAATATAATATTGCAGTTATACCCTATTCCATAGGGCGAGAGGAGAAATGTGAAGCTCGGCTTTATACAAATATCTCAGATATAACCCTCGGGTGCCTCGGCAGCTAGAGGGGGAAAATTTTACCCTCGGCTTTTTACGAATAACTCGCATATACCACTCGGGTGCTTTAGGAAGGCCGAGGCTATCGAGGCGACCCTCGGCCTTATAAGACTAAAGGGGGAGTACCGTCCGACCTTAGCCCCGACCGTCTTAATACTCTTTATATCCCGTTCCCCCCTCGACGCGCCTCGCCTAAGATGGAGCGAGGGTCGGCTTTTTAAATATAATATCGCTGTTATACCCCATTCTATAGGGTTATATGGAAAAATGTGAAGCTCGGCTTTATACAAATATCTCAGATATACTCCTCGGGTGTCTCGGGAGCGGGAGGGGAAAAATGTTACCCTCGGCTTTTTACAAATAACTCGCATATACCACTCGGGTGCTTTAGGAAGACCATGGCCATCGAGGCGACCCTCGGCCTTATAAGGCTAAAGGGGAAGTACCGCCGACCTTAGCCTTGACCTTCTTACTACTCTTTTTATCCCGTTCCCCCCTCGACGCCCCTCGCCTAAGATGCGGCGAGCGTCGGCATTTAAAAATAAAATATCGCAGTTATACACCATTCCATAGGGTTGAGAGGAGAAATGTGAAGCTCGGCTTCATACAAATATCTCAGATATACCTCTCGGGTGTCTCGGGAGCGGAAGGCAAAAAATGTTACCCTCGACTTTTTACAAATAACTCGCATATACCACTCGGGTGCTTTAGAAAGACCGAGGCCATCAAAGCGAGCCTCGGCCTTATAAGACTAAAGGGGAAGTACCGCCGACCTTAGCCTCGACCGTGTTACTACTCTTTATATCCCGTTCCCCCCTCGACGCCCCTCGCCTTAAACGCGGCGAGTGTCGACTTTTTAAATAAAATATCGCAGTTATACATCCTTCCATAGGGTTGAGAGTAGAAATGTGAAGCTCGGCTTAATACAAATATCTCAGATATACCCATCAGGTGCCTCAGCAGTGGGAGGGGAAAAATTTTACCCTTAGCTTTATACGAATAACTCGCATATACCACTCGGGTGCTTTAAGAAGGCCGAGTCCATCGAGGCGACCCTCGGCCTTATAAGACTCAAGGGGGAGTACCGTCCGACCTTAGCCCCGACCGTTTTACCACTCTTGATATACCGTTCCCCCCTCGACGCCCTTTGCCTAAGATGCGGCGAGCGTCGGCTTTTTAAATATAATATCGCAGTTATACCCCATTCCATAGGGTTAAGAGAAGAAATGTGAATCTCGGCTTCATACAAATATCTCAGATATACCCCTTGGGTGTCTCGGGAGCGGGAGGGGAAAATGTTACCCTCGGCTTTTTACAAATAACTCGCATATACCACTCGGGTGGTTTAGGAAGACCGAGGCCATCGAGGCGACCCTCGGCCTTATAAGACTAAAGGGGAACTACCGCCGACCTTAGCCTCGACCGTCTTACTACTCTTTATATCCCGTTTCCCCCTCGACGCCCCTTGCCTAAGATGCGGCGAGCGTCAGCTTTTTAAATTAAAAAACGCAGTTATACCCCATTCCATTGGGTTGAGAGGAGAAATGTAAAGCTCGGCTTCATACAAATATCTCAGATATACCCCTCGGGTGTCTCGGGAGCGGAAGGCAAAAAATTTACCCTCAAGTTTTTACAAATAACTCGCATATACCACTCGGGTGCTTTAGGAAGACCGAGACCATCGAGGCGAGCCTCGGCCTTATAAGACTAAAGAGGAAGTACCGCCGACCTTAGCCTCGACCGTGTTACTACTCTTTATATCCCGTTCCCCCCTCGACGCCCCTCGCCTTACATGCGCCGAGCGTCGGCTTTTTAAATAAAATATCGCAGTTATACATCATTCCATACGGTTGAGAGGAGAAATGTGAAGCTCGGCTTTATACAAATATCTCAGATATACCCATCGGGTGCCTCAGCAGCGGGAGGGGAAAAATGTTACCCTCAGCTTTATACGAATAACTCGCATATACCACTCGGGTGATTTAGGAAGACCGAGGCCATCGAGCCGACCCTCGGCCTTATAAGACTAAAGGGGGAGGACCGCCGACCATAGCCTCGATCGTGTTACTACTATTTATATCCCGTTTCCCCCTCCGCGCCCCTCGCCTAAGATGCGGCGAGCGTCGTCTTTTTAAATAAAATATCGCAGTTATACATCATTCCATAGGGTTGAGAGGAGAAATGTGAAGCTCGGCTTTATACAAATATCTCAGATATACCCCACAGGTGCCTCGGCAGCTAGAGGGGGAAATTTTACCCTCGGCTTTTTACGAATAACTCGCATATACCACTCGGGTGCTTTAGGAAGGCCGAGGCTATCGAGGCGACCCTCGGCATTATAAGACTAAAGGGGGAGTACCGTCCGACCTCAGCCCCGACCGTCTTAATACTCTTTATATCACGTTCCCCCCTCGACGCTCCTCGCCTAAGATGGGGCGAGCGTCGGCTCTTTAAATGAAATATCGCAGTTATACCCCATTCCATAGGGTTGAGAGGAGAAATGTGAAGCTCGGCATTATAAAAATATCTCAGATATACCCCTTGTGTGTCTTGAGAGCGGGAGGGGAAAAATGTTACCCTTGGCTTTTTACAAATAACTCGCATATACCACTCGGGTGCTTTAGGAAGACCGAGGCCATCGAGGCGACCCTCAGCCTTATAAGACTAAAGGGGAAGTTCCGCCGACCTTAGCCTCCACCGTGTTACAACTCTTTATATCCCGCTCCCCCCTCGACGCCCCTCGCCTAATATGCGGCGAGCGTCGGCTTTTTAAATAAAAGTTTGCAGTAATACCCCATTCCATAGGGCGAGAAGAGAAATGTGAAGCTCGGGCGTATACAAATATCTCAGATATACCCCTCGGGTGTCTCGGGAGCGGGAGGGGAAAAATGTTACCCTCGGCTTTTTACGAATAACTCGCATATACCACTCGGGTGCTTTATGAAGGCCGAGGCCATCGAGGCGACCCTCGGCCTTATAAGACTAAAAGAGGAGTACCGTCCGACCTTAGCCCCGACCGTCTTACTACTCTTGATATAAGGTTCCCCCCTCGACGCCCCTCGCCTAAGATGCGGCGAGCGTCGGCTTTTTAAATATAATATCGCATTTATACCACATTCCATAGGGTTAAGAGGAGAAATGTGAATCTCGGCTTTATACAAATATCTCGGATATACCCCTCGGGTGTCTCGGGAGAATGAGGGGAAAAATGTTATCCTCTGCTTTTTAGAAATAACTCGCATATACCACTCGGGTGCTTTAGGAAGACCGCGGCCATCGAGGAGACCCTCGGCCTTATAAGACTAAAGGGGAAGTACCGCCGACCTTAGCCCCGACCGTCTTACTACTCTTAATATCCCGTTCCCCCCTCGACGCCCCTCACCTAAGATGCGGTGAGCGTCGGCTTTTTTAATAAAATATCACGGTTATACCCCGTTTCATAGGGCGAGAGGAGAAATGTGAAGCTCGGCTTTGTACAAATATCTCAGATGCACCCCTCGTGTGCCTGGGGAGCGGGAGGGGAAAAATGTTACCCCTCGGCTTTTTACAAATAACTCGCATATACCCCTCGGGTGCTTTAGGAAGTCCGAGGCCATCGAGGCGCTCCTTTGCCTTTTTAGACAAAAGGGGGAGAACCGTCCGACCTTAGCCCCGACCGTCTTACTACTCTTTATATCCTGTTCCCCCCTCGACGCCCCTCGCCTAAGATGCAGCGAGCGTCGGCTTTTTAAATATAATATTGCAGTTATACCCTATTCCATAGGGCGAGAGATGAAATGTGAAGCTCGGCTTTGTACAAATATCTCAGATATACTGCTCGGGTGCTTCGGGAGCGGGAGGGGAAAAATTACCCTCGGCTTTTTACAAATAACTCGCATATACCACTCAGGTGTTTTAAGAAGACCGAGGCCATCGAGGCAACCCTTGGCCTTATAAGACTAAAGGGGAAGTACCGCCGACCTTAGCCTTGACCGTGTTACTACTCTTTATATCCCATTTCCCCCTCGACGCCCCTCGTCTTAGTTTCGGCGAGCGTCGGCTTTTTAAATATAATATCGCAGTTATGCCTTATTCCATTGGGCGAGAAGAGAAATGTGAAGCTCGGCTTTATACAAATATCTCAGATATACCCCTCGGGTGTCTCGGGAGCGGGAGGGGAAAAATGTTACCCTCGGCTTTTTACAAATAACTCGCATATACCACTCGGGTGCTTTAGGAAGACCGAGGCCATCGAGGCGACCCTCGACCTTATAAGACTATAGGGGAAGTACCGCCGACCTTAGCCTCGACCGTGTTACTACTCTTTATATCCCGTTCCCCCCTCGACGCCCCTCGCCTAAGATGCGGCGAGCGTCGGCTTTTTAAATAAAATATCGCAGTTATACCCCATTCCATAGGGTTAAGAGGAGAAATGTGAAGCTCGGCTTTATACAAATATCTCAGATATACCCCTCGGGTGTCTCGGGAGCGGGAGGGGAAAAATGCTACCCTCGGGTTTTTACAAATAACTCGCATATACCACTCGGGTGCTTTAGGAAGACCGAGGTCATCGAGGTGTCCCTCGGCCTTATAAGACTAAAGGGGAAGTACCGCCGACCTTAGCCTCGACCGTCTTACTACTCTTTATATCCCGTTCCCCCCTCGACGCTTCTCGCCTAAAAGGCAGCGAGCATCGGCTTTTTAAATAAAATATCGCAGTTATACCCCATTCCAAAGGGTGAGAGAAGAAATGTGAATCTCGGCTTTATACAAATATCTCAGATATACCCCTCGGGTGTCTCGGGAGTGGGAGGGGAAAAATGTTACCCCTCGGCTTTTTACAAATAACTGGCATATACCCCTCGGGTGCTATACAATGGCCGAGGCCATCGAGGCGACCCTCGGCCTTATACGACTAAAGGTGAAGTACCTTCGACCTTAGCCTCCACCGTCTTACTACTCTTTATATCCCGTTCCCACCTCGACGCCCCTCGCCTAAGATGCGGCGAGCGTCGGCTTTTTAAATAAAATATCGCAGTTATATCCCATTCCATAAGGTTAAGAGGAGAAATGTGAAGCTCGGCTTTGTACAAATATCTCAGATATACCCCTCGTGTGCCTGGGGAGCGGGAGGGGAAAAATGTTACCCCTCGGCTTTTTACAAATAACTCGCATATACCCCTCGGGTAATAGGAAGACCAAGGCCAATGGAGGCGCCCCTTTGCCTTTTTAGACTAAAGGGGGAGTACCGTCCGACCTTAGCCCCGACCGTCTTACTACTCTTTATATCCCGTTCCTTCCTCGACGCCCCTCGCCTTAGATGCGGCGAGCGTCGGCTTTTCAAATATAATATTGCAGTTATACCCTATTCCATAGGGCGAGAGGAGAAATGTGAAAGTCGGCTTTATACAAATATCTCAGATTTTCCCCCTCGGGTGTCTCGCGAGCGGGAGGGAAAAAATGTTACCCTCGGCTTTTTACAAATAACTCGCATATACCCCTCGGGTGCTTTAGAAAGACCGAGGCCATCGAGGCGAACCTCGGCCTTATAAGACTAAAGGGGAAGTCCTGCCGACCTTAGCCTCGACCGTGTTACTACTCTTTATATCCCGTTCCCCCCTCGACGCCTCTCGCCTAAGATGCGGCGAGCGTCGGCTTTTTAAATAAAATATCGCAGTTATACCCCATTCCATAAGGTTAAGAGGAGAAATGTGAAGCTCGGCTATATACAAATATCTCAGATATAACCCTCGGGTGTCTCGGGAGCGGGAGGGGAAAAATGCTACCCTCGGCTTTTTACAAAAAACCCGCATATACCACTCGGGTGCTTTAGGAAGACCGAGGCCATCGAGGCGAACCTCGGCCTTATAAGACTAAAGGGGAAGTCCTGCCGACCTTAGCCTAGACCGTGTTACTACTCTTTATATCCCGTTCCCCCCTCGACGCTTTTCGCCTAAGATGTGGCGAGCGTCGGCTTTTTAAATAAAATATCGCAGTTATACCCCATTCCAAAGGGTGAGAGGAGAAATGTGAAGCTCGGCTTTATACAAATATCTCAGATATACCCCTCGGGTGCCTCGGCAGCAGGAGGGGAAAAATGTTACCCTCGGATTTTTACAAATAAATATCATATAGCCCTCGGGTGCTTTAGGAAGACCGAGGTATATCGAGGCGACCCTCTGCCTTATAAGACTAAAGGGGGAGTCCTGTCCGACCTTAGCCCCGCCTGTCAAACTACTCTTTATATCCCGTTTCTCCCCCGACGCCCCTCGCCTAAGATGCGGTGAGCGTCGGCTTTTTAAATAAACATCGCAGTTATACCCCGTTCCAAAGGGCGAGAGGAGAAATGTAAAGCTCAGCTTTGTACAAAGAACCCAGATATACCCCTCGTGTGCCTGGGGAGCGGCAGGGGAAAAATGTTACCCCTTGACATTTTACAAATAACTCGCATATACCCCTCGGGTGCTATACAATGGCCGAGGCCATCGAGGCGACCCTCGGCCTTATACGACTAAAGGGGAAGTACCGCCGACCTTAGCCTCGACCGTGTTACTACTCTTTATATCCCGTTTCCCCCTCGACGCCCCTCGCCTAAGATGCAGAGAGCGTCGGCTTTTTAAATATAATATTGCAGTTATACCCTATTCCATAGGGCGAGAGGAGAAATGTGAAGCTCGGCTTTATACAAATATCTCAGATATACCCCTCGGGTGCCTCGGCAGCTAGAGGGGGAAAATTTTACCCTCGGCTTTTTACGAATAACTCGCATATACCACTCGGGTGCTTTAGGAAGGCCGAGGCTATCGAGGCGACCCTCGGCCTTATAAGACTAAAGGGGGAGTACCGTCCGACCTTAGCCCCGACCGTCAAACTACTCTTTATATCCCGTTTCCCCCCCGACGCCCCTCGCCTAAGATGCGGTGAGCGTCGGCTTTTTAAAATAAAATTTTGAAGTAATACCCCATTCTATAGGGCGAGAAGAGAAATGTGAAGCTCGGCTTTATACAAATATCTCAGATATACCCCTCGGGTGTCTCGGGAGCGGGAGGGGAAAAATGTTACCCTCGGCTTTTTACAAATAACTCGCATATACCACTCGGGTGCTTTAGGAAGACCGAGGCCATCGAGGCGACTTTCGGCCTTATAAGACTAAAGGGGAAGTTCCGCCGACCTTAGCCTCGACCGTGTTACTACTCTTTATATCCCGTTCCCCCCTCGACGCCCCTCGCCTAATATGCGGCGAGAGTCGGCTTTTTAAAATAAAATTTTGAAGTAATACCCCATTCTATAGGGCGAGAAGAGAAATGTGAAGCTCAGCTTTATACAAATATCTCAGATATACCCCTCGGGTGTCTCGGGAGCGGGAGGGGAAAAATGTTACCCTCGGCTTTTTACGAATAACTCGCATATACCACTCGGGTGCTTTAGGAAGGCCGAGGCCATCGAGGCGACCCTCGGCCATATAAGACTAAAAGGGGAGTACCGTCCGCTTTTAGCCCCGACCGTCTTACTACTCTTGATATAACGTTCCCCCCTCGACGCCCCTCGCCTAATATGCGGCGAGCGTCGGCTTTTTAAAATAAAATTTTGAAGTAATACCCCATTCTATAGGGCGAGAAGAGAAATGTGAAGCTCGGCTTTATACAAATATCTCAGATATACCCCTCGGGTGTCTCGGGAGCGGGAGGGGAAAAATGTTACCCTCGGCTTTTTACGAATAACTCGCATATACCACTCGGGTGCTTTATGAAGGCCGAGGCCATCGAGGCGACCCTCGGCCTTATAAGACTAAAAGAGGAGTACCGTCCGACCTTAGCCCAGACCGTCTTACTACTCTTGATATAAGGTTCCCCCCTCGACGCCCCTCGCCTAAGATGCGGCGAGCGTCGGCTTTTTAAATATAATATCGCATTTATACCACATTCCATAGGGTTAAGAGGAGAAATGTGAATCTCGGCTTTATACAAATATCTCGGATATACCCCTCGGGTGTCTCGGGAGAATGAGGGGAAAAATGTTACCCTCTGCTTTTTAGAAATAACTCGCATATACCACTCGGGTGCTTTAGGAAGACCGAGGCCATCGAGGAGACCCTCGGCCTTATAAGACTAAAGGGGAAGTACCGCCGACCTTAGCCCCGACCGTCTTACTACTCTTAATAACCTGTTCCCCCCTCGACGCCCCTCACCTAAGATGCGGTGAGCGTCGGCTTTTTTAATAAAATATCACGGTTATACCCCGTTTCATAGGGCGAGAGGAGAAATGTGAAGCTCGGCTTTGTACAAATATCTCAGATGCACCCCTCGTGTGCCTGGGGAGCGGGAGGGGAAAAATGTTACCCCTCGGCTTTTTACAAATAACTCGCATATACCCCTCGGGTGCTTTAGGAAGTCCGAGGCCATCGAGGCGCCCCTTTGCCTTTTTAGACAAAAGGGGGAGTACCGTCCGACCTTAGCCCCGACCGTCTTACTACTCTTTATATCCTGTTCCCCCCTCGACGCCCCTCGCCTAAGATGCAGCGAGCGTCGGCTTTTTAAATATAATATTGCAGTTATACCCTATTCCATAGGGCGAGAGATGAAATGTGAAGCTCGGCTTTGTACAAATATCTCAGATATACTGCTCGGGTGCTTCGGGAGCGGGAGGGGAAAAATTACCCTCGGCTTTTTACAAATAACTCGCATATACCACTCAGGTGTTTTAGGAAGACCGAGGCCATCGAGGCAACCCTTGGCCTTATAAGACTAAAGGGGAAGTACCGCCGACCTTAGCCTTGACCGTGTTACTACTCTTTATATCCCATTTCCCCCTCGACGCCCCTCGTCTTAGTTTCGGCGAGCGTCGGCTTTTTAAATATAATATCGCAGTTATGCCTTATTCCATTGGGCGAGAAGAGAAATGTGAAGCTCGGCTTTATACAAATATCTCAGATATACCCCTCGGGTGTCTCGGGAGCGGGAGGGGAAAAATGCTACCCTCGGCTTTTTACAAATAACTCGCATATACCACTCGGGTGCTTTAGGAAGACCGAGGTCATCGAGGTGTCCCTCGGCCTTATAAGACTAAAGGGGAAGTACCGACGACCTTAGCCTCGACCGTCTTACTACTCTTTATATCCCGTTCCCCCCTCGACGCTTCTCGCCTAAAAGGCAGCGAGCATCGGCTTTTTAAATAAAATATCGCAGTTATACCCCATTCCAAAGGGTGAGAGAAGAAATGTGAATCTCGGCTTTATACAAATATCTCAGATATACCCCTCGGGTGTCTCGGGAGCGGGAGGGGAAAAATGTTACCCCTCGGCTTTTTACAAATAACTGGCATATACCCCTCGGGTGCTATACAATGGCCGAGGCCATCGAGGCGACCCTCGGCCTTATACGACTAAAGGTGAAGTACCTTCGACCTTAGCCTCCACCGTCTTACTACTCTTTATATCCCGTTATCACCTCGACGCCCCTCGCCTAAGATGCGGCGAGCGTCGGCTTTTTAAATAAAATATCGCAGTTATATCCCATTCCATAAGGTTAAGAGGAGAAATGTGAAGCTCGGCTTTGTACAAATATATCAGATACACCCCTCGTGTGCCTGGGGAGCGGGAGGGGAAAAATGTTACCCCTCGGCTTTTTACAAATAACTCGCATATACCCCTCGGGTAATAGGAAGACCAAGGCCATCGAGGCGCCCCTTTGCCTTTTTAGACTAAAGGGGGAGTACCGTCCGACCTTAGCCCCGACCGTCTTACTACTCTTTATATCCCGTTCCCCCCTCGACGCCCCTCGCCTTAGATGCGGCGAGCGTCGGCTTTTTAAATATAATATTGCAGTTATACCCTATTCCATAGGGCGAGAGGAGAAATGTGAAAGTCGGCTTTATACAAATATCTCAGATTTTCCCCCTCGGGTGTCTCGCGAGCGGGAGGGAAAAAATGTTACCCTCGGCTTTTTACAAATAACTCGCATATACCCCTCGGGTGCTTTAGAAAGACCGAGGCCATCGAGGCGAACCTCGGCCTTATAAGACTAAAGGGGAAGTCCTGCCGACCTTAGCCTCGACCGTGTTACTACTCTTTATATCCCGTTCCCCCCTCGACGCCTCTCGCCTAAGATGCGGCGAGCGTCGGCTTTTTAAATAAAATATCGCAGTTATACCCCATTCCATAAGGTTAAGAGGAGAAATGTGAAGCTCGGCTATATACAAATATCTCAGATATAACCCTCGGGTGTCTCGGGAGCGGGAGGGGAAAAATGCTACCCTCGGCTTTTTACAAAAAACCCGCATATACCACTCGGGTGCTTTAGGAAGACCGAGGCCATCGAGGTGACCCTCGGCCTTATAAGACTAAAGAGGGAGGACGGCCGACCTTAGCCTCGACCGTCTTACTACTCTTTATATCCCGTTCCCCCCTCGACGCTTTTCGCCTAAGATGTGGCGAGCGTCGGCTTTTTAAATAAAATATCGCAGTTATACCCCATTCCAAAGGGTGAGAGGAGAAATGTGAAGCTCGGCTTTATACAAATATCTCAGATATACCCCTCGGGTGCCTCGGCAGCAGGAGGGGAAAAATGTTACCCTCGGATTTTTACAAATAAATATCATATAGCCCTCGGGTGCTTTAGGAAGACCGAGGTATATCGAGGCGACCCTCTGCCTTATAAGACTAAAGGGGGAGTCCTGTCCGACCTTAGCCCCGCCTGTCAAACTACTCTTTATATCCCGTTTCTCCCCCGACGCCCCTCGCCTAAGATGCGGTGAGCGTCGGCTTTTTAAATAAACATCGCAGTTATACCCCGTTCCAAAGGGCGAGAGGAGAAATGTAAAGCTCAGCTTTGTACAAAGAACCCAGATATACCCCTCGTGTGCCTTGGGAGCGGCAGGGGAAAAATGTTACCCCTTGACATTTTACAAATAAATCGCATATACCCCTCGGGTGCTATACAATGGCCGAGGCCATCGAGGCGACCCTCGGCCTTATACGACTAAAGGGGAAGTACCGCCGACCTTAGCCTCGACCGTGTTACTACTCTTTATATCCCGTTTCCCCCTCGACGCCCCTCGCCTAAGATGCAGAGAGCGTCGGCTTTTTAAATATAATATTGCAGTTATACCCTATTCCATAGGGCGAGAGGAGAAATGTGAAGCTCGGCTTTATACAAATATCTCAGATATACCCCTCGGGTGCCTCGGCAGCTAGAGGGGGAAAATTTTACCCTCGGCTTTTTACGAATAACTCGCATATACCACTCGGGTGCTTTAGGAAGGCCGAGGCTATCGAGGCGACCCTCGGCCTTATAAGACTAAAGGGGGAGTACCGTCCGACCTTAGCCCCGACCGTCAAACTACTCTTTATATCCCGTTTCCCCCCCGACGCCCCTCGCCTAAGATGCGGTGAGCGTCGGCTTTTTAAAATAAAATTTTGAAGTAATACCCCATTCTATAGGGCGAGAAGAGAAATGTGAAGCTCGGCTTTATACAAATATCTCAGATATACCCCTCGGGTGTCTCGGGAGCGGAAGGGGAAAAATGTTACCCTCGGCTTTTTACAAATAACTCGCATATACCACTCGGGTGCTTTAGGAAGACCGAGGCCATCGAGGCGACTTTCTGCCTAATAAGACTAAAGGGGAAGTTCCGCCGACCTTAGCCTCGACCGTGTTACTACTCTTTATATCCCGTTCCCCCCTCGACGCCCCTCGCCTAATATGCGGCGAGAGTCGGCTTTTTAAAATAAAATTTTGAAGTAATACCCCATTCTATAGGGCGAGAAGAGAAATGTGAAGCTCGGCTTTATACAAATATCTCAGATATACCCCTCGGGTGTCTCGGGAGCGGGAGGGGAAAAATGTTACCCTCGGCTTTTTACGAATAACTCGCATATACCACTCGGGTGCTTTATGAAGGCCGAGGCCATCGAGGCGACCCTCGGTCTTATAAGACTAAAAGAGGAGTACCGTCCGACCTTAGCCACGACCGTCTTACTACTCTTGATATAAGGTTCCCCCCTCGACGCCCCTCGCCTAAGATGCGGCGGGCGTCGGCTTTTTAAATATAATATCGCAGTTATACCCCATTCCAAAGGGTGAGAGGAGAAATGTGAAGCTCGGCTTTATACAAATATCTCAGATATACCCCTCGGGTGCCTCGGCAGCAGGAGGGGAAAAATGTTACCCTCGGATTTTTACAAATAAATATCATATAGCCCTCGGGTGCTTTAGGAAGACCGAGGTATATCGAGGCGACCCTCTGCCTTATAAGACTAAAGGGGGAGTCCTGTCCGACCTTAGCCCCGCCTGTCAAACTACTCTTTATATCCCGTTTCTCCCCCGACGCCCCTCGCCTAAGATGCGGTGAGCGTCGGCTTTGTAAAATAAAATATCGCACTTATAACCCATTCCATAGGGCGAGAGGAGAAATGTGAAGCTCGGCTTTATACAAATATCTCAGATATACCCCTTAGGTGTCTCGGGAGCGGGAGGGGAAAAATGTTACCCTCGGCTTTTTACGAATAACCCACATATACCACTCGGGTGTTTTAGTAAGGCCGAGGCCATTGAGGCGACCCTCGACCTTATAAGACTAAAGAAGTAGTACCGTCTGAGCTTAGCCCCGACCGTCTTACTACTCTTGATATACCGTTCCCCCCTCGACGCCCCTCGCCTAAGATGCGGCGGGCGTCGGCTTTTTAAATATAATATCGCAGTTATACCCCATTCCATAGGGTTGAGAGGAGAAATGTGAATCTCGGCTTTATTCAAATATCTCAAATATACACCTCGGGTGTCTCGGGAGCGGGAGGTGAAAAATGTTACCCTCGACTTTTTACAAATAACTCGCATATACCACTCGGGTGCTATAGGAAGACAGAGGCCATCGAGGCGACCCTCGGTCTTATAAGACTAAAGGGGAAGTCCCGCCGACCTTAGGATCGACCGTGTTACTACTCTTTATATCCCGTTCCCCCCTCGACGCCCCTCGCCTTAGATGCGGCGAGCGTCGGCTTTTTAAATAAAATATCGCAGTTATACATCATGCCATAGGGTTGAGAGGAGAAATGTGAAGCTCGGCTTTATAAAAATATCTCAGATATACCCCTCGGGTGCCTCGGCAGCGGTAGGGGAAAAATGTTACCCTCGGCTTTTTACGAATAATTCGCATATACCAATCGGGTGCTTTAGGAAAACCGAGGCCATCGAGGCGACCCTCGTCCTTATAAGTCTATAGGGGAAGTACCGCCGACCTTAGCCTCGACCGTGTTACTACTCTTTATATCCCGTTCCCCCCTCGACGCCCCTCGCCATAGATGCGGCGAGCGTCGGCTTTTTAAATAAAATATCGCAGTTATACCCCATTCCATAGGGTTAAGAGGAGAAATGTGAAGCTCCGCTATATTCAAATATCTCAGATATACCCCTCGGGTGTCTCGGGAGCGGGAGGGGAAAAATGCTACCCTCGGCTTTTTACAAATAACCCGCATATACCACTCGGGTGCTTTAGGAAGACCGAGGTCATCGAGGTGACCCTCGGTCTTATAAGACTAAAGAGGAAGTACCGCCGACTTTAGCCTCGACCGTCTTACTACTCTTTATATCCCGTTCCCCCCTCGACGCTTCTTGCCTAAGATGCGGCGAGCGTCGGCTTTTTAAATAAAATATCGCAGTTATACCCCATTCCAAAGGGTGAGAGGAGAAATGTGAAGCTCGGCTTTATACAAATATCTCAGATATACCCCTCGGGTGCCTCGGCAGCAGGAGGGGAAAAATGTTACCCTCGGATTTTTACAAATAAATATCATATAGCCCTCGGGTGCTTTAGGAAGACCGAGGTATATCGAGGCGACCCTCTGCCTTATAAGACTAAAGGGGGAGTCCTGTCCGACCTTAGCCCCAACCGTCAAACTACTCTTTATATCCCGTTTCCCCCCCGACGCCCCTCGCCTAAGATGCGGTGAGCGTCGGCTTTGTAAAATAAAATATCGCACTTATAACCCATTCCATAGGGCGAGAGGAGAAATGTGAAGCTCGGCTTTATACAAATATCTCAGATATACCCCTTAGGTGTCTCGGGAGCAGGAGGGGAAAAATGTTACCCTCGGCTTTTTACGAATAACCCACATATACCACTCGGGTGCTTTAGTAAGGCCGAGGCCATTGAGGCGACCCTCGACCTTATAAGACTAAAGAAGTAGTACCGTCTGAGCTTAGCCCCGACCGTCTTACTACTCTTGATATACCGTTCCCCCCTCGACGCCCCTCGCCTAAGATGCGGCGGGCGTCGGCTTTTTAAATATAATATCGCAGTTATACCCCATTCCATAGGGTTGAGAGGAGAAATGTGAATCTCGGCTTTATTCAAATATCTCAAATATACACCTCGGGTGTCTCGGGAGCGGGAGGTGAAAAATGTTACCCTCGACTTTTTACAAATAACTCGCATATACCACTCGAGTGCTATAGGAAGACAGAGGCCATCGAGGCGACCCTCGGTCTTATAAGACTAAAGGGGAAGTCCCGCCGACCTTAGGCTCGACCGTGTTACTACTCTTTATATCCCGTTCCCCCCTCGACGCCCCTCGCCTTAGATGCGGCGAGCGTCGGCTTTTTAAATAAAATATCGCAGTTATACATCATGCCATAGGGTTGAGAGGAGAAATGTGAAGCTCGGCTTTATAAAAATATCTCAGATATACCCCTCGGGTGCCTCGGCAGCGGGAGGGGAAAAATGTTACCCTCGGCTTTTTACGAATAATTCGCATATACCAATCGGGTGCTTTAGGAAAACCGAGGCCATCGAGGCGACCCTCGTCCTTATAAGTCTATAGGGGAAGTACCGCCGACCTTAGCCTCGACCGTGTTACTACTCTTTATATCCCGTTCCCCCCTCGACGCCCCTCGCCATAGATGCGGCGAGCGTCGGCTTTTTAAATAAAATATCGCAGTTATACCCCATTCCATAGGGTTAAGAGGAGAAATGTGAAGCTCCGCTATATTCAAATATCTCAGATATACCCCTCGGGTGTCTCGGGAGCGGGAGGGGAAAAATGCTACCCTCGGCTTTTTACAAATAACCCGCATATACCACTCGGGTGCTTTAGGAAGACCGAGGTCATCGAGGTGACCCTCGGTCTTATAAGACTAAAGAGGAAGTACCGCCGACTTTAGCCTCGACCGTCTTACTACTCTTTATATCCCGTTCCCCCCTCGACGCTTCTTGCCTAAGATGCGGCGAGCGTCGGCTTTTTAAATAAAATATCGCAGTTATACCCCATTCCAAAGGGTGAGAGGAGAAATGTGAAGCTCGGCTTTATACAAATATCTCAGATATACCCCTCGGGTGCCTCGGCAGCAGGAGGGGAAAAATGTTACCCTCGGATTTTTACAAATAAATATCATATAGCCCTCGGGTGCTTTAGGAAGACCGAGGTATATCGAGGCGACCCTCTGCCTTATAAGACTAAAGGGGGAGTCCTGTCCGACCTTAGCCCCGACCGTCAAACTACTCTTTATATCCCGTTTCCCCCCCGACGCCCCTCGCCTAAGATGCGGTGAGCGTCGGCTTTGTAAAATAAAATATCGCACTTATAACCCATTCCATAGGGCGAGAGGAGAAATGTGAAGCTCGGCTTTATACAAATATCTCAGATATACCCCTTAGGTGTCTCGGGAGCGGGAGGGGAAAAATGTTACCCTCGGCTTTTTACGAATAACCCACATATACCACTCGGGTGCTTTAGTAAGGCCGAGGCCATTGAGGCGACCCTCGACCTTATAAGACTAAAGAAGTAGTACCGTCTGAGCTTAGCCCCGACCGTCTTACTACTCTTGATATACCGTTCCCCCCTCGACGCCCCTCGCCTAAGATGCGGCGGGCGTCGGCTTTTTAAATATAATATCGCAGTTATACCCCATTCCATAGGGTTGAGAGGAGAAATGTGAATCTCGGCTTTATTCAAATATCTCAAATATACACCTCGGGTGTCTCGGGAGCGGGAGGTGAAAAATGTTACCCTCGACTTTTTACAAATAACTCGCATATACCACTCGGGTGCTATAGGAAGACAGAGGCCATCGAGGCGACCCTCGGTCTTATAAGACTAAAGGGGAAGTACCGCCGACCTTAGCCTCGACCGTGTTACTACTCTGTATATCCCGTTCCCCCCTCGACGCCCCTCGCCTTAGATGCGGCGAGCGTCGGCTTTTTAAATAAAATATCGCAGTTATACATCATGCCATAGGGTTGAGAGGAGAAATGTGAAGCTCGGCTTTATAAAAATATCTCAGATATACCCCTCGGGTACCTCGGCAGCGGGAGGGGAAAAATGTTACCCTCGGCTTTTTACGAATAATTCGCATATACCAATCGGGTGCTTTAGGAAAACCGAGGCCATCGAGGCGACCCTCGTCCTTATAAGTCTATAGGGGAAGTACCGCCGACCTTAGCCTCGACCGTGTTACTACTCTTTATATCCCGTTCCCCCCTCGACGCCCCTCGCCATAGATGCGGCGAGCGTCGGCTTTTTAAATAAAATATCGCAGTTATACCCCATTCCATAGGGTTAAGAGGAGAAATGTGAAGCTCCGCTATATTCAAATATCTCAGATATACCCCTCGGGTGTCTCGGGAGCGGGAGGGGAAAAATGCTACCCTCGGCTTTTTACAAATAACCCGCATATACCACTCGGGTGCTTTAGGAAGACCGAGGTCATCGAGGTGACCCTCGGTCTTATAAGACTAAAGAGGAAGTACCGCCGACTTTAGCCTCGACCGTCTTACTACTCTTTATATCCCGTTCCCCCCTCGACGCTTCTTGCCTAAGATGCGGCGGGCGTCGGCTTTTTAAATATAATATCGCAGTTATACCCCATTCCATAGGGTTGAGAGGAGAAATGTGAATCTCGGCTTTATTCAAATATCTCAAATATACACCTCGGGTGTCTCGGGAGCGGGAGGTGAAAAATGTTACCCTCGACTTTTTACAAATAAATATCATATAGCCCTCGGGTGCTTTAGGAAGACCGAGGTATATCGAGGCGACCCTCTGCCTTATAAGACTAAAGGGGGAGTCCTGTCCGACCTTAGCCCCGACCGTCAAACTACTCTTTATATCCCGTTTCCCCCCCGACGCCCCTCGCCTAAGATGCGGTGAGCGTCGGCTTTTTAAATAAACATCGCAGTTATGCCCCGTTCCAAAGGGCGAGAGGAGAGATGTGAAGCTCAGCTTTGTACAAAGAACTCGGATATACCCCTCGTGTGCCTGGGGAGCGGCAGGGGAAAAATGTTACCCCTCGGGTTTTTACAAATAACTCGCATATACCCCTCGGGTGCTATACAATGGCCGAGGCCATC
The DNA here is from genome assembly GCA_963969495.1 of Ceratothoa steindachneri. Taxonomy (NCBI): domain Eukaryota; kingdom Metazoa; phylum Arthropoda; class Malacostraca; order Isopoda; family Cymothoidae; genus Ceratothoa; species Ceratothoa steindachneri. The sequence goes on along the minus strand of OZ018335.1, from coordinate 185,367 downwards.
GAGGCGACCCTCGGCCTTATACGAATAAAGGGGAAGTTCCGCCGACCTTAGCCTCGACCGTGTTACTACTCTTTATATCCCGTTCCCCCCTCGACGCCCCTCGCCTAATATGCGGCGAGCGTCGGCTTTTTAAATAAAATTTTGCAGTAATACCCCATTCCATAGGGCGAGAAGAGAAATGTGAAGCTCGGCTTTATACAAATATCTCAGATATACCCCTCGGGTGTCTCGGGAGCGGGAGGGGAAAAATGTTACCCTCGGCTTTTTACGAATAACTCGCATATACCACTTCGGTGCTTTATGAAGGCCGAGGCCATCGAGGAGACCCTTGGCCTTATAAGACTAAAAGAGGAGTACCGTCCGACCTTAGCCACGACCCTCTTACTACTCTTGATATAAGATTCCCCCCTCGACGCCCCTCGCCTAAGATGCGGCGAGCGTCGGCTTTTTAAATATAATATTGCAGTTATACTCTATTCCATAGGGCGAGAGGTGAAATGTGAAGCTCGGCTTAATACAAATATCTCAGATATACCCCTCGGGTGCCTCGGCAGCAGGAGGGGAAAAATGTTACCCTCGGCTTTTTACAAATAAATATCATATAGCCCTCGGGTGCTTTAGGAAGACTGAGGTATATCGAGGCGACCCTCTGCCTTATAAGACTAAAGGGGGAGTACCGTCGGCTTTTTAAATAAAATATCGCGGTTATACCCCATTCGATAGGGTGAGAGGAGAAATGTGAAGCTCGGCTTTATACAAATATCTCAGATATACCCCTCGGGTGTCTCGGGAGCGGGAGGGGAAAAATGTTACCCTCGGCTTTTTACGAATAACTCGCATATACCACTCGGGTGCTTTAGGAAGGCCGAGGCCATCGAGGCGACCCTCGGCCTTATAAGACTAAAAGGGGAGTACCGTCCGCTTTTAGCCCCGACCGTCTTACTACTCTTGATATACCGTTCCCCCCTCGACGCTCCTCGCCTAAGATGCGGCGGGCGTCGGCTTTTTAAATATAATATCGCAGTTATACCCCATTCCATAGGGCTGAGAGGAGAAATGTGAAGCTCAGCTTTATACAAATATCTCTGATATACCCCACGGGCGTCTCGGGAGCGGGAGGGGAAAAATGTTACGCGCGGCTTTTTACAAATTACTCGCATATACCACTCAGGTGCTTTAGGAAGACCGAGGCCATCGAGGCGACCCTCGGCCTTATAAGACTAAAGATGAAGTACCGCCGACCTTAGCCTCGACCGTGTTACTACTCTTTATATCCCGTTCCCCCCTCGGCGCATCTCGCCTAAGATGCGGCGAGCGTTTGCTTTTTAAATGAAATATCGCAGTTATATCCCATTCTATAGGGTTATATGGAGAAATGTGAAGCTCGGCTTTATACAAATATCTCAGATATACCCCTCGGGTGTCTCGGGAGCGGGAGGGGAAAAATGTTACCCTCGGCTTTTTACAAATAACTCGCATATACCACTCGAGTGCTTTAGGAAGGCCAAGGCCATCGAGGCAACCCTCGGCCTTATAAGACTAAAGGGTAAGTACCGCCGACCTTAGCCTCGAACGTCTTACTACTCTTTATATCCCGTTCCACCCTCGACGCCCCTCGCCTAAGATGGGGCGAGCGTCGGCTTTGTAAAATAAAATATCGCAGTTATAACCCATTCCATAGGGCGAGAGGAGAAATGTGAAGCTCAGGCTTATACAAATATCTCAGATATACCCCTCAGGTGTCTCGGGAGCGGGAGGGGAAAAATGTTACCCTCGGCTTTTTACGAATAACCCGCATATACCACTCGGGTGCTTTAGTAAGGCCGAGGCCATCGAGGCGACCCTCGGCCTTATAAGACTAAAGAAGTAGTACCGTCTGACCTTAGCCCCGACCGTCTTACTACTCTTGATATACCGTTCCCCCCTCGACGCCCCTCGCCTAAGATGCGGCGGGCGTGAGCTTTTTAAATATAATATCGCGTTTATACCCCATTCCATAGGGTTGAGAGGAGAAATGTGAATCTCGGCTTTATTCAAATATCTCAAATATACACCTCGGGTGTCTCGGGAGCGGGAGGGGAAAAATGTTACCTCGACTTTTTACAAATAACTCGCATATACCACTCGGGTGCTATAGGAAGACAGAGGCCATCGAGGCGACCCTTGGCCTTATAAGACTAAAGGGGAAGTACCGCCGACCTTAGCCTCGACCGTGTTACTACTCTTTATATCCCGTTCCCCCCTCGACGCCCCTCGCCTTAGATGCGGCGAGCGTCGGCTTTTTAAATAAAATATCGCAGTTATACATCATGCCATAGGGTTGAGAGGAGAAATGTGAAGCTCGGCTTTATAAAAATATCTCAGATATACCCCTTGGGTGCCTCGGCTGCGGGAGGGGAAAAATGTTACCCTCGGCTTTTTACGAATAATTCGCATATACCACTCGGGTGCTTTAGGAAGACCGAGGCCATCGAGGCGACCCTCGGCCTTATAAGACTAAAGGGGGAGTACCGTCCGACCTCAGCCCCGACCGTCTTACTACTCTTGATATACCGTTCCCCTCTCGACGCCCCTAGCGTAAGATGCGGCGATCGTCGGCTTTTTAAATATAATTTCGCAGTTATACCCCATTCCATAAGGTTAGGAGGAGAAATGTGTAGCTCGGCTTTATACAAATATCTCAGATATACCCCTCGGGCGTCTCGGGAGCGAAAGGGGAAAAATGTCACCCTCGGCATTTTATGAATAACTCGCATATACCACGCGGGTGCTTTAGGAAGGCCGAGGCTAAGAGGCGACCCTCGAATATAAGACTAAAGGGGAAGTACCGCCTACCTTAGCCTCCCGTTCCCCCCTCAATGCCCCTCGCCTAAGATGCGGCGAGCGTCGGCTTTTTAAATAAAATCTCGCAGTTATACCCCATTCAATAGGGCGAGAGGAGAATTGTGAAGATCGGCTTTATACAAATATCTCAGATATACCCCTCGGGTGTCTCGGGAGCGGGAGGGAAAAAATTTTACCCTCCACTTTTCACAAATAACTCGCATATACCACTCGGGTGCTTTAGAAAGACCAAGGCCATCGAGGCGACGCTCGGCCTTATAAGACTAAAGGGGAAGTAGCGCCGACCTTTGGCTCGACCGTGTTACTACTCTTTATATCCCGTTCCCCCCTCGACGCTTTTCGCCTAAGATGCGGCGAGCGTCGGCTTTTTAAATAAAATATCGCAGTTATACCCCATTCCATAAGGTTAAGAGGAGAAATGTGAAGCTCGGCTTTGTACCAATATCTCAGATACACCCCTCGTGTGCCTGGGGAGCGGGAGGGGAAAAATGTTACCCCTCGGCTTTTTACAAATAACTCGCATATACCCCTCGGGTAATAGGAAGACCAAGGCCATCGAGGCGCCCCTTTGCCTTTTTAGACTAAAGGGGGAGTACCGTCCGACCTTAGCCCCGACCGTCTTACTACTCTTTATATCCCGTTCTCCCCTCGACGCCCCTCGCCTTAGATGCGGCGAGCGTCGGCTTTTTAAATATAATATTACAGTTATACCCTATTCCATAGGGCGAGAAGAGAAATGTGAAAGTCGGCTTTATACAAATATCTCTGATTTTCCCCCTCGGGTGTCTCGCGAGCGGGAGGGAAAAAATGTTACCCTCGGCTTTTTACAAATAACTCGCATATACCCCTCGGGTGCTTTAGAAAGACCGAGGCCATCGAGGCGAACCTCGGCCTTATAAGACTAAAGGGGAAGTCCTGCCGACCTTAGCCTAGACCGTGTTACTACTCTTTATATCCCGTTCCCCCCTCGACGCCTCTCGCCTAAGATGCGGCGAGCGTCGGCTTTTTAAATAAAATATCGCAGTTATACCCCATTCCATAAGGTTAAGAGGAGAAATGTGAAGCTCGGCTATATACAAATATCTCAGATATAACCCTCGGGTGTCTCGGGAGCAGGAGGGGAAAAATGCTACCCTCGGATTTTTACAAATTAATATCATATAGCCCTCGGGTGCTTTAGGAAGACCGAGGTATATCGAGGAGACCCTCGGCCTTATAAGACTAAAGAGGGAGGACCGCCGACCTTAGCCTCGACCGTCTTACTACTCTTTATATCCCGTTTCTCCCCCGACGCCCCTCGCCTAAGATGCGGTGAGCGTCGGCTTTTTAAATAAACATCGCAGTTATACCCCGTTCCAAAGGGCGAGAGGAGAAATGTAAAGCTCAGCTTTGTACAAAGAACCCAGATATACCCCTCGTGTGCCTGGGGAGCGGCAGGGGAAAAATGTTATCCTTTGACATTTTACAAATAACTCGCATATACCCCTCGGGTGCTATACAATGGCCGAGGCCATCGAGGCGACCCTCGGCCTTATACGACTAAAGGGGAAGTACCGCCGACCTTAGCCTCGACCGTGTTACTACTCTTTATATCCCGTTTCCCCCTGGACGCCCCTCGCCTAAAATGCAGAGAGCGTCGGCTTTTTAAATATAATATTGCAGTTATACCCTATTCCATAGGGCGAGAGGAGAAATGTGAAGCTCGGCTTTATACAAATATCTCAGATATACCCCTCGGGTGCCTCGGCAGCTAGAGGGGGAAAATTTTACCCTCGGCTTTTTACGAATAACTCGCATATACCACTCGGGTGCTTTAGGAAGGCCGAGGCTATCGAGGCGACCCTCGGCCTTATAAGACTAAAGGGGGAGTACCGTCCGACCTTAGCCCCGACCGTCTTAATACTCTTTATATCACGTTCCCCCCTCGACGCCCCTCGCCTAAGATGCGGCGAGCGTCGGCTTTTTAAATGAAATATCGCAGTTATACCCCATTCCATAGGGTTGAGAGGAGAAATGTGAAGCTCGGCTTTATACAAATATCTCAGATATACCCCTCGGGTGTCTCGGGAGCGGGAGGGGAAAAATGTTACCCTCGACTTTTTACAAATAACTCGCATATACCACTCGGGTGCTTTAGGAAGACCGAGGCCATCGAGGCGACCCTCGGCCTTATAAGACTAAAGGGGAAGTTCCGCCGACCTTAGCCTCGACCGTGTTACTACTCTTTATATCCCGTTCCCCCCTCGACGCCCCTCGCCTAATATGCGGCGAGCGTCGGCTTTTTAAAATAAAATTTTGAAGTAATACCCCATTCTATAGGGCGAGAAGAGAAATGTGAAGCTCGGCTTTATACAAATATCTCAGATATACCCCTCGGGTGTCTCGGGAGCGGGAGGGAAAAAATGTTACCCTCGGCTTTTTACGAATAACTCGCATATAACACTCGGGTGCTTTATGAAGGCCGAGGCCATCGAGGCGACCCTCGGTCTTATAAGACTAAAAGAGGAGTATCGTCCGACCTTAGCCACGACCGTCTTACTACTCTTGATATAAGGTTCCCCCCTCGACGCCCCTCGCCTAAGATGCGGCGAGCGTCGGCTTTTTAAATGAAATATCGCAGTTATACCCCATTCCATAGGGTTAAGAGGAGAAATGTGAAGCTCCGCTATATTCAAATATCTCAGATATACCCCTCGGGTGTCTCGTGAGCGGGAGGGGAAAAATGCTACCCTCGGCTTTTTACAAATAACCCGCATATACCACTCGGGTGCTTTAGGAAGACCGAGGTCATCGAGGTGACCCTCGGTCTCATAAGACTAAAGAGGAAGTACCGCCGACTTTAGCCTCGACCGTCATACTACTCTTTATATCCCGTTCCCCCCTCGACGCTTCTTGCCTAAGATGCTGCGAGCGTCGGCTTTTTAAATAAAATATCGCAGTTATACCCCATTCCAAAGGGTGAGAGGAGAAATGTGAAGCTCGGCTTTATACAAATATCTCAGATATACCCCTCGGGTGCCTCGGCAGCAGGAGGGGAAAAATGTTAACCTCGGATTTTTACAAATAAATATCATATAGCCCTCGGGTGCTTTAGGAAGACCGAGGTATATCGAGGCGACCCTCTGCCTTATAAGACTAAAGGGGGAGTCCTGTCCGACCTTAGCCCCGACCGTCAAACTACTCTTTATATCCCGTTTCCCCCCCGACGCCCCTCGCCTAAGATGCGGTGAGCGTCGGCTTTGTAAAATAAAATATCGCACTTATAACCCATTCCATAGGGCGAGAGGAGAAATGTGAAGCTCGGCTTTATACAAATATCTCAGATATACCCCTTAGGTGTCTCGGGAGCGGGAGGGGAAAAATGTTACCCTCGTCTTTTTACGAATAACCCACATATACCACTCGGGTGCTTTAGTAAGGCCGAGGCCATTGAGGCGACCCTCGACCTTATAAGACTAAAGAAGTAGTACCGTCTGACCTTAGCCCCGACCGTCTTACTACTCTTGATATACCGTTCCCCCCTCGACGCCCCTCGCCTAAGATGCGGCGGGCGTCGGCTTTTTAAATATAATATCGCAGTTATACCCCATTCCATAGGGTTGAGAGGAGAAATGTGAATCTCGGCTTTATTCAAATATCTCAAATATACACCTCGGGTGTCTCGGGAGCGGGAGGTGAAAAATGTTACCCTCGACTTTTTACAAATAACTCGCATATACCACTCGGGTGCTATAGGAAGACAGAGGCCATCGAGGCGACCCTCGGTCTTATAAGACTAAAGGGGAAGTACCGCCGACCTTAGCCTCGACCGTGTTACTACTCTTTATATCCCGTTCCCCCCTCGACGCCCCTCGCCTTAGATGCGGCGAGCGTCGGCTTTTTAAATAAAATATCGCAGTTATACATCATGCCATAGGGTTGAGAGAAGAAATGTGAAGCTCGGCTTTATAAAAATATCTCAGATATACCCCTCGGGTGCCTCGGCAGCGGGAGGGGAAAAATGTTACCCTCAGGTTTTTACGAATAATTCCCATATACCAATCGGGTGCTTTAGGAAAACCGAGGCCATCGAGGCGACCCTCGTCCTTATAAGTCTATAGGGGAAGTACCGCCGACCTTAGCCTCGACCGTGTTACTACTCTTTATATCCCGTTCCCCCCTCGACGCCCCTCGCCATAGATGCGGCGAGCGTCGGCTTTTTAAATAAAATATCGCAGTTATACCCCATTCCATAGGGTTAAGAGGAGAAATGTGAAGCTCCGCTATATTCAAATATCTCAGATATACCCCTCGGGTGTCTCGGGAGCGGGAGGGGAAAAATGCTACCCTCGGCTTTTTACAAATAACCCGCATATACCACTCGGGTGCTTTAGGAAGACCGAGGTCATCGAGGTGACCCTCGGTCTTATAAGACTAAAGAGGAAGTACCGCCGACTTTAGCCTCGACCGTCTTACTACTCTTTATATCCCGTTCCCCCCTCGACGCTTCCTGCCTAAGATGCGGCGAGCGTCGGCTTTTTAAATAAAATATCGCAGTTATACCCCATTCCAAAGGGTGAGAGGAGAAATGTGAAGCTCGGCTTTATACAAATATCTCAGATATACCCCTCGGGTGCCTCGGCAGCAGGAGGGGAAAAATGTTACCCTCGGATTTTTACAAATAAATATCATATAGCCCTCGGGTGCTTTAGGAAGACCGAGGTATATCGAGGCGACCCTCTGCCTTATAAGACTAAAGGGGGAGTCCTGTCCGACCTTAGCCCCGACCGTCAAACTACTCTTTATATCCCGTTTCCCCCCCGACGCCCCTCGCCTAAGATGCGGTGAGCGTCGGCTTTTTAAATAAACATCGCAGTTATACCCCGTTCCAAAGGGCGAGAGGAGAAATGTGAAGCTCAGCTTTGTACAAAGAACTCAGATATACCCCTCGTGTGCCTGGGGAGCGGCAGGGGAAAAATGTTACCCCTCGGGTTTTTACAAATAACTCGCATATACCCCTCGGGTGCTATACAATGGCCGAGGCCATCGAGGCGACCCTCAGCCTTATACGAATAAAGGGGAAGTTCCGCCGACCTTAGCCTCGACCGTGTTACTACTCTTTATATCCCGTTCCCCCCTCGACGCCCCTCGCCATAGATGCGGCGAGCGTCGGCTTTTTAAATATAATATTTCAGTTATACTCTATTCCATAGGGCGAGAGGTGAAATGTGAAGCTCGGCTTTATACAAATATCTCAGATATACCCCTCGGGTGTCTCGGGAGCGGGAGGGCAAAAATGTTACCCTCGGCTTTTTACAAATAACTCGCATATACCCCTCGGGTGCTTTAGGAAGACCAAGGCCATCGAGGTGCCCCTTTGCCTTTTTAGACTAAAGGGGGAGTACAATCCGACCTTAGCCCCGACCGTCTTACTACTCTTTATATCCCGTTCCCCCCTCGACGCTTTTCGCCTAAGATGCGGCGAGCGTCGGCTTTTTAAATAAAATATCGCAGTTATACCCCATTCCAAAGGGTGAGAGGAGAAATGTGAAGCTCAGGCTATATACAAATATCTCAGATATACCCCTCGGGTGCTATACAATGGCCGAGGCTATCGAGGCGACCCTCGGCCTTATACGACTAAAGGGGAAGTTCCGCAGACCTTAGCCTCGACCGTGTTACTACTCTTTATATCCCGTTCCCCCCTCGACGCCTCTCGCCTAAGATGCGGCGAGCGTCGGCTTTTTAAATAAAATATCGCAGTTATACCTCATTCCATAAGGTTAAGAGGAGAAATGTGAAGCTCGGCTATATACAAATATCTCAAATATAACTCTCGGGTGTCTCGGGAGCGGGAGGGGAAAAATGCTACCCTCGGCTTTTTACAAAAAACCCGCATATACCACTCGGGTGCTTTAGGAAGACCGAGGCCATCGAGGTGACCCTCGGCCTTATAAGACTAAAGGGGGAGGACCGCTGACCTTAGCCTCGACCGTCTTTCTACTATTTATATCCCGTTCCCCCCTCGACGCTTTTCGCCTAAGATGCGGCGAGCGTCTGCTTTTTAAATAAAATATCGCAGTTATACCCCATTCCAAAGGGTGAGAGGAGAAATGTGAAGCTCGGCTTTATACAAATATCTCAGATATACCCCTCGGGTGCCTCGGCAGCAGGAGGGGAAAAATGTTACCCTCGGATTTTTACAAATAAATATCATATAGCCCTCGGGTGCTTTAGGAAGACCGAGGTATATCGAGGCGACCCTCTGCCTTATAAGACTAAAAGGGGAGTCCTGTCCGACCTTAGCCCCGACCGTCAAACTACTCTTTATATCCCGTTTCCCCCCCGACGCCCCTCGCCTAAGATGCAGTGAGCGTCGGCTTTTTAAATAAACATCGCAGTTATACCCCGTTCCAAAGGGCAATAGGAGAAATGTGAAGCTCAGCTTTGTACAAAGAACTCAGATATACCCCTCGTGTGCCTGGGGAGCGGCAGGGGAAAAATGTTACCCCTCGGCTTTTTACAAATAACTCGCATATACCCCTCGGGTGCTATACAATGGCCGAGGCCATCGAGGTGACCCTCGGCCTTATAAGACTAAAGGGGAAGTACCGCCTACCTTAGCCTCCCGTTCCCCCCTCAATGCCCCTCGCCTAAGATCCGGCGAGCGTCGGCTTTTTAAATAAAATCTCGCGGTTATACCCCATTCCATAGGGCGAGAGGAGAATTGTGAAGCTCTGCTTTATACAAATATCTCAGATATACCCCTCGGGTGTCTCGGGAGCGGGAGGGGAAAAATCTTAACTCCACTTTTTACAAATAACTCGCATATACCACTCGGGTGCTTTAGAAAGACCAAGGCCAACGAGGCGACCCTTGCCTTATAAGACTAAAGGGGAAGTAGCGCCGACCTTTGCCTCGACCGTGTTACTACTCTTTATATCCCGTTCCCCCCTCGACGCCCCTCGCCATAGATGCGGCGAGCGTCGGCTTTTTAAACATAATATTGCGGTTATACTCTATTCCATAGGGCGAGAGGTGAAATGTGAAGCTCGGCTTTATACAAATATCTCAGATATACCCCTCTGGTGTCTCGGGAGCGGGAGGGCAAAAATGTTACCCTAGGCTTTTTACAAATTACTCGCATATACCACTCGGGTACATTAGGAAGACCAAGGCCATCGAGGCGACCCTCGTCCTTATAAGACTAAAGGGAAAGTACCACTGACCGCAGCCTCAACCGTGTTACTACTTTTTATGTCCCGTTCCCCCATCGACGCCCCTCGCCTAAGATGCGGTGAGCGTCGGCTTTTTAAATAAAATATCGCAGTTATACCCCGTTTCATAGGGCGAGAGTAGAAATGTGAAGCTCGGCTATTTACAAATATCTCAGATACACCCCTCGTGTGCCTGGGAGGCGGGAGGGGAAAAATGTTACCCCTCGGCTTTTTACAAATAACTCGCATATACCCCTCGGGTGCTTTAGGAAGACCAAGGCCATCGAGGCGCCCCTTTGCCTTTTTAGACTAAAGGGAGAGTACCGTCCGACCTCAGCCCCGACCGTCTTACTACTCTTTATATCCCGTTCCCCCCTCGACGCCCCTCGCCTTAGATGCGGTGAGCGTCGGCTTTTTAAATATAATATTGCAGTTATACCCTATTCCATAGGGCGAGAGGAGAAATGTGAAAGTCGGCTTTATACAAATATCTCAGATTTTCCCCCTCGGGTGTCTCGGGAGCGGGAGGGGAAAAATGTTAACCTCGGCGTTTTACAAATATGTAACTCGCATATACCCCTCGGGTGCTTTAGAAAGACCGAGGCCATCGAGGCGAACCTCGGCCTTATAACACTAAAGGGGAAGTACCGCCGACCTTAGCCTCGACTGTGTTACTACTCTCTATATCCCGTTCCCCCCTCGACGCGCCTCGCTTAAGATTGGGCGAGCGTCGGCTTTTTAAATATAATATCGCAGTTATATCCCATTCTATAGGGTTATATGGAGAAATGTGAAGCTCGGCTTTATACAAATATCTCAGATATACTCCTCGGGTGTCTCGGGAGCGGGAGTGAAAAATGTTACCCTCGGCTTTTTACAAATAACTCGCATATACCACTCATGTGCCTTAGGAAGACCGAGGCCATCGAGGCGACCCTCGGCCTTATAAGACTATAGGGGAAGTACCGCCGACCTTAGCCTCGACCGTGTTACTACTCTTTATATCCCGTTCCCCCCTCGACGCCTCTCGCCTAAGATGCGGCGAGCGTCGGCTTTTTAAATATAATATTGCAGTTATACCTTATTCCATAGGGCGAGAAGAGAAATGTGAAGCTCGGGTTTATACAAATATCTCAGATATACCCCACGGGTGTCTCGGGAGCGGGAGGGGAAAAATGCTACCCTCGGCTTTTTACAAAAAACCCGCATATACCACTCGGGTGCTTTAGGAAGACCGAGGCCATCGAGGTGACCCTCGGCCTTATAAGACTAAAGAGGGAGGACAGCCGACCTTAGCCTCGACCGTCTTACTACTCTTTATATCCCGTTACCCCCTCGACGCTTTTCGCCTAAGATGCGGCGAGCGTCGGCTTTTTAAATAAAATATCGCAGTTATACCCCATTCCAAAGGGTGAGAGAAGAAATGTGAAGCTCGGCTTTATACAAATATCTCAGATATACCCCTCGGGTGCCTCGGCAGCAGGAGGGAAAAAATGTTACCCTCGGATTTTTACAAATAAATATCATATAGCCCTCGGGTGCTTTAGGAAGACCGAGGCCTTCGAGGTGACCCTCTGCCTTATAAGACTAAAGGGGGAGTCCTGTCCGACCTTAGCCCCGAATGTCAAACTACTCTTTATATCCCGTTCCCCCCTCGACGCTTCTTGCCTAAGATGCGGCGAGCGTCGGCTTTTTAAATAAAATATCGCAGTTATACCCCATTCCAAAGGGTGAGAGGAGAAATGTGAAGCTCGGCTTTATACAAATATCTCAGATATACCCCTCGGGTGCCTCGGCAGCAGGAGGGGAAAAATGTTACCCTCGGATTTTTACAAATAAATATCATATAGCCCTCGGGTGCTTTAGGAAGACCGAGGTATATCGAGGCGACCCTCTGCCTTATAAGACTAAAGGGGGAGTCCTGTCCGACCTTAGCCCCGACCGTCAAACTACTCTTTATATCCCGTTTCCCCCCCGACGCCCCTCGCCTAAGATGCGGTGAGCGTCGGCTTTTTAAATAAACATCGCAGTTATACCCCGTTCCAAAGGGCGAGAGGAGAAATGTGAAGCTCAGCTTTGTACAAAGAACTCAGATATACCCCTCGTGTGCCTGGGGAGCGGCAGGGGAAAAATGTTACCCCTCGGGTTTTTACAAATAACTCGCATATACCCCTCGGGTGCTATACAATGGCCGAGGCCATCGAGGCGACCCTCAGCCTTATACGAATAAAGGGGAAGTTCCGCCGACCTTAGCCTCGACCGTGTTACTACTCTTTATATCCCGTTCCCCCCTCGACGCCCCTCGCCTAATATGCGGCGAGCGTCGGCTTTTTAAATAAAATTTTGCAGTAATACCCCATTCCATAGGGCGAGAAGAGAAATGTGAAGCTCGGCTTTATACAAATATCTCAGATATACCCCTCGGGTGTCTCGGGAGCGGGAGGGGAAAAATGTTACCCTCAGGTTTTAAGAAAAACTCGCATATACCACTTGGGTGCTTTATGAAGGCCGAGGCCATCGAGGAGACCCTTGGCCTTATAAGACTAAAAGAGGAGTACCGTCCGACCTTAGCCACGACCCTCTTACTACTCTTGATATAAGATTCCCCCCTCGACGCCCCTCGCCTAAGATGCGGCGAGCGTCGGCTTTTTAAATATAATATTGCAGTTATACTCTATTCCATAGGGCGAGAGGTGAAATGTGAAGCTCGGCTTTATACAAATATCTCAGATATACCCCTCGGGTGCCTCGGCAGCAGGAGGGGAAAAATGTTACCCTCGGCTTTTTACAAATAAATATCATATAGCCCTCGGGTGCTTTAGGAAGACTTAGGTATATCGAGGCGACCCTCTGCCTTATAAGACTAAAGGGGGAGTACCGTCGGCTTTTTAAATAAAATTTTGCGGTTATACCCCATTCGATACGGCGAGACGAGAAATGTGAAGCTCGGCTTTATACAAATATCTCAGATATACCCCTCGGGTGTCTCAGGAGCGGGAGGGGAAAAATGTTACCCTCGGCTTTTTACGAATAACTCGCATATACCACTCGGGTGTTTTAGGAAGGCCGAGGCCATCGAGGCGACCCTCGGCCTTATAAGACTAAAAGGGGAGTACCGTCCGCTTTTAGCCCCGACCGTCTTACTACTCTTGATATACCGTTCCCCCCTCGGCGCATCTCGCCTAAGATGCGGCGAGCGTTTGCTTTTTAAATGAAATATCGCAGTTATATCCCATTCTATAGGGTTATATGGAGAAATGTGAAGCTCGGCTTTATACAAATATCTCAGATATACCCCTCGGGTGTCTCGGGAGCGGGAGGGGAAAAATGTTACCCTCGGCTTTTTACAAATAACTCGCATATACCACTCGAGTGCTTTAGGAAGGCCAAGGCCATCGAGGCAACCCTCGGCCTTATAAGACTAAAGGGTAAGTACCGCCGACCTTAGCCTCGAACGTCTTACTACTCTTTATATCCCGTTCCACCCTCGACGCCCCTCGCCTAAGATGGGGCGAGCGTCGGCTTTGTAAAATAAAATATCGCACTTATAACCCATTCCATAGGGCGAGAGGAGAAATGTGAAGCTTGGCTTTATACAAATATCTCAGATATACCCCTCAGGTGTCTCGGGAGGGGGAGGGGAAAAATGTTACCCTCGGCTTTTTACGAATAATTCGCATATACCAATCGGGTGCTTTAGGAAAACCGAGGCCATCGAGGCGACCCTCGTCCTTATAAGTCTATAGGGGAAGTACCGCCGACCTTAGCCTCGACCGTGTTACTACTCTTTATATCCCGTTCCCCCCTCGACGCCCCTCGCCATAGATGCGGCGAGCGTCGGCTTTTTAAATAAAATATCGCAGTTATACCCCATTCCATAGGGTTAAGAGGAGAAATGTGAAGCTCCGCTATATTCAAATATCTCAGATATACCCCTCGGGTGTCTCGGGAGCGGGAGGGGAAAAATGCTACCCTCGGCTTTTTACAAATAACCCGCATATACCACTCGGGTGCTTTAGGAAGACCGAGGTCATCGAGGTGACCCTCGGTCTTATAAGACTAAAGAGGAAGTACCGCCGACTTTAGCCTCGACCGTCTTACTACTCTTTATATCCCGTTCCCCCCTCGACGCTTCTTGCCTAAGATGCGGCGAGCGTCGGCTTTTTAAATAAAATATCGCAGTTATACCCCATTCCAAAGGGTGAGAGGAGAAATGTGAAGCTCGGCTTTATACAAATATCTCAGATATACCCCTCGGGTGCCTCGGCAGCAGGAGGGGAAAAATGTTACCCTCGGATTTTTACAAATAAATATCATATAGCCCTCGGGTGCTTTAGGAAGACCGAGGTATATCGAGGCGACCCTCTGCCTTATAAGACTAAAGGGGGAGTCCTGTCCGACCTTAGCCCCAACCGTCAAACTACTCTTTATATCCCGTTTCCCCCCCGACGCCCCTCGCCTAAGATGCGGTGAGCGTCGGCTTTGTAAAATAAAATATCGCACTTATAACCCATTCCATAGGGCGAGAGGAGAAATGTGAAGCTCGGCTTTATACAAATATCTCAGATATACCCCTTAGGTGTCTCGGGAGCGGGAGGGGAAAAATGTTACCCTCGGCTTTTTACGAATAACCCACATATACCACTCGGGTGCTTTAGTAAGGCCGAGGCCATTGAGGCGACCCTCGACCTTATAAGACTAAAGAAGTAGTACCGTCTGAGCTTAGCCCCGACCGTCTTACTACTCTTGATATACCGTTCCCCCCTCGACGCCCCTCGCCTAAGATGCGGCGGGCGTCGGCTTTTTAAATATAATATCGCAGTTATACCCCATTCCATAGGGTTGAGAGGAGAAATGTGAATCTCGGCTTTATTCAAATATCTCAAATATACACCTCGGGTGTCTCGGGAGCGGGAGGTGAAAAATGTTACCCTCGACTTTTTACAAATAACTCGCATATACCACTCGGGTGCTATAGGAAGACAGAGGCCATCGAGGCGACCCTCGGTCTTATAAGACTAAAGGGGAAGTCCCGCCGACCTTAGGCTCGACCGTGTTACTACTCTTTATATCCCGTTCCCCCCTCGACGCCCCTCGCCTTAGATGCGGCGAGCGTCGGCTTTTTAAATAAAATATCGCAGTTATACATCATGCCATAGGGTTGAGAGGAGAAATGTGAAGCTCGGCTTTATAAAAATATCTCAGATATACCCCTCGGGTGCCTCGGCAGCGGGAGGGGAAAAATGTTACCCTCGGCTTTTTCCGAATAATTCGCATATACCAATCGGGTGCTTTAGGAAAACCGAGGCCATCGAGGCGACCCTCGTCCTTATAAGTCTATAGGGGAAGTACCGCGACCTTAGCCTCGACCGTGTTACTACTCTTTATATCCCGTTCCCCCCTCGACGCCCCTCGCCATAGATGCGGCGAGCGTCGGCTTTTTAAATAAAATATCGAGTTATACCCCATTACATAGGGTTAAGAGGAGAAATGTGAAGCTCCGCTATATTCAAATATCTCAGATATACCCCTCGGGTGTCTCGGGAGCGGGAGGGGAAAAATGCTACCCTCGGCTTTTTACAAATAACCCGCATATACCACTCGGGTGCTTTAGGAAGACCGAGGTCATCGAGGTGACCCTCGGTCTTATAAGACTAAAGAGGAAGTACCGCCGACTTTAGCCTCGACCGTCTTACTACTCTTTATATCCCGTTCCCCCCTCGACGCTTCTTGCCTAAGATGCTGCGAGCGTCGGCTTTTTAAATAAAATATCGCAGTTATACCCCATTCCAAAGGGTGAGAGGAGAAATGTGAAGCTCGGCTTTATACAAATATCTCAGATATACCCCTCGGGTGCCTCGGCAGCAGGAGGGGAAAAATGTTAACCTCGGATTTTTACAAATAAATATCATATACATAGCCCTCGGGTGCTTTAGGAAGACCGAGGTATATCGAGGCGACCCTCTGCCTTATAAGACTAAAGGGGGAGTCCTGTCCGACCTTAGCCCCGACCGTCAAACTACTCTTTATATCCCGTTTCCCCCCCGACGCCCCTCGCCTAAGATGCGGTGAGCGTCGGCTTTGTAAAATAAAATATCGCACTTATAACCCATTCCATAGGGCGAGAGGAGAAATGTGAAGCTCGGCTTTATACAAATATCTCAGATATACCCCTTAGGTGTCTCGGGAGCGGGAGGGGAAAAATGTTACCCTCGTCTTTTTACGAATAACCCACATATACCACTCGGGTGCTTTAGTAAGGCCGAGGCCATTGAGGCGACCCTCGACCTTATAAGACTAAAGAAGTAGTACCGTCTGACCTTAGCCCCGACCGTCTTACTACTCTTGATATACCGTTCCCCCCTCGACGCCCCTCGCCTAATATGCGGCGGGCGTCGGCTTTTTAAATATAATATCGCAGTTATACCCCATTCCATAGGGTTGAGAGGAGAAATGTGAATCTCGGCTTTATTCAAATATCTCAAATATACACCTCGCGTGTCTCAGGAGCGGGAGGTGAAAAATGTTACCCTCGACTTTTTACAAATAACTCGCATATACCACTCGGGTGCTATAGGAAGACAGAGGCCATCGAGGCGACCCTCGGTCTTATAAGACTAAAGGGGAAGTAACGCCGACCTTTGCCTCGACCGTGTTACTACTCTTTATATCCCGTTCCCCCCTCGACGCCCCTCGCCTTAGATGCGGCGAGCGTCGGCTTTTTAAATAAAATATCGCAGTTATACATCATGCCATAGGGTTGAGAGGAGAAATGTGAAGCTCGGCTTTATAAAAATATCTCAGATATACCCCTCGGGTGCCTCGGCAGCGGGAGGGGAAAAATGTTACCCTCAGGTTTTTACGAATAATTCCCATATACCAATCGGGTGCTTTAGGAAAACCGAGGCCATCGAGGCGACCCTCGTCCTTATAAGTCTATAGGGGAAGTACCGCCGACCTTAGCCTCGACCGTGTTACTACTCTTTATATCCCGTTCCCCCCTCGACGCCCCTCGCCATAGATGCGGCGAGCGTCGGCTTTTTAAATAAAATATCGCAGTTATACCCCATTCCATAGGGTTAAGAGGAGAAATGTGAAGCTCCGCTATATTCAAATATCTCAGATATACCCCTCGGGTGTCTCGGGAGCGGGAGGGGAAAAATGCTACCCTCGGCTTTTTACAAATAACCCGCATATACCACTCGGGTGCTTTAGGAAGACCGAGGTCATCGAGGTGACCCTCGGTCTTATAAGACTAAAGAGGAAGTACCGCCGACTTTAGCCTCGACCGTCTTACTACTCTTTATATCCCGTTCCCCCCTCGACGCTTCTTGCCTAAGATGCGGCGAGCGTCGGCTTTTTAAATAAAATATCGCAGTTATACCCCATTCCAAAGGGTGAGAGGAGAAATGTGAAGCTCGGCTTTATACAAATATCTCAGATATACCCCTCGGGTGCCTCGGCAGCAGGAGGGGAAAAATGTTACCCTCGGATTTTTACAAATAAATATCATATAGCCCTCGGGTGCTTTAGGAAGACCGAGGTATATCGAGGCGACCCTCTGCCTTATAAGACTAAAGGGGGAGTCCTGTCCGACCTTAGCCCCGACCGTCAAACTACTCTTTATATCCCGTTTCCCCCCCGACGCCCCTCGCCTAAGATGCGGTGAGCGTCGGCTTTTTAAATAAACATCGCAGTTATACCCCGTTCCAAAGGGCGAGAGGAGAAATGTGAAGCTCAGCTTTGTACAAAGAACTCAGATATACCCCTCGTGTGCCTGGGGAGCGGCAGGGGAAAAATGTTACCCCTCGGGTTTTTACAAATAACTCGCATATACCCCTCGGGTGCTATACAATGGCCGAGGCCATCGAGGCGACCCTCAGCCTTATACGAATAAAGGGGAAGTTCCGCCGACCTTAGCCTCGACCGTGTTACTACTCTTTATATCCCGTTCCCCCCTCGACGCCCCTCGCCATAGATGCGGCGAGCGTCGGCTTTTTAAATATAATATTGCAGTTATACTCTATTCCATAGGGCGAGAGGTGAAATGTGAATCTCGGCTTTATACAAATATCTCAGATATACCCCTCGGGTGTCTCGGGAGCGGGAGGGCAAAAATGTTACCCTCGGCTTTTTACAAATAACTCGCATATACCCCTCGGGTGCTTTAGGAAGACCAAGGCCATCGAGGTGCCCCTTTGCCTTTTTAGACTAAAGGGGGAGTACAATCCGACCTTAGCCCCGACCGTCTTACTACTCTTTATATCCCGTTCCCCCCTCGACGCTTTTCGCCTAAGATGCGGCGAGCGTCGGCTTTTTAAATAAAATATCGCAGTTATACCCCATTCCAAAGGGTGAGAGGAGAAATGTGAAGCTCAGGCTATATACAAATATCTCAGATATACCCCTCGGGTGCTATACAATGGCCGAGGCTATCGAGGCGACCCTCGGCCTTATACGACTAAAGGGGAAGTTCCGCAGACCTTAGCCTCGACCGTGTTACTACTCTTTATATCCCGTTCCCCCCTCGACGCCTCTCGCCTAAGATGCGGCGAGCGTCGGCTTTTTAAATAAAATATCGCAGTTATACCTCATTCCATAAGGTTAAGAGGAGAAATGTGAAGCTCGGCTATATACAAATATCTCAAATATAACTCTCGGGTGTCTCGGGAGCGGGAGGGGAAAAATGCTACCCTCGGCTTTTTACAAAAAACCCGCATATACCACTCGGGTGCTTTAGGAAGACCGAGGCCATCGACGCGACCCTCGGCCTTATAAGACTAAAGGGGGAGTACCGTCCGACCTTAGCCCCGACCGTCTTACTACTCTTGATATACCGTTCCCCTCTCGACGCCCCTAGCGTAAGATGCGACGATCGTCGGCTTTTTAAATATAATTTCGCAGTTATACCCCATTCCATAGGGCGAGAAGAGAAATGTGAAGCTCGGCTTTATACAAATATCTCAGATATACCCCTCGGGTGTCTGGGGAGCGAAAGGGGAAAAATGTCACCCTCGGCATTTTATGAATAACTCGCATATACCACGCGGGTGCTTTAGGAAGGCCGAGGCTAAGAGGCGACCCTCGAATATAAGACTAAAGGGGAAGTACCGCCTACCTTAGCCTCCCGTTCCCCCCTCAATGCCCCTCTCCTAAGATGCGGCGAGCGTCGGCTTTTTAAATAAAATCTCGCAGTTATACCCCATTCCATAGGGCGAGAGGAGAATTGTGAAGATCGGCTTTATACAAATATCTCAGATATACCCCTCGGGTGTCTCGGGAGCGGGAGGGAAAAAATTTTACCCTCCACTTTTCACAAATAACTCGCATATACCACTCGGGTTCTTTAGAAAGACTAAGGCCATCGAGGCGACGCTCGGCCTTATAAGACTAAAGGGGAAGTAGCGCCGACCTTTGGCTCGACCGTGTTACTACTCTTTATATCCCGTTCCCCCCTCGACGCCCCTCGCCATAGATGCGGCGAGCGTCGGCTTTTTAAATATAATATTGCAGTTATACTCTATTCCATAGGGCGAGAGGTGAAATGTGAAGCTCAGCTTTATACAAATATCTCAGATATACCCCTCGGGTGTCTCGGGAGCGGGAGGGCAAAAATGTTACCCTCGGCTTTTTACAAATAACTCGCATATACCCCTCGGGTGCTTTAGGAAGACCAAGGCCATCGAGGCGCCCCTTTGCCTTTTTAGACTAAAGGGGGAGTACAATCCGACCTTAGCCCCGACCGTCTTACTACTCTTTATATCCCGTTCCCCCCTCGACGCTTTTCGCCTAAGATGCGGCGAGCGTCGGCTTTTTAAATAAAATATCGCAGTTATACCCCATTCCAAAGGGTGAGAGGAGAAATGTGAAGCTCAGGCTATATACAAATATCTCAGATATACCCCTCGGGTGCTATACAATGGCCGAGGCCATCGAGGCGACCCTCGGCCTTATACGACTAAAGGGGAAGTTCCGCAGACCTTAGCCTCGACCGTGTTACTACTCTTTATATCCCGTTCCCCCCTCGACGCCTCTCGCCTAAGATGCGGCGAGCGTCGGCTTTTTAAATAAAATATCGCAGTTATACCTCATTCCATAAGGTTAAGAGGAGAAATGTGAAGCTCGGCTATATACAAATATCTCAAATATAACCCTCGGGTGTCTCGGGAGCGGGAGGGGAAAAATGCTACCCTCGGCTTTTTACAAAAAACCCGCATATACCACTCGGGTGCTTTAGGAAGACCGAGGCCATCGAGGTGACCCTCGGCCTTATAAGACTAAAGGGGGAGGACCGCTGACCTTAGCCTCGACCGTCTTACTACTATTTATATCCCGTTCCCCCCTCGACGCTTTTCGCCTAAGATGCGGCGAGCGTCTGCTTTTTAAATAAAATATCGCAGTTATACCCCATTCCAAAGGGTGAGAGGAGAAATGTGAAGCTCGGCTTTATACAAATATCTCAGATATACCCCTCGGGTGCCTCGGCAGCAGGAGGGGAAAAATGTTACCCTCGGATTTTTACAAATAAATATCATATAGCCCTCGGGTGCTTTAGGAAGACCGAGGTATATCGAGGCGACCCTCTGCCTTATAAGACTAAAAGGGGAGTCCTGTCCGACCTTAGCCCCGACCGTCAAACTACTCTTTATATCCCGTTTCCCCCCCGACGCCCCTCGCCTAAGATGCAGTGAGCGTCGGCTTTTTAAATAAACATCGCAGTTATACCCCGTTCCAAAGGGCAAGAGGAGAAATGTGAAGCTCAGCTTTGTACAAAGAACTCAGATATACCCCTCGTGTGCCTGGGGAGCGGCAGGGGAAAAATGTTACCCCTCGGCTTTTTACAAATAACTCGCATATACCCCTCGGGTGCTATACAATGGCCGAGGCCATCGAGGTGACCCTCGGCCTTATAAGACTAAAGGGGAAGTACCGCCTACCTTAGCCTCCCGTTCCCCCCTCAATGCCCCTCGCCTAAGATCCGGCGAGCGTCGGCTTTTTAAATAAAATCTCGCGGTTATACCCCATTCCATAGGGCGAGAGGAGAATTGTGAAGCTCGGCTTTATAAAAATATCTCAGATATACCCCTCGGGTGTCTCGGGAGCGGGAGGGGAAAAATCTTACCCTCCACTTTTTACAAATAACTCGCATATACCACTCGGGTGCTTTAGAAAGCCCAAGGGCATCGAGGCGACCCTTGCCTTATAAGACTAAAGGGGAAGTAGCGCCGACCTTTGCCTCGACCGTGTTACTACTCTTTATATCCCGTTCCCCCCTCGACGCCCCTCGCCATAGATGCGGCGAGCGTCGGCTTTTTAAATATAATATTGCGGTTATACTCTATTCCATAGGGCGAGAGGTGAAATGTGAAGCTCGGCTTTATACAAATATCTCAGATATACCCCTCTGGTGTCTCGGGAGCGGGAGGGCAAAAATGTTACCCTAGGCTTTTTACAAATTACTCGCATATACCACTCGGGTACATTAGGAAGACCAAGGCCATCGAGGCGACCCTCGTCCTTATAAGACTAAAGGGAAAGTACCACTGACCGCAGCCTCGACCGTGTTACTACTTTTTATGTCCCGTTCCCCCATCGACGCCCCTCGCCTAAGATGTGGTGAGCGTCGGCTTTTTAAATAAAATATCGCAGTTATACCCCGTTTCATAGGGCGAGAGTAGAAATGTGAAGCTCGGCTATTTACAAATATCTCAGATACACCCCTCGTGTGCCTGGGAGGCGGGAGGGGAAAAATGTTACCCCTCGGCTTTTTACAAATAACTCGCATATACCCCTCGGGTGCTTTAGGAAGACCTAGGCCATCGAGGTGCCCCTTTGCCTTTTTAGACTAAAGGGAGAGTACCGTCCGACCTCAGCCCCGACCGTCTTACTACTCTTTATATCCCGTTCCCCCCTCGACGCCCCTCGCCTTAGATGCGGTGAGCGTCGGCTTTTTAAATATAATATTGCAGTTATACCCTATTCCATAGGGCGAGAGGAGAAATGTGAAAGTCGGCTTTATACAAATATCTCAGATTTTCCCCCTCGGGTGTCTCGGGAGCGGGAGGGGAAAAATGTTAACCTCGGCGTTTTACAAATATGTAACTCGCATATACCCCTCGGGTGCTTTAGAAAGACCGAGGCCATCGAGGCGAACCTCGGCCTTATAACACTGAAGGGGAAGTACCGCCGACCTTAGCCTCGACTGTGTTACTACTCTTTATATCCCGTTCCCCCCTCGACGCGCCTCGCTTAAGATTGGGCGAGCGTCGGCTTTTTAAATATAATATCGCAGTTATATCCCATTCTATAGGGTTATATGGAGAAATGTGAAGCTGGGCTTTATACAAATATCTCAGATATACTCCTCGGGTGTCTCGGGAGCGGGAGTGGAAAAATGTTACCCTCGGCTTTTTACAAATAACTCGCATATACCACTCATGTGCCTTAGGAAGACCGAGGCCATCGAGGCAACCCTCGGCCTTATAAGACTATAGGGGAAGTACCGCCGACCTTAGCCTCGACCGTGTTACTACTCTTTATATCCCGTTCCCCCCTCGACGCCTCTCGCCTAAGATGCAACGAGCGTCGGCTTTTTAAATATAATATTGCAGTTATACCTTATTCCATAGGGCGAGAAGAGAAATGTGAAGCTCGGGTTTATACAAATATCTCAGATATACCCCACGGGTGTCTCGGGAGCGGGAGGGGAAAAATGCTACCCTCGGCTTTTTACAAAAAACCCGCATATACCACTCGGGTGCTTTAGGAAGACCGAGGCCATCGAGGTGACCCTCGGCCTTATAAGACTAAAGAGGGAGGACAGCCGACCTTAGCCTCGACCGTCTTACTACTCTTTATATCCCGTTACCCCCTCGACGCTTTTCGCCTAAGATGCGGCGAGCGTCGGCTTTTTAAATAAAATATCGCAGTTATACCCCATTCCAAAGGGTGAGAGAAGAAATGTGAAGCTCGGCTTTATACAAATATCTCAGATATACCCCTCGGGTGCCTCGGCAGCAGGAGGGAAAAAATGTTACCCTCGGATTTTTACAAATAAATATCATATAGCCCTCGGGTGCTTTAGGAAGACCGAGGCCATCGAGGTGACCCTCTACCTTATAAGACTAAAGGGGGAGTCCTGTCCGACCTTAGCCCCGAATGTCAAACTACTCTTTATATCCCGTTTCCCCCCCGACGCCCCTCGCCTAAGATGCGGTGAGCGTCGGCTTTTTAAATAAACATCGCAGTTATACCCCGTTCCAAAGGGCGAGAGGAGAAATGTGAAGCTCAGCTTTGTACAAAGAACTCAGATATACCCCTCGTGTGCCTGGGGAGCGGCAGGGAAAAAATGTTACCCCTCGGCTTTTTTACAAATAACTCGCATATACCCCTCGGGTGCTATACAATGGCCGAGGCCATCGAGGCGACCCTCGGCCTTATACGACTAAAGGGGAAGTACCGCCGACCTTAGCCTCGACCGTGTTACTACTCTTTATATTCCGTTTCCCCCTCGACGCCCCTCGCCTAAGATGCAGAGAGCGTCGGCTTTTTAAATATAATATTGCAGTTATACCCTATTCCATAGGGCGAGAGGAGAAATGTGAAGCTCGGCTTTATACAAATATCTCAGATATACCCCTCGGGTGCCTCGGCAGCTAGAGGGGGAAAATTTTACCCTCGGCTTTTTACGAATAACTCGCATATACCACTCGGGTGCTTTAGGAAGGCCGAGGCTATCGAGGTGACCCTCGGCCTTATAAGACTAAAGGGGGAGTACCGTCCGACCTTAGCCCCGACCGTCTTAATACTCTTTATATCCCGTTCCCCCCTCGACGCGCCTCGCCTAAGATGGGGCGAGGGTCGGCTTTTTAAATATAATATCGCAGTTATACCCCATTCTATAGGGTTATATGGAGAAATGTGAAGCTCGGCTTTATACAAATATCTCAGATATACTCCTCGGGTGTCTCGGGAGCGGGAGGGGAAAAATGTTACCCTCGGGTTTTACAAATAACTCGCATATACCACTCGGGTGCTTTAGGAAGACCGAGGCCATCGAGGCGACCCTCGTCCTTATAAGTCTATAGGGGAAGTACCGCCGACCTTAGCCTCGACCGTGTTACTACTCTTTATATCCCGTTCCCCCCTCGACGCCCCTCGCCTAAGATGCGGCGAGCGTCGGCTTTTTAAATAAAATATCGCAGTTATACCCCATTCCATAGGGTTATGAGGAGAAATGTGAAGCTCCGCTATATTCAAATATCTCAGATATACCCCTCGGGTGTCTCGGGAGCGGGAGGGGAAAAATGCTACCCTCGGCTTTTTACAAATAACCCGCATATACCACTCGGGTGCTTTAGGAAGACCGAGGTCATCGAGGTGACCCTCGGTCTTATAAGACTAAAGAGGAAGTACCGCCGACTTTAGCCTCGACCGTCTTACTACTCTTTATATCCTGTTCCCCCCTCGACGCCCCTCGCCTAAGATGCAGCGAGCGTCGGCTTTTTAAATATAATATTGCAGTTATACCCTATTCCATAGGGCGAGAGATGAAATGTGAAGCTCGGCTTTGTACAAATATCTCAGATATACCCCTCGGGTGCTTCGGGAGCGGGAGGGGAAAAATTACCCTCGGCTTTTTACAAATAACTCGCATATACCACTCATGTGCCTTAGGAAGACCGAGGCCATCGAGGCGACCCTCGGCCTTATAAGACTATAGGGGAAGTACCGCCGACCTTAGCCTCGACCGTGTTACTACTCTTTATATCCCGTTCCCCCCTCGACGCCTCTCGCCTAAGATGCGGCGAGCGTCGGCTTTTTAAATATAATATTGCAGTTATACCTTATTCCATAGGGCGAGAAGAGAAATGTGAAGCTCGGGTTTATACAAATATCTCAGATATACCCCACGGGTGTCTCGGGAGCGGGAGGGGAAAAATGCTACCCTCGGCTTTTTACAAAAAACCCGCATATACCACTCGGGTGCTTTAGGAAGACCGAGGCCATCGAGGTGACCCTCGGCCTTATAAGACTAAAGGGGGAGGACAGCCGACCTTAGCCTCGACCGTCTTACTACTCTTTATATCCCGTTACCCCCTCGACGCTTTTCGCCTAAGATGCGGCGAGCGTCGGCTTTTTAAATGAAATATCGCAGTTATACCCCATTCCAAAGGATGAGAGAAGAAATGTGAAGCTCGGCTTTATACAAATATCTCAGATATACCCCTCGGGTGCCTCGGCAGCAGGAGGGGAAAAATGTTACCCTCGGATTTTTACAAATAAATATCATATAGCCCTCGGGTGCTTTAGGAAGACCGAGGCCATCGAGGTGACCCTCTGCCTTATAAGACTAAAGGGGGAGTCCTGTCCGACCTTAGCCCCGAATGTCAAACTACTCTTTATATCCCGTTTCCCCCCCGACGCCCCTCGCCTAAGATGCGGTGAGCGTCGGCTTTTTAAATAAACATCGCAGTTATACCCCGTTCCAAAGGGCGAGAGGAGAAATGTGAAGCTCGGCTTTATACAAATATCTCAGATATACCCCTCGGGTGCCTCGGAAGCAGGAGGGAAAAAATGTTACCCTCGGCTTTTTACAAATAAATATCATATAGCCCTCGGGTGCTTTAGGAAGACCGAGGTATATCGAGGCGACCCTCTGCCTTATAAGACTAAAGGGGGAGTCCTGTCCGACCTTAGCCCCGACTGTCAAACTACACTTTATATCCCATTCCCCCCCCGACGCCCCTCGCCTAAGATGCGGTGAGCGTCGGCTTTTTAAATAAAATATCGCGGTTATACCCCATTCCAAAGGGCGAGAGGAGAAATGTGAAGCTCAGCTTTGTACTAATAACTCAGATATAACCCTCGTGTGCCTGGGGAGCGGCAGGGGAAAAATGTTACCCTCTGCTTTTTAGAAATAACTCGCATATACCACTCGGGTGCTTTAGGAAGACCGAGGCCATCGAGGCGACCCTCGGCCTTATAAGACTAAAGGGGAAGTACCGCCGACCTTAGCCCCGAACATCTTACTACTCTTAATATCCCGTTCCCCCCTCGACGCCCCTCACCTAAGATGCGGTGAGCGTCGGCTTTTTAAATATAATATCGCATTTATACCACATTCCATAGGGTTAAGAGGAGAAATGTGAATCTCGGCTTTATACAAATATCTCGGATATACCCCTCGGGTGTCTCGGGAGAATGAGGGGAAAAATGTTACCCTCTGCTTTTTAGAAATAACTCGCATATACCACTCGGGTGCTTTAGGAAGACCGAGGCCATCGAGGCGACCCTCGGCCTTATAAGACTAAAGGGGAAGTACCGCCGACCTTAGCCCCGAACATCTTACTACTCTTAATATCCCGTTCCCCCCTCGACGCCCCTCACCTAAGATGCGGTGAGCGTCGGCTTTTTTAATAAAATATCACGGTTATACCCCGTTTCATAGGGCGAGAGGAGAAATGTGAAGCTCGGCTTTGTACAAATATCTCAGATGCACCCCTCGTGTGCCTGGGGAGCGGGAGGGGAAAAATGTTACCCCTCGGCTTTTTACAAATAACTCGCATATACCCCTCGGGTGCTTTAGGAAGTCCGAGGCCATCGAGGCGCCCCTTTGCCTTTTTAGACAAAAGGGGGAGTACCGTCCGACCTTAGCCCCGACCGTCTTACTACTCTTTATATCCTGTTCCCCCCTCGACGCCCCTCGCCTAAGATGCAGCGAGCGTCGGCTTTTTAAATATAATATTGCAGTTAGAACCTATTCCATAGGGCGAGAGATGAAATGTGAAGCTCGGCTTTGTACAAATATCTCAGATATACCCCTCGGGTGCTTCGGGAGCGGGAGGGGAAAAATTACCCTCGGCTTTTTACAAATAACTCGCATATACCACTCATGTGCCTTAGGAAGACCGAGGCCATCGAGGCGACCCTCGGCCTTATAAGACTATAGGGGAAGTACCGCCGACCTTAGCCTCGACCGTGTTACTACTCTTAATATCCCGTTCCCCCCTCGACGCCTCTCGCCTAAGATGCGGCGAGCGTCGGCTTTTTAAATATAATATTGCAGTTATACCTTATTCCATAGGGCGAGAAGAGAAATGTGAAGCTCGGGTTTATACAAATATCTCAGATATACCCCACGGGTGTCTCGGGAGCGGGAGGGGAAAAATGCTACCCTCGGCTTTTTACAAAAAACCCGCATATACCACTCGGGTGCTTTAGGAAGACCGAGGCCATCGAGGTGACCCTCGGCCTTATAAGACTAAAGGGGGAGGACAGCCGACCTTAGCCTCGACCGTCTTACTACTCTTTATATCCCGTTACCCCCTCGACGCTTTTCGCCTAAGATGCGGCGAGCGTCGGCTTTTTAAATGAAATATCGCAGTTATACCCCATTCCTAAGGATGAGAGAAGAAATGTGAAGCTCGGGTTTATACAAATATCTCAGATATACCCCTCGGGTGCCTCGGCAGCAGGAGGGAAAAAATGTTACCCTCGGATTTTTACAAATAAATATCATATAGCCCTCGGGTGCTTTAGGAAGACCGAGGCCATCGAGGTGACCCTCTGCCTTATAAGACTAAAGGGGGAGTCCTGTCCGACCTTAGCCCCGAATGTCAAACTACTCTTTATATCCCGTTTCCCCCCCGACGCCCCTCGCCTAAGATGCGGTGAGCGTCGGCTTTTTAAATAAACATCGCAGTTATACCCCGTTCCAAAGGGCGAGAGGAGAAATGTGAAGCTCGGCTTTATACAAATATCTCAGATATACCCCTCGGGTGCCTCGGAAGCAGGAGGGGAAAAATGTTACCCTCGGCTTTTTACAAATAAATATCATATAGCCCTCGGGTGCTTTAGGAAGACCGAGGTATATCGAGGCGACCCTCTGCCTTATAAGACTAAAGGGGGAGTCCTGTCCGACCTTAGCCCCGACTGTCAAACTACACTTTATATCCCGTTCCCCCCCCGACGCCCCTCGCCTAAGATGCGGTGAGCGTCGGCTTTTTAAATAAAATATCGCGGTTATACCCCATTCCAAAGGGCGAGAGGAGAAATGTGAAGCTCAGCTTTGTACAAATAACTCAGATATAACCCTCGTGTGCCTGGGGAGCGGCAGGGGAAAAATGTTACCCCTCGGCTTTTTACAATTAACTGGCATATACCCCTCGGGTGCTATACAATGGCCGAGGCCATCGAGGCGACCCTCGGCCTTATACGACTAAAGGTGAAGTACCGCCGACCTTAGCCTCGACCGTCTTACTACTCTTTATATCCCGTTCCCACCTCGACGCCCCTAGCCTAAGATGCGGCGAGCGTCGGCTTTTTAAATAAAATATCGCAGTTATATCCCATTCCATAAGGTTAAGAGGAGAAATGTGAAGCTCGGCTTTGTACAAATATCTCAGATACACCCCTCGTGTGCCTGGGGAGCAGGAGGGGAAAAATGTTACCCCTCGGCTTTTTACAAATAACTCGCATATACCCCTCGGGTAATAGGAAGACCAAGGCCATCGAGGCGCCCCTTTGCCTTTTTAGACTAAAGGGGGAGTACCGTCCGACCTTAGCCCCGACCGTCTTACTACTCTTTATATCCCGTTCCCCCCTCGACGCCCCTCGCCTTAGATGCGGCGAGCGTCGGCTTTTTAAATATAATATTGCAGTTATACCCTATTCCATAGAGCGAGAGGAGAAATGTGAAAGTCGGCTTTATACAAATATCTCAGATTTTCCCCCTCGGGTGTCTCGCGAGCGGGAGGGAAAAAATGTTACCCTCGGCTTTTTACAAATAACTCGCAAATACCCCTCGGGTGCTTTAGAAAGACCGAGGCCATCGAGGCGAACCTCGGCCTTATATGACTAAAGGGGAAGTCCTCCCGACCTTAGCCTCGACCGTGTTACTACTCTTTATATCCCGTTCCCCCCTCGACGCCTCTCGCCTAAGATGTGGCGAGCGTCGGCTTTTTAAATAAAATATCGCAGTTATACCCCATTCCATAAGGTTAAGAGGAGAAATGTGAAGCTCGGCTATATACAAATATCTCAGATATAACCCTCGGGTGTCTCGGGAGCGGGAGGGGAAAAATGCTACCCTCGGCTTTTTACAAAAAACCCGCATATACCACTCGGGTGCTTTAGGAAGACCGAGGCCATCGAGGTGACCCTCGGCCTTATAAGACTAAAGAGGGAGGTCGACCGACCTTAGCCTCGACCGTCTTACTACTCTTTATATCCCGTTCCCCCCTCGACGCTTTTCGCCTAAGATGCAGCGAGCGTCGGCTTTTTAAATAAAATATCGCAGTTATACCCCATTCCATAGGGTTATGAGGAGAAATGTGAAGCTCCGCTATATTCAAATATCTCAGATATACCCCTCGGGTGTCTCGGGAGCGGGAGGGGAAAAATGCTACCCTCGGCTTTTTACAAATAACCCGCATATACCACTCGGGTGCTTTAGGAAGACCGAGGTCATCGAGGTGACCCTCGGTCTTATAAGACTAAAGAGGAAGTACCGCCGACTTTAGCCTCGACCGTCTTACTACTCTTTATATCCCGTTCCCCCCTCGACGCTTCTTGCCTAAGATGCGGCGAGCGTCGGCTTTTTAAATAAAATATCGCAGTTATACCCCATTCCAAAGGGTGAGAGGAGAAATGTGAAGCTCGGCGTTATACAAATATCTCAGATATACCCCTCGGGTGTCTCGGCAGCAGGAGGGGAAAAATGTTACCCTCGGCTTTTTACAAATAACTCTCATATACCACTCGGGTGCTTTAGGAAGACCATGGCCATCGAGGCGACCCTCGGACTTATAAGGCTGAAGGGGAAGTACCGCCGACCTTAGCCTTGACCTTCTTACTACTCTTTTTATCCCGTTCCCCCCTCGACGCCCCTCGCCTAAGATGCGGCGAGCGTCGGCATTTAAAAATAAAATATCGCAGTTATACCCTATTCCATAGGGTTAAGAGAAGAAATGTGAATCTCGGCTTTATACAAATATCTCAGATATACCCCTCGGGTGTCTCGGGAGCAGGAGGGGAAAAATGTTACCCCCGGCTTTTTACAAATAACTCGCATATACCACTCGGGTGCTTTAGGACGACCAAGGCCATCGAGGCGACCCTAGGCCTTATAAGACTAAACGGCAACTACAGCCGACCTTAGCCTCGACCGTCTTACTACTCTTTATATCCCGTTTCTCCCTCGACGCCCCTTGCCCTGGATGCGGAGAGCATCGGCTTTTTAAATAAAATATCGCAGTTATACACCATTCCATAGGGTTGAGAGGAGAAATGTGAAGCTCGGCTTCATACAAATATCTCAGATATACCTCTCGGGTGTCTCGGGAGCGGAAGGCAAAAAATGTTACCCTCGACTTTTTACAAATAACTCGCATATACCACTCGGGTGCTTTAGGAAGACCGAGGCTATCAAAGCGAGCCTCGGCCTTATAAGACTAAAGGGGAAGTACCGCCGACCTTAGCCTCGACCGTGTTACTACTCTTTATATCCCGTTCCCCCCTCGACGCCCCTCGCCTTAAACGCGGCGAGTGTCGGCTTTTTAAATAAAATATCGCAGTTATACATCCTTCCATAGGGTTGAGAGTAGAAATGTGAAGCTCGGCTTAATACAAATATCTCAGATATACCCATCAGGTGCCTCAGCAGTGGGAGGGGAAAAATTTTACCCTTAGCTTTATACGAATAACTCGCATATACCACTCGGGTGCTTTAAGAAGGCCGAGTCCATCGAGGCGACCCTCGGCCTTATAAGACT
Source organism: Ceratothoa steindachneri (assembly GCA_963969495.1). Taxonomy (NCBI): domain Eukaryota; kingdom Metazoa; phylum Arthropoda; class Malacostraca; order Isopoda; family Cymothoidae; genus Ceratothoa; species Ceratothoa steindachneri. The sequence continues at coordinate 154,553 of OZ018335.1, read as the reverse complement.
AAAGGGGGAGTACCGTCCGACCTTAGCCCCGACCGTTTTACCACTCTTGATATACCGTTCCCCCCTCGACGCCCTTCGCCTAAGATGCGGCGAGCGTCGGCTTTTTAAATATAATATCGCAGTTATACCCCATTCCATAGGGTTAAGAGAAGAAATGTGAATCTCGGCTTCATACAAATATCTCAGATATACCCCTCAGGTGTCTCGGGAGCGGGAGGGGAAAAATGTTACCCTCGGCTTTTTACAAATAACTCGCATATACCACTCGGGTGGTTTAGGAAGACCGAGGCCATCGAGGCGACCCTCGGCCTTATAAGACTAAAGGGGAACTACCGCCGACCTTAGCCTCGACCGTCTTACTACTCTTTATATCCCGTTTCCCCCTCGACGCCCCTTGCCTAAGATGCGCCGAGCGTCAGCTTTTTAAATTAAATATCGCAGTTATACCCCATTCCATTGGGTTGAGAGGAGAAATGTAAAGCTCGGCTTCATACAAATATCTCAGATATACCCCTCGGGTGTCTCGGGAGCGGAAGGCAAAAAATTTACCCTCGAGTTTTTACAAATAACTCGCATATACCACTCGGGTGCTTTAGGAAGACCGAGACCATCGAGGCGAGCCTCGGCCTTATAAGACTAAAGAGGAAGTACCTTCGACCTTAGCCTCGACCGTGTTACTACTCTTTATATCCCGTTCCCCCCTCGACGCCCCTCGCCTTACATGCGCCGAGCGTCGGCTTTTTAAATAAAATATCGCAGTTATACATCATTCCATACGGTTGAGAGGAGAAATGTGAAGCTCGGCTTTATACAAATATCTCAGATATACCCATCGGGTGCCTCAGCAGCGGGAGGGGAAAAATGTTACCCTCAGCTTTATACGAATAACTCGCATATACCACTCGGGTGATTTAGGAAGACCGAGGCCATCGAGCCGAGCCTCGGCCTTATAAGACTAAAGGGGGAGGACCGCCGACCATAGCCTCGACCGTGTTACTACTATTTATATCCCGTTCCCCCCTCCGCGCCCATCTCCTAAGATGCGGCGAGCGTCGTCTTTTTAAATAAAATATCGCAGTTATATGTACATCATTCCATAGGGTTGAGAGGAGAAATGTGAAGCTCGGCTTTATACAAATATCTCAGATATACCCCACAGGTGCCTCGGCAGCTAGAGGGGGAAAATTTTACCCTCGGCTTTTTACGAATAACTCGCATATACCACTCGGGTGCTTTAGGAAGGCCGAGGCTATCGAGGCGACCCTCGGCATTATAAGACTAAATGGGGAGTACCGTCCAACCTTAGCCCCTGTCTTAATACTCTTTATATCCCGTTTCCCCCCCGACGCCCCTCGCCTAAGATGCGGTGAGCGTCGGCTTTTTAAATAAACATCGCAGTTATACCCCGTTCCAAAGGGCGAGAGGAGAAATGTGAAGCTCGGCTTTATACAAATATCTCAGATATACCCCTCGGGTGCCTCGGAAGCAGGAGGGGAAAAATGTTACCCTCGGCTTTTTACAAATAAATATCATATAGCCCTCGGGTGCTTTAGGAAGACCGAGGTATATCGAGGCGACCCTCTGCCTTATAAGACTAAAGGGGGAGTCCTGTCCGACCTTAGCCCCGACTGTCAAACTACACTTTATATCCCGTTCCCCCCCCGACGCCCCTCGCCTAAGATGCGGTGAGCGTCGGCTTTTTAAATGAAATATCGCAGTTATACCCCATTCCATAGGGTTGAGAGGAGAAATGTGAAGCTCGGCATTATACAAATATCTCAGATATACCCCTTGGGTGTCTTAAGAGCGGGAGGGGAAAAATGTTACCCTTGGCTTTTTACAAATAACTCGCATATACCACTCGGGTGCTTTAGGAAGACCGAGGCCATCGAGGCGACCCTCAGCCTTATAAGACTAAAGGGGAAGTTCCGCCGACCTTAGCCTCCACCGTGTTACAACTCTTTATATCCCGTTCCCCCCTCGACGCCCCTCGCCTAAGATGCGGCGAGCGTCGGCTTTTTAAATAAAAGTTCGCAGTAATACCCCATTCCATAGGGCGAGAAGAGAAATGTGAAGCTCGGCTTTATACAAATATCTCAGATATACCCCTCGGGTGTCTCGGGAGCGGGAGGGGAAAAATGTTACCCTCGGCTTTTTACGAATAACTCGCATATACCACTCGGGTGCTTTATGAAGGCCGAGGCCATCGAGGCGACCCTCGGCCTTATAAGACTAAAAGAGGAGTACCGTCCGACCTTAGCCCCGACCGTCTTACTACTCTTGATATAAGGTTCCCCCCTCGACGCCCCTCGCCTAAGATGCGGCGAGCGTCGGCTTTTTAAATATAATATCGCATTTATACCACATTCCATAGGGTTAAGAGGAGAAATGTGAATCTCGGCTTTATACAAATATCTCGGATATACCCCTCGGGTGTCTCGGGAGAATGAGGGGAAAAATGTTACCCTCTGCTTTTTAGAAATAACTCGCATATACCACTCGGGTGCTTTAGGAAGACCGAGGCCATCGAGGCGACCCTCGGCCTTATAAGACTAAAGGGGAAGTACCGCCGACCTTAGCCCCGAACATCTTTCTACTCTTAATATCCCGTTCCCCCCTCGACGCCCCTCACCTAAGATGCGGTGAGCGTCGGCTTTTTTAATAAAATATCACGGTTATACCCCGTTTCATAGGGCGAGAGGAGAAATGTGAAGCACGGCTTTGTACAAATATCTCAGATGCACCCCTCGTGTGCCTGGGGAGCGGGAGGGGAAAAATGTTACCCCTCGGCTTTTTACAAATAACTCGCATATACCCCTCGGGTGCTTTAGGAAGTCCGAGGCCATCGAGGCGCCCCTTTGCCTTTTTAGACAAAAGGGGGAGTACCGTCCGACCTTAGCCCCGACCGTCTTACTACTCTTTATATCCTGTTCCCCCCTCGACGCCCCTCGCCTAAGATGCAGCGAGCGTCGGCTTTTTAAATATAATATTGCAGTTAGAACCTATTCCATAGGGCGAGAGATGAAATGTGAAGCTCGGCTTTGTACAAATATCTCAGATATACCCCTCGGGTGCTTCGGGAGCGGGAGGGGAAAAATTACCCTCGGCTTTTTACAAATAACTCGCATATACCACTCATGTGCCTTAGGAAGACCGAGGCCATCGAGGCGACCCTCGGCCTTATAAGACTATAGGGGAAGTACCGCCGACCTTAGCCTCGACCGTGTTACTACTCTTTATATCCCGTTCCCCCCTCGACGCCTCTCGCCTAAGATGCGGCGAGCGTCGGCTTTTTAAATATAATATTGCAGTTATACCTTATTCCATAGGGCGAGAAGAGAAATGTGAAGCTCGGGTTTATACAAATATCTCAGATATACCCCACGGGTGTCTCGGGAGCGGGAGGGGAAAAATGCTACCCTCGGCTTTTTACAAAAAACCCGCATATACCACTCGGGTGCTTTAGGAAGACCGAGGCCATCGAGGTGACCCTCGGCCTTATAAGACTAAAGGGGGAGGACAGCCGACCTTAGCCTCGACCGTCTTACTACTCTTTATATCCCGTTACCCCCTCGACGCTTTTCGCCTAAGATGCGGCGAGCGTCGGCTTTTTAAATGAAATATCGCAGTTATACCCCATTCCAAAGGATGAGAGAAGAAATGTGAAGCTCGGCTTTATACAAATATCTCAGATATACCCCTCGGGTGCCTCGGCAGCAGGAGGGAAAAAATGTTACCCTCGGATTTTTACAAATAAATATCATATAGCCCTCGGGTGCTTTAGGAAGACCGAGGCCATCGAGGTGACCATCTGCCTTATAAGACTAAAGGGGGAGTCCTGTCCGACCTTAGCCCCGAATGTCAAACTACTCTTTATATCCCGTTTCCCCCCCGACGCCCCTCGCCTAAGATGCGGTGAGCGTCGGCTTTTTAAATAAACATCGCAGTTATACCCCGTTCCAAAGGGCGAGAGGAGAAATGTGAAGCTCGGCTTTATACAAATATCTCAGATATACCCCTCGGGTGCCTCGGAAGCAGGAGGGGAAAAATGTTACCCTCGGCTTTTTACAAATAAATATCATATAGCCCTCGGGTGCTTTAGGAAGACCGAGGTATATCGAGGCGACCCTCTGCCTTATAAGACTAAAGGGGGAGTCCTGTCCGACCTTAGCCCCGACTGTCAAACTACACTTTATATCCCGTTCCCCCCCCGACGCCCCTCGCCTAAGATGCGGTGAGCGTCAGCTTTTTAAATAAAATATCGCGGTTATACCCCATTCCAAAGGGCGAGAGGAGAAATGTGAAGCTCAGCTTTGTACAAATAACTCAGATATAACCCTCGTGTGCCTGGGGAGCGGCAGGGGAAAAATGTTACCCCTCGGCTTTTTACAAATAACTGGCATATACCCCTCGGGTGCTATACAATGGCCGAGGCCATCGAGGCGACCCTCGGCCTTATACGACTAAAGGTGAAGTACCGCCGACCTTAGCCTCGACCGTCTTACTACTCTTTATATCCCGTTCCCACCTCGACGCCCCTAGCCTAAGATGCGGCGAGCGTCGGCTTTTTAAATAAAATATCGCAGTTATATCCCATTCCATAAGGTTAAGAGGAGAAATGTGAAGCTCGGCTTTGTACAAATATCTCAGATACACCCCTCGTGTGCCTGGGGAGCAGGAGGGGAAAAATGTTACCCCTCGGCTTTTTACAAATAACTCGCATATACCCCTCGGGTAATAGGAAGACCAAGGCCATCGAGGCGCCCCTTTGCCTTTTTAGACTAAAGGGGGAGTACCGTCCGACCTTAGCCCCGACCGTCTTACTACTCTTTATATGCCGTTCCCCCCTCGACGCCCCTCGCCTTAGATGCGGCGAGCGTCGGCTTTTTAAATATAATATTGCAGTTATACCCTATTCCATAGAGCGAGAGGAGAAATGTGAAAGTCGGCTTTATACAAATATATCAGATTTTCCCCCTCGGGTGTCTCGCGAGCGGGAGGGAAAAAATGTTACCCTCGGCTTTTTACAAATAACTCGCATATACCCCTCGGGTGCTTTAGAAAGACCGAGGCCATCGAGGCGAACCTCGGCCTTATAAGACTAAAGGGGAAGTCCTGCCGACCTTAGCCTCGACCGTGTTACTACTCTTTATATCCCGTTCCCCCCTCGACGCCTCTCGCCTAAGATGCGGCGAGCGTCGGCTTTTTAAATAAAATATCGCAGTTATACCCCATTCCATAAGGTTAAGAGGAGAAATGTGAAGCTCGGCTATATACAAATATCTCAGATATAACCCTCGGGTGTCTCGGGAGCGGGAGGGGAAAAATGCTACCCTCGGCTTTTTACAAAAAACCCGCATATACCACTCGGGTGCTTTAGGAAGACCGAGGCCATCGAGGTGACCCTCGGCCTTATAAGACTAAAGAGGGAGGACCGCCGACCTTAGCCTCGACCGTCTTACTACTCTTTATATCCCGTTCCCCCCTCGACGCTTTTCGCCTAAGATGCAGCGAGCGTCGGCTTTTTAAATAAAATATCGCAGTTATACCCCATTCCAAAGGGTGAGAGGAGAAATGTGAAGCTCGGCTTTATACAAATATCTCAGATATACCCCTCGGGTGCCTCGGCAGCAGGAGGGGAAAAATGTTACCCTCGGATTTTTACAAATAAATATCATATAGCCCTCGGGTGCTTTAGGAAGACCGAGGTATATCGAGGCGACCCTCTGCCTTATAAGACTAAAGGGGGAGTCCTGTCCGACCTTAGCCCCGCCTGTCAAACTACTCTTTATATCCCGTTTCTCCCCCGACGCCCCTCGCCTAAGATGCGGTGAGCGTCGGCTTTTTAAATAAACATCGCAGTTATACCCCGTTCCAAAGGGCGAGAGGAGAAATGTAAAGCTCAGCTTTGTACAAAGAATTCAGATATACCCCTCGTGTGCCTGGCTAGCGGCAGGGGAAAAATGTTACCCCTTGACATTTTACAAATAACTCGCATATACCCCTCGGGTGCTATACAATGGCCGAGGCCATCGAGGCGACCCTCGGCCTTATACGACTAAAGGGGAAGTACCGCCGACCTTAGCCTCGACCGTGTTACTACTCTTTATATCCCGTTTCCCCCTCGACGCCCCTCGCCTAAGATGCAGAGAGCGTCGGCTTTTTAAATATAATATTGCAGTTATTCCCTATTCCATAGGGCGAGAGGAGAAATGTGAAGCTCGGCTTTATACAAATATCTCAGATATACCCCTCGGGTGCCTCGGCAGCTAGAGGGGGAAAATTTTACCCTCGGCTTTTTACGAATAACTCGCATAAACCACTCGGGTGCTTTAGGAAGGCCGAGGCTATCGAGGCGACCCTCGGCCTTATAAGACTAAAGGGGGAGTACCGTCCGACCTTAGCCCCGACCGTCTTAATACTCTTTATATCACGTTCCCCCCTCGACGCCCCTCGCCTAAGATGCGGCGAGCGTCGGCTTTTTAAATGAAATATCGCAGTTATACCCCATTCCATAGGGTTGAGAGGAGAAATGTGAAGCTCGGCTTTATACAAATAACTCAGATATACCCCTCGGGTGTCTCGGGAGCGGGAGGGGAAAAATGTTACCCTCGGCTTTTTACAAATAACTCGCATATACCACTCGGGTGCTTTAGGAAGACCGAGGCCATCGAGGCGACCCTCCGCCTTATAAGACTAAAGGGGAAGTTCCGCCGACCTTAGCCTCGACCGTGTTACTACTCTTTATATCCCGTTCCCCCCTCGACGCCCCTCGCCTAATATGCGGCGAGCGTCGGCTTTTTAAATAAAATTTTGAAGTAATACCCCATTCTATAGGGCGAGAAGAGAAATGTGAAGCTCGGCTTTATACAAATATCTCAGATATACCCCTCGGGTGTCTCGGGAGCGGGAGGGGAAAAATGTTACCCTCGGCTTTTTACGAATAACTCGCATATACCACTCGGGTGCTTTATGAAGGCCGAGGCCATCGAGGCGACCCTCGGTCTTATAAGACTAAAAGAGGAGTACCGTCCGACCTTAGCCACGACCGTCTTACTACTCTTGATATAAGAGTCCCCCCTCGACGCCCCTCGCCTAAGATGCGGCGAGCGTCGGCTTTTTAAATGAAATATCGCATTTATACTACATTCTATAGGGTTAAGAGGAGAAATGTGAATCCCGGCTTTATACAAATATCTCTGATATACCCCTCGGGTGTCTCGGGAGCGGGAGGGGAAAAATGTTACCCTCGGCTTTTTACAAATAACTCGCATATACCCCTCGGGTGCTATACAATGGCCGAGGCCATCGAGGCGACCCTCGGCCTTATACGACTAAAGGTGAAGTACCGCCGACCTTAGCCTCGACCGTCTTACTACTCTTTATATCCCGTTACCACCTCGACGCCCCTCGCCTAAGATGCGGCGAGCGTCGGCTTTTTAAATAAAATATCGCAGTTATATCCCATTCCATAAGGTTAAGAGGAGAAATGTGAAGCTCAGCTTTGTACAAATATCTCAGATACACCCCTCGTGTGCCGGGGGAGCGGGAGGGGAAAAATGTTACCCCTCGGCTTTTTACAAATAACTCGCATATACCCCTCGGGTAATAGTAAGACCAAGGCCATCGAGGTGCCCCTTTGCCTTTTTAGACTAAAGGGGGAGTACCGTCCGACCTTAGCCCCGACCGTCTTACTACTCTTTATATCCCGTTCCCCCCTCGACGCCCCTCGCCTTAGATGCGGCGAGCGTCGGCTTTTTAAATATAATATTGCAGTTATACCCTATTCCATAGGGCGAGAGGAGAAATGTGAAAGTCGGCTTTATACAAATATCTCTGATTTTCCCCCTCGGGTGTCTCGCGAGCGGGAGGGAAAAAATGTTACCCTCGGCTTTTTACAAATAACTCGCATATACCCCTCGGGTGCTTTAGAAAGACCGAGGCCATCGAGGTGACCCTCGGCCTTATAAGACTAAAGAGGGAGGACTGCCGACCTTAGCCTCGACCGTCTTACTACTCTTTATATCCCGTTCCCCCCTCGACGCTTTTCGCCTAAGATGCGGCGAGCGTCGGCTTTTTAAATAAAATATCGCAGTTATACCCCATTCCAAAGGGTGAAAGGAGAAATGTGAAGCTCGGCTTTATATAAATATCTCAGATATACCCCTCGGGTGCCTCGGCAGCAGGAGGGGAAAAATGTTACCCTCGGATTTTTACAAATAAATATCATATAGCCCTCGGGTGCTTTAGGAAGACCGAGGTATATCGAGGCGACCCTCTGCCTTATAAGACTAAAGGGGGAGTCCTGTCCCACCTTAGCCCCGCCTGTCAAACTACTCTTTATATCCCGTTTCTCCCCCGACGCCCCTCGCCTAAGATGCGGTGAGCGTCGGCTTTTTAAATAAACATCGCAGTTATACCCCGTTCCAAAGGGCGAGAGGAGAAATGTAAAGCTCAGCTTTGTACAAAGAACCCAGATATACCCCTCGTGTGCCTGGGGAGCGGCAGGGGAAAAATGTTACCCCTTGACATTTTACAAATAACTCGCATATACCCCTCGGGTGCTATACAATGGCCGAGGCCATCGAGGCGACCCTCAGCCTTATACGACTAAAGGGGAAGTACCGCCGACCTTAGCCTCGACCGTGTTACTACTCTTTATATCCCGTTTCCCCCTCGACGCCCCTCGCCTAAGATGCAGGGAGCGTCGGCTTTTTAAATATAATATTGCAGTTATACCCTATTCCATAGGGCGAGAGGAGAAATGTGAAGCTCGGCTTTATACAAATATCTCAGATATACCCCTCGGGTGCCTCGGCAGCTAGAGGGGGAAAATTTTACCCTCGGCTTTTTACGAATAACTCGCATATACCACTCGGGTGCTTTAGGAAGGCCGAGGCTATCGAGGCGACCCTCGGCCTTATAAGACTAAAGGGGGAGTACCGTCCGACCTTAGCCCCGACCGTCTTAATACTCTTTATATCACGTTCCCCCCTCGACGCCCCTCGCCTAAGATGCGGCGAGCGTCGGCTTTTTAAATGAAATATCGCAGTTATACCCCATTCCATAGGGTTGAGAGGAGAAATGTGAAGCTCGGCTTTATACAAATATCTCAGATATACCCCTCGGGTGTCTCGGGAGCGGGAGGGGAAAAATGTTACCCTCGACTTTTTACAAATAACTCGCATATACCACTCGGGTGCTTTAGGAAGACCGAGGCCATCGAGGCGACCCTCGGCCTTATAAGACTAAAGGGGAAGTTCCGCCGACCTTAGCCTCGACCGTGTTACTACTCTTTATATCCCGTTCCCCCCTCGACGCCCCTCGCCTAATATGCGGCGAGCGTCGGCTTTTTAAAATAAAATTTTGAAGTAATACCCCATTCTATAGGGCGAGAAGAGAAATGTGAAGCTCGGCTTTATACAAATATCTCAGATATACCCCTCGGGTGTCTCGGGAGCGGGAGGGGAAAAATGTTACCCTCGGCTTTTTACGAATAACTCGCATATACCACTCGGGTGCTTTATGAAGGCCGAGGCCATCGAGGCGACCCTCGGTCTTATAAGACTAAAAGAGGAGTACCGTCCGACCTTAGCCACGACCGTCTTACTACTCTTGATATAAGGTTCCCCCCTCGACGCCCCTCGCCTAAGATGCGGCGAGCGTCGGCTTTTTAAATGAAATATCGCAGTTATACCCCATTCCATAGGGTTTAAGAGGAGAAATGTGAAGCTCCGCTATATTCAAATATCTCAGATATACCCCTCGGGTGTCTCGGGAGCGGGAGGGGAAAAATGCTACCCTCGGCTTTTTACAAATAACCCGCATATACCACTCGGGTGCTTTAGGAAGACCGAGGTCATCAAGGTGACCCTCGGTCTTATAAGACTAAAGAGGAAGTACCGCCGACTTTAGCCTCGACCGTCTTACTACTCTTTATATCCCGTTCCCCCCTCGACGCTTCTTGCCTAAGATGCGGCGAGCGTCGGCTTTTTAAATAAAATATCGCAGTTATACCCCATTCCAAAGGGTGAGAGGAGAAATGTGAAGCTCGGCTTTATACAAATATCTCAGATATACCCCTCGGGTGCCTCGGCAGCAGGAGGGGAAAAATGTTAACCTCGGATTTTTACAAATAAATATCATATAGCCCTCGGGTGCTTTAGGAAGACCGAGGTATATCGAGGCGACCCTCTGCCTTATAAGACTAAAGGGGGAGTCCTGTCCGACCTTAGCCCCGACCGTCAAACTACTCTTTATATCCCGTTTCCCCCCCGACGCCCCTCGCCTAAGATGCGGTGAGCGTCGGATTTGTAAAATAAAATATCGCACTTATAACCCATTCCATAGGGCGAGAGGAGAAATGTGAAGCTCGGCTTTATACAAATATCTCAGATATACCCCTTAGGTGTCTCGGGAGCGGGAGGGGAAAAATGTTACCCTCGGCTTTTTACGAATAACCCACATATACCACTCGGGTGCTTTAGTAAGGCCGAGGCCATTGAGGCGACCCTCGACCTTATAAGACTAAAGAAGTAGTACCGTCTGACCTTAGCCCCGACCGTCTTACTACTCTTGATATACCGTTCCCCCCTCGACGCCCCTCGCCTAAGATGCGGCGGGCGTCGGCTTTTTAAATATAATATCGCAGTTATACCCCATTCCATAGGGTTTAAGAGGAGAAATGTGAAGCTCCGCTATATTCAAATATCTCAGATATACCCCTCGGGTGTCTCGGGAGCGGGAGGGGAAAAATGCTACCCTCGGCTTTTTACAAATAACCCGCATATACCACTCGGGTGCTTTAGGAAGACCGAGGTCATCAAGGTGACCCTCGGTCTTATAAGACTAAAGAGGAAGTACCGCCGACTTTAGCCTCGACCGTCTTACTACTCTTTATATCCCGTTCCCCCCTCGACGCTTCTTGCCTAAGATGCGGCGAGCGTCGGCTTTTTAAATAAAATATCGCAGTTATACCCCATTCCAAAGGGTGAGAGGAGAAATGTGAAGCTCGGCTTTATACAAATATCTCAGATATACCCCTCGGGTGCCTCGGCAGCAGGAGGGGAAAAATGTTAACCTCGGATTTTTACAAATAAATATCATATAGCCCTCGGGTGCTTTAGGAAGACCGAGGTATATCGAGGCGACCCTCTGCCTTATAAGACTAAAGGGGGAGTCCTGTCCGACCTTAGCCCCGACCGTCAAACTACTCTTTATATCCCGTTTCCCCCCCGACGCCCCTCGCCTAAGATGCGGTGAGCGTCGGATTTGTAAAATAAAATATCGCACTTATAACCCATTCCATAGGGCGAGAGGAGAAATGTGAAGCTCGGCTTTATACAAATATCTCAGATATACCCCTTAGGTGTCTCGGGAGCGGGAGGGGAAAAATGTTACCCTCGGCTTTTTACGAATAACCCACATATACCACTCGGGTGCTTTAGTAAGGCCGAGGCCATTGAGGCGACCCTCGACCTTATAAGACTAAAGAAGTAGTACCGTCTGACCTTAGCCCCGACCGTCTTACTACTCTTGATATACCGTTCCCCCCTCGACGCCCCTCGCCTAAGATGCGGCGGGCGTCGGCTTTTTAAATATAATATCGCAGTTATACCCCATTCCATAGGGTTGAGAGGAGAAATGTGAATCTCGGCTTTATTCAAATATCTCAAATATACACCTCGGGTGTCTCGGGAGCGGGAGGTGAAAAATGTTACCCTCGACTTTTTACAAATAACTCGCATATACCACTCGGGTGCTTTAGGAAGACCGAGGCCATCGAGGCGACCCTCGGCCTTATAAGACTAAAGGGGAAGTTCCGCCGACCTTAGCCTCGACCGTGTTACTACTCTTTATATCCCGTTCCCCCCTCGACGCCCCTCGCCTAATATGCGGCGAGCGTCGGCTTTTTAAAATAAAATTTTGAAGTAATACCCCATTCTATAGGGCGAGAAGAGAAATGTGAAGCTCGGCTTTATACAAATATCTCAGATATACCCCTCGGGTGTCTCGGGAGCGGGAGGGGAAAAATGTTACCCTCGGCTTTTTACGAATAACTCGCATATACCACTCGGGTGCTTTATGAAGGCCGAGGCCATCGAGGCGACCCTCGGTCTTATAAGACTAAAAGAGGAGTACCGTCCGACCTTAGCCACGACCGTCTTACTACTCTTGATATAAGGTTCCCCCCTCGACGCCCCTCGCCTAAGATGCGGCGAGCGTCGGCTTTTTAAATGAAATATCGCAGTTATACCCCATTCCATAGGGTTTAAGAGGAGAAATGTGAAGCTCCGCTATATTCAAATATCTCAGATATACCCCTCGGGTGTCTCGGGAGCGGGAGGGGAAAAATGCTACCCTCGGCTTTTTACAAATAACCCGCATATACCACTCGGGTGCTTTAGGAAGACCGAGGTCATCAAGGTGACCCTCGGTCTTATAAGACTAAAGAGGAAGTACCGCCGACTTTAGCCTCGACCGTCTTACTACTCTTTATATCCCGTTCCCCCCTCGACGCTTCTTGCCTAAGATGCGGCGAGCGTCGGCTTTTTAAATAAAATATCGCAGTTATACCCCATTCCAAAGGGTGAGAGGAGAAATGTGAAGCTCGGCTTTATACAAATATCTCAGATATACCCCTCGGGTGCCTCGGCAGCAGGAGGGGAAAAATGTTAACCTCGGATTTTTACAAATAAATATCATATAGCCCTCGGGTGCTTTAGGAAGACCGAGGTATATCGAGGCGACCCTCTGCCTTATAAGACTAAAGGGGGAGTCCTGTCCGACCTTAGCCCCGACCGTCAAACTACTCTTTATATCCCGTTTCCCCCCCGACGCCCCTCGCCTAAGATGCGGTGAGCGTCGGATTTGTAAAATAAAATATCGCACTTATAACCCATTCCATAGGGCGAGAGGAGAAATGTGAAGCTCGGCTTTATACAAATATCTCAGATATACCCCTTAGGTGTCTCGGGAGCGGGAGGGGAAAAATGTTACCCTCGGCTTTTTACGAATAACCCACATATACCACTCGGGTGCTTTAGTAAGGCCGAGGCCATTGAGGCGACCCTCGACCTTATAAGACTAAAGAAGTAGTACCGTCTGACCTTAGCCCCGACCGTCTTACTACTCTTGATATACCGTTCCCCCCTCGACGCCCCTCGCCTAAGATGCGGCGGGCGTCGGCTTTTTAAATATAATATCGCAGTTATACCCCATTCCATAGGGTTGAGAGGAGAAATGTGAATCTCGGCTTTATTCAAATATCTCAAATATACACCTCGGGTGTCTCGGGAGCGGGAGGTGAAAAATGTTACCCTCGACTTTTTACAAATAACTCGCATATACCACTCGGGTGCTATAGGAAGTGAGAGGCCATCGAGGCGACCCTCGGTCTTATAAGACTAAAGGGGAAGTACCGCCGACCTTAGCCTCGACCGTGTTACTACTCTCTATATCCCGTTCCCCCCTCGACGCCCCTCGCCTTAGATGCGGCGAGCGTCGGCTTTTTAAATATAATATCGCAGTTATACATCATGCCATAGGGTTGAGAGGAGAAATGTGAAGCTCGGCTTTATAAAAATATCTCAGATATACCCCTCGGGTGCCTCGGCAGCGGGAGGGGAAAAATGTTACCCTCGGCTTTTTACGAATAATTCGCATATACCAATCGGGTGCTTTAGGAAAACCGAGGCCATCGAGGCGACCCTCGTCCTTATAAGTCTATAGGGGAAGTACCGCCGACCTTAGCCTCGACCGTGTTACTACTCTTTATATCCCGTTCCCCCCTCGACGCCCCTCGCCATAGATGCGGCGAGCGTCGGCTTTTTAAATAAAATATCGCAGTTATACCCCATTCCATAGGGTTAAGAGGAGAAATGTGAAGCTCCGCTATATTCAAATATCTCAGATATACCCCTCGGGTGTCTCGGGAGCGAGAGGGGAAAAATGCTACCCTCGGCTTTTTACAAATAACCCGCATATACCACTCGGGTGCTTTAGGAAGACCGAGGTCATCGATGTGACCCTCGGTCTTATAAGACTAAAGAGGAAGTACCGCCGGCTTTAGCCTCGACCGTCTTACTACTCTTTATATCCCGTTCCCCCCTCGACGCTTCTTGCCTAAGATGCGGCGAGCGTCGGCTTTTTAAATAAAATATCGCAGTTATACCCCATTCCAAAGGGTGAGAGGAGAAATGTGAAGCTCGGCTTTATACAAATATCTCAGATATACCCCTCGGGTGCCTCGGCAGCAGGAGGGGAAAAATGTTACCCTCGGATTTTTACAAATAAATATCATATAGCCCTCGGGTGCTTTAGGAAGACCGAGGTATATCGAGGCGACCCTCTGCCTTATAAGACTAAAGGGGGAGTCCTGTCCGACCTTAGCCTCGACCGTCAAACTACTCTTTATATCCCGTTTCCCCCCCGACGCCCCTCGCCTAAGATGCGGTGAGCGTCGGCTTTTTAAATAAACATCGCAGTTATACCCCGTTCCAAAGGGCGAGAGGAGAAATGTGAAGCTCAGCTTTGTACAAAGAACTCAGATATACCCCTCGTGTGCCTGGGGAGCGGCAGGGGAAAAATGTTACCCCTCGGGTTTTTACAAATAACTCGCATATACCCCTCGGGTGCTATACAATGGCCGAGGCCATCGAGGCGACCCTCGGCCTTATACGAATAAAGGGGAAGTTCCGCCGACCTTAGCCTCGACCGTGTTACTACTCTTTATATCCCGTTCCCCCCTCGACGCCCCTCGCCTAATATGCGGCGAGCGTCGGCTTTTTAAATAAAATTTTGCAGTAATACCCCATTCCATAGGGCGAGAAGAGAAATGTGAAGCTCGGCTTTATACAAATATCTCAGATATACCCCTCGGGTGTCTCGGGAGCGGGAGGGGAAAAATGTTACCACGGCTTTTTACGAATAACTCGCATATACCACTTGGGTGCTTTATGAAGGCCGAGGCCATCGAGGAGACCCTTGGCCTTATAAGACTAAAAGAGGAGTACCGTCCGACCTTAGCCACGACCCTCTTACTACTCTTGATATAAGATTCCCCCCTCGACGCCCCTCGCCTAAGATGCGGCGAGCGTCGGCTTTTTAAATATAATATTGCAGTTATACTCTATTCCATAGGGCGAGAGGTGAAATGTGAAGCTCGGCTTTATACAAATATCTCAGATATACCCCTCGGGCGCCTCGGCAGCAGGAGGGGAAAAATGTTACCCTCGGCTTTTTACAAATAAATATCATATAGCCCTCGGGTGCTTTAGGAAGACTGAGGTATATCGAGGCGACCCTCTGCCTTATAAGACTAAAGGGGGAGTACCGTCGGCTTTTTAAATAAAATATCGCGGTTATACCCCATTCGATAGGGCGAGAGGGGAAATGTGAAGCTCGGCTTTATACAAATATCTCAGATATACCCCTCGGGTGTCTCGGGAGCGGGAGGGGAAAAATGTTACCCTCGGCTTTTTACGAATAACTCGAATATACCACTCGGGTGCTTTAGGAAGGGCGAGGCCATCGAGGCGACCCTCGGCCTTATAAGACTAAAAGGGGAGTACCGTCCGCTTTTAGCCCCGACCGTCTTAC
Source organism: Ceratothoa steindachneri (assembly GCA_963969495.1). Taxonomy (NCBI): domain Eukaryota; kingdom Metazoa; phylum Arthropoda; class Malacostraca; order Isopoda; family Cymothoidae; genus Ceratothoa; species Ceratothoa steindachneri. The sequence goes on along the minus strand of OZ018335.1, from coordinate 138,953 downwards.
TACTCTTGATATACCGTTCCCCCCTCGACGCTCCTCGCCTAAGATGCGGCGGGCGTCGGCTTTTTAAATATAATATCGCAGTTATACCCCATTCCATAGGGTTGAGAGGAGAAATGTGAAGCTCAGCTTTATACAAATATCTCTAATATACCCCACGGGCGTCTCGGGAGCGGGAGGGGAAAAATGTTACGCGCGGCTTTTTAAAAATTACTCGCATATACCACTCAGGTGCTTTAGGAAGACCGAGGCCATCGAGGCGACCCTCGGCCTTATAAGACTAAAGATGAAGTACCGCCGACCTTAGCCTCGACCGTGTTACTACTCTTTATATCCCGTTCCCCCCTCGGCGGATCTCGCCTAAGATGCGGCGAGCGTTTGCTTTTTAAATGAAATATCGCAGTTATATCCCATTCTATAGGGTTATATGGAGAAATGTGAAGCTCGGCTTTATACAAATATCTCAGATATACCCCTCGGGTGTCTCGGGAGCGGGAGGGGAAAAATGTTACCCTCGGCTTTTTACAAATAACTCGCATATACCACTCGAGTGCTTTAGGAAGGCCAAGGCCATCGAGGCAACCCTCGGCCTTATAAGACTAAAGGGTAAGTACCGCCGACCTTAGCCTCGAACGTCTTACTACTCTTTATATCCCGTTCCACCCTCGACGCCCCTCGCCTAAGATGGGGCGAGCGTCGGCTTTGTAAAATAAAATATCGCACTTATAACCCATTCCAAAGGGCGAGAGGAGAAATGTGAAGCTCGGCTTTATACAAATATCTCAGATATACCCCTCAGGTGTCTCGGGAGCGGGAGGGGAAAAATGTTACCCTCGGCTTTTTACGAATAACCCGCATATACCACTCGGGTGCTTTAGTAAGGCCGAGGCCATCGAGGCGACCCTCGGCCTTATAAGACTAAAGAAGTAGTACCGTCTGACCTTAGCCCCGACCGTCTTACTACTCTTGATATACCGTTCCCCCCTCGACGCCCCTCGCCTAAGATGCGGCGGGCGTGAGCTTTTTAAATATAATATCGCGTTTATACCCCATTCCATAGGGTTGAGAGGAGAAATGTGAATCTCGGCTTTATTCAAATATCTCAAATATACACCTCGGGTGTCTCGGGAGCGGGAGGGGAAAAATGTTACCCTCGACTTTTTACAAATAACTCGCATATACCACTCGGGTGCTATAGGAAGACAGAGGCCATCGAGGCGACCCTCGGCCTTATAAGACTAAAGGGGAAGTACCGCCGACCTTAGCCTCGACCGTGTTACTACTCTTTATATCCCGTTCTCCCCTCGACGCCCCTCGCCTTAGATGCGGCGAGCGTCGGCTTTTTAAATAAAATATCGCAGTTATACATCATGCCATAGGGTTGAGAGGAGAAATGTGAAGCTCGGCTTTATAAAAATATCTCAGATATGCCCCTTGGGTGCCTCGGCAGCGGGAGGGGAAAAATGTTACCCTCGGCTTTTTACGAATAATTCGCATATACCACTCGGGTGCTTTAGGAAGAACGAGGCCATCGAGGCGACCCTCGGCCTTATAAGACTAAAGGGGGAGTACCGTCCGACCTTAGCCCCGACCGTCTTACTACTCTTGATATACCGTTCCCCTCTCGCCCCCCCCAGCGTAAGATGCGGCGATCGTCGGCTTTTTAAATATAATTTCGCAGTTATACCCCATTCCATAAGGTTAGGAGGAGAAATGTGAAGCTCGGCTTTATACAAATATCTCAGATATACCCCTCGGGTGTCTCGGGAGCGAAAGGGGAAAAATGTCACCCTCGGCATTTCATGAATAACTCGCATATACCACGCGGGTGCTTTAGGAAGGCCGAGGCTAAGAGGCGACCCTCGAATATAAGACTAAAGGGGAAGTACCGCCTACCTTAGCCTCCCGTTCCCCCCTCAATGCCCCTCGCCTAAGATGCGGCGAGCGTCGGCTTTTTAAATAAAATCTCGCAGTTATACCCCATTCCATAGGGCGAGAGGAGAATTGTGAAGATCGGCTTTATACAAATATCTCAGATATACCCCTCGGGTGTCTCGGGAGCGGGAGGGAAAAAATTTTACCCTCCACTTTTCACAAATAACTCGCATATACCACTCGGGTGCTTTAGAAAGACCAAGGCCATCGAGGCGACCCTCGGCCTTATAAGACTAAAGGGGAAGTAGCGCCGACCTTTGGCTCGACCGTGTTACTACTCTTTATATCCCGTTCCCCCCTCGACGCCCCTCGCCATAGATGCGGCGAGCGTCGGCTTTTTAAATATAATATTGCAGTTATACTCTATTCCATAGGGCGAGAGGTGAAATGTGAAGCTCGGCTTTATACAAATATCTCAGATATAACCCTCGGGTGTCTCGGGAGCGGGAGGGCAAAAATGTTACCCTCGACTTTTTACAAATAACTCGCATATACCCCTCGGGTGCTTTAGGAAGACCAAGGCCATCGAGGCGCCCCTTTGCCTTTTTAGACTAAAGGGGGAGTACCGTCCGACCTTAGCCCCGACCGTCTTACTACTCTTTATATCCCGTTCCCCCCTCGACGCTTTTCGCCTAAGATGCGGCGAGCGTAGGCTTTTTAAATAAAATATCGCAGTTATACCCCATTCCAAAGGGTGAGAGGAGAAATGTGAAGCTCAGGCTATATACAAATATCTCAGATATACCCCTCGGGTGCTATACAATGGCCGAGGCCATCGAGGCGACCCTCGGCCTTATACGACCAACGGGGAAGTTCCGCAGACCTTAGCCTCGACCGTGTTACTACTCTTTATATCCCGTTCCCCCCTCGACGCTTCTCGCCTAAGATGCGGCGAGCGTCGGCTTTTTAAATAAAATATCGCAGTTATACCCCATTCCATAAGGTTAAGAGGAGAGATGTGAAGCTCGGCTATATACAAATATCTCAAATATAACCCTCGGGTGTCTCGGGAGCGGGAGGGGAAAAATGCTACCCTCGGCTTTTTACAAAAAAACCGCATATACCACTCGGGTGCTTTAGGAAGACCGAGGCCATCGAGGTGACCCTCGGCCTTATAAGACTAAAGGGGGAGGACCGCTGACCTTAGCCTCGACCGTCTTACTACTATTTATATCCCGTTCCCCCCTCGACGCTTTTCGCCTAAGATGCGGCGAGCGTCTGCTTTTTAAATAAAATATCGCAGTTATACCCCATTCCAAAGGGTGAGAGGAGAAATGTGAAGCTCGGCTTTATACAAATATCTCAGATATACCCCTCGGGTGCCTCGGCAGCAGGAGGGGAAAAATGTTACCCTCGGATTTTTACAAATAAATATCATATAGCCCTCGGGTGCTTTAGGAAGACCGAGGTATATCGAGGCGACCCTCTGCCTTATAAGACTAAAAGGGGAGTCCTGTCCGACCTTAGCCCCGACCGTCAAACTACTCTTTATATCCCGTTTCCCCCCCGACGCCCCTCGCCTAAGATGCAGTGAGCGTCGGCTTTTTAAATAAACATCGCAGTTATACCCCGTTCCAAAGGGCAAGAGGAGAAATGTGAAGCTCAGCTTTGTACAAAGAACTCAGATATACCCCTCGTGTGCTTGGGGAGCGGCAGGGGAAAAATGTTACCCCTCGGCTTTTTACAAATAACTCGCATATACCCCTCGGGTGCTATACAATGGCCGAGGCCATCGAGGTGACCCTCGGCCTTATAAGACTAAAGGGGAAGTACCGCCTACCTTAGCCTCCCGTTCCCCCCTCAATGCCCCTCGCCTAAGATCCGGCGAGCGTCGGCTTTTTAAATAAAATCTCGCGGTTATACCCCATTCCATAGGGCGAGAGGAGAATTGTGAAGCTCGGCTTTATACAAATATCTCAGATATACCCCTCGGGTGTCTCGGGAGCGGGAGGGGAAAAATCTTACCCTCCACTTTTTACAAATAACTCGCATATACCACTCGGGTGCTTTAGAAAGACCAAGGCCATCGAGGCGACCCTTGCCTTATAAGACTAAAGGGGAAGTAGCGCCGACCTTTGCCTCGACCGTGTTACTACTCTTTATATCCCGTTCCCCCCTCGACGCCCCTCGCCATAGATGCGGCGAGCGTCGGCTTTTTAAATATAATATTGCAGTTATACTCTATTTCATAGGGCGAGAGGTGAAATGTGAAGCTCGGGTTTATACAAATATCTCAGATATACCCCTCTGGTGTCTCGGGAGCGGGAGGGCAAAAATGTTACCCTAGGCTTTTTACAAATTACTCGCATATACCACTCGGGTACTTTAGGAAGACCAAGGCCATCGAGGCGACCCTCGTCCTTATAAGACTAAAGGGAAAGTACCACTGACCGCAGCCTCGACCGTGTTACTACTTTTTATGTCCCGTTCCCCCATCGACGCCCCTCGCCTAAGATGCGGTGAGCGTCGGCTTTTTAAATAAAATATCGCAGTTATACCCCGTTTCATAGGGCGAGAGTAGAAATGTGAAGCTCGGCTATTTACAAATATCTCAGATACACCCCTCGTGTGCCTGGGAGGCGGGAGGGGAAAAATGTTACCCCTCGGCTTTTTACAAATAACTCGCATATACCCCTCGGGTGCTTTAGGAAGAGCAAGGCCATCGAGGCGCCCCTTTGCCTTTTTAGACTAAAGGGAGAGTACCGTCCGACCTCAGCCCCGACCGTCTTACTACTCTTTATATCCCGTTCCCCCCTCGACGCCCCTCGCCTTAGATGCGGTGAGCGTCGGCTTTTTAAATATAATATTGCAGTTATACCCTATTCCATAGGGCGAGAGGAGAAATGTGAAAGTCGGCTTTATACAAATATCTCAGATTTTCCCCCTCGGGTGTCTCGGGAGCGGGAGGGAAAAAATGTTAACCTCGGCGTTTTACAAATATGTAACTCGCATATACCCCTCGGGTGCTTTAGAAAGACCGAGGCCATCGAGGCGAACCTCGGCCTTATAACACTAAAGGGGAAGTACCGCCGACCTTAGCCTCGACTGTGTTACTACTCTTTATATCCCGTTCCCCCCTCGACGCGCCTCGCTTAAGATTGGGCGAGCGTCGGCTTTTTAAATATAATATCGCAGTTATATCCCATTCTATAGGGTTATATGGAGAAATGTGAAGCTCGGCTTTATACAAATATCTCAGATATACTCCTCGGGTGTCTCGGGAGCGGGAGTGGAAAAATGTTACCCTCGGCTTTTTACAAATAACTCGCATATACCACTCATGTGCCTTAGGAAGACCGAGGCCATCGAGGCGACCCTCGGCCTTATAAGACTATAGGGGAAGTACCGCCGACCTTAGCCTCGACCGTGTTACTACTCTTTATATCCCGTTCCCCCCTCGACGCCTCTCGCCTAAGATGCGGCGAGCGTCGGCTTTTTAAATATAATATCGCAGTTATACCTTATTCCATAGGGCGAGAAGAGAAATGTGAAGCTCGGGTTTATACAAATATCTCAGATATACCCCACGGGTGTCTCGGGAGCGGGAGGGGAAAAATGCTACCCTCGGCTTTTTACAAAAAACCCGCATATACCACTCGGGTGCTTTAGGAAGACCGAGGCCATCGAGGTGACCCTCGGCCTTATAAGACTAAAGGGGGAGGACAGCCGACCTTAGCCTCGACCGTCTTACTACTCTTTATATCCCGTTACCCCCTCGACGCTTTTCGCCTAAGATGCGGCGAGCGTCGGCTTTTTAAATAAAATATCGCAGTTATACCCCATTCCAAAGGGTGAGAGAAGAAATGTGAAGCTCGGCTTTATACAAATATCTCAGATATACCCCTCGGGTGCCTCGGCAGCAGGAGGGAAAAAATGTTACCCTCGGATTTTTACAAATAAATATCATATAGCCCTCGGGTGCTTTAGGAAGACCGAGGCCATCGAGGTGACCCTCTGCCTTATAAGACTAAAGGAGGAGTCCTGTCCGACCTTAGCCCCGAATGTCAAACTACTCTTTATATCCCGTTTCCCCCCCGACGCCCCTCGCCTAATATGCGGTGAGCGTCGGCTTTTTAAATAAACATCGCAGTTATACCCCGTTCCAAAGGGCGAGAGGAGAAATGTGAAGCTCAGCTTTGTACAAAGAACTCAGATATACCCCTCGTGTGCCTGGGGAGCGGCAGGGGAAAAATGTTACCCCTCGGCTTTTTTACAAATAACTCGCATATACCCCTCGGGTGCTATACAATGGCCGAGGCCATCGAGGCGACCCTCGGCCTTATACGACTAAAGGGGAAGTACCGCCGACCTTAGCTTCGACCGTGTTACTACTCTTTATATTCCGTTTCCCCCTCGACGCCCCTCGCCTAAGATGCAGAGAGCATCGGCTTTTTAAATAAAATATCGCAGTTATACACCATTCCATAGGGTTGAGAGGAGAAATGTGAAGCTCGGCTTCATACAAATATCTCAGATATACCTCTCGGGTGTCTCGGGAGCGGAAGGCAAAAAATGTTACCCTCGACTTTTTACAAATAACTCGCATATACCACTCGGGTGCTTTAGGAAGACCGAGGCTATCAAAGCGAGCCTCGGCCTTATAAGACTAAAGGGGAAGTACCGCCGACCTTAGCCTCGACCGTGTTACTACTCTTTATATCCCGTTCCCCCCTCGACGCCCCTCGCCTTAAACGCGGGGAGTGTCGGCTTTTTAAATAAAATATCGCAGTTATACATCCTTCCATAGGGTTGAGAGTAGAAATGTGAAGCTCGGCTTAATACAAATATCTCAGATATACCCATCAGGTGCCTCAGCAGTGGGAGGGGAAAAATTTTACCCTTAGCTTTATACGAATAACTCGCATATACCACTCGGGTGCTTTAAGAAGGCCGAGTCCATCGAGGCGACCCTCGGCCTTATAAGACTAAAGGGGGAGTACCGTCCGACCTTAGCCCCGACCGTTTTACCACTCTTGATATACCGTTCCCCCCTCGACGCCCTTCGCCTAAGATGCGGCGAGCGTCGGCTTTTTAAATATAATATCGCAGTTATACCCCATTCCATAGGGTTAAGAGAAGAAATGTGAATCTCGGCTTCATACAAATATCTCAGATATACCCCTCAGGTGTCTCGGGAGCGGGAGGGGAATAATGTTACCCTCGGCTTTTTACAAATAACTCGCATATACCACTCGGGTGGTTTAGGAAGACCGAGGCCATCGAGGCGACCCTCGGCCTTATAAGACTAAAGGGGAACTACCGCCGACCTTAGCCTCGACCGTCTTACTACTCTTTATATCCCGTTTCCCCCTCGACGCCCCTTGCCTAAGATGCGGCGAGCGTCAGCTTTTTAAATTAAATATCGCAGTTATACCCCATTCCATTGGGTTGAGAGGAGAAATGTAAAGCTCGGCTTCATACAAATATCTCAGATATACCCCTCGGGTGTCTCGGGAGCGGAAGGCAAAAAATTTACCCTCGAGTTTTTACAAATAACTCGCATATACCACTCGGGTGATTTAGGAAGACCGAGACCATCGAGGCGAGCCTCGGCCTTATAAGTCTAAAGAGGAAGTACCTTCGACCTTAGCCTCGACCGTGTTACTACTCTTTATATCCCGTTCCCCCCTCGACGCCCCTCGCCTTACATGCGCCGAGCGTCGGCTTTATAAATAAAATATCGCAGTTATACATCATTCCATACGGTTGAGAGGAGAAATGTGAAGCTCGGCTATATACAAATATCTCAGATATAACCCTCGGGTGTCTCGGGAGCGGGAGGGGAAAAATGTTACCCTCGGCTTTTTACAAATAAATATCATATAGCCCTCGGGTGCTTTAGGAAGACCGAGGTATATCGAGGCGACCCTCTGCCTTATAAGACTAAAGGGGGAGTCCTGTCCGACCTTAGCCCCGACTGTCAAACTACACTTTATATCCCGTTCCCCCCCCGACGCCCCTCGCCTAAGATGCGGTGAGCGTCGGCTTTTTAAATAAAATATCGCGGTTATACCCCATTCCAAAGGGCGAGAGGAGAAATGTGAAGCTCAGCTTTATACAAATATCTCAGATATACCCCTCGGGTGCCTCGGAAGCAGGAGGGGAAAAACGTTACCCTCGGCTTTTTACAAATAAATATCATATAGCCCTCGGGTGCTTTAGGAAGACCGAGGTATATCGCGGCGACCCTCTGCCTTATAAGACTAAAGGGGGAGTCCTGTCCGACCTTAGCCCCGACTGTCAAACTACACTTTATATCCCGTTCCCCCCCCGACGCCCCTCGCCTAAGATGCGGTGAGCGTCGGCTTTTTAAATAAAATATCGCGGTTATACCCCATTCCAAAGGGCGAGAGGAGAAATGTGAAGCTCAGCTTTGTACAAATAACTCAGATATAACCCTCGTGTGCCTGGGGAGCGGCAGGGGAAAAATGTTACCCCTCGGCTTTTTACAAATAACTGGCATATACCCCTCGGGTGCTATACAATGGCCGAGGCCATCGAGGCGACCCTCGGCCTTATACGACTAAAGGTGAAGTACCGCCGACCTTAGCCTCGACCGTCTTACTACTCTTTATATCCCGTTCCCACCTCGACGCCCCTAGCCTAAGATGCGGCGAGCGTCGGCTTTTTAAATAAAATATCGCAGTTATATCCCATTCCATAAGGTTAAGAGGAGAAATGTGAAGCTCGGCTTTGTACAAATATCTCAGATACACCCCTCGTGTGCCTGGGGAGCAGGAGGGGAAAAATGTTACCCCTCGGCTTTTTACAAATAACTCGCATATACCCCTCGGGTAATAGGAAGACCAAGGCCATCGAGGCGCCCCTTTGCCTTTTTAGACTAAAGGGGGAGTACCGTCCGACCTTAGCCCCGACCGTCTTACTACTCTTTATATCCCGTTCCCCCCTCGACGCCCCTCGCCTTAGATGCGGCGAGCGTCGGCTTTTTAAATATAATATTGCAGTTATACCCTATTCCATAGAGCGAGAGGAGAAATGTGAAAGTCGGCTTTATACAAATATCTCAGATTTTCCCCCTCGGGTGTCTCGCGAGCGGGAGGGAAAAAATGTTACCCTCGGCTTTTTACAAATAACTCGCATATACCCCTCGGGTGCTTTAGAAAGACCGAGGCCATCGAGGCGAACCTCGGCCTTATAAGACTAAAGGGGAAGTCCTGCCGACCTTAGCCTCGACCGTGTTACTACTCTTTATATCCCGTTCCCCCCTCGACGCCTCTCGCCTAAGATGCGGCGAGCGTCGGCTTTTTAAATAAAATATCGCAGTTATACCCCATTCCATAAGGTTAAGAGGAGAAATGTGAAGCTCGGCTATATACAAATATCTCAGATATAACCCTCGGGTGTCTCGGGAGCGGGAGGGGAAAAATGCTACCCTCGGCTTTTTACAAAAAACCCGCATATACCACTCGGGTGCTTTAGGAAGACCGAGGCCATCGAGGTGACCCTCGGCCTTATAAGACTAAAGAGGGAGGACCGCCGACCTTAGCCTCGACCGTCTTACTACTCTTTATATCCCGTTCCCACCTCGACGCTTTTCGCCTAAGATGCAGCGAGCGTCGGCTTTTTAAATAAAATATCGCAGTTATACCCCATTCCAAAGGGTGAGAGGAGAAATGTGAAGCTCGGCTTTATACAAATATCTCAGATATACCCTTCGGGTGCCTCGGCAGCAGGAGGGGAAAAATGTTACCCTCGGATTTTTACAAATAAATATCATATAGCCCTCGGGTGCTTTAGGAAGACCGAGGTATATCGAGGCGACCCTCTGCCTTATAAGACTAAAGGGGGAGTCCTGTCCGACCTTAGCCCCGCCTGTCAAACTACTCTTTATATCCCGTTTCTCCCCCGACGCCCCTCGCCTAAGATGCGGTGAGCGTCGGCTTTTTAAATAAACATCGCAGTTATACCCCGTTCCAAAGGGCGAGAGGAGAAATGTAAAGCTCAGCTTTGTACAAAGAATTCAGATATACCCCTCGTGTGCCTGGCTAGCGGCAGGGGAAAAATGTTACCCCTTGACATTTTACAAATAACTCGCATATACCCCTCGGGTGCTATACAATGGCCGAGGCCATCGAGGCGACCCTCGGCCTTATACGACTAAAGGGGAAGTACCGCCAACCTTAGCCTCGACCGTGTTACTACTCTTTATATCCCGTTTCCCCCTCGACGCCCCTCGCCTAAGATGCAGAGAGCGTCGGCTTTTTAAATATAATATTGCAGTTATACCCTATTCCATAGGGCGAGAGGAGAAATGTGAAGCTCGGCTTTATACAAATATCTCAGATATACCCCTCGGGTGCCTCGGCAGCTAGAGGGGGAAAATTTTACCCTCGGCTTTTTACGAATAACTCGCATATACCACTCGGGTGCTTTAGGAAGGCCGAGGCTATCGAGGCGACCCTCGGCCTTATAAGACTAAAGGGGGAGTACCGTCCGACCTTAGCCCCGACCGTCTTAATACTCTTTATATCACGTTCCCCCCTCGACGCCCCTCGCCTAAGATGCGGCGAGCGTCAGCTTTTTAAATGAAATATCGCAGTTATACCCCATTCCATAGGGTTGAGAGGAGAAATGTGAAGCTCGGCTTTATACAAATATCTCAGATATACCCCTCGGGTGTCTCTGGAGCGGGAGGGGAAAAATGTTACCCTCGACTTTTTACAAATAACTCGCATATACCACTCGGGTGCTTTAGGAAGACCGAGGCCATCGAGGCGACCCTCGGCCTTATAAGACTAAAGGGGAAGTTCCGCCGACCTTAGCCTCGACCGTGTTACTACTCTTTATATCCCGTTCCCCCCTCGACGCCCCTCGCCTAATATGCGGCGAGCGTCGGCTTTTTAAAATAAAATTTTGAAGTAATACCCCATTCTATAGGGCGAGAAGAGAAATGTGAAGCTCGGCTTTATACAAATATCTCAGATATACCCCTCGGGTGTCTCGGGAGCGGGAGGGGAAAAATGTTACCCTCGGCTTTTTACGAATAACTCGCATATACCACTCGGGTGCTTTATGAAGGCCGAGGCCATCGAGGCGACCCTCTGGCTTATAAGACTAAAAGAGGAGTACCGTCCGACCTTAGCCACGACCGTCTTACTACTCTTGATATAAGGTTCCCCCCTCGACGCCCCTCGCCTAAGATGCGGCGAGCGTCGGCTTTTTAAATGAAATATCGCAGTTATACCCCATTCCATAGGGTTGAGAGGAGAAATGTGAAGCTCGGCTTTATACAAATATCTCAGATATACCACTCGGGTGTCTCGGGAGCGGGAGGGGAAAATGTTACCCTCGACTTTTTACAAATAACTCGCATATACCCTTCGGGTGCTATACAATGGCCGAGGCCATCGAGGCGACCCTCGGCCTTATACGACTAAAGGGGAAGTACCGCCGACCTTAGCCTCGACCGTGTTACTACTCTTTATATCCCGTTTCCCCCTCGACGCCCCTCGCCTAAGATGCAGAGAGCGTCGGCTTTTTAAATATAATATTGCAGTTATTCCCTATTCCATAGGGCGAGAGGAGAAATGTGAAGCTCGGCTTTATACAAATATCTCAGATATACCCCTCGGGTGCCTCGGCAGCTAGAGGGGGAAAATTTTACCCTCGGCTTTTTACGAATAACTCGCATATACCACTCGGGTGCTTTAGGAAGGCCGAGGCTATCGAGGCGACCCTCGGCCTTATAAGACTAAAGGGGGAGTACCGTCCGACCTTAGCCCCGACCGTCTTAATACTCTTTATATCACGTTCCCCCCTCGACGCCCCTCGCCTAAGATGCGGCGAGCGTCGGCTTTTTAAATGAAATATCGCAGTTATACCCCATTCCATAGGGTTGAGAGGAGAAATGTGAAGCTCGGCTTTATACAAATAACTCAGATATACCCCTCGGGTGTCTCGGGAGCGGGAGGGGAAAAATGTTACCCTCGGCTTTTTACAAATAACTCGCATATACCACTCGGGTGCTTTAGGAAGACCGAGGCCATCGAGGCGACCCTCCGCCTTATAAGACTAAAGGGGAAGTTCCGCCGACCTTAGCCTCGACCGTGTTACTACTCTTTATATCCCGTTCCCCCCTCGACGCCCCTCGCCTAATATGCGGCGAGCGTCGGCTTTTTAAATAAAATTTTGAAGTAATACCCCATTCTATAGGGCGAGAAGAGAAATGTGAAGCTCGGCTTTATACAAATATCTCAGATATACCCCTCGGGTGTCTCGGGAGCGGGAGGGGAAAAATGTTACCCTCGGCTTTTTACGAATAACTCGCATATACCACTCGGGTGCTTTATGAAGGCCGAGGCCATCGAGGCGACCCTCGGTCTTATAAGACTAAAAGAGGAGTACCGTCCGACCTTAGCCACGACCGTCTTACTACTCTTGATATAAGAGTCCCCCCTCGACGCCCCTCGCCTAAGATGCGGCGAGCGTCGGCTTTTTAAATGAAATATCGCATTTATACTACATTCTATAGGGTTAAGAGGAGAAATGTGAATCCCGGCTTTATACAAATATCTCTGATATACCCCTCGGGTGTCTCGGGAGCGGGAGGGGAAAAATGTTACCCTCGGCTTTTTACAAATAACTCGCATATACCCCTCGGGTGCTATACAATGGCCGAGGCCATCGAGGCGACCGTCGGCCTTATACGACTAAAGGTGAAGTACCGCCGACCTTAGCCTCGACCGTCTTACTACTCTTTATATCCCGTTCCCACCTCGACGCCCCTCGCCTAAGATGCGGCGAGCGTCGGCTTTTTAAATAAAATATCGCAGTTATATCCCATTCCATAAGGTTAAGAGGAGAAATGTGAAGCTCGGCTTTGTACAAATATCTCAGATACACCCCTCGTGTGCCTGGGGAGCGGGAGGGGAAAAATGTTACCTCTCGGCTTTTTACAAATAACTCGCATATACCCCTCGGGTAATAGTAAGACCAAGGCCATCGAGGCGCCCCTTTGCCTTTTTAGACTAAAGGGGGAGTACCGTCCGACCTTAGCCCCGACCGTCTTACTACTCTTTATATCCCGTTCCCCCCTCGACGCCCCTCGCCTTAGATGCGGCGAGCGTCGGCTTTTTAAATATAATATTGCAGTTATACCCTATTCCATAGGGCGAGAGGAGAAATGTGAAAGTCGGCTTTATACAAATATCTCTGATTTTCCCCCTCGGGTGTCTCGCGAGCGGGAGGGAAAAAATGTTACCCTCGGCTTTTTACAAATAACTCGCATATACCCCTCGGGTGCTTTAGAAAGACCGAGGCCATCGAGGCGAACCTCGGCCTTATAAGACTAAAGGGGAAGTCCTGCCGACCTTAGCCTCTACCGTGTTACTACTCTTTATATCCCGTTCCCCCCTCGACGACTCTCGCCTAAGATGCCGCGAGCGTCGGCTTTTTAAATAAAATATCGCAGTTATACCCCATTCCATAAGGTTAAGAGGAGAAATGTGAAGCTCGGCTATATACAAATATCTCAGATATAACCCTCGGGTGTCTCGGGAGCGGGAGGGGAAAAATGCTACCCTCGGCTTTTTACAAAAAACCCGCATATACCACTCGGGTGCTTTAGGAAGACCGAGGCCATCGAGGTGACCCTCGGCCTTATAAGACTAAAGAGGGAGGACCGCCGACCTTAGCCTCGACCGTCTTACTACTCTTTATATCCCGTTCCCCCCTCGACGCTTTTCGCCTAAGATGCGGCGAGCGTCGGCTTTTTAAATAAAATATCGCAGTTATACCCCATTCCAAAGGGTGAGAGGAGAAATGTGAAGCTCGGCTATATATAAATATCTCAGATATACCCCTCGGGTGCCTCGGCAGCAGGAGGGGAAAAATGTTACCCTCGGATTTTTACAAATAAATATCATATAGCCCTCGGGTGCTTTAGGAAGACCGAGGTATATCGAGGCGACCCTCTGCCTTATAAGACTAAAGGGGGAGTCCTGTCCCACCTTAGCCCCGCCTGTCAAACTACTCTTTATATCCCGTTTCTCCCCCGACGCCCCTCGCCTAAGATGCGGTGAGCGTCGGCTTTTTAAATAAACATCGCAGTTATACCCCGTTCCAAAGGGCGAGAGGAGAAATGTAAAGCTCAGCTTTGTACAAAGAACCCAGATATACCCCTCGTGTGCCTGGGGAGCGGCAGGGTAAAAATGTTACCCCTTGACATTTTACAAATAACTCGCATATACCCCTCGGGTGCTATACAATGGCCGAGGCCATCGAGGCGACCCTCAGCCTTATACGACTAAAGGGGAAGTACCGCCGACCTTAGCCTCGACCGTGTTACTACTCTTTATATCCCGTTCCCCCCTCGACGCCCCTCGCCTAATATGCGGCGAGCGTCGGCTTTTTAAAATAAAATTTTGAAGTAATACCCCATTCTATAGGGCGAGAAGAGAAATGTGAAGCTCGGCTTTATACAAATATCTCAGATATACCCCTCGGGTGTCTCGGGAGCGGGAGGGGAAAAATGTTACCCTCGGCTTTTTACGAATAACTCGCATATACCACTCGGGTGCTTTATGAAGGCCGAGGCCATCGAGGCGACCCTCGGGCTTATAAGACTAAAAGAGGAGTACCGTCCGACCTTAGCCACGACCGTCTTACTACTCTTGATATAAGGTTCCCCCCTCGACGCCCCTCGCCTAAGATGCGGCGAGCGTCGGCTTTTTAAATGAAATATCGCAGTTATACCCCATTCCATAGGGTTGAGAGGAGAAATGTGAAGCTCGGCTTTATACAAATATCTCAGATATACCCCTCGGGTGTCTCGGGAGCGGGAGGGGAAAATGTTACCCTCGACTTTTTACAAATAACTCGCATATACCCTTCGGGTGCTATACAATGGCCGAGGCCATCGAGGCGACCCTCGGCCTTATACGACTAAAGGGGAAGTACCGCCGACCTTAGCCTCGACCGTGTTACTACTCTTTATATCCCGTTTCCCCCTCGACGCCCCTCGCCTAAGATGCAGAGAGCGTCGGCTTTTTAAATATAATATTGCAGTTATTCCCTATTCCATAGGGCGAGAGGAGAAATGTGAAGCTCGGCTTTATACAAATATCTCAGATATACCCCTCGGGTGCCTCGGCAGCTAGAGGGGGAAAATTTTACCCTCGGCTTTTTACGAATAACTCGCATATACCACTCGGGTGCTTTAGGAAGGCCGAGGCTATCGAGGCGACCCTCGGCCTTATAAGACTAAAGGGGGAGTACCGTCCGACCTTAGCCCCGACCGTCTTAATACTCTTTATATCACGTTCCCCCCTCGACGCCCCTCGCCTAAGATGCGGCGAGCGTCGGCTTTTTAAATGAAATATCGCAGTTATACCCCATTCCATAGGGTTGAGAGGAGAAATGTGAAGCTCGGCTTTATACAAATAACTCAGATATACCCCTCGGGTGTCTCGCGAGCGGGAGGGGAAAAATGTTACCCTCGGCTTTTTACAAATAACTCGCATATACCACTCGGGTGCTTTAGGAAGACCGAGGCCATCGAGGCGACCCTCCGCCTTATAAGACTAAAGGGGAAGTTCCGCCGACCTTAGCCTCGACCGTGTTACTACTCTTTATATCCCGTTCCCCCCTCGACGCCCCTCGCCTAATATGCGGCGAGCGTCGGCTTTTTAAATAAAATTTTGAAGTAATACCCCATTCTATAGGGCGAGAAGAGAAATGTGAAGCTCGGCTTTATACAAATATCTCAGATATACCCCTCGGGTGTCTCGGGAGCGGGAGGGGAAAAATGTTACCCTCGGCTTTTTACGAATAACTCGCATATACCACTCGGGTGCTTTATGAAGGCCGAGGCCATCGAGGCGACCCTCGGTCTTATAAGACTAAAAGAGGAGTACTGTCCGACCTTAGCCACGACCGTCTTACTACTCTTGATATAAGAGTCCCCCCTCGACGCCCCTCGCCTAAGATGCGGCGAGCGTCGGCTTTTTAAATGAAATATCGCATTTATACTACATTCTATAGGGTTAAGAGGAGAAATGTGAATCCCGGCTTTATACAAATATCTCTGATATACCCCTCGGGTGTCTCGGGAGCGGGAGGGGAAAAATGTTACCCTCGGCTTTTTACAAATAACTCGCATATACCCCTCGGGTGCTATACAATGGCCGAGGCCATCGAGGCGACCCTCGGCCTTAAACGACTAAAGGTGAAGTACCGCCGACCTTAGCCTCGACCGTCTTACTACTCTTTATATCCCGTTCCCACCTCGACGCCCCTCGCCTAAGATGCGGCGAGCGTCGGCTTTTTAAATAAAATATCGCAGTTATATCCCATTCCATAAGGTTAAGAGGAGAAATGTGAAGCTCGGCTTTGTACAAATATCTCAGATACACCCCTCGTGTGCCTGGGGAGCGGGAGGGGAAAAATGTTACCCCTCGGCTTTTTACAAATAACTCGCATATACCCCTCGGGTAATAGTAAGACCAAGGCCATCGAGGCGCCCCTTTGCCTTTTTAGACTAAAGGGGGAGTACCGTCCGATCTTAGCCACGACCGTCTTACTACTCTTGATATAAGGTTCCCCCCTCGACGCCCCTCGCCTAAGATGCGGCGAGCGTCGGCTTTTTAAATGAAATATCGCAGTTATACCCCATTCCATAGGGTTAAGAGGAGAAATGTGAAGCTCTGCTATATTCAAATATCTCAGATATACCCCTCGGGTGTCTCGGGAGCGGGAGGGGAAAAATGCTACCCTCGGCTTTTTACAAATAACCCGCATATACCACTCGGGTGCTTTAGGAAGACCGAGGTCATCGAGGTGACCCTCGGTCTTATAAGACTAAAGAGGAAGTACCGCCGTCTTTAGCCTCGACCGTCTTACTACTCTTTATATCCCGTTCCCCCCTCGACGCTTCTTGCCTAAGATGCGGCGAGCGTCGGCTTTTTAAATAAAATATCGCAGTTATACCCCATTCCAAAGGGTGAGAGGAGAAATGTGAAGCTCGGCTTTATACAAATATCTCAGATATACCCCTCGGGTGCCTCGGCAGCAGGAGGGGAAAAATGTTAACCTCGGATTTTTACAAATAAATATCATATAGCCCTCGGGTGCTTTAGGAAGACCGAGGTATATCGAGGCGACCCTCTGCCTTATAAGACTAAAGGGGGAGTCCTGTCCGACCTTAGCCCCGACCGTCAAACTACTCTTTATATCCCGTTTCCCCCCCGACGCCCCTCGCCTAAGATGCGGTGAGCGTCGGATTTGTAAAATAAAATATCGCACTTATAACCCATTCCATAGGGCGAGAGGAGAAATGTGAAGCTCGGCTTTATACAAATATCTCAGATATACCCCTTAGGTGTCTCAGGAGCGGGAGGGGAAAAATGTTACCCTCGGCTTTTTACGAATAACCCACATATACCACTCGGGTGCTTTAGTAAGGCCGAGGCCATTGAGGCGACCCTCGACCTTATAAGACTAAAGAAGTAGTACCGTCTGACCTTAGCCCCGACCGTCTTACTACTCTTGATATACCGTTCCCCCCTCGACGCCCCTCGCCTAAGATGCGGCGGGCGTCGGCTTTTTAAATATAATATCGCAGTTATACCCCATTCCATAGGGTTGAGAGGAGAAATGTGAATCTCGGCTTTATTCAAATATCTCAAATATACACCTCGGGTGTCATGGGAGCGGGAGGTGAAAAATGTTACCCTCGACTTTTTACAAATAACTCGCATATACCACTCGGGTGCTATAGGAAGTGAGAGGCCATCGAGGCGACCCTCGGTCTTATAAGACTAAAGGGGAAGTACCGCCGACCTTAGCCTCGACCGTGTTACTACTCTCTATATCCCGTTCCCCCCTCGACGCCCCTCGCCTTAGATGCGGCGAGCGTCGGCTTTTTAAATATAATATCGCAGTTATACATCATGCCATAGGGTTGAGAGGAGAAATGTGAAGCTCGGCTTTATAAAAATATCTCAGATATACCCCTCGGGTGCCTCGGCAGCGGGAGGGGAAAAATGTTACCCTCGGCTTTTTACGAATAATTCGCATATACCAATCGGGTGCTTTAGGAAAACCGAGGCCATCGAGGCGACCCTCGTCCTTATAAGTCTATAGGGGAAGTACCGCCGACCTTAGCCTCGACCGTGTTACTACTCTTTATATCCCGTTCCCCCCTCGACGCCCCTCGCCATAGATGCGGCGAGCGTCCGCTTTTTAAATAAAATATCGCAGTTATACCCCATTCCATAGGGTTAAGAGGAGAAATGTGAAGCTCCGCTATATTCAAATATCTCAGATATACCCCTCGGGTGTCTCGGGAGCGGGAGGGGAAAAATGCTACCCTCGGCTTTTTACAAATAACCCGCATATACCACTCGGGTGCTTTAGGAAGACCGAGGTCATCGATGTGACCCTCGGTCTTATAAGACTAAAGAGGAAGTACCGCCGGCTTTAGCCTCGACCGTCTTACTACTCTTTATATCCCGTTCCCCCCTCGACGCTTCTTGCCTAAGATGCGGCGAGCGTCGGCTTTTTAAATAAAATATCGCAGTTATACCCCATTCCAAAGGGTGAGAGGAGAAATGTGAAGCTCGGCTTTATACAAATATCTCAGATATACCCCTCGGGTGCCTCGGCAGCAGGAGGGGAAAAATGTTACCCTCGGATTTTTACAAATAAATATCATATAGCCCTCGGGTGCTTTAGGAAGACCGAGGTATATCGAGGCGACCCTCTGCCTTATAAGACTAAAGGGGGAGTCCTGTCCGACCTTAGCCCCGACCGTCAAACTACTCTTTATATCCCGTTTCCCCCCCGACGCCCCTCGCCTAAGATGCGGTGAGCGTCGGCTTTTTAAATAAACATCGCAGTTATACCCCGTTCCAAAGGGCGAGAGGAGAAATGTGAAGCTCAGCTTTGTACAAAGAACTCAGATATACCCCTCGTGTGCCTGGGGAGCGGCAGGGGAAAAATGTTACCCCTCGGGTTTTTACAAATAACTCGCATATACCCCTCGGGTGCTATACAATGGCCGAGGCCATCGAGGCGACCCTCGGCCTTATACGAATAAAGGGGAAGTTCCGCCGACCTTAGCCTCGACCGTGTTACTACTCTTTATATCCCGTTCCCCCCTCGACGCCCCTCGCCTAATATGCGGCGAGCGTCGGCTTTTTAAATAAAATTTTGCAGTAATACCCCATTCCATAGGGCGAGAAGAGAAATGTGAAGCTCGGCTTTATACAAATATCTCAGATATACCCCTCGGGTGTCTCGGGAGCGGGAGGGGAAAAATGTTACCACGGCTTTTTACGAATAACTCGCATATACCACTTGGGTGCTTTATGAAGGCCGAGGCCATCGAGGAGACCCTTGGCCTTATAAGACTAAAAGAGGAGTACCGTCCGACCTTAGCCACGACCCTCTTACTACTCTTGATATAAGATTCCCCCCTCGACGCCCCTCGCCTAAGATGCGGCGAGCGTCGGCTTTTTAAATATAATATTGCAGTTATACTCTATTCCATAGGGCGAGAGGTGAAATGTGAAGCTCGGCTTTATACAAATATCTCAGATATACCCCTCGGGTGCCTCGGCAGCAGGAGGGGAAAAATGTTACCCTCGGCTTTTTACAAATAAATATCATATAGCCCTCGGGTGCTTTAGGAACACTGAGGTATATCGAGGCGACCCTCTGCCTTATAAGACTAAAGGGGGAGTACCGTCGGCTTTTTAAATAAAATATCGCGGTTATACCCCATTCGATAGGGCGAGAGGGGAAATGTGAAGCTCGGCTTTATACAAATATCTCAGATATACCCCTCGGGTGTCTCGGGAGCGGGAGGGGAAAAATGTTACCCTCGGCTTTTTACGAATAACTCGAATATACCACTCGGGTGCTTTAGGAAGGCCGAGGCCATCGAGGCGACCCTCGGCCTTATAAGACTAAAAGGGGAGTACCGTCCGCTTTTAGCCCCGACCGTCTTACTACTCTTGATATACCGTTCCCCCCTCGACGCTCCTCGCCTAAGATGCGGCGGGCGTCGGTTTTTTAAATATAATATCGCAGTTATACCCCATTCCATAGGGTTGAGAGGAGAAATGTGAAGCTCAGCTTTATACAAATATCTCTAATATACCCCACGGGCGTCTCGGGAGCGGGAGGGGAAAAATGTTACGCGCGGCTTTTTAAAAATTACTCGCATATACCACTCAGGTGCTTTAGGAAGACCGAGGCCATCGAGGCGACCCTCGGCCTTATAAGACTAAAGATGAAGTACCGCCGACCTTAGCCTCGACCGTGTTACTACTCTTTATATCCCGTTCCCCCCTCGGCGGATCTCGCCTAAGATGCGGCGAGCGTTTGCTTTTTAAATGAAATATCGCAGTTATATCCCATTCTATAGGGTTATATGGAGAAATGTGAAGCTCGGCTTTATACAAATATCTCAGATATACCCCTCGGGTGTCTCGGGAGCGGGAGGGGAAAAATGTTACCCTCGGCTTTTTACAAATAACTCGCATATACCACTCGAGTGCTTTAGGAAGGCCAAGGCCATCGAGGCAACCCTCGGCCTTATAAGACTAAAGGGTAAGTACCGCCGACCTTAGCCTCGAACGTCTTACTACTCTTTATATCCCGTTCCACCCTCGACGCCCCTCGCCTAAGATGGGGCGAGCGTCGGCTTTGTAAAATAAAATATCGCACTTATAACCCATTCCAAAGGGCGAGAGGAGAAATGTGAAGCTCGGCTTTATACAAATATCTCAGATATACCCCTCAGGTGTCTCGGGAGCGGGAGGGGAAAAATGTTACCCTCGGCTTTTTACGAATAACCCGCATATACCACTCGGGTGCTTTAGTAAGGCCGAGGCCATCGAGGCGACCCTCGGCCTTATAAGACTAAAGAAGTAGTACCGTCTGACCTTAGCCCCGACCGTCTTACTACTCTTGATATACCGTTCCCCCCTCGACGCCCCTCGCCTAAGATGCGGCGGGCGTGAGCTTTTTAAATATAATATCGCGTTTATACCCCATTCCATAGGGTTGAGAGGAGAAATGTGAATCTCGGCTTTATTCAAATATCTCAAATATACACCTCGGGTGTCTCGGGAGCGGGAGGGGAAAAATGTTACCCTCGACTTTTTACAAATAACTCGCATATACCACTCGGGTGCTATAGGAAGACAGAGGCCATCGAGGCGACCCTCGGCCTTATAAGACTAAAGGGGAAGTACCGCCGACCTTAGCCTCGACCGTGTTACTACTCTTTATATCCCGTTCTCCCCTCGACGCCCCTCGCCTTAGATGCGGCGAGCGTCGGCTTTTTAAATAAAATATCGCAGTTATACATCATGCCATAGGGTTGAGAGGAGAAATGTGAAGCTCGGCTTTATAAAAATATCTCAGATATGCCCCTTGGGTGCCTCGGCAGCGGGAGGGGAAAAATGTTACCCTCGGCTTTTTACGAATAATTCGCATATACCACTCGGGTGCTTTAGGAAGAACGAGGCCATCGAGGCGACCCTCGGCCTTATAAGACTAAAGGGGGAGTACCGTCCGACCTTAGCCCCGACCGTCTTACTACTCTTGATATACCGTTCCCCTCTCGACACCCCTAGCGTAAGATGCGGCGATCGTCGGCTTTTTAAATATAATTTCGCAGTTATACCCCATTCCATAAGGTTAGGAGGAGAAATGTGAAGCTCGGCTTTATACAAATATCTCAGATATACCCCTCGGGTGTCTCGGGAGCGAAAGGGGAAAAATGTCACCCTCGGCATTTTATGAATAACTCGCATATACCACGCGGGTGCTTTAGGAAGGCCGAGGCTAAGAGGCGACCCTCGAATATAAGACTAAAGGGGAAGTACCGCCTACCTTAGCCTCCCGTTCCCCCCTCAATGCCCCTCGCCTAAGATGCGGCGAGCGTCGGCTTTTTAAATAAAATCTCGCAGTTATACCCCATTCCATAGGGCGAGAGGAGAATTGTGAAGATCGGCTTTATACAAATATCTCAGATATACCCCTCGGGTGTCTCGGGAGCGGGAGGGAAAAAATTTTACCCTCCACTTTTCACAAATAACTCGCATATACCACTCGGGTGCTTTAGAAAGACCAAGGCCATCGAGGCGACCCTCGGCCTTATAAGACTAAAGGGGAAGTAGCGCCGACCTTTGGCTCGACCGTGTTACTACTCTTTATATCCCGTTCCCCCCTCGACGCCCCTCGCCATAGATGCGGTGAGCGTCGGCTTTTTAAATATAATATTGCAGTTATACTCTATTCCATAGGGCGAGAGGTGAAATGTGAAGCTCGGCTTTATACAAATATCTCAGATATACCCCTCGGGTGTCTCGGGAGCGGGAGGGCAAAAATGTTACCCTCGGCTTTTTACAAATAACTCGCATATACCCCTCGGGTGCTTTAGGAAGACCAAGGCCATCGAGGCGCCCCTTTGCCTTTTTAGACTAAAGGGGGAGTACCGTCCGACCTTAGCCCCGACCGTCTTACTACTCTTTATATCCCGTTCCCCCCTCGACGCTTTTCGCCTAAGATGCGGCGAGCGTAGGCTTTTTAAATAAAATATCGCAGTTATACCCCATTCCAAAGGGTGAGAGGAGAAATGTGAAGCTCAGGCTATATACAAATATCTCAGATATACCCCTCGGGTGCTATACAATGGCCGAGGCCATCGAGGCGACCCTCGGCCTTATACGACTAACGGGGAAGTTCCGCAGACCTTAGCCTCGACCGTGTTACTACTCTTTATATCCCGTTCCCCCCTCGACGCTTCTCGCCTAAGATGCGGCGAGCGTCGGCTTTTTAAATAAAATATCGCAGTTATACCCCATTCCATAAGGTTAAGAGGAGAGATGTGAAGCTCGGCTATATACAAATATCTCAAATATAACCCTCGGGTGTCTCGGGAGCGGGAGGGGAAAAATGCTACCCTCGGCTTTTTACAAAAAAAACGCATATTCCACTCGGGTGCTTTAGGAAGACCGAGGCCATCGAGGTGACCCTCGGCCTTATAAGACTAAAGGGGGAGGACCGCTGACCTTAGCCTCGACCGTCTTACTACTATTTATATCCCGTTCCCCCCTCGACGCTTTTCGCCTAAGATGCGGCGAGCGTCTGCTTTTTAAATAAAATATCGCAGTTATACCCCATTCCAAAGGGTGAGAGGAGAAATGTGAAGCTCGGCTTTATACAAATATCTCAGATATACCCCTCGGGTGCCTCGGCAGCAGGAGGGGAAAAATGTTACCCTCGGATTTTTACAAATAAATATCATATAGCCCTCGGGTGCTTTAGGAAGACCGAGGTATATCGAGGCGACCCTCTGCCTTATAAGACTAAAAGGGGAGTCCTGTCCGACCTTAGCCCCGACCGTCAAACTACTCTTTATATCCCGTTTCCCCCCCGACGCCCCTCGCCTAAGATGCAGTGAGCGTCGGCTTTTTAAATAAACATCGCAGTTATACCCCGTTCCAAAGGGCAAGAGGAGAAATGTGAAGCTCAGCTTTGTACAAAGAACTCAGATATACCCCTCGTGTGCTTGGGGAGCGGCAGGGGAAAAATGTTACCCCTCGGCTTTTTACAAATAACTCGCATATACCCCTCGGGTGCTATACAATGGCCGAGGCCATCGAGGTGACCCTCGGCCTTATAAGACTAAAGGGGAAGTACCGCCTACCTTAGCCTCCCGTTCCCCCCTCAATGCCCCTCGCCTAAGATCCGGCGAGCGCGGCTTTTTAAATAAAATCTCGCGGTTATACCCCATTCCATAGGGCGAGAGGAGAATTGTGAAGCTCGGCTTTATACAAATATCTCAGATATACCCCTCGGGTGTCTCGGGAGCGGGAGGGGAAAAATCTTACCCTCCACTTTTTACAAATAACTCGCATATACCACTCGGGTGCTTTAGAAAGACCAAGGCCATCGAGGCGACCCTTGCCTTATAAGACTAAAGGGGAAGTAGCGCCGACCTTTGCCTCGACCGTTTTACTACTCTTTATATCCCGTTCCCCCCTCGACGCCCCTCGCCATAGATGCGGCGAGCGTCGGCTTTTTAAATATAATATTGCAGTTATACTCTATTCCATAGGGCGAGAGGTGAAATGTGAAGCTCGGGTTTATACAAATATCTCAGATATACCCCTCTGGTGTCTCGGGAGCGGGAGGGCAAAAATGTTACCCTAGGCTTTTTACAAATTACTCGCATATACCACTCGGGTACTTTAGGAAGACCAAGGCCATCGAGGCGACCCTCGTCCTTATAAGACTAAAGGGAAAGTACCACTGACCGCAGCCTCGACCGTGTTACTACTTTTTATGTCCCGTTCCCCCATCGACGCCCCTCGCCTAAGATGCGGTGAGCGTCGGCTTTTTAAATAAAATATCGCAGTTATACCCCGTTTCATAGGGCGAGAGTAGAAATGTGAAGCTCGGCTATTTACAAATATCTCAGATACACCCCTCGTGTGCCTGGGAGGCGGGAGGGGAAAAATGTTACCCCTCGGCTTTTTACAAATAACTCGCATATACCCCTCGGGTGCTTTAGGAAGACCAAGGCCATCGAGGCGCCCCTTTGCCTTTTTAGACTAAAGGGAGAGTACCGTCCGACCTCAGCCCCGACCGTCTTACTACTCTTTATATCCCGTTCCCCCCTCGACGCCCCTCGCCTTAGATGCGGTGAGCGTCGGCTTTTTAAATATAATATTGCAGTTATACCCTATTCCATAGGGCGAGAGGAGAAATGTGAAAGTCGGCTTTATACAAATATCTCAGATTTTCCCCCTCGGGTGTCTCGGGAGCGGGAGGGGAAAAATGTTAACCTCGGCGTTTTACAAATATGTAACTCGCATATACCCCTCGGGTGCTTTAGAAAGACCGAGGCCATCGAGGCGAACCTCGGCCTTATAACACTAAAGGGGAAGTACCGCCGACCTTAGCCTCGACTGTGTTACTACTCTTTATATCCCGTTCCCCCCTCGACGCGCCTCGCTTAAGATTGGGCGAGCGTCGGCTTTTTAAATATAATATCGCAGTTATATCCCATTCTATAGGGTTATATGGAGAAATGTGAAGCTCGGCTTTATACAAATATCTCAGATATACTCCTCGGGTGTCTCGGGAGCGGGAGTGGAAAAATGTTACCCTCGGCTTTTTACAAATAACTCACATATACCACTCATGTGCCTTAGGAAGACCGAGGCCATCGAGGCGACCCTCGGCCTTATAAGACTATAGGGGAAGTACCGCCGACCTTAGCCTCGACCGTGTTACTACTCTTTATATCCCGTTCCCCCCTCGACGCCTCTCGCCTAAGATGCGGCGAGCGTCGGCTTTTTAAATATAATATCGCAGTTATACCTTATTCCATAGGGCGAGAAGAGAAATGTGAAGCTCGGGTTTATACAAATATCTCAGATATACCCCACGGGTGTCTCGGGAGCGGGAGGGGAAAAATGCTACCCTCGGCTTTTTACAAAAAACCCGCATATACCACTCGGGTGCTTTAGGAAGACCGAGGCCATCGAGGTGACCCTCGGCCTTATAAGACTAAAGGGGGAGGACAGCCGACCTTAGCCTCGACCGTCTTACTACTCTTTATATCCCGTTACCCCCTCGACGCTTTTCGCCTAAGATGCGGCGAGCGTCGGCTTTTTAAATAAAATATCGCAGTTATACCCCATTCCAAAGGGTGAGAGAAGAAATGTGAAGCTCGGCTTTATACAAATATCTCAGATATACCCCTCGGGTGCCTCGGCAGCAGGAGGGAAAAAATGTTACCCTCGGATTTTTACAAATAAATATCATATAGCCCTCGGGTGCTTTAGGAAGACCGAGGCCATCGAGGTGACCCTCTGCCTTATAAGACTAAAGGAGGAGTCCTGTCCGACCTTAGCCCCGAATGTCAAACTACTCTTTATATCCCGTTTCCCCCCCGACGCCCCTCGCCTAATCTGCGGTGAGCGTCGGCTTTTTTTACTAAACATCGCAGTTATACCCCGTTCCAAAGAGCGAGAGGAGAAATGTGAAGCTCAGCTTTGTACAAAGAACTCAGATATACCCCTCGTGTGCCTGGGGAGCGGCAGGGGAAAAATGTTACCCCTCGGCTTTTTTACAAATAACTCGCATATACCCCTCGGGTGCTATACAATGGCCGAGGCCATCGAGGCGACCCTCGGCCTTATACGACTAAAGGGGAAGTACCGCCGACCTTAGCTTCGACCGTGTTACTACTCTTTATATTCCGTTTCCCCCTCGACGCCCCTCGCCTAAGATGCAGAGAGCATCGGCTTTTTAAATAAAATATCGCAGTTATACACCATTCCATAGGGTTGAGAGGAGAAATGTGAAGCTCGGCTTCATACAAATATCTCAGATATACCTCTCGGGTGTCTCGGGAGCGGAAGGCAAAAAATGTTACCCTCGACTTTTTACAAATAACTCGCATATACCACTCGGGTGCTTTAGGAAGACCGAGGCTATCAAAGCGAGCCTCGGCCTTATAAGACTAAAGGGGAAGTACCGCCGACCTTAGCCTCGACCGTGTTACTACTCTTTATATCCCGTTCCCCCCTCGACGCCCCTCGCCTTAAACGCGGGGAGTGTCGGCTTTTTAAATAAAATATCGCAGTTATACATCCTTCCATAGGGTTGAGAGTAGAAATGTGAAGCTCGGCTTAATACAAATATCTCAGATATACCCATCAGGTGCCTCAGCAGTGGGAGGGGAAAAATTTTACCCTTAGCTTTATACGAATAACTCGCATATACCACTCGGGTGCTTTAAGAAGGCCGAGTCCATCGAGGCGACCCTCGGCCTTATAAGACTAAAGGGGGAGTACCGTCCGACCTTAGCCCCGACCGTTTTACCACTCTTGATATACCGTTCCCCCCTCGACGCCCTTCGCCTAAGATGCGGCGAGCGTCGGCTTTTTAAATATAATATCGCAGTTATACCCCATTCCATAGGGTTAAGAGAAGAAATGTGAATCTCGGCTTCATACAAATATCTCAGATATACCCCTCAGGTGTCTCGGGAGCGGGAGGGGAAAAATGTTACCCTCGGCTTTTTACAAATAACTCGCATATACCACTCGGGTGGTTTAGGAAGACCGAGGCCATCGAGGCGACCCTCGGCCTTATAAGACTAAAGGGGAACTACCGCCGACCTTAGCCTCGACCGTCTTACTACTCTTTATATCCCGTTTCCCCCTCGACGCCCCTTGCCTAAGATGCGGCGAGCGTCAGCTTTTTAAATTAAATATCGCAGTTATACCCCATTCCATTGGGTTGAGAGGAGAAATGTAAAGCTCGGCTTCATACAAATATCTCAGATATACCCCTCGGGTGTCTCGGGAGCGGAAGGCAAAAAATTTACCCTCGAGTTTTTACAAATAACTCGCATATACCACTCGGGTGATTTAGGAAGACCGAGACCATCGAGGCGAGCCTCGGCCTTATAAGACTAAAGAGGAAGTACCTTCGACCTTAGCCTCGACCGTGTTACTACTCTTTATATCCCGTTCCCCCCTCGACGCCCCTCGCCTTACATGCGCCGAGCGTCGGCTTTATAAATAAAATATCGCAGTTATACATCATTCCATACGGTTGAGAGGAGAAATGTGAAGCTCGGCTTTATACAAATATCTCAGATATACCCATCGGGTGCCTCAGCAGCGGGAGGGGAAAAATGTTACCCTCAGCTTTATACGAATAACTCGCATATACCACTCGGGTGATTTAGGAAGACCGAGGCCATCGAGCCGACCCTCGGCCTTATAAGACTAAAGGGGGAGGACCGCCGACCATAGCCTCGACCGTGTTACTACTATTTATATCCCGTTCCCCTCTCCGCGCCCCTCGCCTAAGATGCGGCGAGCGTCGTCTTTTTAAATAAAATATCGAAGTTATACATCATTCCATAGGGTTGAGAGGAGAAATGTGAAGCTCGGCTTTATACAAATATCTCAGATATACCCCACAGGTGCCTCGGCAGCTAGAGGGGGAAAATTTTACCCTCGGCTTTTTAAGAATAACTCGCATATACCACTCGGGTGCTTTAGGAAGGCCGAGGCTATCGAGGCGACCCTCGGCATTATAAGACTTAAGGGGGAGTACCGTCCGACCTTAGCCCCGACCGTCTTAATACTCTTTATATCACGTTCCCCCCTCGACACTCCTCGCCTAAGATGGGGCGAGCGTCGGCTTTTTAAATGAAATATCGCAGTTATACCCCATTCCATAGGGTTGAGAGGAGAAATGTGAAGCTCGGCATTATAAAATATCTCAGATATACCCCTTGGGTGTCTTGAGAGCGGGAGGGGAAAAATGTTACCCTTGGCTTTTTACAAATAACTCGCATATACCACTCGGGTGCTTTATGAAGGCCGAGGCCATCGAGGCGACCCTCGGCCTTATAAGACTAAAAGAGGAGTACCGTCCGACCTTAGCCCCGACCGTCTTACTACTCTTGATATAAGGTTCCCCCCTCGACGCCCCTCGCCTAAGATGCGGCGAGCGTCGGCTTTTTAAATATAATATCGCATTTATACCACATTCCATAGGGTTAAGAGGAGAAATGTGAATCTCGGCTTTATACAAATATCTCGGATATACCCCTCGGGTGTCTCGGGAGAATGAGGGGAAAAATGTTACCCTCTGCTTTTTAGAAATAACTCGCATATACCACTCGGGTGCTTTAGGAAGACCGAGGCCATCGAGGCGACCCTCGGCCTTATAAGACTAAAGGGGAAGTACCGCCGACCTTAGCCCCGAACATCTTACTACTCTTAATATCCCGTTCCCCCCTCGACGCCCATCACCTAAGATGCGGTGAGCGTCGGCTTTTTTAATAAAATATCACGGTTATACCCCGTTTCATAGGGCGAGAGGAGAAATGTGAAGCTCGGCTTTGTACAAATATCTCAGATGCACCCCTCGTGTGCCTGGGGAGCGGGAGGGGAAAAATGTTACCCCTCGGCTTTTTACAAATAACTCGCATATACCCCTCGGGTGCTTTAGGAAGTCCGAGGCCATCGAGGCGCCCCTTTGCCTTTTTAGACAAAAGGGGGAGTACCGTCCGACCTTAGCCCCGACCGTCTTACTACTCTTTATATCCTGTTCCCCCCTCGACGCCCCTCACCTAAGATGCAGCGAGCGTCGGCTTTTTAAATATAATATTGCAGTTATACCCTATTCCATAGGGCGAGAGATGAAATGTGAAGCTCGGCTTTGTACAAATATCTCAGATATACCCCTCGGGTGCTTCGGGAGCGGGAGGGGAAAAATTACCCTCGGCTTTTTACAAATAACTCGCATATACCACTCAGGTGTTTTAGGAAGACCGAGGCCATCGAGACAACCCTTGGCCTTATAAGACTAAAGGGGAAGTACCGCCGACCTTAGCCTTGACCGTCTTACTACTCTTTATATCCCGTTTCCCCCTCGACGCCCCTCGTCTTAGTTTCGGCGAGCGTCGGCTTTTTAAATATAATATCGCAGTTATGCCTTATTCCATAGGGCGAGAAGAGAAATGTGAAGCTCGGCTTTATACAAATATCTTAGATATACCCCTCGGGTGTCTCGGGAGCGGGAGGGGAAAAATGTTACCCTCGGCTTTTTACAAATAACTCGCATATACCACTCGGGTGCTTTAGGAAGACCGAGGCCATCGAGGCGACCCTCGACCTTATAAGACTATAGGGGAAGTACCGCCGACCTTAGCCTCGACCGTGTTACTACTCTTTATATCCCGTTCCCCCCTCGACGCCCCTCGCCATAGATGCGGCGAGCGTCGGCTTTTTAAATAAAATATCGCAGTTATACCCCATTCCATAGGGTTAAGAGGAGAAATGTGAAGCTCGGCTTTATACAAATATCTCAGATATACCCCTCGGGTGTCTCGGGAGCGGGAGGGGAAAAATGCTACCCTCGGCTTTTTACAAATAACTCGCATATACCACTCGGGTGCTTTAGGAAGACCGAGGTCATCGAGGTGTCCCTCGGCCTTATAAGACTAAAGGGGAAGTACCGCCGACCTTAGCCTCGACCGTCTTACTACTCTTTATATCCCGTTCCCCCCTCGACGCTTCTCGCCTAAAAGGCGGCGAGCATCGGCTTTTTAAATAAAATATTGCAGTTATACCCCATTCCAAAGGGTGAGAGGAGAAATGTGAAGCTCGGCTTTATACAAATATCTCAGATATACCCCTCGGGTGCCTCGGAAGCAGGAGGGGAAAAATGTTACCCTCGGCTTTTTACAAATAAATATCATATAGCCCTCGGGTGCTTTAGGAAGACCGAGGTATATCGAGGCGACCCTCTGCCTTATAAGACTAAAGGGGGAGTCCTGTCCGACGTAAGCCCCGACTGTCAAACTACACTTTATATCCCGTTCCCCCCCCGACGCCCCTCGCCTAAGATGCGGTGAGCGTCGGCTTTTTAAATAAAATATCGCGGTTATACCCCATTCCAAAGGGCGAGAGGAGAAATGTGAAGCTCAGCTTTGTACAAATAACTCAGATATAACCCTCGTGTGCCTGGGGAGCGGCAGGGGAAAAATGTTACCCCTCGGCTTTTTACAAATAACTGGCATATACCCCTCGGGTGCTATACAATGGCCGAGGCCATCGAGGCGACCCTCGGCCTTATACGACTAAAGGTGAAGTACCGCCGACCTTAGCCTCGACCGTCAAACTACTCTTTATATCCCGTTCCCACCTCGACGCCCCTCGCCTAAGATGCGGCGAGCGTCGGCTTTTTAAATAAAATATCGCAGTTATATCCCATTCCATAAGGTTAAGAGGAGAAATGTGAAGCTCGGCTTTGTACAAATATCTCAAATACACCCCTCGTGTGCCTGGGGAGCGGGAGGGGAAAAATGTTACCCCTCGGCTTTTTACAAATAACTCGCATATACCCCTCGGGTAATAGGAAGACCAAGGCCATCGAGGCGCCCCTTTGCCTTTTTAGACTAAAGGGGGAGTACCGTCCGACCTTAGCCCCGACCGTCTTACTACTCTTTATATCCTGTTCCCCCCTCGACGCCCCTCGCCTTAGATGCGGCGAGCGTCGGCTTTTTAAATATAATATTGCAGTTATACCCTATTCCATAGGGCGAGAGGAGAAATGTGAAAGTCGGCTTTATACAAATATCTCAGATTTTCCCCCTCGGGTGTCTCGGGAGCGGGAGGGGAAAAATGTTACCCTCGGCTTTTTACAAATAACTCGCATATACCACTCGGGTGCTTTAGGAAGACCGAGGCCATCGAGGCGACCCTCGACCTTATAAGACTATAGGGGAAGTACCGCCGACCTTAGCCTCGACCGTGTTACTACTCTTTATATCCCGTTCCCCCCTCGACGCCCCTCGCCATAGATGCGGCGAGCGTCGGCTTTTTAAATAAAATATCGCAGTTATACCCCATTCCATAGGGTTAAGAGGAGAAATGTGATGCTCGGCTTTATACAAATATCTCAGATATACCCCTCGGGTGTCTCGGGAGCGGGAGGGGAAAAATGCTACCCTCGGCTTTTTACAAAAAACCCGCATATACCACTCGGGTGCTTTAGGAAGACCGAGGCCATCGAGGTGACGCTCGGCCTTATAAGACTAAAGAGGGAGGACCGCCGACCTTAGCATCGACCGTGTTACTACTCTTTATATCCCGTTCCCCCCTCGACGCTTTTCGCCTAAGATGCGGCGAGCGTCGGCTTTTTAAATAAAATATCGCAGTTATACCCCATTCCAAAGGGTGAGAGGAGAAATGTGAAGCTCGGCTTTATACAAATATCTCAGATATACCCCTCGGGTGCCTCGGCAGCAGGAGGGGAAAAATGTTACCCTCGGATTTTACAAATAAATATCATATAGCCCTCGGGTGCTTTAGGAAGACCGAGGTATATCGAGGCGACCCTCTGCCTTATAAGACTAAAGGGGGAGTCCTGTCCGACCTTAGCCCCGCCTGTCAAACTACTCTTTATATCCCGTTTCTCCCCCGACGCCCCTCGCCTAAGATGCGGTGAGCGTCGGCTTTTTAAATAAACATCGCAGTTATACCCCGTTCGAAAGGGCGAGAGGAGAAATGTAAAGCTCAGCTTTGTACAAAGAATTCAGATATACCCCTCGTGTGCCTGGGGAGCGGCAGGGGAAAAATGTTACCCCTTGACATTTTACAAATAACTCGCATATACCCCTCGGGTGCTATACAATGGCCGAGGCCATCGAGGCGACCCTCGGCCTTATACGACTAAAGGGGAAGTACCGCCGACCTTAGCCTCGACCGTGTTACTACTCTTTATATCCCGTTTCCCCCTCGACGCCCCTCGCCTAAGATGCAGAGAGCGTCCGCTTTTTAAATATAATATTGCAGTTATACCCTATTCCATAGGGCGAGAGGAGAAATGTGAAGCTCGGATTTATACAAATATCTCAGATATACCCCTCGGGTGCCTCGGCAGCTAGAGGGGGAAAATTTTACCCTCGGCTTTTTACGAATAACTCGCATATACCACTCGGGTGCTTTAGGAAGGCCGAGGCTATCGAGGTGACCCTCGGCCTTATAAGACTAAAGGGGGAGTACCGTCCGACCTTAGCCCCGACCGTCTTACTACTCTTTATATCCTGTTCCCCCCTCGACGCCCCTCGCCTAAGATGCAGCGAGCGTCGGCTTTTTAAATATAATATTGCAGTTATACCCTATTCCATAGGGCGAGAGATGAAATGTGAAGCTCGGCTTTGTACAAATATCTCAGATATACCCCTCGGGTGCTTCGGGAGCGGGAGGGGAAAAATTACCCTCGGCTTTTTACAAATAACTCGCATATACCACTCAGGTGTTTTAGGAAGACCGAGGCCATCGAGACAACCCTTGGCCTTATAAGACTAAAGGGGAAGTACCGCCGACCTTAGCCTTGACCGTCTTACTACTCTTTATATCCCGTTTCCCCCTCGACGCCCCTCGTCTTAGTTTCGGCGAGCGTCGGCTTTTTAAATATAATATCGCAGTTATGCCTTATTCCATAGGGCGAGAAGAGAAATGTGAAGCTCGGCTTTATACAAATATCTTAGATATACCCCTCGGGTGTCTCGGGAGCGGGAGGGGAAAAATGTTACCCTCGGCTTTTTACAAATAACTCGCATATACCACTCGGGTGCTTTAGGAAGACCGAGGCCATCGAGGCGACCCTCGACCTTATAAGACTATAGGGGAAGTACCGCCGACCTTAGCCTCGACCGTGTTACTACTCTTTATATCCCGTTCCCCCCTCGACGCCCCTCGCCATAGATGCGGCGAGCGTCGGCTTTTTAAATAAAATATCGCAGTTATACCCCATTCCATAGGGTTAAGAGGAGAAATGTGAAGCTCGGCTTTATACAAATATCTCAGATATACCCCTCGGGTGTCTCGGGAGCGGGAGGGGAAAAATGCTACCCTCGGCTTTTTACAAATAACTCGCATATACCACTCGGGTGCTTTAGGAAGACCGAGGTCATCGAGGTGTCCCTCGGCCTTATAAGACTAAAGGGGAAGTACCGCTGACCTTAGCCTCGACCGTCTTACTACTCTTTATATCCCGTTCCCCCCTCGACGCTTCTCGCCTAAAAGGCGGCGAGCATCGGCTTTTTAAATAAAATATTGCAGTTATACCCCATTCCAAAGGGTGAGAGGAGAAATGTGAAGCTCGGCTTTATACAAATATCTCAGATATACCCCTCGGGTGCCTCGGAAGCAGGAGGGGAAAAATGTTACCCTCGGCTTTTTACAAATAAATATCATATAGCCCTCGGGTGCTTTAGGAAGACCGAGGTATATCGAGGCGACCCTCTGCCTTATAAGACTAAAGGGGGAGTCCTGTCCGACGTAAGCCCCGACTGTCAAACTACACTTTATATCCCGTTCCCCCCCCGACGCCCCTCGCCTAAGATGCGGTGAGCGTCGGCTTTTTAAATAAAATATCGCGGTTATACCCCATTCCAAAGGGCGAGAGGAGAAATGTGAAGCTCAGCTTTGTACAAATAACTCAGATATAACCCTCGTGTGCCTGGGGAGCGGCAGGGGAAAAATGTTACCCCTCGGCTTTTTACAAATAACTGGCATATACCCCTCGGGTGCTATACAATGGCCGAGGCCATCGAGGCGACCCTCGGCCTTATACGACTAAAGGTGAAGTACCGCCGACCTTAGCCTCGACCGTCAAACTACTCTTTATATCCCGTTCCCACCTCGACGCCCCTCGCCTAAGATGCGGCGAGCGTCGGCTTTTTAAATAAAATATCGCAGTTATATCCCATTCCATAAGGTTAAGAGGAGAAATGTGAAGCTCGGCTTTGTACAAATATCTCAGATACACCCCTCGTGTGCCTGGGGAGCGGGAGGGGAAAAATGTTACCCCTCGGCTTTTTACAAATAACTCGCATATACCCCTCGGGTAATAGGAAGACCAAGGCCATCGAGGCGCCCCTTTGCCTTTTTAGACTAAAGGGGGAGTACCGTCCGACCTTAGCCCCGACCGTCTTACTACTCTTTATATCCTGTTCCCCCCTCGACGCCCCTCGCCTTAGATGCGGCGAGCGTCGGCTTTTTAAATATAATATTGCAGTTATACCCTATTCCATAGGGCGAGAGGAGAAATGTGAAAGTCGGCTTTATACAAATATCTCAGATTTTCCCCCTCGGGTGTCTCGGGAGCGGGAGGGGAAAAATGTTACCCTCGGCTTTTTACAAATAACTCGCATATACCACTCGGGTGCTTTAGGAAGACCGAGGCCATCGAGGCGACCCTCGACCTTATAAGACTATAGGGGAAGTACCGCTGACCTTAGCCTCGACCGTGTTACTACTCTTTATATCCCGTTCCCCCCTCGACGCCCCTCGCCATAGATGCGGCGAGCGTCGGCTTTTTAAATAAAATATCGCAGTTATACCCCATTCCATAGGGTTAAGAGGAGAAATGTGAAGCTCGGCTTTATACAAATATCTCAGATATACCCCTCGGGTGTCTCGGGAGCGGGAGGGGAAAAATGCTACCCTCGGCTTTTTACAAAAAACCCGCATATACCACTCGGGTGCTTTAGGAAGACCGAGGCCATCGAGGTGACCCTCGGCCTTATAAGACTAAAGAGGGAGGACCGCCGACCTTAGCATCGACCGTGTTACTACTCTTTATATCCCGTTCCCCCCTCGACGCTTTTCGCCTAAGATGCGGCGAGCGTCGGCTTTTTAAATAAAATATCGCAGTTATACCCCATTCCAAAGGGTGAGAGGAGAAATGTGAAGCTCGGCTTTATACAAATATCTCAGATATACCCCTCGGGTGCCTCGGCAGCAGGAGGGGAAAAATGTTACCCTCGGATTTTACAAATAAATATCATATAGCCCTCGGGTGCTTTAGGAAGACCGAGGTATATCGAGGCGACCCTCTGCCTTATAAGACTAAAGGGGGAGTCCTGTCCGACCTTAGCCCCGCCTGTCAAACTACTCTTTATATCCCGTTTCTCCCCCGACGCCCCTCGCCTAAGATGCGGTGAGCGTCGGCTTTTTAAATAAACATCGCAGTTATACCCCGTTCGAAAGGGCGAGAGGAGAAATGTAAAGCTCAGCTTTGTACAAAGAATTCAGATATACCCCTCGTGTGCCTGGGGAGCGGCAGGGGAAAAATGTTACCCCTTGACATTTTACAAATAACTCGCATATACCCCTCGGGTGCTATACAATGGCCGAGGCCATCGAGGCGACCCTCGGCCTTATACGACTAAAGGGGAAGTACCGCCGACCTTAGCCTCGACCGTGTTACTACTCTTTATATCCCGTTTCCCCCTCGACGCCCCTCGCCTAAGATGCAGAGAGCGTCCGCTTTTTAAATATAATATTGCAGTTATACCCTATTCCATAGGGCGAGAGGAGAAATGTGAAGCTCGGCTTTATACAAATATCTCAGATATACCCCTCGGGTGCCTCGGCAGCTAGAGGGGGAAAATTTTACCCTCGGCTTTTTACGAATAACTCGCATATACCACTCGGGTGCTTTAGGAAGGCCGAGGCTATCGAGGTGACCCTCGGCCTTATAAGACTAAAGGGGGAGTACCGTCCGACCTTAGCCCCGACCGTCTTACTACTCTTTATATCCTGTTCCCCCCTCGACGCCCCTCGCCTAAGATGCAGCGAGCGTCGGCTTTTTAAATATAATATTGCAGTTATACTCTATTCCATAGGGCGAGAGATGAAATGTGAAGCTCGGCTTTGTACAAATATCTCAGATATACCCCTCGGGTGCTTCGGGAGCGGGAGGGGAAAAATTACCCTCGGCTTTTTACAAATAACTCGCATATACCACTCAGGTGTTTTAGGAAGACCGAGGCCATCGAGACAACCCTTGGCCTTATAAGACTAAAGGGGAAGTACCGCCGACCTTAGCCTTGACCGTCTTACTACTCTTTATATCCCGTTTCCCCCTCGACGCCCCTCGTCTTAGTTTCGGCGAGCGTCGGCTTTTTAAATATAATATCGCAGTTATGCCTTATTCCATAGGGCGAGAAGAGAAATGTGAAGCTCGGCTTTATACAAATATCTTAGATATACCCCTCGGGTGTCTCGGGAGCGGGAGGGGAAAAATGTTACCCTCGGCTTTTTACAAATAACTCGCATATACCACTCGGGTGCTTTAGGAAGACCGAGGCCATCGAGGCGCCCATCGACCTTATAAGACTATAGGGGAAGTACCGCCGACCTTAGCCTCGACCGTGTTACTACTCTTTATATCCCGTTCCCCCCTCGACGCCCCTCGCCATAGATGCGGCGAGCGTCGGCTTTTTAAATAAAATATCGCAGTTATACCCCATTCCATAGGGTTAAGAGGAGAAATGTGAAGCTCGGCTTTATACAAATATCTCAGATATACCCCTCGGGTGTCTCGGGAGCGGGAGGGGAAAAATGCTACCCTCGGCTTTTTACAAATAACTCGCATATACCACTCGGGTGCTTTAGGAAGACCGAGGTCATCGAGGTGTCCCTCGGCCTTATAAAACTAAAGGGGAAGTACCGCCGACCTTAGCCTCGACCGTCTTACTACTCTTTATATCCCGTTCCCCCCTCGAAGCTTCTCGCCTAAAAGGCGGCGAGCATCGGCTTTTTAAATAAAATATTGCAGTTATACCCCATTCCAAAGGGTGAGAGGAGAAATGTGAAGCTCGGCTTTATACAAATATCTCAGATATACCCCTCGGGTGCCTCGGAAGCAGGAGGGGAAAAATGTTACCCTCGGCTTTTTACAAATAAATATCATATAGCCCTCGGGTGCTTTAGGAAGACCGAGGTATATCGAGGCGACCCTCTGCCTTATAAGACTAAAGGGGGAGTCCTGTCCGACGTAAGCCCCGACTGTCAAACTACACTTTATATCCCGTTCCCCCCCCGACGCCCCTCGCCTAAGATGCGGTGAGCGTCGGCTTTTTAAATAAAATATCGCGGTTATACCCCATTCCAAAGGGCGAGAGGAGAAATGTGAAGCTCAGCTTTGTACAAATAACTCAGATATAACCCTCGTGTGCCTGGGGAGCGGCAGGGGAAAAATGTTACCCCTCGGCTTTTTACAAATAACTGGCATATACCCCTCGGGTGCTATACAATGGCCGAGGCCATCGAGGCGACCCTCGGCCTTATACGACTAAAGGTGAAGTACCGCCGACCTTAGCCTCGACCGTCAAACTACTCTTTATATCCCGTTCCCACCTCGACGCCCCTCGCCTAAGATGCGGCGAGCGTCGGCTTTTTAAATAAAATATCGCAGTTATATCCCATTCCATAAGGTTAAGAGGAGAAATGTGAAGCTCGGCTTTGTACAAATATCTCAGATACACCCCTCGTGTGCCTGGGGAGCGGGAGGGGAAAAATGTTACCCCTCGGCTTTTTACAAATAACTCGCATATACCCCTCGGGTAATAGGAAGACCAAGGCCATCGAGGCGCCCCTTTGCCTTTTTAGACTAAAGGGGGAGTACCGTCCGACCTTAGCCCCGACCGTCTTACTACTCTTTATATCCTGTTCCCCCCTCGACGCCCCTCGCCTTAGATGCGGCGAGCGTCGGCTTTTTAAATATAATATTGCAGTTATACCCTATTCCATAGGGCGAGAGGAGAAATGTGAAAGTCGGCTTTATACAAATATCTCAGATTTTCCCCCTCGGGTGTCTCGGGAGCGGGAGGGGAAAAATGTTACCCTCGGCTTTTTACAAATAACTCGCATATACCACTCGGGTGCTTTAGGAAGACCGAGGCTATCGAGGCGACCCTCGACCTTATAAGACTATAGGGGAAGTACCGCCGACCTTAGCCTCGACCGTGTTACTACTCTTTATATCCCGTTCCCCCCTCGACGCCCCTCGCCATAGATGCGGCGAGCGTCGGCTTTTTAAATAAAATATCGCAGTTATACCCCATTCCATAGGGTTAAGAGGAGAAATGTGAAGCTCGGCTTTATACAAATATCTCAGATATACCCCTCGGGTGTCTCGGGAGCGGGAGGGGAAAAATGCTACCCTCGGCTTTTTACAAAAAACCCGCATATACCACTCGGGTGCTTTAGGAAGACCGAGGCCATCGAGGTGACCCTCGGCCTTATAAGACTAAAGAGGGAGGACCGCCGACCTTAGCATCGACCGTGTTACTACTCTTTATATCCCGTTCCCCCCTCGACGCTTTTCGCCTAAGATGCGGCGAGCGTCGGCTTTTTAAATAAAATATCGCAGTTATACCCCATTCCAAAGGGTGAGAGGAGAAATGTGAAGCTCGGCTTTATACAAATATCTCAGATATACCCCTCGGGTGCCTCGGCAGCAGGAGGGGAAAAATGTTACCCTCGGATTTTACAAATAAATATCATATAGCCCTCGGGTGCTTTAGGAAGACCGAGGTATATCGAGGCGACCCTCTGCCTTATAAGACTAAAGGGGGAGTCCTGTCCGACCTTAGCCCCGCCTGTCAAACTACTCTTTATATCCCGTTTCTCCCCCGACGCCCCTCGCCTAAGATGCGGTGAGCGTCGGCTTTTTAAATAAACATCGCAGTTATACCCCGTTCGAAAGGGCGAGAGGAGAAATGTAAAGCTCAGCTTTGTACAAAGAATTCAGATATACCCCTCGTGTGCCTGGGGAGCGGCAGGGGAAAAATGTTACCCCTTGACATTTTACAAATAACTCGCATATACCCCTCGGGTGCTATACAATGGCCGAGGCCATCGAGGCGACCCTCGGCCTTATACGACTAAAGGGGAAGTACCGCCGACCTTAGCCTCGACCGTGTTACTACTCTTTATATCCCGTTTCCCCCTCGACGCCCCTCGCCTAAGATGCAGAGAGCGTCCGCTTTTTAAATATAATATTGCAGTTATACCCTATTCCATAGGGCGAGAGGAGAAATGTGAAGCTCGGCTTTATACAAATATCTCAGATATACCCCTCGGGTGCCTCGGCAGCTAGAGGGGGAAAATTTTACCCTCGGCTTTTTACGAATAACTCGCATATACCACTCGGGTGCTTTAGGAAGGCCGAGGCTATCGAGGTGACCCTCGGCCTTATAAGACTAAAGGGGGAGTACCGTCCGACCTTAGCCCCGACCGTCTTACTACTCTTTATATCCTGTTCCCCCCTCGACGCCCCTCGCCTAAGATGCAGCGAGCGTCGGCTTTTTAAATATAATATCGCAGTTATGCCTTATTCCATAGGGCGAGAAGAGAAATGTGAAGCTCGGCTTTATACAAATATCTTAGATATACCCCTCGGGTGTCTCGGGAGCGGGAGGGGAAAAATGTTACCCTCGGCTTTTTACAAATAACTCGCATATACCACTCGGGTGCTTTAGGAAGACCGAGGCCATCGAGGCGACCCTCGACCTTATAAGACTATAGGGGAAGTACCGCCGACCTTAGCCTCGACCGTGTTACTACTCTTTATATCCCGTTCCCCCCTCGACGCCCCTCGCCATAGATGCGGCGAGCGTCGGCTTTTTAAATAAAATATCGCAGTTATACCCCATTCCATAGGGTTAAGAGGAGAAATGTGAAGCTCGGCTTTATACAAATATCTCAGATATACCCCTCGGGTGTCTCGGGAGCGGGAGGGGAAAAATGCTACCCTCGGCTTTTTACAAATAACTCGCATATACCACTCGGGTGCTTTAGGAAGACCGAGGTCATCGAGGTGTCCCTCGGCCTTATAAGACTAAAGGGGAAGTACCGCCGATCTTAGCCTCGACCGTCTTACTACTCTTTATATCCCGTTCCCCCCTCGACGCTTCTCGCCTAAAAGGCGGCGAGCATCGGCTTTTTAAATAAAATATTGCAGTTATACCCCATTCCAAAGGGTGAGAGGAGAAATGTGAAGCTCGGCTTTATACAAATATCTCAGATATACCCCTCGGGTGCCTCGGAAGCAGGAGGGGAAAAATGTTACCCTCGGCTTTTTACAAATAAATATCATATAGCCCTCGGGTGCTTTAGGAAGACCGAGGTATATCGAGGCGACCCTCTGCCTTATAAGACTAAAGGGGGAGTCCTGTCCGACGTAAGCCCCGACTGTCAAACTACACTTTATATCCCGTTCCCCCCCCGACGCCCCTCGCCTAAGATGCGGTGAGCGTCGGCTTTTTAAATAAAATATCGCGGTTATACCCCATTCCAAAGGGCGAGAGGAGAAATGTGAAGCTCAGCTTTGTACAAATAACTCAGATATAACCCTCGTGTGCCTGGGGAGCGGCAGGGGAAAAATGTTACCCCTCGGCTTTTTACAAATAACTGGCATATACCCCTCGGGTGCTATACAATGGCCGAGGCCATCGAGGCGACCCTCGGCCTTATACGACTAAAGGTGAAGTACCGCCGACCTTAGCCTCAACCGTCAAACTACTCTTTATATCCCGTTCCCACCTCGACGCCCCTCGCCTAAGATGCGGCGAGCGTCGGCTTTTTAAATAAAATATCGCAGTTATATCCCATTCCATAAGGTTAAGAGGAGAAATGTGAAGCTCGGCTTTGTACAAATATCTCAGATACACCCCTCGTGTGCCTGGGGAGCGGGAGGGGAAAAATGTTACCCCTCGGCTTTTTACAAATAACTCGCATATACCCCTCGGGTAATAGGAAGACCAAGGCCATCGAGGCGCCCCTTTGCCTTTTTAGACTAAAGGGGGAGTACCGTCCGACCTTAGCCCCGACCGTCTTACTACTCTTTATATCCTGTTCCCCCCTCGACGCCCCTCGCCTTAGATGCGGCGAGCGTCGGCTTTTTAAATATAATATTGCAGTTATACCCTATTCCATAGGGCGAGAGGAGAAATGTGAAAGTCGGCTTTATACAAATATCTCAGATTTTCCCCCTCGGGTGTCTCGGGAGCGGGAGGGGAAAAATGTTACCCTCGGCTTTTTACAAATAACTCGCATATACCACTCGGGTGCTTTAGGAAGACCGAGGCCATCGAGGCGACCCTCGACCTTATATGTAAGACTATAGGGGAAGTACCGCCGACCTTAGCCTCGACCGTGTTACTACTCTTTATATCCCGTTCCCCCCTCGACGCCCCTCGCCATAGATGCGGCGAGCGTCGGCTTTTTAAATAAAATATCGCAGTTATACCCCATTCCATAGGGTTAAGAGGAGAAATGTGAAGCTCGGCTTTATACAAATATCTCAGGTATACCCCTCGGGTGTCTCGGGAGCGGGAGGGGAAAAATGCTACCCTCGGCTTTTTACAAAAAACCCGCATATACCACTCGGGTGCTTTAGGAAGACCGAGGCCATCGAGGTGACCCTCGGCCTTATAAGACTAAAGAGGGAGGACCGCCGACCTTAGCATCGACCGTGTTACTACTCTTTATATCCCGTTTCCCCCTCGACGCCCCTCGCCTAAGATGCAGAGAGCGTCGGCTTTTTAAATATAATATTGCAGTTATTCCCTATTCCATAGGGCGAGAGGAGAAATGTGAAGCTCGGCTTTATACAAATATCTCAGATATACCCCTCGGGTGCCTCGGCAGCTAGAGGGGGAAAATTTTACCCTCGGCTTTTTACGAATAACTCGCATATACCACTCGGGTGATTTAGGAAGGCCGAGGCTATCGAGGCGACCCTCGGCCTTATAAGACTAAAGGGGGAGTACCGTCCGAACTTAGCCCCGACCGTCTTAATACTCTTTATATCACGTTCCCCGCTCGACGCCCCTCGCCTAAGATGCGGCGAGCGTCGGCTTTTTAAATGAAATATCGCAGTTATACCCCATTCCATAGGGTTGAGAGGAGAAATGTGAAGCTCGGCTTTATACAAATATCTCAGATATACCCCTCGGGTGTCTCGGGAGCGGGAGGGGAAAAATGTTACCCTCGGCTTTTTACAAATAACTCGCATATACCACTCGGGTGCTTTAGGAAGACCGAGGCCATCGAGGCGACCCTCCGCCTTATAAGACTAAAGGGGAGGTTCCGCCGACCTTAGCCTCGACCGTGTTACTACTCTTTATATCCCGTTCCCCCCTCGACGCCCATCGCCTAATATGCGGCGAGCGTCGGCTTTTTAAATAAAATTTTGAAGTAATACCCCATTCTATAGGGCGAGAAGAGAAATGTGAAGCTCGGCTTTATACAAATATCTCAGATATACCCCTCGGGTGTCTCGGGAGCGGGAGGGGAAAAATGTTACCCTCGGCTTTTTACGA
The DNA here is from genome assembly GCA_963969495.1 of Ceratothoa steindachneri. Lineage (NCBI taxonomy): Eukaryota > Metazoa > Arthropoda > Malacostraca > Isopoda > Cymothoidae > Ceratothoa > Ceratothoa steindachneri. The sequence continues at coordinate 96,322 of OZ018335.1, read as the reverse complement.
ATAACTCGCATATACAACTCGGGTGCTTTATGAAGGCCGAGGCCATCGAGGCGACCCTCGGACTTATAAGACTAAAAGAGGAGTACCGTCCGACCTTAGCCACGACCGTCTTACTACTCTTGATATAAGGTTCCCCCCTCGACGCCCCTCGCCTAAGATGCGGCGAGCGTCGGCTTTTTAAATGAAATATCGCATTTATACTACATTCTATAGGGTTAAGAGGAGAAATGAGAATCCCGGCTTTATACAAATATCTCTGATATACCCCTCGGGTGTCTCGGGAGCGGGAGGGGAAAAATGTTACCCTCGGCTTTTTACAAATAACTCGCATATACCCCTCGGGTGCTTTAGGAAGTCCATGGCCATCGAGGCGCTCCTTTGCCTTTTTAGACAAAAGGGGGAGTACCGTCCGACCTTAGCCTCGACCGTCTTACTACTCTTTATATCCCGTTCCCCCTCGACGCCCCTCGCCTAAGATGCGGCGAGCGTCGGCTTTTCAAATATAATATCGCCGTTATACCCCATTCCATAGGGTTAAGAGGAGAAATGTGAATCCCGGCTTTATACAAATATCTCTGATATACCCCTCGGGTGTCTCGGGAGCGGGAGGGGAAAAATGTTACCCTCGGCTTTTTACAAATAACTCGCATATACCACTTGGGTGCTTTAGGAAGACCGAGGCCATCGAGGCGACCCTCGGCCTTATAAGACTAAAGGGGAAGTACCGCCGACCTTAGCCCCGACCGTCTTACTACTCTTTATATCCCGTTCCCCCCTCGACGCCCCTTACCTAAGATGCGGTGAGCATCGGCTTTTTTAATAAAATATCACGGTTATACCCCGTTTCATAGGGCTAGAGGAGAAATGTGAAGCTCGGCTTTGTACAAATATCTCAGATGCACCCCTCGTGTGCCTAGGGATCGGGAGGGAAAAAATGTTACCCCTCGGCTTTTTACAAATAACTCGCATATACCCCTCGGGTGCTTTAGGATGTCCATGGCCATCGAGGCGCTCCTTTGCCCTTTTAGACAAAAGGGGGAGTACCGTCCGACCTTAGCCTCGACCGTCTTACTACTCTTTATATCCCGTTCCACCTCGACGCAACTCACCTAAGATGCGGTGAGCGTCGGCTTTTTAAATATAATATTGCAGTTATACCCTATTCCATAGGGTGAGAGGAGAAATGTGAAAGTCGGCTTTATACAAATATCTCAGATATACCCCTCGGGTGTCTCGGGAGCGGGAGGGGATAAATGTTACCCTCGGCTTTTTACAAATAACTCGCATATACCCCTCGGGTGCTTTAGGAAGACCAAGGCCATCGAGGCGAACCTCGACCTTATAAGACTAAAAGGGAAGTACCGCCGACCTTAGCCACGACTGTGTTACTACTCTTTATATCCCGTTCCCCCCTCGACGCGCCTCGCCTAAGATGGGGCGAGGGTCGGCTTTTTAAATATAATATCGCAGTTATACCCCATTCTATAGGGTTATATGGAGAAATGTGAAGCTCGGCTTTATACAAATATCTCAGATATACTCCTCGGGTGTCTCGGGAGCGGGAGGGGAAAAATGTTACCCTCGGCTTTTTACAAATAACTCGCATATACCACTCGGGTGCTTTAGGAAAACCGAGGCCATCGAGGAGACCCTCGTCCTTATAAGTCTATAGGGGGAGTACCGCCGACCTTAGCCTCGACCGTGTTACTACTCTTTATATCCCGTTCCCCCCTCGATGCCCCTCGCCTAAGATGCGGCGAGCGTCGGCTTTTTAAATAAAATATCGCAGTTATACCCCATTCCATAGGGTTCAAGAGGAGAAATGTGAAGCTCCGCTATATTCAAATATCTCAGATATACCCCTCGGGTGTCTCGGGAGCGGGAGGGGAAAAATGTTACCCTCGGCTTTTTACAAATAACCCGCATATACCACTCGGGTGCTTTAGGAAGACCGAGGTCATCGAGGTGACCCTCGGTCTTATAAGACTAAAGAGGAAGTACCGCCGACTTTAGCCTCGACCGTCTTACTACTCTTTATATCCCGTTCCCCCCTCGACGCTTCTTGCCTAAGATGCGGCGAGCGTCGGCTTTTTAAATAAAATATCTTAGTTATACCCCATTCCAAAGGGTGAGAGGAGAAATGTGAAGCTCGGTTTTATACAAATATCTCAGATATACCCCTCGGGTGCCTCGGCAGCAGGAGGGGAAAAATGTTACCCTCGGATTTTTACAAATAAATATCATATAGCCCTCGGGTGCTTTATGAAGACCGAGGTATATCGAGGCGACCCTCTGCCTTATATGACTAAAGGGGGAGTCCTGTCCGACCTTAGCCCCGACCGTCAAACTACTCTTTATATCCCGTTTCCCCCCCGACGCCCCTCGCCTAAGATGCGGTGAGCGTCGGCTTTTTAAATAAACATCGCAGTTATACCCCGTTCCAAAGGGCGAGAGGAGAAATGTGAAGCTCAGCTTTGTACAAAGAACTCAGATATACCCCTCGTGTGCCTGGGGAGCGGCAGGGGAAAAATGTTACCCCTCGGGTTTTTACAAATAACTCGCATATACCCCTCGGGTGCTATACAATGGCCGAGGCCATCGAGGCGACCCTCGGCCTTATACGAATAAAGGGGAAGTTCCGCCGACCTTAGCCTCGACCGTGTTACTACTCTTTATATCCCGTTCCCCCCTCGACGCCCCTCGCCTAATATGCGGCGAGCGTCGGCTTTTTAAATAAAATTTTGCAGTAATACCCCATTCCATAGGGCGAGAAGAGAAATGTGAAGCTCGGCTTTATACAAATATCTCAGATATACCCCTCGGGTGTCTCGGGAGCGGGAGGCGAAAAATGTTACCCTCGGCTTTTTACGAATAACTCGCATATACCACTTGGGTGCTTTATGAAGGCCGAGGCCATCGAGGAGACCCTTGGCCTTATAAGACTAAAAGAGGAGTACCGTCCGACCTTAGCCACGACCCTCTTACTACACTGATATAAGATTCCCCCCTCGACGCCCCTCGCCTAAGATGCGGCGAGCGTCGGCTTTTTAAATATAATATCGCATTTATACTACATTCCATAGGGTTAAGAGGAGAAATGTGAATCCCGGCTTTATACAAATATCTCGGATATACCCCTCGGGTGTCTCGGGACCGGGAGGGGAAAAATGTTACCCTCGGCTTTTTACAAATAACTCGCATATACCACTCGGGTGCATTAGGAAGACCGAGGCCATCGAGGCGACCCTCGGCCTTATATGACTAAAAGGGGAGTACCGTCCGCTTTTAGCCCCGACCGTCTTACTACTCTTGATATACCGTTCCCCCCTCGACGCCCTTCGCCTAAGATGCGGCGAGCGTCAGCTTTTCAAATATAATATCGCCGTTATACCCCATTCCATAGGGTTAAGAGGAGAAATGTGAAGCTTGGCTTTATACAAATATCTCAGATATACCCCTCGGGTGTCTCGGGAGCGGGAGGGGAAAAATGCTACCCTCGGCTTTTTACAAATAACCCGCATATACCACTCGGGTGCTTTAGGAAGACCGAGGTCATCGAGGTGACCCTCGGTCTTATAAGACTAAAGGGGAAGTACCGCCGACCATAGCCTCGACCGTCTTACTACTCTTTATATCACATTCCCCCCTCGACGCCCCTCGCCTAAGATGTGGCGAGTGTCGGCTTTTTAAATAAAATATCGCGGTTATACCTTATTCCATAGGGCGAGAGGAGAAATGTGAAGCTCGGCTTTATACAAATATCTCAGATATATCCCTCGGGTGTCTCGGGAGCGGGAGGGGAAAAATGTTACCCTCGGCTTTTTACAAATAACTCGCATATACCACTCGGGTGCTTTAGGAAGACCGAGGCCATCGAGGCGACCCTAATCCGTATAAGTCTATAGGGGAAGTACCGCCGACCTTAGCCTCGACCGTGTTACTACTCTTTATATCCCGTTCCCCCCTCGACGCCCCTCGCCTAAGATGCGGCGAGCGTCGGCTTTTTAAATAAAATATCGCAGTTATACCCCATTCCATAGGGTTAAGAGGAGAAATGTGGAGCTCGGCTATATACAAATATCTCAGATATACCCCTCGGGTGTCTCGGGAGCGGGAGGGGAAAAATGCTACCCTCGGCTTTTTACAAATAACCCGCATATACCACTCGGGTGCTTTAGGAAGACCGAGGTCATCGAGGTGACCCTCGGTCTTATAAGACTAAAGGGGAAGTACCGCCGACCATAGCCTCGACCGTCTTACTACTCTTTATATCCCGTTCCCCCCTCAACGCTTCTCGCCTAAGAAGCGGCGAGCGTCGGCTTTTTAAATAAAATATCGCATTTATACCCAATTCCAAAGGGTGAGAGGAGAAATGTGAAGCTCGGCTTTATACAAATATCTAAGATATACCCCTCGGGTGCCTCGGCAGCAGGAGGGGAAAAATGTTACCCTGGGCTTTTTACAAATAAATATCATATAGCCCTCGGGTGCTTTAGGAAGACCGAGGTATATCGAGGCTACCCTCTGCCTTATAAGACTAAAGGGGGAGTACCGTCGGCTTTTTAAATAAAATATCGCGGTTATACCCCATTCGATAGGGCGAGAGGAGAAATGTGAAGCTCGGCTTTATACAAATATCTCAGATATACCCCTCGGGTGTCTCGGGAGCGGGAGGGGAAAAATGTTCCCTTTGGCTTTTTACGAAGAACTCGCATATACCACTCGGGTGCTTTAGGAAGCCGAGGCCATCGAGGCGACCCTCGGCCATATAAGACTAAAAGGGGAGTACCGTCCGCTTTTAGCCCCGACCGTCTTACTACTCTTGATATACCGTTCCCCCCTCGACGCCCCTCGCCTAAGATGTAGCGAGCGTCGGCTTTTGTAAATAAAATATCGCAGTTATACCCCATTCCATAGGGCGAGAGGAGAAATGTGAAGATCGGCTTTATACAAATATCTCAGATATACCCCTCGGGTGTCTCGGGAGCGGGAGGGGATAAATGTTACCCTCCACTTTTTACAAATTACTCGCATATACCACTCAGGTGCTTTAGAAAGACCGAGGCCATCGAGGCGACCCTCGGCCTTATAAGACTAAAGAGGAAGTACCGCCGACCTTAGCCTCGACCGTGTTACTACTCTTTATATCCCGTTCCCCCCTCGACGCATCTCGCCTAAGATGCAGCGAGCGTTTGCTTTTTAAATGAAATATCGCAGTTATACCCCATTCCATAGGGTTGAGAGGAGAAATGTGAAGCTCGGCTTTATACAAATATCTCAGATATACCCCTCGGGTGTCTCGGGAGCGGGAGGGGAAAAATGTTACCCTCGGCTTTTTACGAATAACTCGCATATACCACTTGGGTGCTTTATAAAGGCCGAGGCCATCGAGGAGACCCTTGGCCTTATAAGACTAAAAGAGGAGTACCGTCCGACCTTAGCCACGACCCTCTTACTACTCTTGAAATAAGATTCCCCCCTGGACGCCCCTCGCCTAAGATGCGGTGAGCGTCGGCTTTTTAAATAAACATCGCAGTTATACCCCGTTCCAAAGGGCGAGAGGAGAAATGTGAAGCTCAGCTTTGTACAAAGAACTCAGATATACCCCTCGTGTGCCTGGGGAGCGGCAGGGGAAAAATGTTACCCCTCGGGTTTTTACAAATAACTCGCATATACCCCTCGGGTGCTATACAATGGCCGAGGCCATCGAGGCGACCCTCGGCCTTATACGAATAAAGGGGAAGTTCCGCCGACCTTAGCCTCGACCGTGTTACTACTCTTTATATCCCGTTCCCCCCTCGACGCCCCTCGCCTAATATGCGGCGAGCGTCGGCTTTTTAAATAAAATTTTGCAGTAATACCCCATTCCATAGGGCGAGAAGAGAAATGTGAAGCTCGGCTTTATACAAATATCTCAGATATACCCCTCGGGTGTCTCGGGAGCGGGAGGCGAAAAATGTTACCCTCGGCTTTTTACGAATAACTCGCATATACCACTTGGGTGCTTTATGAAGGCCGAGGCCATCGAGGAGACCCTTGGCCTTATAAGACTAAAAGAGGAGTACCGTCCGACCTTAGCCACGACCCTCTTACTACACTGATATAAGATTCCCCCCTCGACGCCCCTCGCCTAAGATGCGGCGAGCGTCGGCTTTTTAAATATAATATCGCATTTATACTACATTCCATAGGGTTAAGAGGAGAAATGTGAATCCCGGCTTTATACAAATATCTCGGATATACCCCTCGGGTGTCTCGGGACCGGGAGGGGAAAAATGTTACCCTCGGCTTTTTACAAATAACTCGCATATACCACTCGGGTGCATTAGGAAGACCGAGGCCATCGAGGCGACCCTCGGCCTTATATGACTAAAAGGGGAGTACCGTCCGCTTTTAGCCCCGACCGTCTTACTACTCTTGATATACCGTTCCCCCCTCGACGCCCTTCGCCTAAGATGCGGCGAGCGTCAGCTTTTCAAATATAATATCGCCGTTATACCCCATTCCATAGGGTTAAGAGGAGAAATGTGAAGCTTGGCTTTATACAAATATCTCAGATATACCCCTCGGGTGTCTCGGGAGCGGGAGGGGAAAAAGGCTACCCTCGGCTTTTTACAAATAACCCGCATATACCACTCGGGTGCTTTAGGAAGACCGAGGTCATCGAGGTGACCCTCGGTCTTATAAGACTAAAGGGGAAGTACCGCCGACCATAGCCTCGACCGTCTTACTACTCTTTATATCACATTCCCCCCTCGACGCCCCTCGCCTAAGATGTGGCGAGTGTCGGCTTTTTAAATAAAATATCGCGGTTATACCTTATTCCATAGGGCGAGAGGAGAAATGTGAAGCTCGGCTTTATACAAATATCTCAGATATATCCCTCGGGTGTCTCGGGAGCGGGAGGGGAAAAATGTTACCCTCGGCTTTTTACAAATAACTCGCATATACCACTCGGGTGCTTTAGGAAGACCGAGGCCATCGAGGCGACCCTAATCCGTATAAGTCTATAGGGGAAGTACCGCCGACCTTAGCCTCGACCGTGTTACTACTCTTTATATCCCGTTCCCCCCTCGACGCCCCTCGCCTAAGATGCGGCGAGCGTCGGCTTTTTAAATAAAATATCGCAGTTATACCCCATTCCATAGGGTTAAGAGGAGAAATGTGGAGCTCGGCTATATACAAATATCTCAGATATACCCCTCGGGTGTCTCGGGAGCGGGAGGGGAAAAATGCTACCCTCGGCTTTTTACAAATAACCCGCATATACCACTCGGGTGCTTTAGGAAGACCGAGGTCATCGAGGTGACCCTCGGTCTTATAAGACTAAAGGGGAAGTACCGCCGACCATAGCCTCGACCGTCTTACTACTCTTTATATCCCGTTCCCCCCTCAACGCTTCTCGCCTAAGAAGCGGCGAGCGTCGGCTTTTTAAATAAAATATCGCATTTATACCCAATTCCAAAGGGTGAGAGGAGAAATGTGAAGCTCGGCTTTATACAAATATCTAAGATATACCCCTCGGGTGCCTCGGCAGCAGGAGGGGAAAAATGTTACCCTGGGCTTTTTACAAATAAATATCATATAGCCCTCGGGTGCTTTAGGAAGACCGAGGTATATCGAGGCTACCCTCTGCCTTATAAGACTAAAGGGGGAGTACCGTCAGGTTTTTAAATAAAATATCGCGGTTATACCCCATTCGATAGGGCGAGAGGAGAAATGTGAAGCTCGGCTTTATACAAATATCTCAGATATACCCCTCGGGTGTCTCGGGAGCGGGAGGGGAAAAATGTTCCCCTTGGCTTTTTACGAAGAACTCGCATATACCACTCGGGTGCTTTAGGAAGCCGAGGCCATCGAGGCGACCCTCGGCCATATAAGACTAAAAGGGGAGTACCGTCCGCTTTTAGCCCCGACCGTCTTACTACTCTTGATATACCGTTCCCCCCTCGACGCCCCTCGCCTAAGATGTAGCGAGCGTCGGCTTTTGTAAATAAAATATCGCAGTTATACCCCATTCCATAGGGCGAGAGGAGAAATGTGAAGCTCGGCTTTATACAAATATCTCAGATATACCCCTCGGGTGCCTCGGCAGCTAGAGGGGGAAAATTTTACCCTCGGCTTTTTACGAATAACTCGCATATACCACTCGGGTGCTTTAGGAAGGCCGAGGCTATCGAGGCGACCCTCGGCCTTATAAGACTAAAGGGGGAGTACCGTCCGACCTTAGCCCCGACCGTCTTAATACTCTTTATATCACGTTCCCCCCTCGACGCCCCTCGCCTAAGATGCGGCGAGCGTCGGCTTTTTAAATGAAATATCGCAGTTATACCCCATTCCATAGGGTTGAGAGGAGAAATGTGAAGCTCGGCTTTATACAAATAACTCAGATATACCCCTCGGGTGTCTCGCGAGCGGGAGGGGAAAAATGTTACCCTCGGCTTTTTACAAATAACTCGCATATACCACTCGGGTGCTTTAGGAAGACCGAGGCCATCGAGGCGACCCTCCGCCTTATAAGACTAAAGGGGAAGTTCCGCCGACCTTAGCCTCGACCGTGTTACTACTCTTTATATCCCGTTCCCCCCTCGACGCCCCTCGCCTAATATGCGGCGAGCGTCGGCTTTTTAAATAAAATTTTGAAGTAATACCCCATTCTATAGGGCGAGAAGAGAAATGTGAAGCTCGGCTTTATACAAATATCTCAGATATACCCCTCGGGTGTCTCGGGAGCGGGAGGGGAAAAATGTTACCCTCGGCTTTTTACGAATAACTCGCATATACCACTCGGGTGCTTTATGAAGGCCGAGGCCATCGAGGCGACCCTCGGTCTTATAAGACTAAAAGAGGAGTACTGTCCGACCTTAGCCACGACCGTCTTACTACTCTTGATATAAGAGTCCCCCCTCGACGCCCCTCGCCTAAGATGCGGCGAGCGTCGGCTTTTTAAATGAAATATCGCATTTATACTACATTCTATAGGGTTAAGAGGAGAAATGTGAATCCCGGCTTTATACAAATATCTCTGATATACCCCTCGGGTGTCTCGGGAGCGGGAGGGGAAAAATGTTACCCTCGGCTTTTTACAAATAACTCGCATATACCCCTCGGGTGCTATACAATGGCCGAGGCCATCGAGGCGACCCTCGGCCTTATACGACTAAAGGTGAAGTACCGCCGACCTTAGCCTCGACCGTCTTACTACTCTTTATATCCCGTTCCCACCTCGACGCCCCTCGCCTAAGATGCGGCGAGCGTCGGCTTTTTAAATAAAATATCGCAGTTATATCCCATTCCATAAGGTTAAGAGGAGAAATGTGAAGCTCGGCTTTGTACAAATATCTCAGATACACCCCTCGTGTGCCTGGGGAGCGGGAGGGGAAAAATGTTACCCCTCGGCTTTTTACAAATAACTCGCATATACCCCTCGGGTAATAGTAAGACCAAGGCCATCGAGGCGCCCCTTTGCCTTTTTAGACTAAAGGGGGAGTACCGTCCGATCTTAGCCACGACCGTCTTACTACTCTTGATATAAGGTTCCCCCCTCGACGCCCCTCGCCTAAGATGCGGCGAGCGTCGGCTTTTTAAATGAAATATCGCAGTTATACCCCATTCCATAGGGTTAAGAGGAGAAATGTGAAGCTCTGCTATATTCAAATATCTCAGATATACCCCTCGGGTGTCTCGGGAGCGGGAGGGGAAAAATGCTACCCTCGGCTTTTTACAAATAACCCGCATATACCACTCGGGTGCTTTAGGAAGACCGAGGTCATCGAGGTGACCCTCGGTCTTATAAGACTAAAGAGGAAGTACCGCCGTCTTTAGCCTCGACCGTCTTACTACTCTTTATATCCCGTTCCCCCCTCGACGCTTCTTGCCTAAGATGCGGCGAGCGTCGGCTTTTTAAATAAAATATCGCAGTTATACCCCATTCCAAAGGGTGAGAGGAGAAATGTGAAGCTCGGCTTTATACAAATATCTCAGATATACCCCTCGGGTGCCTCGGCAGCAGGAGGGGAAAAATGTTAACCTCGGATTTTTACAAATAAATATCATATAGCCCTCGGGTGCTTTAGGAAGACCGAGGTATATCGAGGCGACCCTCTGCCTTATAAGACTAAAGGGGGAGTCCTGTCCGACCTTAGCCCCGACCGTCAAACTACTCTTTATATCCCGTTTCCCCCCCGACGCCCCTCGCCTAAGATGCGGTGAGCGTCGGATTTGTAAAATAAAATATCGCACTTATAACCCATTCCATAGGGCGAGAGGAGAAATGTGAAGCTCGGCTTTATACAAATATCTCAGATATACCCCTTAGGTGTCTCGGGAGCGGGAGGGGAAAAATGTTACCCTCGGCTTTTTACGAATAACCCACATATACCACTCGGGTGCTTTAGTAAGGCCGAGGCCATTGAGGCGACCCTCGACCTTATAAGACTAAAGAAGTAGTACCGTCTGACCTTAGCCCCGACCGTCTTACTACTCTTGATATACCGTTCCCCCCTCGACGCCCCTCGCCTAAGATGCGGCGGGCGTCGGCTTTTTAAATATAATATCGCAGTTATACCCCATTCCATAGGGTTGAGAGGAGAAATGTGAATCTCGGCTTTATTCAAATATCTCAAATATACACCTCGGGTGTCATGGGAGCGGGAGGTGAAAAATGTTACCCTCGACTTTTTACAAATAACTCGCATATACCACTCGGGTGCTATAGGAAGTGAGAGGCCATCGAGGCGACCCTCGGTCTTATAAGACTAAAGGGGAAGTACCGCCGACCTTAGCCTCGACCGTGTTACTACTCTCTATATCCCGTTCCCCCCTCGACGCCCCTCGCCTTAGATGCGGCGAGCGTCGGCTTTTTAAATATAATATCGCAGTTATACATCATGCCATAGGGTTGAGAGGAGAAATGTGAAGCTCGGCTTTATAAAAATATCTCAGATATACCCCTCGGGTGCCTCGGCAGCGGGAGGGGAAAAATGTTACCCTCGGCTTTTTACGAATAATTCGCATATACCAATCGGGTGCTTTAGGAAAACCGAGGCCATCGAGGCGACCCTCGTCCTTATAAGTCTATAGGGGAAGTACCGCCGACCTTAGCCTCGACCGTGTTACTACTCTTTATATCCCGTTCCCCCCTCGACGCCCCTCGCCATAGATGCGGCGAGCGTCCGCTTTTTAAATAAAATATCGCAGTTATACCCCATTCCATAGGGTTAAGAGGAGAAATGTGAAGCTCCGCTATATTCAAATATCTCAGATATACCCCTCGGGTGTCTCGGGAGCGGGAGGGGAAAAATGCTACCCTCGGCTTTTTACAAATAACCCGCATATACCACTCGGGTGCTTTAGGAAGACCGAGGTCATCGATGTGACCCTCGGTCTTATAAGACTAAAGAGGAAGTACCGCCGGCTTTAGCCTCGACCGTCTTACTACTCTTTATATCCCGTTCCCCCCTCGACGCTTCTTGCCTAAGATGCGGCGAGCGTCGGCTTTTTAAATAAAATATCGCAGTTATACCCCATTCCAAAGGGTGAGAGGAGAAATGTGAAGCTCGGCTTTATACAAATATCTCAGATATACCCCTCGGGTGCCTCGGCAGCAGGAGGGGAAAAATGTTACCCTCGGATTTTTACAAATAAATATCATATAGCCCTCGGGTGCTTTAGGAAGACCGAGGTATATCGAGGCGACCCTCTGCCTTATAAGACTAAAGGGGGAGTCCTGTCCGACCTTAGCCCCGACCGTCAAACTACTCTTTATATCCCGTTTCCCCCCCGACGCCCCTCGCCTAAGATGCGGTGAGCGTCGGCTTTTTAAATAAACATCGCAGTTATACCCCGTTCCAAAGGGCGAGAGGAGAAATGTGAAGCTCAGCTTTGTACAAAGAACTCAGATATACCCCTCGTGTGCCTGGGGAGCGGCAGGGGAAAAATGTTACCCCTCGGGTTTTTACAAATAACTCGCATATACCCCTCGGGTGCTATACAATGGCCGAGGCCATCGAGGCGACCCTCGGCCTTATACGAATAAAGGGGAAGTTCCGCCGACCTTAGCCTCGACCGTGTTACTACTCTTTATATCCCGTTCCCCCCTCGACGCCCCTCGCCTAATATGCGGCGAGCGTCGGCTTTTTAAATAAAATTTTGCAGTAATACCCCATTCCATAGGGCGAGAAGAGAAATGTGAAGCTCGGCTTTATACAAATATCTCAGATATACCCCTCGGGTGTCTCGGGAGCGGGAGGGGAAAAATGTTACCACGGCTTTTTACGAATAACTCGCATATACCACTTGGGTGCTTTATGAAGGCCGAGGCCATCGAGGAGACCCTTGGCCTTATAAGACTAAAAGAGGAGTACCGTCCGACCTTAGCCACGACCCTCTTACTACTCTTGATATAAGATTCCCCCCTCGACGCCCCTCGCCTAAGATGCGGCGAGCGTCGGCTTTTTAAATATAATATTGCAGTTATACTCTATTCCATAGGGCGAGAGGTGAAATGTGAAGCTCGGCTTTATACAAATATCTCAGATATACCCCTCGGGTGCCTCGGCAGCAGGAGGGGAAAAATGTTACCCTCGGCTTTTTACAAATAAATATCATATAGCCCTCGGGTGCTTTAGGAACACTGAGGTATATCGAGGCGACCCTCTGCCTTATAAGACTAAAGGGGGAGTACCGTCGGCTTTTTAAATAAAATATCGCGGTTATACCCCATTCGATAGGGCGAGAGGGGAAATGTGAAGCTCGGCTTTATACAAATATCTCAGATATACCCCTCGGGTGTCTCGGGAGCGGGAGGGGAAAAATGTTACCCTCGGCTTTTTACGAATAACTCGAATATACCACTCGGGTGCTTTAGGAAGGCCGAGGCCATCGAGGCGACCCTCGGCCTTATAAGACTAAAAGGGGAGTACCGTCCGCTTTTAGCCCCGACCGTCTTACTACTCTTGATATACCGTTCCCCCCTCGACGCTCCTCGCCTAAGATGCGGCGGGCGTCGGTTTTTTAAATATAATATCGCAGTTATACCCCATTCCATAGGGTTGAGAGGAGAAATGTGAAGCTCAGCTTTATACAAATATCTCTAATATACCCCACGGGCGTCTCGGGAGCGGGAGGGGAAAAATGTTACGCGCGGCTTTTTAAAAATTACTCGCATATACCACTCAGGTGCTTTAGGAAGACCGAGGCCATCGAGGCGACCCTCGGCCTTATAAGACTAAAGATGAAGTACCGCCGACCTTAGCCTCGACCGTGTTACTACTCTTTATATCCCGTTCCCCCCTCGGCGGATCTCGCCTAAGATGCGGCGAGCGTTTGCTTTTTAAATGAAATATCGCAGTTATATCCCATTCTATAGGGTTATATGGAGAAATGTGAAGCTCGGCTTTATACAAATATCTCAGATATACCCCTCGGGTGTCTCGGGAGCGGGAGGGGAAAAATGTTACCCTCGGCTTTTTACAAATAACTCGCATATACCACTCGAGTGCTTTAGGAAGGCCAAGGCCATCGAGGCAACCCTCGGCCTTATAAGACTAAAGGGTAAGTACCGCCGACCTTAGCCTCGAACGTCTTACTACTCTTTATATCCCGTTCCACCCTCGACGCCCCTCGCCTAAGATGGGGCGAGCGTCGGCTTTGTAAAATAAAATATCGCACTTATAACCCATTCCAAAGGGCGAGAGGAGAAATGTGAAGCTCGGCTTTATACAAATATCTCAGATATACCCCTCAGGTGTCTCGGGAGCGGGAGGGGAAAAATGTTACCCTCGGCTTTTTACGAATAACCCGCATATACCACTCGGGTGCTTTAGTAAGGCCGAGGCCATCGAGGCGACCCTCGGCCTTATAAGACTAAAGAAGTAGTACCGTCTGACCTTAGCCCCGACCGTCTTACTACTCTTGATATACCGTTCCCCCCTCGACGCCCCTCGCCTAAGATGCGGCGGGCGTGAGCTTTTTAAATATAATATCGCGTTTATACCCCATTCCATAGGGTTGAGAGGAGAAATGTGAATCTCGGCTTTATTCAAATATCTCAAATATACACCTCGGGTGTCTCGGGAGCGGGAGGGGAAAAATGTTACCCTCGACTTTTTACAAATAACTCGCATATACCACTCGGGTGCTATAGGAAGACAGAGGCCATCGAGGCGACCCTCGGCCTTATAAGACTAAAGGGGAAGTACCGCCGACCTTAGCCTCGACCGTGTTACTACTCTTTATATCCCGTTCTCCCCTCGACGCCCCTCGCCTTAGATGCGGCGAGCGTCGGCTTTTTAAATAAAATATCGCAGTTATACATCATGCCATAGGGTTGAGAGGAGAAATGTGAAGCTCGGCTTTATAAAAATATCTCAGATATGCCCCTTGGGTGCCTCGGCAGCGGGAGGGGAAAAATGTTACCCTCGGCTTTTTACGAATAATTTGCATATACCACTCGGGTGCTTTAGGAAGAACGAGGCCATCGAGGCGACCCTCGGCCTTATAAGACTAAAGGGGGAGTACCGTCCGACCTTAGCCCCGACCGTCTTACTACTCTTGATATACCGTTCCCCTCTCGACACCCCTAGCGTAAGATGCGGCGATCGTCGGCTTTTTAAATATAATTTCGCAGTTATACCCCATTCCATAAGGTTAGGAGGAGAAATGTGAAGCTCGGCTTTATACAAATATCTCAGATATACCCCTCGGGTGTCTCGGGAGCGAAAGGGGAAAAATGTCACCCTCGGCATTTTATGAATAACTCGCATATACCACGCGGGTGCTTTAGGAAGGCCGAGGCTAAGAGGCGACCCTCGAATATAAGACTAAAGGGGAAGTACCGCCTACCTTAGCCTCCCGTTCCCCCCTCAATGCCCCTCGCCTAAGATGCGGCGAGCGTCGGCTTTTTAAATAAAATCTCGCAGTTATACCCCATTCCATAGGGCGAGAGGAGAATTGTGAAGATCGGCTTTATACAAATATCTCAGATATACCCCTCGGGTGTCTCGGGAGCGGGAGGGAAAAAATTTTACCCTCCACTTTTCACAAATAACTCGCATATACCACTCGGGTGCTTTAGAAAGACCAAGGCCATCGAGGCGACCCTCGGCCTTATAAGACTAAAGGGGAAGTAGCGCCGACCTTTGGCTCGACCGTGTTACTACTCTTTATATCCCGTTCCCCCCTCGACGCCCCTCGCCATAGATGCGGTGAGCGTCGGCTTTTTAAATATAATATTGCAGTTATACTCTATTCCATAGGGCGAGAGGTGAAATGTGAAGCTCGGCTTTATACAAATATCTCAGATATACCCCTCGGGTGTCTCGGGAGCGGGAGGGCAAAAATGTTACCCTCGGCTTTTTACAAATAACTCGCATATACCCCTCGGGTGCTTTAGGAAGACCAAGGCCATCGAGGCGCCCCTTTGCCTTTTTAGACTAAAGGGGGAGTACCGTCCGACCTTAGCCCCGACCGTCTTACTACTCTTTATATCCCGTTCCCCCCTCGACGCTTTTCGCCTAAGATGCGGCGAGCGTAGGCTTTTTAAATAAAATATCGCAGTTATACCCCATTCCAAAGGGTGAGAGGAGAAATGTGAAGCTCAGGCTATATACAAATATCTCAGATATACCCCTCGGGTGCTATACAATGGCCGAGGCCATCGAGGCGACCCTCGGCCTTATACGACTAACGGGGAAGTTCCGCAGACCTTAGCCTCGACCGTGTTACTACTCTTTATATCCCGTTCCCCCCTCGACGCTTCTCGCCTAAGATGCGGCGAGCGTCGGCTTTTTAAATAAAATATCGCAGTTATACCCCATTCCATAAGGTTAAGAGGAGAGATGTGAAGCTCGGCTATATACAAATATCTCAAATATAACCCTCGGGTGTCTCGGGAGCGGGAGGGGAAAAATGCTACCCTCGGCTTTTTACAAAAAAACCGCATATTCCACTCGGGTGCTTTAGGAAGACCGAGGCCATCGAGGTGACCCTCGGCCTTATAAGACTAAAGGGGGAGGACCGCTGACCTTAGCCTCGACCGTCTTACTACTATTTATATCCCGTTCCCCCCTCGACGCTTTTCGCCTAAGATGCGGCGAGCGTCTGCTTTTTAAATAAAATATCGCAGTTATACCCCATTCCAAAGGGTGAGAGGAGAAATGTGAAGCTCGGCTTTATACAAATATCTCAGATATACCCCTCGGGTGCCTCGGCAGCAGGAGGGGAAAAATGTTACCCTCGGATTTTTACAAATAAATATCATATAGCCCTCGGGTGCTTTAGGAAGACCGAGGTATATCGAGGCGACCCTCTGCCTTATAAGACTAAAAGGGGAGTCCTGTCCGACCTTAGCCCCGACCGTCAAACTACTCTTTATATCCCGTTTCCCCCCCGACGCCCCTCGCCTAAGATGCAGTGAGCGTCGGCTTTTTAAATAAACATCGCAGTTATACCCCGTTCCAAAGGGCAAGAGGAGAAATGTGAAGCTCAGCTTTGTACAAAGAACTCAGATATACCCCTCGTGTGCTTGGGGAGCGGCAGGGGAAAAATGTTACCCCTCGGCTTTTTACAAATAACTCGCATATACCCCTCGGGTGCTATACAATGGCCGAGGCCATCGAGGTGACCCTCGGCCTTATAAGACTAAAGGGGAAGTACCGCCTACCTTAGCCTCCCGTTCCCCCCTCAATGCCCCTCGCCTAAGATCCGGCGAGCGCGGCTTTTTAAATAAAATCTCGCGGTTATACCCCATTCCATAGGGCGAGAGGAGAATTGTGAAGCTCGGCTTTATACAAATATCTCAGATATACCCCTCGGGTGTCTCGGGAGCGGGAGGGGAAAAATCTTACCCTCCACTTTTTACAAATAACTCGCATATACCACTCGGGTGCTTTAGAAAGACCAAGGCCATCGAGGCGACCCTTGCCTTATAAGACTAAAGGGGAAGTAGCGCCGACCTTTGCCTCGACCGTTTTACTACTCTTTATATCCCGTTCCCCCCTCGACGCCCCTCGCCATAGATGCGGCGAGCGTCGGCTTTTTAAATATAATATTGCAGTTATACTCTATTCCATAGGGCGAGAGGTGAAATGTGAAGCTCGGGTTTATACAAATATCTCAGATATACCCCTCTGGTGTCTCGGGAGCGGGAGGGCAAAAATGTTACCCTAGGCTTTTTACAAATTACTCGCATATACCACTCGGGTACTTTAGGAAGACCAAGGCCATCGAGGCGACCCTCGTCCTTATAAGACTAAAGGGAAAGTACCACTGACCGCAGCCTCGACCGTGTTACTACTTTTTATGTCCCGTTCCCCCATCGACGCCCCTCGCCTAAGATGCGGTGAGCGTCGGCTTTTTAAATAAAATATCGCAGTTATACCCCGTTTCATAGGGCGAGAGTAGAAATGTGAAGCTCGGCTATTTACAAATATCTCAGATACACCCCTCGTGTGCCTGGGAGGCGGGAGGGGAAAAATGTTACCCCTCGGCTTTTTACAAATAACTCGCATATACCCCTCGGGTGCTTTAGGAAGACCAAGGCCATCGAGGCGCCCCTTTGCCTTTTTAGACTAAAGGGAGAGTACCGTCCGACCTCAGCCCCGACCGTCTTACTACTCTTTATATCCCGTTCCCCCCTCGACGCCCCTCGCCTTAGATGCGGTGAGCGTCGGCTTTTTAAATATAATATTGCAGTTATACCCTATTCCATAGGGCGAGAGGAGAAATGTGAAAGTCGGCTTTATACAAATATCTCAGATTTTCCCCCTCGGGTGTCTCGGGAGCGGGAGGGGAAAAATGTTAACCTCGGCGTTTTACAAATATGTAACTCGCATATACCCCTCGGGTGCTTTAGAAAGACCGAGGCCATCGAGGCGAACCTCGGCCTTATAACACTAAAGGGGAAGTACCGCCGACCTTAGCCTCGACTGTGTTACTACTCTTTATATCCCGTTCCCCCCTCGACGCGCCTCGCTTAAGATTGGGCGAGCGTCGGCTTTTTAAATATAATATCGCAGTTATATCCCATTCTATAGGGTTATATGGAGAAATGTGAAGCTCGGCTTTATACAAATATCTCAGATATACTCCTCGGGTGTCTCGGGAGCGGGAGTGGAAAAATGTTACCCTCGGCTTTTTACAAATAACTCACATATACCACTCATGTGCCTTAGGAAGACCGAGGCCATCGAGGCGACCCTCGGCCTTATAAGACTATAGGGGAAGTACCGCCGACCTTAGCCTCGACCGTGTTACTACTCTTTATATCCCGTTCCCCCCTCGACGCCTCTCGCCTAAGATGCGGCGAGCGTCGGCTTTTTAAATATAATATCGCAGTTATACCTTATTCCATAGGGCGAGAAGAGAAATGTGAAGCTCGGGTTTATACAAATATCTCAGATATACCCCACGGGTGTCTCGGGAGCGGGAGGGGAAAAATGCTACCCTCGGCTTTTTACAAAAAACCCGCATATACCACTCGGGTGCTTTAGGAAGACCGAGGCCATCGAGGTGACCCTCGGCCTTATAAGACTAAAGGGGGAGGACAGCCGACCTTAGCCTCGACCGTCTTACTACTCTTTATATCCCGTTACCCCCTCGACGCTTTTCGCCTAAGATGCGGCGAGCGTCGGCTTTTTAAATAAAATATCGCAGTTATACCCCATTCCAAAGGGTGAGAGAAGAAATGTGAAGCTCGGCTTTATACAAATATCTCAGATATACCCCTCGGGTGCCTCGGCAGCAGGAGGGAAAAAATGTTACCCTCGGATTTTTACAAATAAATATCATATAGCCCTCGGGTGCTTTAGGAAGACCGAGGCCATCGAGGTGACCCTCTGCCTTATAAGACTAAAGGAGGAGTCCTGTCCGACCTTAGCCCCGAATGTCAAACTACTCTTTATATCCCGTTTCCCCCCCGACGCCCCTCGCCTAATCTGCGGTGAGCGTCGGCTTTTTTTACTAAACATCGCAGTTATACCCCGTTCCAAAGAGCGAGAGGAGAAATGTGAAGCTCAGCTTTGTACAAAGAACTCAGATATACCCCTCGTGTGCCTGGGGAGCGGCAGGGGAAAAATGTTACCCCTCGGCTTTTTTACAAATAACTCGCATATACCCCTCGGGTGCTATACAATGGCCGAGGCCATCGAGGCGACCCTCGGCCTTATACGACTAAAGGGGAAGTACCGCCGACCTTAGCTTCGACCGTGTTACTACTCTTTATATTCCGTTTCCCCCTCGACGCCCCTCGCCTAAGATGCAGAGAGCATCGGCTTTTTAAATAAAATATCGCAGTTATACACCATTCCATAGGGTTGAGAGGAGAAATGTGAAGCTCGGCTTCATACAAATATCTCAGATATACCTCTCGGGTGTCTCGGGAGCGGAAGGCAAAAAATGTTACCCTCGACTTTTTACAAATAACTCGCATATACCACTCGGGTGCTTTAGGAAGACCGAGGCTATCAAAGCGAGCCTCGGCCTTATAAGACTAAAGGGGAAGTACCGCCGACCTTAGCCTCGACCGTGTTACTACTCTTTATATCCCGTTCCCCCCTCGACGCCCCTCGCCTTAAACGCGGGGAGTGTCGGCTTTTTAAATAAAATATCGCAGTTATACATCCTTCCATAGGGTTGAGAGTAGAAATGTGAAGCTCGGCTTAATACAAATATCTCAGATATACCCATCAGGTGCCTCAGCAGTGGGAGGGGAAAAATTTTACCCTTAGCTTTATACGAATAACTCGCATATACCACTCGGGTGCTTTAAGAAGGCCGAGTCCATCGAGGCGACCCTCGGCCTTATAAGACTAAAGGGGGAGTACCGTCCGACCTTAGCCCCGACCGTTTTACCACTCTTGATATACCGTTCCCCCCTCGACGCCCTTCGCCTAAGATGCGGCGAGCGTCGGCTTTTTAAATATAATATCGCAGTTATACCCCATTCCATAGGGTTAAGAGAAGAAATGTGAATCTCGGCTTCATACAAATATCTCAGATATACCCCTCAGGTGTCTCGGGAGCGGGAGGGGAAAAATGTTACCCTCGGCTTTTTACAAATAACTCGCATATACCACTCGGGTGGTTTAGGAAGACCGAGGCCATCGAGGCGACCCTCGGCCTTATAAGACTAAAGGGGAACTACCGCCGACCTTAGCCTCGACCGTCTTACTACTCTTTATATCCCGTTTCCCCCTCGACGCCCCTTGCCTAAGATGCGGCGAGCGTCAGCTTTTTAAATTAAATATCGCAGTTATACCCCATTCCATTGGGTTGAGAGGAGAAATGTAAAGCTCGGCTTCATACAAATATCTCAGATATACCCCTCGGGTGTCTCGGGAGCGGAAGGCAAAAAATTTACCCTCGAGTTTTTACAAATAACTCGCATATACCACTCGGGTGATTTAGGAAGACCGAGACCATCGAGGCGAGCCTCGGCCTTATAAGACTAAAGAGGAAGTACCTTCGACCTTAGCCTCGACCGTGTTACTACTCTTTATATCCCGTTCCCCCCTCGACGCCCCTCGCCTTACATGCGCCGAGCGTCGGCTTTATAAATAAAATATCGCAGTTATACATCATTCCATACGGTTGAGAGGAGAAATGTGAAGCTCGGCTTTATACAAATATCTCAGATATACCCATCGGGTGCCTCAGCAGCGGGAGGGGAAAAATGTTACCCTCAGCTTTATACGAATAACTCGCATATACCACTCGGGTGATTTAGGAAGACCGAGGCCATCGAGCCGACCCTCGGCCTTATAAGACTAAAGGGGGAGGACCGCCGACCATAGCCTCGACCGTGTTACTACTATTTATATCCCGTTCCCCTCTCCGCGCCCCTCGCCTAAGATGCGGCGAGCGTCGTCTTTTTAAATAAAATATCGAAGTTATACATCATTCCATAGGGTTGAGAGGAGAAATGTGAAGCTCGGCTTTATACAAATATCTCAGATATACCCCACAGGTGCCTCGGCAGCTAGAGGGGGAAAATTTTACCCTCGGCTTTTTAAGAATAACTCGCATATACCACTCGGGTGCTTTAGGAAGGCCGAGGCTATCGAGGCGACCCTCGGCATTATAAGACTTAAGGGGGAGTACCGTCCGACCTTAGCCCCGACCGTCTTAATACTCTTTATATCACGTTCCCCCCTCGACACTCCTCGCCTAAGATGGGGCGAGCGTCGGCTTTTTAAATGAAATATCGCAGTTATACCCCATTCCATAGGGTTGAGAGGAGAAATGTGAAGCTCGGCATTATAAAATATCTCAGATATACCCCTTGGGTGTCTTGAGAGCGGGAGGGGAAAAATGTTACCCTTGGCTTTTTACAAATAACTCGCATATACCACTCGGGTGCTTTATGAAGGCCGAGGCCATCGAGGCGACCCTCGGCCTTATAAGACTAAAAGAGGAGTACCGTCCGACCTTAGCCCCGACCGTCTTACTACTCTTGATATAAGGTTCCCCCCTCGACGCCCCTCGCCTAAGATGCGGCGAGCGTCGGCTTTTTAAATATAATATCGCATTTATACCACATTCCATAGGGTTAAGAGGAGAAATGTGAATCTCGGCTTTATACAAATATCTCGGATATACCCCTCGGGTGTCTCGGGAGAATGAGGGGAAAAATGTTACCCTCTGCTTTTTAGAAATAACTCGCATATACCACTCGGGTGCTTTAGGAAGACCGAGGCCATCGAGGCGACCCTCGGCCTTATAAGACTAAAGGGGAAGTACCGCCGACCTTAGCCCCGAACATCTTACTACTCTTAATATCCCGTTCCCCCCTCGACGCCCATCACCTAAGATGCGGTGAGCGTCGGCTTTTTTAATAAAATATCACGGTTATACCCCGTTTCATAGGGCGAGAGGAGAAATGTGAAGCTCGGCTTTGTACAAATATCTCAGATGCACCCCTCGTGTGCCTGGGGAGCGGGAGGGGAAAAATGTTACCCCTCGGCTTTTTACAAATAACTCGCATATACCCCTCGGGTGCTTTAGGAAGTCCGAGGCCATCGAGGCGCCCCTTTGCCTTTTTAGACAAAAGGGGGAGTACCGTCCGACCTTAGCCCCGACCGTCTTACTACTCTTTATATCCTGTTCCCCCCTCGACGCCCCTCACCTAAGATGCAGCGAGCGTCGGCTTTTTAAATATAATATTGCAGTTATACCCTATTCCATAGGGCGAGAGATGAAATGTGAAGCTCGGCTTTGTACAAATATCTCAGATATACCCCTCGGGTGCTTCGGGAGCGGGAGGGGAAAAATTACCCTCGGCTTTTTACAAATAACTCGCATATACCACTCAGGTGTTTTAGGAAGACCGAGGCCATCGAGACAACCCTTGGCCTTATAAGACTAAAGGGGAAGTACCGCCGACCTTAGCCTTGACCGTCTTACTACTCTTTATATCCCGTTTCCCCCTCGACGCCCCTCGTCTTAGTTTCGGCGAGCGTCGGCTTTTTAAATATAATATCGCAGTTATGCCTTATTCCATAGGGCGAGAAGAGAAATGTGAAGCTCGGCTTTATACAAATATCTTAGATATACCCCTCGGGTGTCTCGGGAGCGGGAGGGGAAAAATGTTACCCTCGGCTTTTTACAAATAACTCGCATATACCACTCGGGTGCTTTAGGAAGACCGAGGCCATCGAGGCGACCCTCGACCTTATAAGACTATAGGGGAAGTACCGCCGACCTTAGCCTCGACCGTGTTACTACTCTTTATATCCCGTTCCCCCCTCGACGCCCCTCGCCATAGATGCGGCGAGCGTCGGCTTTTTAAATAAAATATCGCAGTTATACCCCATTCCATAGGGTTAAGAGGAGAAATGTGAAGCTCGGCTTTATACAAATATCTCAGATATACCCCTCGGGTGTCTCGGGAGCGGGAGGGGAAAAATGCTACCCTCGGCTTTTTACAAATAACTCGCATATACCACTCGGGTGCTTTAGGAAGACCGAGGTCATCGAGGTGTCCCTCGGCCTTATAAGACTAAAGGGGAAGTACCGCCGACCTTAGCCTCGACCGTCTTACTACTCTTTATATCCCGTTCCCCCCTCGACGCTTCTCGCCTAAAAGGCGGCGAGCATCGGCTTTTTAAATAAAATATTGCAGTTATACCCCATTCCAAAGGGTGAGAGGAGAAATGTGAAGCTCGGCTTTATACAAATATCTCAGATATACCCCTCGGGTGCCTCGGAAGCAGGAGGGGAAAAATGTTACCCTCGGCTTTTTACAAATAAATATCATATAGCCCTCGGGTGCTTTAGGAAGACCGAGGTATATCGAGGCGACCCTCTGCCTTATAAGACTAAAGGGGGAGTCCTGTCCGACGTAAGCCCCGACTGTCAAACTACACTTTATATCCCGTTCCCCCCCCGACGCCCCTCGCCTAAGATGCGGTGAGCGTCGGCTTTTTAAATAAAATATCGCGGTTATACCCCATTCCAAAGGGCGAGAGGAGAAATGTGAAGCTCAGCTTTGTACAAATAACTCAGATATAACCCTCGTGTGCCTGGGGAGCGGCAGGGGAAAAATGTTACCCCTCGGCTTTTTACAAATAACTGGCATATACCCCTCGGGTGCTATACAATGGCCGAGGCCATCGAGGCGACCCTCGGCCTTATACGACTAAAGGTGAAGTACCGCCGACCTTAGCCTCGACCGTCAAACTACTCTTTATATCCCGTTCCCACCTCGACGCCCCTCGCCTAAGATGCGGCGAGCGTCGGCTTTTTAAATAAAATATCGCAGTTATATCCCATTCCATAAGGTTAAGAGGAGAAATGTGAAGCTCGGCTTTGTACAAATATCTCAGATACACCCCTCGTGTGCCTGGGGAGCGGGAGGGGAAAAATGTTACCCCTCGGCTTTTTACAAATAACTCGCATATACCCCTCGGGTAATAGGAAGACCAAGGCCATCGAGGCGCCCCTTTGCCTTTTTAGACTAAAGGGGGAGTACCGTCCGACCTTAGCCCCGACCGTCTTACTACTCTTTATATCCTGTTCCCCCCTCGACGCCCCTCGCCTTAGATGCGGCGAGCGTCGGCTTTTTAAATATAATATTGCAGTTATACCCTATTCCATAGGGCGAGAGGAGAAATGTGAAAGTCGGCTTTATACAAATATCTCAGATTTTCCCCCTCGGGTGTCTCGGGAGCGGGAGGGGAAAAATGTTACCCTCGGCTTTTTACAAATAACTCGCATATACCACTCGGGTGCTTTAGGAAGACCGAGGCCATCGAGGCGACCCTCGACCTTATAAGACTATAGGGGAAGTACCGCCGACCTTAGCCTCGACCGTGTTACTACTCTTTATATCCCGTTCCCCCCTCGACGCCCCTCGCCATAGATGCGGCGAGCGTCGGCTTTTTAAATAAAATATCGCAGTTATACCCCATTCCATAGGGTTAAGAGGAGAAATGTGAAGCTCGGCTTTATACAAATATCTCAGATATACCCCTCGGGTGTCTCGGGAGCGGGAGGGGAAAAATGCTACCCTCGGCTTTTTACAAAAAACCCGCATATACCACTCGGGTGCTTTAGGAAGACCGAGGCCATCGAGGTGACCCTCGGCCTTATAAGACTAAAGAGGGAGGACCGCCGACCTTAGCATCGACCGTGTTACTACTCTTTATATCCCGTTCCCCCCTCGACGCTTTTCGCCTAAGATGCGGCGAGCGTCGGCTTTTTAAATAAAATATCGCAGTTATACCCCATTCCAAAGGGTGAGAGGAGAAATGTGAAGCTCGGCTTTATACAAATATCTCAGATATACCCCTCGGGTGCCTCGGCAGCAGGAGGGGAAAAATGTTACCCTCGGATTTTACAAATAAATATCATATAGCCCTCGGGTGCTTTAGGAAGACCGAGGTATATCGAGGCGACCCTCTGCCTTATAAGACTAAAGGGGGAGTCCTGTCCGACCTTAGCCCCGCCTGTCAAACTACTCTTTATATCCCGTTTCTCCCCCGACGCCCCTCGCCTAAGATGCGGTGAGCGTCGGCTTTTTAAATAAACATCGCAGTTATACCCCGTTCGAAAGGGCGAGAGGAGAAATGTAAAGCTCAGCTTTGTACAAAGAATTCAGATATACCCCTCGTGTGCCTGGGGAGCGGCAGGGGAAAAATGTTACCCCTTGACATTTTACAAATAACTCGCATATACCCCTCGGGTGCTATACAATGGCCGAGGCCATCGAGGCGACCCTCGGCCTTATACGACTAAAGGGGAAGTACCGCCGACCTTAGCCTCGACCGTGTTACTACTCTTTATATCCCGTTTCCCCCTCGACGCCCCTCGCCTAAGATGCAGAGAGCGTCCGCTTTTTAAATATAATATTGCAGTTATACCCTATTCCATAGGGCGAGAGGAGAAATGTGAAGCTCGGCTTTATACAAATATCTCAGATATACCCCTCGGGTGCCTCGGCAGCTAGAGGGGGAAAATTTTACCCTCGGCTTTTTACGAATAACTCGCATATACCACTCGGGTGCTTTAGGAAGGCCGAGGCTATCGAGGTGACCCTCGGCCTTATAAGACTAAAGGGGGAGTACCGTCCGACCTTAGCCCCGACCGTCTTACTACTCTTTATATCCTGTTCCCCCCTCGACGCCCCTCGCCTAAGATGCAGCGAGCGTCGGCTTTTTAAATATAATATTGCAGTTATACTCTATTCCATAGGGCGAGAGATGAAATGTGAAGCTCGGCTTTGTACAAATATCTCAGATATACCCCTCGGGTGCTTCGGGAGCGGGAGGGGAAAAATTACCCTCGGCTTTTTACAAATAACTCGCATATACCACTCAGGTGTTTTAGGAAGACCGAGGCCATCGAGACAACCCTTGGCCTTATAAGACTAAAGGGGAAGTACCGCCGACCTTAGCCTTGACCGTCTTACTACTCTTTATATCCCGTTTCCCCCTCGACGCCCCTCGTCTTAGTTTCGGCGAGCGTCGGCTTTTTAAATATAATATCGCAGTTATGCCTTATTCCATAGGGCGAGAAGAGAAATGTGAAGCTCGGCTTTATACAAATATCTTAGATATACCCCTCGGGTGTCTCGGGAGCGGGAGGGGAAAAATGTTACCCTCGGCTTTTTACAAATAACTCGCATATACCACTCGGGTGCTTTAGGAAGACCGAGGCCATCGAGGCGCCCATCGACCTTATAAGACTATAGGGGAAGTACCGCCGACCTTAGCCTCGACCGTGTTACTACTCTTTATATCCCGTTCCCCCCTCGACGCCCCTCGCCATAGATGCGGCGAGCGTCGGCTTTTTAAATAAAATATCGCAGTTATACCCCATTCCATAGGGTTAAGAGGAGAAATGTGAAGCTCGGCTTTATACAAATATCTCAGATATACCCCTCGGGTGTCTCGGGAGCGGGAGGGGAAAAATGCTACCCTCGGCTTTTTACAAATAACTCGCATATACCACTCGGGTGCTTTAGGAAGACCGAGGTCATCGAGGTGTCCCTCGGCCTTATAAGACTAAAGGGGAAGTACCGCCGACCTTAGCCTCGACCGTCTTACTACTCTTTATATCCCGTTCCCCCCTCGACGCTTCTCGCCTAAAAGGCGGCGAGCATCGGCTTTTTAAATAAAATATTGCAGTTATACCCCATTCCAAAGGGTGAGAGGAGAAATGTGAAGCTCGGCTTTATACAAATATCTCAGATATACCCCTCGGGTGCCTCGGAAGCAGGAGGGGAAAAATGTTACCCTCGGCTTTTTACAAATAAATATCATATAGCCCTCGGGTGCTTTAGGAAGACCGAGGTATATCGAGGCGACCCTCTGCCTTATAAGACTAAAGGGGGAGTCCTGTCCGACGTAAGCCCCGACTGTCAAACTACACTTTATATCCCGTTCCCCCCCCGACGCCCCTCGCCTAAGATGCGGTGAGCGTCGGCTTTTTAAATAAAATATCGCGGTTATACCCCATTCCAAAGGGCGAGAGGAGAAATGTGAAGCTCAGCTTTGTACAAATAACTCAGATATAACCCTCGTGTGCCTGGGGAGCGGCAGGGGAAAAATGTTACCCCTCGGCTTTTTACAAATAACTGGCATATACCCCTCGGGTGCTATACAATGGCCGAGGCCATCGAGGCGACCCTCGGCCTTATACGACTAAAGGTGAAGTACCGCCGACCTTAGCCTCGACCGTCAAACTACTCTTTATATCCCGTTCCCACCTCGACGCCCCTCGCCTAAGATGCGGCGAGCGTCGGCTTTTTAAATAAAATATCGCAGTTATATCCCATTCCATAAGGTTAAGAGGAGAAATGTGAAGCTCGGCTTTGTACAAATATCTCAGATACACCCCTCGTGTGCCTGGGGAGCGGGAGGGGAAAAATGTTACCCCTCGGCTTTTTACAAATAACTCGCATATACCCCTCGGGTAATAGGAAGACCAAGGCCATCGAGGCGCCCCTTTGCCTTTTTAGACTAAAGGGGGAGTACCGTCCGACCTTAGCCCCGACCGTCTTACTACTCTTTATATCCTGTTCCCCCCTCGACGCCCCTCGCCTTAGATGCGGCGAGCGTCGGCTTTTTAAATATAATATTGCAGTTATACCCTATTCCATAGGGCGAGAGGAGAAATGTGAAAGTCGGCTTTATACAAATATCTCAGATTTTCCCCCTCGGGTGTCTCGGGAGCGGGAGGGGAAAAATGTTACCCTCGGCTTTTTACAAATAACTCGCATATACCACTCGGGTGCTTTAGGAAGACCGAGGCTATCGAGGCGACCCTCGACCTTATAAGACTATAGGGGAAGTACCGCCGACCTTAGCCTCGACCGTGTTACTACTCTTTATATCCCGTTCCCCCCTCGACGCCCCTCGCCATAGATGCGGCGAGCGTCGGCTTTTTAAATAAAATATCGCAGTTATACCCCATTCCATAGGGTTAAGAGGAGAAATGTGAAGCTCGGCTTTATACAAATATCTCAGATATACCCCTCGGGTGTCTCGGGAGCGGGAGGGGAAAAATGCTACCCTCGGCTTTTTACAAAAAACCCGCATATACCACTCGGGTGCTTTAGGAAGACCGAGGCCATCGAGGTGACCCTCGGCCTTATAAGACTAAAGAGGGAGGACCGCCGACCTTAGCATCGACCGTGTTACTACTCTTTATATCCCGTTCCCCCCTCGACGCTTTTCGCCTAAGATGCGGCGAGCGTCGGCTTTTTAAATAAAATATCGCAGTTATACCCCATTCCAAAGGGTGAGAGGAGAAATGTGAAGCTCGGCTTTATACAAATATCTCAGATATACCCCTCGGGTGCCTCGGCAGCAGGAGGGGAAAAATGTTACCCTCGGATTTTACAAATAAATATCATATAGCCCTCGGGTGCTTTAGGAAGACCGAGGTATATCGAGGCGACCCTCTGCCTTATAAGACTAAAGGGGGAGTCCTGTCCGACCTTAGCCCCGCCTGTCAAACTACTCTTTATATCCCGTTTCTCCCCCGACGCCCCTCGCCTAAGATGCGGTGAGCGTCGGCTTTTTAAATAAACATCGCAGTTATACCCCGTTCGAAAGGGCGAGAGGAGAAATGTAAAGCTCAGCTTTGTACAAAGAATTCAGATATACCCCTCGTGTGCCTGGGGAGCGGCAGGGGAAAAATGTTACCCCTTGACATTTTACAAATAACTCGCATATACCCCTCGGGTGCTATACAATGGCCGAGGCCATCGAGGCGACCCTCGGCCTTATACGACTAAAGGGGAAGTACCGCCGACCTTAGCCTCGACCGTGTTACTACTCTTTATATCCCGTTTCCCCCTCGACGCCCCTCGCCTAAGATGCAGAGAGCGTCCGCTTTTTAAATATAATATTGCAGTTATACCCTATTCCATAGGGCGAGAGGAGAAATGTGAAGCTCGGCTTTATACAAATATCTCAGATATACCCCTCGGGTGCCTCGGCAGCTAGAGGGGGAAAATTTTACCCTCGGCTTTTTACGAATAACTCGCATATACCACTCGGGTGCTTTAGGAAGGCCGAGGCTATCGAGGTGACCCTCGGCCTTATAAGACTAAAGGGGGAGTACCGTCCGACCTTAGCCCCGACCGTCTTACTACTCTTTATATCCTGTTCCCCCCTCGACGCCCCTCGCCTAAGATGCAGCGAGCGTCGGCTTTTTAAATATAATATCGCAGTTATGCCTTATTCCATAGGGCGAGAAGAGAAATGTGAAGCTCGGCTTTATACAAATATCTTAGATATACCCCTCGGGTGTCTCGGGAGCGGGAGGGGAAAAATGTTACCCTCGGCTTTTTACAAATAACTCGCATATACCACTCGGGTGCTTTAGGAAGACCGAGGCCATCGAGGCGACCCTCGACCTTATAAGACTATAGGGGAAGTACCGCCGACCTTAGCCTCGACCGTGTTACTACTCTTTATATCCCGTTCCCCCCTCGACGCCCCTCGCCATAGATGCGGCGAGCGTCGGCTTTTTAAATAAAATATCGCAGTTATACCCCATTCCATAGGGTTAAGAGGAGAAATGTGAAGCTCGGCTTTATACAAATATCTCAGATATACCCCTCGGGTGTCTCGGGAGCGGGAGGGGAAAAATGCTACCCTCGGCTTTTTACAAATAACTCGCATATACCACTCGGGTGCTTTAGGAAGACCGAGGTCATCGAGGTGTCCCTCGGCCTTATAAGACTAAAGGGGAAGTACCGCCGATCTTAGCCTCGACCGTCTTACTACTCTTTATATCCCGTTCCCCCCTCGACGCTTCTCGCCTAAAAGGCGGCGAGCATCGGCTTTTTAAATAAAATATTGCAGTTATACCCCATTCCAAAGGGTGAGAGGAGAAATGTGAAGCTCGGCTTTATACAAATATCTCAGATATACCCCTCGGGTGCCTCGGAAGCAGGAGGGGAAAAATGTTACCCTCGGCTTTTTACAAATAAATATCATATAGCCCTCGGGTGCTTTAGGAAGACCGAGGTATATCGAGGCGACCCTCTGCCTTATAAGACTAAAGGGGGAGTCCTGTCCGACGTAAGCCCCGACTGTCAAACTACACTTTATATCCCGTTCCCCCCCCGACGCCCCTCGCCTAAGATGCGGTGAGCGTCGGCTTTTTAAATAAAATATCGCGGTTATACCCCATTCCAAAGGGCGAGAGGAGAAATGTGAAGCTCAGCTTTGTACAAATAACTCAGATATAACCCTCGTGTGCCTGGGGAGCGGCAGGGGAAAAATGTTACCCCTCGGCTTTTTACAAATAACTGGCATATACCCCTCGGGTGCTATACAATGGCCGAGGCCATCGAGGCGACCCTCGGCCTTATACGACTAAAGGTGAAGTACCGCCGACCTTAGCCTCAACCGTCAAACTACTCTTTATATCCCGTTCCCACCTCGACGCCCCTCGCCTAAGATGCGGCGAGCGTCGGCTTTTTAAATAAAATATCGCAGTTATATCCCATTCCATAAGGTTAAGAGGAGAAATGTGAAGCTCGGCTTTGTACAAATATCTCAGATACACCCCTCGTGTGCCTGGGGAGCGGGAGGGGAAAAATGTTACCCCTCGGCTTTTTACAAATAACTCGCATATACCCCTCGGGTAATAGGAAGACCAAGGCCATCGAGGCGCCCCTTTGCCTTTTTAGACTAAAGGGGGAGTACCGTCCGACCTTAGCCCCGACCGTCTTACTACTCTTTATATCCTGTTCCCCCCTCGACGCCCCTCGCCTTAGATGCGGCGAGCGTCGGCTTTTTAAATATAATATTGCAGTTATACCCTATTCCATAGGGCGAGAGGAGAAATGTGAAAGTCGGCTTTATACAAATATCTCAGATTTTCCCCCTCGGGTGTCTCGGGAGCGGGAGGGGAAAAATGTTACCCTCGGCTTTTTACAAATAACTCGCATATACCACTCGGGTGCTTTAGGAAGACCGAGGCCATCGAGGCGACCCTCGACCTTATATGTAAGACTATAGGGGAAGTACCGCCGACCTTAGCCTCGACCGTGTTACTACTCTTTATATCCCGTTCCCCCCTCGACGCCCCTCGCCATAGATGCGGCGAGCGTCGGCTTTTTAAATAAAATATCGCAGTTATACCCCATTCCATAGGGTTAAGAGGAGAAATGTGAAGCTCGGCTTTATACAAATATCTCAGGTATACCCCTCGGGTGTCTCGGGAGCGGGAGGGGAAAAATGCTACCCTCGGCTTTTTACAAAAAACCCGCATATACCACTCGGGTGCTTTAGGAAGACCGAGGCCATCGAGGTGACCCTCGGCCTTATAAGACTAAAGAGGGAGGACCGCCGACCTTAGCATCGACCGTGTTACTACTCTTTATATCCCGTTTCCCCCTCGACGCCCCTCGCCTAAGATGCAGAGAGCGTCGGCTTTTTAAATATAATATTGCAGTTATTCCCTATTCCATAGGGCGAGAGGAGAAATGTGAAGCTCGGCTTTATACAAATATCTCAGATATACCCCTCGGGTGCCTCGGCAGCTAGAGGGGGAAAATTTTACCCTCGGCTTTTTACGAATAACTCGCATATACCACTCGGGTGATTTAGGAAGGCCGAGGCTATCGAGGCGACCCTCGGCCTTATAAGACTAAAGGGGGAGTACCGTCCGAACTTAGCCCCGACCGTCTTAATACTCTTTATATCACGTTCCCCGCTCGACGCCCCTCGCCTAAGATGCGGCGAGCGTCGGCTTTTTAAATGAAATATCGCAGTTATACCCCATTCCATAGGGTTGAGAGGAGAAATGTGAAGCTCGGCTTTATACAAATATCTCAGATATACCCCTCGGGTGTCTCGGGAGCGGGAGGGGAAAAATGTTACCCTCGGCTTTTTACAAATAACTCGCATATACCACTCGGGTGCTTTAGGAAGACCGAGGCCATCGAGGCGACCCTCCGCCTTATAAGACTAAAGGGGAGGTTCCGCCGACCTTAGCCTCGACCGTGTTACTACTCTTTATATCCCGTTCCCCCCTCGACGCCCATCGCCTAATATGCGGCGAGCGTCGGCTTTTTAAATAAAATTTTGAAGTAATACCCCATTCTATAGGGCGAGAAGAGAAATGTGAAGCTCGGCTTTATACAAATATCTCAGATATACCCCTCGGGTGTCTCGGGAGCGGGAGGGGAAAAATGTTACCCTCGGCTTTTTACGAATAACTCGCATATACAACTCGGGTGCTTTATGAAGGCCGAGGCCATCGAGGCGACCCTCGGACTTATAAGACTAAAAGAGGAGTACCGTCCGACCTTAGCCACGACCGTCTTACTACTCTTGATATAAGGTTCCCCCCTCGACGCCCCTCGCCTAAGATGCGGCGAGCGTCGGCTTTTTAAATGAAATATCGCATTTATACTACATTCTATAGGGTTAAGAGGAGAAATGAGAATCCCGGCTTTATACAAATATCTCTGATATACCCCTCGGGTGTCTCGGGAGCGGGAGGGGAAAAATGTTACCCTCGGCTTTTTACAAATAACTCGCATATACCCCTCGGGTGCTTTAGGAAGTCCATGGCCATCGAGGCGCTCCTTTGCCTTTTTAGACAAAAGGGGGAGTACCGTCCGACCTTAGCCTCGACCGTCTTACTACTCTTTATATCCCGTTCCCCCTCGACGCCCCTCGCCTAAGATGCGGCGAGCGTCGGCTTTTCAAATATAATATCGCCGTTATACCCCATTCCATAGGGTTAAGAGGAGAAATGTGAATCCCGGCTTTATACAAATATCTCTGATATACCCCTCGGGTGTCTCGGGAGCGGGAGGGGAAAAATGTTACCCTCGGCTTTTTACAAATAACTCGCATATACCACTTGGGTGCTTTAGGAAGACCGAGGCCATCGAGGCGACCCTCGGCCTTATAAGACTAAAGGGGAAGTACCGCCGACCTTAGCCCCGACCGTCTTACTACTCTTTATATCCCGTTCCCCCCTCGACGCCCCTTACCTAAGATGCGGTGAGCATCGGCTTTTTTAATAAAATATCACGGTTATACCCCGTTTCATAGGGCTAGAGGAGAAATGTGAAGCTCGGCTTTGTACAAATATCTCAGATGCACCCCTCGTGTGCCTAGGGATCGGGAGGGAAAAAATGTTACCCCTCGGCTTTTTACAAATAACTCGCATATACCCCTCGGGTGCTTTAGGATGTCCATGGCCATCGAGGCGCTCCTTTGCCCTTTTAGACAAAAGGGGGAGTACCGTCCGACCTTAGCCTCGACCGTCTTACTACTCTTTATATCCCGTTCCACCTCGACGCAACTCACCTAAGATGCGGTGAGCGTCGGCTTTTTAAATATAATATTGCAGTTATACCCTATTCCATAGGGTGAGAGGAGAAATGTGAAAGTCGGCTTTATACAAATATCTCAGATATACCCCTCGGGTGTCTCGGGAGCGGGAGGGGATAAATGTTACCCTCGGCTTTTTACAAATAACTCGCATATACCCCTCGGGTGCTTTAGGAAGACCAAGGCCATCGAGGCGAACCTCGACCTTATAAGACTAAAAGGGAAGTACCGCCGACCTTAGCCACGACTGTGTTACTACTCTTTATATCCCGTTCCCCCCTCGACGCGCCTCGCCTAAGATGGGGCGAGGGTCGGCTTTTTAAATATAATATCGCAGTTATACCCCATTCTATAGGGTTATATGGAGAAATGTGAAGCTCGGCTTTATACAAATATCTCAGATATACTCCTCGGGTGTCTCGGGAGCGGGAGGGGAAAAATGTTACCCTCGGCTTTTTACAAATAACTCGCATATACCACTCGGGTGCTTTAGGAAAACCGAGGCCATCGAGGAGACCCTCGTCCTTATAAGTCTATAGGGGGAGTACCGCCGACCTTAGCCTCGACCGTGTTACTACTCTTTATATCCCGTTCCCCCCTCGATGCCCCTCGCCTAAGATGCGGCGAGCGTCGGCTTTTTAAATAAAATATCGCAGTTATACCCCATTCCATAGGGTTCAAGAGGAGAAATGTGAAGCTCCGCTATATTCAAATATCTCAGATATACCCCTCGGGTGTCTCGGGAGCGGGAGGGGAAAAATGTTACCCTCGGCTTTTTACAAATAACCCGCATATACCACTCGGGTGCTTTAGGAAGACCGAGGTCATCGAGGTGACCCTCGGTCTTATAAGACTAAAGAGGAAGTACCGCCGACTTTAGCCTCGACCGTCTTACTACTCTTTATATCCCGTTCCCCCCTCGACGCTTCTTGCCTAAGATGCGGCGAGCGTCGGCTTTTTAAATAAAATATCTTAGTTATACCCCATTCCAAAGGGTGAGAGGAGAAATGTGAAGCTCGGTTTTATACAAATATCTCAGATATACCCCTCGGGTGCCTCGGCAGCAGGAGGGGAAAAATGTTACCCTCGGATTTTTACAAATAAATATCATATAGCCCTCGGGTGCTTTATGAAGACCGAGGTATATCGAGGCGACCCTCTGCCTTATATGACTAAAGGGGGAGTCCTGTCCGACCTTAGCCCCGACCGTCAAACTACTCTTTATATCCCGTTTCCCCCCCGACGCCCCTCGCCTAAGATGCGGTGAGCGTCGGCTTTTTAAATAAACATCGCAGTTATACCCCGTTCCAAAGGGCGAGAGGAGAAATGTGAAGCTCAGCTTTGTACAAAGAACTCAGATATACCCCTCGTGTGCCTGGGGAGCGGCAGGGGAAAAATGTTACCCCTCGGGTTTTTACAAATAACTCGCATATACCCCTCGGGTGCTATACAATGGCCGAGGCCATCGAGGCGACCCTCGGCCTTATACGAATAAAGGGGAAGTTCCGCCGACCTTAGCCTCGACCGTGTTACTACTCTTTATATCCCGTTCCCCCCTCGACGCCCCTCGCCTAATATGCGGCGAGCGTCGGCTTTTTAAATAAAATTTTGCAGTAATACCCCATTCCATAGGGCGAGAAGAGAAATGTGAAGCTCGGCTTTATACAAATATCTCAGATATACCCCTCGGGTGTCTCGGGAGCGGGAGGCGAAAAATGTTACCCTCGGCTTTTTACGAATAACTCGCATATACCACTTGGGTGCTTTATGAAGGCCGAGGCCATCGAGGAGACCCTTGGCCTTATAAGACTAAAAGAGGAGTACCGTCCGACCTTAGCCACGACCCTCTTACTACACTGATATAAGATTCCCCCCTCGACGCCCCTCGCCTAAGATGCGGCGAGCGTCGGCTTTTTAAATATAATATCGCATTTATACTACATTCCATAGGGTTAAGAGGAGAAATGTGAATCCCGGCTTTATACAAATATCTCGGATATACCCCTCGGGTGTCTCGGGACCGGGAGGGGAAAAATGTTACCCTCGGCTTTTTACAAATAACTCGCATATACCACTCGGGTGCATTAGGAAGACCGAGGCCATCGAGGCGACCCTCGGCCTTATATGACTAAAAGGGGAGTACCGTCCGCTTTTAGCCCCGACCGTCTTACTACTCTTGATATACCGTTCCCCCCTCGACGCCCTTCGCCTAAGATGCGGCGAGCGTCAGCTTTTCAAATATAATATCGCCGTTATACCCCATTCCATAGGGTTAAGAGGAGAAATGTGAAGCTTGGCTTTATACAAATATCTCAGATATACCCCTCGGGTGTCTCGGGAGCGGGAGGGGAAAAATGCTACCCTCGGCTTTTTACAAATAACCCGCATATACCACTCGGGTGCTTTAGGAAGACCGAGGTCATCGAGGTGACCCTCGGTCTTATAAGACTAAAGGGGAAGTACCGCCGACCATAGCCTCGACCGTCTTACTACTCTTTATATCACATTCCCCCCTCGACGCCCCTCGCCTAAGATGTGGCGAGTGTCGGCTTTTTAAATAAAATATCGCGGTTATACCTTATTCCATAGGGCGAGAGGAGAAATGTGAAGCTCGGCTTTATACAAATATCTCAGATATATCCCTCGGGTGTCTCGGGAGCGGGAGGGGAAAAATGTTACCCTCGGCTTTTTACAAATAACTCGCATATACCACTCGGGTGCTTTAGGAAGACCGAGGCCATCGAGGCGACCCTAATCCGTATAAGTCTATAGGGGAAGTACCGCCGACCTTAGCCTCGACCGTGTTACTACTCTTTATATCCCGTTCCCCCCTCGACGCCCCTCGCCTAAGATGCGGCGAGCGTCGGCTTTTTAAATAAAATATCGCAGTTATACCCCATTCCATAGGGTTAAGAGGAGAAATGTGGAGCTCGGCTATATACAAATATCTCAGATATACCCCTCGGGTGTCTCGGGAGCGGGAGGGGAAAAATGCTACCCTCGGCTTTTTACAAATAACCCGCATATACCACTCGGGTGCTTTAGGACGACCGAGGTCATCGAGGTGACCCTCGGTCTTATAAGACTAAAGGGGAAGTACCGCCGACCATAGCCTCGACCGTCTTACTACTCTTTATATCCCGTTCCCCCCTCAACGCTTCTCGCCTAAGAAGCGGCGAGCGTCGGCTTTTTAAATAAAATATCGCATTTATACCCAATTCCAAAGGGTGAGAGGAGAAATGTGAAGCTCGGCTTTATACAAATATCTAAGATATACCCCTCGGGTGCCTCGGCAGCAGGAGGGGAAAAATGTTACCCTGGGCTTTTTACAAATAAATATCATATAGCCCTCGGGTGCTTTAGGAAGACCGAGGTATATCGAGGCTACCCTCTGCCTTATAAGACTAAAGGGGGAGTACCGTCGGCTTTTTAAATAAAATATCGCGGTTATACCCCATTCGATAGGGCGAGAGGAGAAATGTGAAGCTCGGCTTTATACAAATATCTCAGATATACCCCTCGGGTGTCTCGGGAGCGGGAGGGGAAAAATGTTCCCCTTGGCTTTTTACGAAGAACTCGCATATACCACTCGGGTGCTTTAGGAAGCCGAGGCCATCGAGGCGACCCTCGGCCATATAAGACTAAAAGGGGAGTACCGTCCGCTTTTAGCCCCGACCGTCTTACTACTCTTGATATACCGTTCCCCCCTCGACGCCCCTCGCCTAAGATGTAGCGAGCGTCGGCTTTTGTAAATAAAATATCGCAGTTATACCCCATTCCATAGGGCGAGAGGAGAAATGTGAAGATCGGCTTTATACAAATATCTCAGATATACCCCTCGGGTGTCTCGGGAGCGGGAGGGGATAAATGTTACCCTCCACTTTTTACAAATTACTCGCATATACCACTCAGGTGCTTTAGAAAGACCGAGGCCATCGAGGCGACCCTCGGCCTTATAAGACTAAAGAGGAAGTACCGCCGACCTTAGCCTCGACCGTGTTACTACTCTTTATATCCCGTTCCCCCCTCGACGCATCTCGCCTAAGATGCAGCGAGCGTTTGCTTTTTAAATGAAATATCGCAGTTATACCCCATTCCATAGGGTTGAGAGGAGAAATGTGAAGCTCGGCTTTATACAAATATCTCAGATATACCCCTCGGGTGTCTCGGGAGCGGGAGGGGAAAAATGTTACCCTCGGCTTTTTACGAATAACTCGCATATACCACTTGGGTGCTTTATAAAGGCCGAGGCCATCGAGGAGACCCTTGGCCTTATAAGACTAAAAGAGGAGTACCGTCCGACCTTAGCCACGACCCTCTTACTACTCTTGAAATAAGATTCCCCCCTGGACGCCCCTCGCCTAAGATGCGGTGAGCGTCGGCTTTTTAAATAAACATCGCAGTTATACCCCGTTCCAAAGGGCGAGAGGAGAAATGTGAAGCTCAGCTTTGTACAAAGAACTCAGATATACCCCTCGTGTGCCTGGGGAGCGGCAGGGGAAAAATGTTACCCCTCGGGTTTTTACAAATAACTCGCATATACCCCTCGGGTGCTATACAATGGCCGAGGCCATCGAGGCGACCCTCGGCCTTATACGAATAAAGGGGAAGTTCCGCCGACCTTAGCCTCGACCGTGTTACTACTCTTTATATCCCGTTCCCCCCTCGACGCCCCTCGCCTAATATGCGGCGAGCGTCGGCTTTTTAAATAAAATTTTGCAGTAATACCCCATTCCATAGGGCGAGAAGAGAAATGTGAAGCTCGGCTTTATACAAATATCTCAGATATACCCCTCGGGTGTCTCGGGAGCGGGAGGCGAAAAATGTTACCCTCGGCTTTTTACGAATAACTCGCATATACCACTTGGGTGCTTTATGAAGGCCGAGGCCATCGAGGAGACCCTTGGCCTTATAAGACTAAAAGAGGAGTACCGTCCGACCTTAGCCACGACCCTCTTACTACACTGATATAAGATTCCCCCCTCGACGCCCCTCGCCTAAGATGCGGCGAGCGTCGGCTTTTTAAATATAATATCGCATTTATACTACATTCCATAGGGTTAAGAGGAGAAATGTGAATCCCGGCTTTATACAAATATCTCGGATATACCCCTCGGGTGTCTCGGGACCGGGAGGGGAAAAATGTTACCCTCGGCTTTTTACAAATAACTCGCATATACCACTCGGGTGCATTAGGAAGACCGAGGCCATCGAGGCGACCCTCGGCCTTATATGACTAAAAGGGGAGTACCGTCCGCTTTTAGCCCCGACCGTCTTACTACTCTTGATATACCGTTCCCCCCTCGACGCCCTTCGCCTAAGATGCGGCGAGCGTCAGCTTTTCAAATATAATATCGCCGTTATACCCCATTCCATAGGGTTAAGAGGAGAAATGTGAAGCTTGGCTTTATACAAATATCTCAGATATACCCCTCGGGTGTCTCGGGAGCGGGAGGGGAAAAATGCTACCCTCGGCTTTTTACAAATAACCCGCATATACCACTCGGGTGCTTTAGGAAGACCGAGGTCATCGAGGTGACCCTCGGTCTTATAAGACTAAAGGGGAAGTACCGCCGACCATAGCCTCGACCGTCTTACTACTCTTTATATCACATTCCCCCCTCGACGCCCCTCGCCTAAGATGTGGCGAGTGTCGGCTTTTTAAATAAAATATCGCGGTTATACCTTATTCCATAGGGCGAGAGGAGAAATGTGAAGCTCGGCTTTATACAAATATCTCAGATATATCCCTCGGGTGTCTCGGGAGCGGGAGGGGAAAAATGTTACCCTCGGCTTTTTACAAATAACTCGCATATACCACTCGGGTGCTTTAGGAAGACCGAGGCCATCGAGGCGACCCTAATCCGTATAAGTCTATAGGGGAAGTACCGCCGACCTTAGCCTCGACCGTGTTACTACTCTTTATATCCCGTTCCCCCCTCGACGCCCCTCGCCTAAGATGCGGCGAGCGTCGGCTTTTTAAATAAAATATCGCAGTTATACCCCATTCCATAGGGTTAAGAGGAGAAATGTGGAGCTCGGCTATATACAAATATCTCAGATATACCCCTCGGGTGTCTCGGGAGCGGGAGGGGAAAAATGCTACCCTCGGCTTTTTACAAATAACCCGCATATACCACTCGGGTGCTTTAGGAAGACCGAGGTCATCGAGGTGACCCTCGGTCTTATAAGACTAAAGGGGAAGTACCGCCGACCATAGCCTCGACCGTCTTACTACTCTTTATATCCCGTTCCCCCCTCAACGCTTCTCGCCTAAGAAGCGGCGAGCGTCGGCTTTTTAAATAAAATATCGCATTTATACCCAATTCCAAAGGGTGAGAGGAGAAATGTGAAGCTCGGCTTTATACAAATATCTAAGATATACCCCTCGGGTGCCTCGGCAGCAGGAGGGGAAAAATGTTACCCTGGGCTTTTTACAAATAAATATCATATAGCCCTCGGGTGCTTTAGGAAGACCGAGGTATATCGAGGCTACCCTCTGCCTTATAAGACTAAAGGGGGAGTACCGTCGGCTTTTTAAATAAAATATCGCGGTTATACCCCATTCGATAGGGCGAGAGGAGAAATGTGAAGCTCGGCTTTATACAAATATCTCAGATATACCCCTCGGGTGTCTCGGGAGCGGGAGGGGAAAAATGTTCCCCTTGGCTTTTTACGAAGAACTCGCATATACCACTCGGGTGCTTTAGGAAGCCGAGGCCATCGAGGCGACCCTCGGCCATATAAGACTAAAAGGGGAGTACCGTCCGCTTTTAGCCCCGACCGTCTTACTACTCTTGATATACCGTTCCCCCCTCGACGCCCCTCGCCTAAGATGTAGCGAGCGTCGGCTTTTGTAAATAAAATATCGCAGTTATACCCCATTCCATAGGGCGAGAGGAGAAATGTGAAGATCGGCTTTATACAAATATCTCAGATATACCCCTCGGGTGTCTCGGGAGCGGGAGGGGATAAATGTTACCCTCCACTTTTTACAAATTACTCGCATATACCACTCAGGTGCTTTAGAAAGACCGAGGCCATCGAGGCGACCCTCGGCCTTATAAGACTAAAGAGGAAGTACCGCCGACCTTAGCCTCGACCGTGTTACTACTCTTTATATCCCGTTCCCCCCTCGACGCATCTCGCCTAAGATGCAGCGAGCGTTTGCTTTTTAAATGAAATATCGCAGTTATACCCCATTCCATAGGGTTGAGAGGAGAAATGTGAAGCTCGGCTTTATACAAATATCTCAGATATACCCCTCGGGTGTCTCGGGAGCGGGAGGGGAAAAATGTTACCCTCGGCTTTTTACGAATAACTCGCATATACCACTTGGGTGCTTTATAAAGGCCGAGGCCATCGAGGAGACCCTTGGCCTTATAAGACTAAAAGAGGAGTACCGTCCGACCTTAGCCACGACCCTCTTACTACTCTTGAAATAAGATTCCCCCCTGGACGCCCCTCGCCTAAGATGCGGCGAGCGTCGGCTTTTTAAATATAATATCGCATTTATACTACATTCCATAGGGTTAAGAGGAGAAATGTGAATCCCGGCTTTATACAAATATCTCGGATATACCCCTCGGGTGTCTCGGGACCGGGAGGGGAAAAATGTTACCCTCGGCTTTTTACAAATAACTCGCATATACCACTCGGGTGCATTAGGAAGACCGAGGCCATCGAGGCGACCCTCGGCCTTATAAGACTAAAAGGGGAGTACCGTCCGCTTTTAGCCCCGACCGTCTTACTACTCTTGATATACCGTTCCCCCCTCGACGCCCTTCGCCTAAGATGCGGCGAGCGTCGGCTTTTCAAATATAATATCGCCGTTATACCACATTCCATAGGGTTAAGAGGAGAAATGTGAAGCTTGGCTTTATACAAATATCTCAGATATACCCCTCGGGTGTCTCGGGAGCGGGAGGGGAAAAATTCTACCCTCGGCTTTTTACAAATAACCCGCATATACCACTCGGGTGCTTTAGGAAGACCGAGGTCATCGAGGTGACCCTCGGTCTTATAAGACTAAAGGGGAAGTACCGCCGACCATAGCCTCGACCGTCTTACTACTCTTTATATCACATTCCCCCCTCGACGCCCCTCGCCTAAGATGTGGCGAGTGTCGGCTTTTTAAATAAAATATCTCGGTTATACCTTATTCCATAGGGCGAGAGGAGAAATGTGAAGCTCGGCTTTATACAAATATCTCAGATATACCCCTCGGGTGTCTCGGGAGCGGGAGGGGAAAAATGTTACCCTCGGCTTTTTACAAATAACTCGCATATACCACTCGGGTGCTTTAGAAAGACCGAGGCCATCGAGGCGACCCTCGTCCGTATAAGTCTATAGGGGAAGTACCGCCGACCTTAGCCTCCACCGTGTTACTACTCTTTATATCCCGTTCCCCCCTCGACGCCCCTCGCCTAAGATGCGGCGAGCGTCGGCTTTTTAAATAAAATATCGCAGTTATACCCCATTCCATAGGGTTAAGAGGAGAAATGTGGAGCTCGGCTATATACAAATATCTCAGATATACCCCTCGGGTGTCTCGGGAGCGGGAGGGGAAAAATGCTACCCTCGGCTTTTTACAAATAACCCGCATATACCACTCGGGTGCTTTAGGAAGACCGAGGTCATCGAGGTGACCCTCGGTCTTATAAGACTAAAGGGGAAGTACCGCCGACCATAGCCTCGACCGTCTTACTACTCTTTATATTCCGTTCCCCCCTCGACGCTTCTTGCCTAAGATGCGGCGAGCGTCGGCTTTTTAAATAAAATATCGTAGTTATACCCCATTCCAAAGGGTGAGAGGAGAAATGTGAAGCTCGGCTTTATACAAATATCTCAGATATACCCCTCGGGTGCCTCGGCAGCAGGAGGGGAAAAATGTTACCCTCGGCTTTTTACAAATAACTCGCATATACCACTCGGGTGCTTTAGGAAGACCGAGGCCATCGAGGCGACCCTCGGCCTTATAAGACTAAAAGGGGAGTACCGTCCGCTTTTAGCCCCGACCGTCTTACTACTCTTGATATACCGTTCCCCCCTCGACGCCCTTCGCCTAAGATGCGGCGAGCGTCGGCTTTTCAAATATAATATCGCCGTTATACCACATTCCATAGGGTTAAGAGGAGAAATGTGAAGCTTGGCTTTATACAAATATCTCAGATATACCCCTCGGGTGTCTCGGGAGCGGGAGGGGAAAAATTCTACCCTCGGCTTTTTACAAATAACTCGCATATACCACTCGGGTGCTTTAGGAAGACCGAGGCCATCGAGGCGACCCTCGGCCTTATAAGACTAAAGAGGAAGTACCGCCGACCTTAGCCTCGACCGTGTTACTACTCTTTATATCCCGTTCCCCCCTCGACGCCCCTCACCTAATATGCGGCGAGCGTCGGCTTTTTAAATAAAATTTTGAAGTAATACCCCATTCTATAGGGCGAGAAGAGAAATGTGAAGCTCGGCTTTATACAAATATCTCAGATATACCCCTCGGCTGTCTCGGGAGCGGGAGGCGAAAAATGTTACCCTCGGCTTTTTACGAATAACTCGCATATACCACTTGGGTGCTTTATAAAGGCCGAGGCCATCGAGGAGACCCTTGGCCTTATAAGACTAAAAGAGGAGTACCGTCCGACCTTAGCCACGACCCTCTTACTACTCTTGAAATAAGATTCCCCCCTGGACGCCCCTCGCCTAAGATGCGGCGAGCGTCGGCTTTTTAAATATAATATCGCATTTATACTACATTCCATAGGGTTAAGAGGAGAAATGTGAATCCCGGCTTTATACAAATATCTCTGATATACCCCTCGGGTGTCTCGGGAGCGGGAGGGGAAAAATGTTACCCTCGGCTTTTTACAAATAACTCGCATATACCCCTCGGATGCTTTAGGAAGTCCATGGCCATCGAGGCGCTCCTTTGCCTTTTTAGACAAAAGGGGGAGTACCGTCCGACCTTAGCCTCGACCGTCTTACTACTCTTTATATCCCGTTCCCCCCTCGACGCTTCTTGCCTAAGATGCGGCGAGCGTCGGCTTTTTAAATAAAATATCGCAGTTATACCCCATTCCATAGGGTTCAAGAGGAGAAATGTGAAGCTCCGCTATATTCAAATATCTCAGATATACCCCTCGGGTGCCTCGGCAGCTAGAGGGGAAAAATTTTACCCTCGGCTTTTTACGAATAACTCGCATATACCAGTCGGGTGCTTTAGGAAGACCGAGGCCATCGAGGCGACCCTCGGCCTTATAAGACTAAAGGGGGAGTACCGTCCGACCTTAGCCCCGACCGTCTTACTACTCTTGATATACCGTTCCCCTCTCGACGCCCCTAGCATAAGATGCGGCGATCGTCGGCTTTTTAAATATAATTTCGCAGTTATACCCCATTCCATAAGGTTAGGAGGAGAAATGTGAAGCTCGGCTTTATACAAATATCTCAGATATACCCCTCGGGTGTCTCGGGAGTGAAAGGGGAAAAATGTCACCCTTGGCATTTTATGAATAACTCGCATATACCACGCGGGTGCTTTAGGAAGGCCGAGGCTAAGAGGCGACCCTCGAATATAAGACTAAAGGGGAAGTACCGCCTACCTTAGCCTCCCGTTCCCCCCTCAATGCCCCTCGCCTAAGATGCGGCGAGCGTCGGCTTTTTAAATAAAATCTCGCAGTTATACCCCATTCCATAGGGCGAGAGGAGAATTGTGAAGATCGGCTTTATACAAATATCTCAGATATACCCCTCGGGTGTCTCGGGAGCGGGAGGGGAAAAATGTTACCCTCCACTTTTTACAAATAACTCGCATATACCACTCGGGTGCTTTAGAAAGACCAAGGCCATCGAGGCGACCCTCGGCATTATAAGACTAAAGGGGAAGTAGCGCCGACCTTTGCCTCGACCGTGTTACTACTCTTTATATCCCGTTCCCCCCTCGACGCCCCTCGCCATAGATGCGGCGAGCGTCGGCTTTATAAATATAATATTGCAGTTATACTCTATTCCATAGGGCGAGAGGTGAAATGTGAAGCACGGCTTTATACAAATATCTCAGATATTCCCCTCGGGTGCCTCGGCAGCAGGAGGGGAAAAATGTTACCATCGGCTTTTTACAAATAAATATCATATAGCCCTCGGGTGCTTTAGGAAGACTGAGGTATATCGAGGCGACCCTCTGCCTTATAAGACTAAAGGGGGAGTACCGTCGGCTTTTTAAATAAAATATCGCGGTTATACCCCATTCGATAGGGCGAGAGGAGAAATGTGAA
This sequence comes from Ceratothoa steindachneri, assembly GCA_963969495.1. Lineage (NCBI taxonomy): Eukaryota > Metazoa > Arthropoda > Malacostraca > Isopoda > Cymothoidae > Ceratothoa > Ceratothoa steindachneri. The sequence goes on along the minus strand of OZ018335.1, from coordinate 51,741 downwards.
GCTCGGCTTTATACAAATATCTCAGATATACCCCTCGGGTGTCTCGGGAGCGGGAGGGGAAAAATATTACCCTCGGCTTTTTACGAATAACTCGCATATACCACTCGGGTGCTTTAGGAAGGCCGAGGCCATCGAGGCGACCCTCGGCCTTATAAGACTAAAGAGGAAGTACCGCCGACCTTAGCCTCGAACGTGTTACTACTCTTTATATCCCGTTCCCCCCTCGGCGCATCTCGCCTAAGATGCGGCGAGCGTTTGCTTTTTAAATAAAATATCGCAGTTATACCCCATTCCAAAGGGTGAGAGGAGAAATGTGAAGCTCGGCTATATACAAATATCTCAGATATACCCCTCGGGTGCTATACAATGGCCGAGGCCATCGAGGCGACCCTCGGCCTTATAAGCTTAAAGAGGAAGTACCGGCGACCTTAGCCTCGACCGTGTTACTACTCTTTATATCCCGTTCCCCCCTCGACGCCCCTCGCCTAAGATGCGGCGAGCGTCGGCTTTTTAAATAAAATATCGCAGTTATACCCCATTCCATAGGGTTATGAGGAGAAATGTGAAGCTCCGCTATATTCAAATATCTCAGATATACCCCTCGTGTGTCTCGGGAGCGGGAGGGGAAAAATGCTACCCTCGGCTTTTTATGAATAACTCGCATATACCACGCGGGTGCTTTAGGAAGGCCGAGGCTAAGAGGCGACCCTCGAGGATATAAGACTAAAAGAGGAGTACCGTCCGACCTTAGCCACGACCGTCTTACTACTCTTGATATAAGGTTCCCCCCTCGACGCCCCTCGCCTAAGATGCGGCGAGCGTCGGCTTTTTAAATGAAATATCGCAGTTATACCCCATTCCATAGGGTTGAGAGGAGAAATGTGAAGCTCGGCTTTATACAAATATCTCAGATATACCCCTCGGGTGCCTCGGCAGCTAGAGGGGGAAAATTTTACCCTCGGCTTTTTACGAATAACTCGCATATACCACTCGGGTGCTTTAGGAAGGCCGAGGCCATCGAGGCGACCCTCGGCCATATACGACTAAAGGGGAAGTACCGCCGACCTTAGCCTCGACCGTGTTACTACTCTTTATATCCCGTTTCCCCCTCGACGCCCCTCGCCTAAGATGCAGAGAGCGTCGGCTTTTTAAATATAATATTGCAGTTATTCCCTATTCCATAGGGCGAGAGGAGAAATGTGAAGCTCGGCTTTATACAAATATCTCAGATATACCCCTCGGGTGCCTCGGCAGCTAGAGGGGGAAAATTTTACCCTCGGCTTTTTACGAATAACTCGCATATACCACTCGGGTGCTTTAGGAAGGCCGAGGCTATCGAGGCGACCCTCGGCCTTATAAGACTAAAGGGGGAGTACCGTCCGACCTTAGCCCCGACCGTCTTAATACTCTTTATATCACGTTCCCCCCTCAACGCCCCTCGCCTAAGATGCGGCGAGCGTCGGCTTTTTAAATGAAATATCGCAGGTATACCCCATTCCATAGGGTTGAGAGGAGAAATGTGAAGCTCGGCTTTATACAAATATCTCAGATATACCCCTCGGGTGTCTCGGGAGCGGGAGGGGAAAAATGTTACCCTCGGCTTTTTACAAATAACTCGCATATACCACTCGGGTGCTTTAGGAAGACCGAGGCCATCGAGGCGACCCTCCGCCTTATAAGACTAAAGGGGAAGTTCCGCCGACCTTAGCCTCGACCGTGTTACTACTCTTTATATCCCGTTCCCCCCTCGACGCCCCTCGCCTAATATGCGGCGAGCGTCGGCTTTTTAAATAAAATTTTGAAGTAATACCCCATTCTATAGGGCGAGAAGAGAAATGTGAAGCTCGGCTTTATACAAATATCTCAGATATACCCCTCGGGTGTCTCGGGAGCGGGAGGGGAAAAATGTTACCCTCGGCTTTTTACGAATAACTCGCATATACCACTCGGGTGCTTTATGAAGGCCGAGGCCATCGAGGCGACCCTCGGTCTTATAAGACTAAAAGAGGAGTACTGTCCGACCTTAGCCACGACCGTCTTACTACTCTTGATATAAGAGTCCCCCCTCGACGCCCCTCGCCTAAGATGCGGCGAGCGTCGGCTTTTTAAATGAAATATCGCATTTATACTACATTCTATAGGGTTAAGAGGAGAAATGTGAATCCCGGCTTTATACAAATATCTCTGATATACCCCTCGGGTGTCTCGGGAGCGGGAGGGGAAAAATGTTACCCTCGGCTTTTTACAAATAACTCGCATATACCCCTCGGGTGCTATACAATGGCCGAGGCCATCGAGGCGACCCTCGGCCTTATACGACTAAAGGTGAAGTACCGCCGACCTTAGCCTCGACCGTCTTACTACTCTTTATATCCCGTTCCCACCTCGACGCCCCTCGCCTAAGATGCGGCGAGCGTCGGCTTTTTAAATAAAATATCGCAGTTATATCCCATTCCATAAGGTTAAGAGGAGAAATGTGAAGCTCGGCTTTGTACAAATATCTCAGATACACCCCTCGTGTGCCTGGGGAGCGGGAGGGGAAAAATGTTACCCCTCGGCTTTTTACAAATAACTCGCATATACCCCTCGGGTAATAGTAAGACCAAGGCCATCGAGGCGCCCCTTTGCCTTTTTAGACTAAAGGGGGAGTACCGTCCGATCTTAGCCACGACCGTCTTACTACTCTTGATATAAGGTTCCCCCCTCGACGCCCCTCGCCTAAGATGCGGCGAGCGTCGGCTTTTTAAATGAAATATCGCAGTTATACCCCATTCCATAGGGTTAAGAGGAGAAATGTGAAGCTCTGCTATATTCAAATATCTCAGATATACCCCTCGGGTGTCTCGGGAGCGGGAGGGGAAAAATGCTACCCTCGGCTTTTTACAAATAACCCGCATATACCACTCGGGTGCTTTAGGAAGACCGAGGTCATCGAGGTGACCCTCGGTCTTATAAGACTAAAGAGGAAGTACCGCCGTCTTTAGCCTCGACCGTCTTACTACTCTTTATATCCCGTTCCCCCCTCGACGCTTCTTGCCTAAGATGCGGCGAGCGTCGGCTTTTTAAATAAAATATCGCAGTTATACCCCATTCCAAAGGGTGAGAGGAGAAATGTGAAGCTCGGCTTTATACAAATATCTCAGATATACCCCTCGGGTGCCTCGGCAGCAGGAGGGGAAAAATGTTAACCTCGGATTTTTACAAATAAATATCATATAGCCCTCGGGTGCTTTAGGAAGACCGAGGTATATCGAGGCGACCCTCTGCCTTATAAGACTAAAGGGGGAGTCCTGTCCGACCTTAGCCCCGACCGTCAAACTACTCTTTATATCCCGTTTCCCCCCCGACGCCCCTCGCCTAAGATGCGGTGAGCGTCGGATTTGTAAAATAAAATATCGCACTTATAACCCATTCCATAGGGCGAGAGGAGAAATGTGAAGCTCGGCTTTATACAAATATCTCAGATATACCCCTTAGGTGTCTCGGGAGCGGGAGGGGAAAAATGTTACCCTCGGCTTTTTACGAATAACCCACATATACCACTCGGGTGCTTTAGTAAGGCCGAGGCCATTGAGGCGACCCTCGACCTTATAAGACTAAAGAAGTAGTACCGTCTGACCTTAGCCCCGACCGTCTTACTACTCTTGATATACCGTTCCCCCCTCGACGCCCCTCGCCTAAGATGCGGCGGGCGTCGGCTTTTTAAATATAATATCGCAGTTATACCCCATTCCATAGGGTTGAGAGGAGAAATGTGAATCTCGGCTTTATTCAAATATCTCAAATATACACCTCGGGTGTCATGGGAGCGGGAGGTGAAAAATGTTACCCTCGACTTTTTACAAATAACTCGCATATACCACTCGGGTGCTATAGGAAGTGAGAGGCCATCGAGGCGACCCTCGGTCTTATAAGACTAAAGGGGAAGTACCGCCGACCTTAGCCTCGACCGTGTTACTACTCTCTATATCCCGTTCCCCCCTCGACGCCCCTCGCCTTAGATGCGGCGAGCGTCGGCTTTTTAAATATAATATCGCAGTTATACATCATGCCATAGGGTTGAGAGGAGAAATGTGAAGCTCGGCTTTATAAAAATATCTCAGATATACCCCTCGGGTGCCTCGGCAGCGGGAGGGGAAAAATGTTACCCTCGGCTTTTTACGAATAATTCGCATATACCAATCGGGTGCTTTAGGAAAACCGAGGCCATCGAGGCGACCCTCGTCCTTATAAGTCTATAGGGGAAGTACCGCCGACCTTAGCCTCGACCGTGTTACTACTCTTTATATCCCGTTCCCCCCTCGACGCCCCTCGCCATAGATGCGGCGAGCGTCCGCTTTTTAAATAAAATATCGCAGTTATACCCCATTCCATAGGGTTAAGAGGAGAAATGTGAAGCTCCGCTATATTCAAATATCTCAGATATACCCCTCGGGTGTCTCGGGAGCGGGAGGGGAAAAATGCTACCCTCGGCTTTTTACAAATAACCCGCATATACCACTCGGGTGCTTTAGGAAGACCGAGGTCATCGATGTGACCCTCGGTCTTATAAGACTAAAGAGGAAGTACCGCCGGCTTTAGCCTCGACCGTCTTACTACTCTTTATATCCCGTTCCCCCCTCGACGCTTCTTGCCTAAGATGCGGCGAGCGTCGGCTTTTTAAATAAAATATCGCAGTTATACCCCATTCCAAAGGGTGAGAGGAGAAATGTGAAGCTCGGCTTTATACAAATATCTCAGATATACCCCTCGGGTGCCTCGGCAGCAGGAGGGGAAAAATGTTACCCTCGGATTTTTACAAATAAATATCATATAGCCCTCGGGTGCTTTAGGAAGACCGAGGTATATCGAGGCGACCCTCTGCCTTATAAGACTAAAGGGGGAGTCCTGTCCGACCTTAGCCCCGACCGTCAAACTACTCTTTATATCCCGTTTCCCCCCCGACGCCCCTCGCCTAAGATGCGGTGAGCGTCGGCTTTTTAAATAAACATCGCAGTTATACCCCGTTCCAAAGGGCGAGAGGAGAAATGTGAAGCTCAGCTTTGTACAAAGAACTCAGATATACCCCTCGTGTGCCTGGGGAGCGGCAGGGGAAAAATGTTACCCCTCGGGTTTTTACAAATAACTCGCATATACCCCTCGGGTGCTATACAATGGCCGAGGCCATCGAGGCGACCCTCGGCCTTATACGAATAAAGGGGAAGTTCCGCCGACCTTAGCCTCGACCGTGTTACTACTCTTTATATCCCGTTCCCCCCTCGACGCCCCTCGCCTAATATGCGGCGAGCGTCGGCTTTTTAAATAAAATTTTGCAGTAATACCCCATTCCATAGGGCGAGAAGAGAAATGTGAAGCTCGGCTTTATACAAATATCTCAGATATACCCCTCGGGTGTCTCGGGAGCGGGAGGGGAAAAATGTTACCACGGCTTTTTACGAATAACTCGCATATACCACTTGGGTGCTTTATGAAGGCCGAGGCCATCGAGGAGACCCTTGGCCTTATAAGACTAAAAGAGGAGTACCGTCCGACCTTAGCCACGACCCTCTTACTACTCTTGATATAAGATTCCCCCCTCGACGCCCCTCGCCTAAGATGCGGCGAGCGTCGGCTTTTTAAATATAATATTGCAGTTATACTCTATTCCATAGGGCGAGAGGTGAAATGTGAAGCTCGGCTTTATACAAATATCTCAGATATACCCCTCGGGTGCCTCGGCAGCAGGAGGGGAAAAATGTTACCCTCGGCTTTTTACAAATAAATATCATATAGCCCTCGGGTGCTTTAGGAACACTGAGGTATATCGAGGCGACCCTCTGCCTTATAAGACTAAAGGGGGAGTACCGTCGGCTTTTTAAATAAAATATCGCGGTTATACCCCATTCGATAGGGCGAGAGGGGAAATGTGAAGCTCGGCTTTATACAAATATCTCAGATATACCCCTCGGGTGTCTCGGGAGCGGGAGGGGAAAAATGTTACCCTCGGCTTTTTACGAATAACTCGAATATACCACTCGGGTGCTTTAGGAAGGCCGAGGCCATCGAGGCGACCCTCGGCCTTATAAGACTAAAAGGGGAGTACCGTCCGCTTTTAGCCCCGACCGTCTTACTACTCTTGATATACCGTTCCCCCCTCGACGCTCCTCGCCTAAGATGCGGCGGGCGTCGGTTTTTTAAATATAATATCGCAGTTATACCCCATTCCATAGGGTTGAGAGGAGAAATGTGAAGCTCAGCTTTATACAAATATCTCTAATATACCCCACGGGCGTCTCGGGAGCGGGAGGGGAAAAATGTTACGCGCGGCTTTTTAAAAATTACTCGCATATACCACTCAGGTGCTTTAGGAAGACCGAGGCCATCGAGGCGACCCTCGGCCTTATAAGACTAAAGATGAAGTACCGCCGACCTTAGCCTCGACCGTGTTACTACTCTTTATATCCCGTTCCCCCCTCGGCGGATCTCGCCTAAGATGCGGCGAGCGTTTGCTTTTTAAATGAAATATCGCAGTTATATCCCATTCTATAGGGTTATATGGAGAAATGTGAAGCTCGGCTTTATACAAATATCTCAGATATACCCCTCGGGTGTCTCGGGAGCGGGAGGGGAAAAATGTTACCCTCGGCTTTTTACAAATAACTCGCATATACCACTCGAGTGCTTTAGGAAGGCCAAGGCCATCGAGGCAACCCTCGGCCTTATAAGACTAAAGGGTAAGTACCGCCGACCTTAGCCTCGAACGTCTTACTACTCTTTATATCCCGTTCCACCCTCGACGCCCCTCGCCTAAGATGGGGCGAGCGTCGGCTTTGTAAAATAAAATATCGCACTTATAACCCATTCCAAAGGGCGAGAGGAGAAATGTGAAGCTCGGCTTTATACAAATATCTCAGATATACCCCTCAGGTGTCTCGGGAGCGGGAGGGGAAAAATGTTACCCTCGGCTTTTTACGAATAACCCGCATATACCACTCGGGTGCTTTAGTAAGGCCGAGGCCATCGAGGCGACCCTCGGCCTTATAAGACTAAAGAAGTAGTACCGTCTGACCTTAGCCCCGACCGTCTTACTACTCTTGATATACCGTTCCCCCCTCGACGCCCCTCGCCTAAGATGCGGCGGGCGTGAGCTTTTTAAATATAATATCGCGTTTATACCCCATTCCATAGGGTTGAGAGGAGAAATGTGAATCTCGGCTTTATTCAAATATCTCAAATATACACCTCGGGTGTCTCGGGAGCGGGAGGGGAAAAATGTTACCCTCGACTTTTTACAAATAACTCGCATATACCACTCGGGTGCTATAGGAAGACAGAGGCCATCGAGGCGACCCTCGGCCTTATAAGACTAAAGGGGAAGTACCGCCGACCTTAGCCTCGACCGTGTTACTACTCTTTATATCCCGTTCTCCCCTCGACGCCCCTCGCCTTAGATGCGGCGAGCGTCGGCTTTTTAAATAAAATATCGCAGTTATACATCATGCCATAGGGTTGAGAGGAGAAATGTGAAGCTCGGCTTTATAAAAATATCTCAGATATGCCCCTTGGGTGCCTCGGCAGCGGGAGGGGAAAAATGTTACCCTCGGCTTTTTACGAATAATTCGCATATACCACTCGGGTGCTTTAGGAAGAACGAGGCCATCGAGGCGACCCTCGGCCTTATAAGACTAAAGGGGGAGTACCGTCCGACCTTAGCCCCGACCGTCTTACTACTCTTGATATACCGTTCCCCTCTCGACACCCCTAGCGTAAGATGCGGCGATCGTCGGCTTTTTAAATATAATTTCGCAGTTATACCCCATTCCATAAGGTTAGGAGGAGAAATGTGAAGCTCGGCTTTATACAAATATCTCAGATATACCCCTCGGGTGTCTCGGGAGCGAAAGGGGAAAAATGTCACCCTCGGCATTTTATGAATAACTCGCATATACCACGCGGGTGCTTTAGGAAGGCCGAGGCTAAGAGGCGACCCTCGAATATAAGACTAAAGGGGAAGTACCGCCTACCTTAGCCTCCCGTTCCCCCCTCAATGCCCCTCGCCTAAGATGCGGCGAGCGTCGGCTTTTTAAATAAAATCTCGCAGTTATACCCCATTCCATAGGGCGAGAGGAGAATTGTGAAGATCGGCTTTATACAAATATCTCAGATATACCCCTCGGGTGTCTCGGGAGCGGGAGGGAAAAAATTTTACCCTCCACTTTTCACAAATAACTCGCATATACCACTCGGGTGCTTTAGAAAGACCAAGGCCATCGAGGCGACCCTCGGCCTTATAAGACTAAAGGGGAAGTAGCGCCGACCTTTGGCTCGACCGTGTTACTACTCTTTATATCCCGTTCCCCCCTCGACGCCCCTCGCCATAGATGCGGTGAGCGTCGGCTTTTTAAATATAATATTGCAGTTATACTCTATTCCATAGGGCGAGAGGTGAAATGTGAAGCTCGGCTTTATACAAATATCTCAGATATACCCCTCGGGTGTCTCGGGAGCGGGAGGGCAAAAATGTTACCCTCGGCTTTTTACAAATAACTCGCATATACCCCTCGGGTGCTTTAGGAAGACCAAGGCCATCGAGGCGCCCCTTTGCCTTTTTAGACTAAAGGGGGAGTACCGTCCGACCTTAGCCCCGACCGTCTTACTACTCTTTATATCCCGTTCCCCCCTCGACGCTTTTCGCCTAAGATGCGGCGAGCGTAGGCTTTTTAAATAAAATATCGCAGTTATACCCCATTCCAAAGGGTGAGAGGAGAAATGTGAAGCTCAGGCTATATACAAATATCTCAGATATACCCCTCGGGTGCTATACAATGGCCGAGGCCATCGAGGCGACCCTCGGCCTTATACGACTAACGGGGAAGTTCCGCAGACCTTAGCCTCGACCGTGTTACTACTCTTTATATCCCGTTCCCCCCTCGACGCTTCTCGCCTAAGATGCGGCGAGCGTCGGCTTTTTAAATAAAATATCGCAGTTATACCCCATTCCATAAGGTTAAGAGGAGAGATGTGAAGCTCGGCTATATACAAATATCTCAAATATAACCCTCGGGTGTCTCGGGAGCGGGAGGGGAAAAATGCTACCCTCGGCTTTTTACAAAAAAAACGCATATTCCACTCGGGTGCTTTAGGAAGACCGAGGCCATCGAGGTGACCCTCGGCCTTATAAGACTAAAGGGGGAGGACCGCTGACCTTAGCCTCGACCGTCTTACTACTATTTATATCCCGTTCCCCCCTCGACGCTTTTCGCCTAAGATGCGGCGAGCGTCTGCTTTTTAAATAAAATATCGCAGTTATACCCCATTCCAAAGGGTGAGAGGAGAAATGTGAAGCTCGGCTTTATACAAATATCTCAGATATACCCCTCGGGTGCCTCGGCAGCAGGAGGGGAAAAATGTTACCCTCGGATTTTTACAAATAAATATCATATAGCCCTCGGGTGCTTTAGGAAGACCGAGGTATATCGAGGCGACCCTCTGCCTTATAAGACTAAAAGGGGAGTCCTGTCCGACCTTAGCCCCGACCGTCAAACTACTCTTTATATCCCGTTTCCCCCCCGACGCCCCTCGCCTAAGATGCAGTGAGCGTCGGCTTTTTAAATAAACATCGCAGTTATACCCCGTTCCAAAGGGCAAGAGGAGAAATGTGAAGCTCAGCTTTGTACAAAGAACTCAGATATACCCCTCGTGTGCTTGGGGAGCGGCAGGGGAAAAATGTTACCCCTCGGCTTTTTACAAATAACTCGCATATACCCCTCGGGTGCTATACAATGGCCGAGGCCATCGAGGTGACCCTCGGCCTTATAAGACTAAAGGGGAAGTACCGCCTACCTTAGCCTCCCGTTCCCCCCTCAATGCCCCTCGCCTAAGATCCGGCGAGCGCGGCTTTTTAAATAAAATCTCGCGGTTATACCCCATTCCATAGGGCGAGAGGAGAATTGTGAAGCTCGGCTTTATACAAATATCTCAGATATACCCCTCGGGTGTCTCGGGAGCGGGAGGGGAAAAATCTTACCCTCCACTTTTTACAAATAACTCGCATATACCACTCGGGTGCTTTAGAAAGACCAAGGCCATCGAGGCGACCCTTGCCTTATAAGACTAAAGGGGAAGTAGCGCCGACCTTTGCCTCGACCGTTTTACTACTCTTTATATCCCGTTCCCCCCTCGACGCCCCTCGCCATAGATGCGGCGAGCGTCGGCTTTTTAAATATAATATTGCAGTTATACTCTATTCCATAGGGCGAGAGGTGAAATGTGAAGCTCGGGTTTATACAAATATCTCAGATATACCCCTCTGGTGTCTCGGGAGCGGGAGGGCAAAAATGTTACCCTAGGCTTTTTACAAATTACTCGCATATACCACTCGGGTACTTTAGGAAGACCAAGGCCATCGAGGCGACCCTCGTCCTTATAAGACTAAAGGGAAAGTACCACTGACCGCAGCCTCGACCGTGTTACTACTTTTTATGTCCCGTTCCCCCATCGACGCCCCTCGCCTAAGATGCGGTGAGCGTCGGCTTTTTAAATAAAATATCGCAGTTATACCCCGTTTCATAGGGCGAGAGTAGAAATGTGAAGCTCGGCTATTTACAAATATCTCAGATACACCCCTCGTGTGCCTGGGAGGCGGGAGGGGAAAAATGTTACCCCTCGGCTTTTTACAAATAACTCGCATATACCCCTCGGGTGCTTTAGGGAGACCAAGGCCATCGAGGCGCCCCTTTGCCTTTTTAGACTAAAGGGAGAGTACCGTCCGACCTCAGCCCCGACCGTCTTACTACTCTTTATATCCCGTTCCCCCCTCGACGCCCCTCGCCTTAGATGCGGTGAGCGTCGGCTTTTTAAATATAATATTGCAGTTATACCCTATTCCATAGGGCGAGAGGAGAAATGTGAAAGTCGGCTTTATACAAATATCTCAGATTTTCCCCCTCGGGTGTCTCGGGAGCGGGAGGGGAAAAATGTTAACCTCGGCGTTTTACAAATATGTAACTCGCATATACCCCTCGGGTGCTTTAGAAAGACCGAGGCCATCGAGGCGAACCTCGGCCTTATAACACTAAAGGGGAAGTACCGCCGACCTTAGCCTCGACTGTGTTACTACTCTTTATATCCCGTTCCCCCCTCGACGCGCCTCGCTTAAGATTGGGCGAGCGTCGGCTTTTTAAATATAATATCGCAGTTATATCCCATTCTATAGGGTTATATGGAGAAATGTGAAGCTCGGCTTTATACAAATATCTCAGATATACTCCTCGGGTGTCTCGGGAGCGGGAGTGGAAAAATGTTACCCTCGGCTTTTTACAAATAACTCACATATACCACTCATGTGCCTTAGGAAGACCGAGGCCATCGAGGCGACCCTCGGCCTTATAAGACTATAGGGGAAGTACCGCCGACCTTAGCCTCGACCGTGTTACTACTCTTTATATCCCGTTCCCCCCTCGACGCCTCTCGCCTAAGATGCGGCGAGCGTCGGCTTTTTAAATATAATATCGCAGTTATACCTTATTCCATAGGGCGAGAAGAGAAATGTGAAGCTCGGGTTTATACAAATATCTCAGATATACCCCACGGGTGTCTCGGGAGCGGGAGGGGAAAAATGCTACCCTCGGCTTTTTACAAAAAACCCGCATATACCACTCGGGTGCTTTAGGAAGACCGAGGCCATCGAGGTGACCCTCGGCCTTATAAGACTAAAGGGGGAGGACAGCCGACCTTAGCCTCGACCGTCTTACTACTCTTTATATCCCGTTACCCCCTCGACGCTTTTCGCCTAAGATGCGGCGAGCGTCGGCTTTTTAAATAAAATATCGCAGTTATACCCCATTCCAAAGGGTGAGAGAAGAAATGTGAAGCTCGGCTTTATACAAATATCTCAGATATACCCCTCGGGTGCCTCGGCAGCAGGAGGGAAAAAATGTTACCCTCGGATTTTTACAAATAAATATCATATAGCCCTCGGGTGCTTTAGGAAGACCGAGGCCATCGAGGTGACCCTCTGCCTTATAAGACTAAAGGAGGAGTCCTGTCCGACCTTAGCCCCGAATGTCAAACTACTCTTTATATCCCGTTTCCCCCCCGACGCCCCTCGCCTAATCTGCGGTGAGCGTCGGCTTTTTTTACTAAACATCGCAGTTATACCCCGTTCCAAAGAGCGAGAGGAGAAATGTGAAGCTCAGCTTTGTACAAAGAACTCAGATATACCCCTCGTGTGCCTGGGGAGCGGCAGGGGAAAAATGTTACCCCTCGGCTTTTTTACAAATAACTCGCATATACCCCTCGGGTGCTATACAATGGCCGAGGCCATCGAGGCGACCCTCGGCCTTATACGACTAAAGGGGAAGTACCGCCGACCTTAGCTTCGACCGTGTTACTACTCTTTATATTCCGTTTCCCCCTCGACGCCCCTCGCCTAAGATGCAGAGAGCATCGGCTTTTTAAATAAAATATCGCAGTTATACACCATTCCATAGGGTTGAGAGGAGAAATGTGAAGCTCGGCTTCATACAAATATCTCAGATATACCTCTCGGGTGTCTCGGGAGCGGAAGGCAAAAAATGTTACCCTCGACTTTTTACAAATAACTCGCATATACCACTCGGGTGCTTTAGGAAGACCGAGGCTATCAAAGCGAGCCTCGGCCTTATAAGACTAAAGGGGAAGTACCGCCGACCTTAGCCTCGACCGTGTTACTACTCTTTATATCCCGTTCCCCCCTCGACGCCCCTCGCCTTAAACGCGGGGAGTGTCGGCTTTTTAAATAAAATATCGCAGTTATACATCCTTCCATAGGGTTGAGAGTAGAAATGTGAAGCTCGGCTTAATACAAATATCTCAGATATACCCATCAGGTGCCTCAGCAGTGGGAGGGGAAAAATTTTACCCTTAGCTTTATACGAATAACTCGCATATACCACTCGGGTGCTTTAAGAAGGCCGAGTCCATCGAGGCGACCCTCGGCCTTATAAGACTAAAGGGGGAGTACCGTCCGACCTTAGCCCCGACCGTTTTACCACTCTTGATATACCGTTCCCCCCTCGACGCCCTTCGCCTAAGATGCGGCGAGCGTCGGCTTTTTAAATATAATATCGCAGTTATACCCCATTCCATAGGGTTAAGAGAAGAAATGTGAATCTCGGCTTCATACAAATATCTCAGATATACCCCTCAGGTGTCTCGGGAGCGGGAGGGGAAAAATGTTACCCTCGGCTTTTTACAAATAACTCGCATATACCACTCGGGTGGTTTAGGAAGACCGAGGCCATCGAGGCGACCCTCGGCCTTATAAGACTAAAGGGGAACTACCGCCGACCTTAGCCTCGACCGTCTTACTACTCTTTATATCCCGTTTCCCCCTCGACGCCCCTTGCCTAAGATGCGGCGAGCGTCAGCTTTTTAAATTAAATATCGCAGTTATACCCCATTCCATTGGGTTGAGAGGAGAAATGTAAAGCTCGGCTTCATACAAATATCTCAGATATACCCCTCGGGTGTCTCGGGAGCGGAAGGCAAAAAATTTACCCTCGAGTTTTTACAAATAACTCGCATATACCACTCGGGTGTTTTAGGAAGACCGAGACCATCGAGGCGAGCCTCGGCCTTATAAGACTAAAGAGGAAGTACCTTCGACCTTAGCCTCGACCGTGTTACTACTCTTTATATCCCGTTCCCCCCTCGACGCCCCTCGCCTTACATGCGCCGAGCGTCGGCTTTATAAATAAAATATCGCAGTTATACATCATTCCATACGGTTGAGAGGAGAAATGTGAAGCTCGGCTTTATACAAATATCTCAGATATACCCATCGGGTGCCTCAGCAGCGGGAGGGGAAAAATGTTACCCTCAGCTTTATACGAATAACTCGCATATACCACTCGGGTGATTTAGGAAGACCGAGGCCATCGAGCCGACCCTCGGCCTTATAAGACTAAAGGGGGAGGACCGCCGACCATAGCCTCGACCGTGTTACTACTATTTATATCCCGTTCCCCTCTCCGCGCCCCTCGCCTAAGATGCGGCGAGCGTCGTCTTTTTAAATAAAATATCGAAGTTATACATCATTCCATAGGGTTGAGAGGAGAAATGTGAAGCTCGGCTTTATACAAATATCTCAGATATACCCCACAGGTGCCTCGGCAGCTAGAGGGGGAAAATTTTACCCTCGGCTTTTTAAGAATAACTCGCATATACCACTCGGGTGCTTTAGGAAGGCCGAGGCTATCGAGGCGACCCTCGGCATTATAAGACTTAAGGGGGAGTACCGTCCGACCTTAGCCCCGACCGTCTTAATACTCTTTATATCACGTTCCCCCCTCGACACTCCTCGCCTAAGATGGGGCGAGCGTCGGCTTTTTAAATGAAATATCGCAGTTATACCCCATTCCATAGGGTTGAGAGGAGAAATGTGAAGCTCGGCATTATAAAATATCTCAGATATACCCCTTGGGTGTCTTGAGAGCGGGAGGGGAAAAATGTTACCCTTGGCTTTTTACAAATAACTCGCATATACCACTCGGGTGCTTTATGAAGGCCGAGGCCATCGAGGCGACCCTCGGCCTTATAAGACTAAAAGAGGAGTACCGTCCGACCTTAGCCCCGACCGTCTTACTACTCTTGATATAAGGTTCCCCCCTCGACGCCCCTCGCCTAAGATGCGGCGAGCGTCGGCTTTTTAAATATAATATCGCATTTATACCACATTCCATAGGGTTAAGAGGAGAAATGTGAATCTCGGCTTTATACAAATATCTCGGATATACCCCTCGGGTGTCTCGGGAGAATGAGGGGAAAAATGTTACCCTCTGCTTTTTAGAAATAACTCGCATATACCACTCGGGTGCTTTAGGAAGACCGAGGCCATCGAGGCGACCCTCGGCCTTATAAGACTAAAGGGGAAGTACCGCCGACCTTAGCCCCGAACATCTTACTACTCTTAATATCCCGTTCCCCCCTCGACGCCCATCACCTAAGATGCGGTGAGCGTCGGCTTTTTTAATAAAATATCACGGTTATACCCCGTTTCATAGGGCGAGAGGAGAAATGTGAAGCTCGGCTTTGTACAAATATCTCAGATGCACCCCTCGTGTGCCTGGGGAGCGGGAGGGGAAAAATGTTACCCCTCGGCTTTTTACAAATAACTCGCATATACCCCTCGGGTGCTTTAGGAAGTCCGAGGCCATCGAGGCGCCCCTTTGCCTTTTTAGACAAAAGGGGGAGTACCGTCCGACCTTAGCCCCGACCGTCTTACTACTCTTTATATCCTGTTCCCCCCTCGACGCCCCTCACCTAAGATGCAGCGAGCGTCGGCTTTTTAAATATAATATTGCAGTTATACCCTATTCCATAGGGCGAGAGATGAAATGTGAAGCTCGGCTTTGTACAAATATCTCAGATATACCCCTCGGGTGCTTCGGGAGCGGGAGGGGAAAAATTACCCTCGGCTTTTTACAAATAACTCGCATATACCACTCAGGTGTTTTAGGAAGACCGAGGCCATCGAGACAACCCTTGGCCTTATAAGACTAAAGGGGAAGTACCGCCGACCTTAGCCTTGACCGTCTT
Source organism: Ceratothoa steindachneri (assembly GCA_963969495.1). Taxonomy (NCBI): domain Eukaryota; kingdom Metazoa; phylum Arthropoda; class Malacostraca; order Isopoda; family Cymothoidae; genus Ceratothoa; species Ceratothoa steindachneri. The sequence goes on along the minus strand of OZ018335.1, from coordinate 36,183 downwards.
ACTACTCTTTATATCCCGTTTCCCCCTCGACGCCCCTCGTCTTAGTTTCGGCGAGCGTCGGCTTTTTAAATATAATATCGCAGTTATGCCTTATTCCATAGGGCGAGAAGAGAAATGTGAAGCTCGGCTTTATACAAATATCTTAGATATACCCCTCGGGTGTCTCGGGAGCGGGAGGGGAAAAATGTTACCCTCGGCTTTTTACAAATAACTCGCATATACCACTCGGGTGCTTTAGGAAGACCGAGGCCATCGAGGCGACCCTCGACCTTATAAGACTATAGGGGAAGTACCGCCGACCTTAGCCTCGACCGTGTTACTACTCTTTATATCCCGTTCCCCCCTCGACGCCCCTCGCCATAGATGCGGCGAGCGTCGGCTTTTTAAATAAAATATCGCAGTTATACCCCATTCCATAGGGTTAAGAGGAGAAATGTGAAGCTCGGCTTTATACAAATATCTCAGATATACCCCTCGGGTGTCTCGGGAGCGGGAGGGGAAAAATGCTACCCTCGGCTTTTTACAAATAACTCGCATATACCACTCGGGTGCTTTAGGAAGACCGAGGTCATCGAGGTGTCCCTCGGCCTTATAAGACTAAAGGGGAAGTACCGCCGACCTTAGCCTCGACCGTCTTACTACTCTTTATATCCCGTTCCCCCCTCGACGCTTCTCGCCTAAAAGGCGGCGAGCATCGGCTTTTTAAATAAAATATTGCAGTTATACCCCATTCCAAAGGGTGAGAGGAGAAATGTGAAGCTCGGCTTTATACAAATATCTCAGATATACCCCTCGGGTGCCTCGGAAGCAGGAGGGGAAAAATGTTACCCTCGGCTTTTTACAAATAAATATCATATAGCCCTCGGGTGCTTTAGGAAGACCGAGGTATATCGAGGCGACCCTCTGCCTTATAAGACTAAAGGGGGAGTCCTGTCCGACGTAAGCCCCGACTGTCAAACTACACTTTATATCCCGTTCCCCCCCCGACGCCCCTCGCCTAAGATGCGGTGAGCGTCGGCTTTTTAAATAAAATATCGCGGTTATACCCCATTCCAAAGGGCGAGAGGAGAAATGTGAAGCTCAGCTTTGTACAAATAACTCAGATATAACCCTCGTGTGCCTGGGGAGCGGCAGGGGAAAAATGTTACCCCTCGGCTTTTTACAAATAACTGGCATATACCCCTCGGGTGCTATACAATGGCCGAGGCCATCGAGGCGACCCTCGGCCTTATACGACTAAAGGTGAAGTACCGCCGACCTTAGCCTCGACCGTCAAACTACTCTTTATATCCCGTTTCCACCTCGACGCCCCTCGCCTAAGATGCGGCGAGCGTCGGCTTTTTAAATAAAATATCGCAGTTATATCCCATTCCATAAGGTTAAGAGGAGAAATGTGAAGCTCGGCTTTGTACAAATATCTCAGATACACCCCTCGTGTGCCTGGGGAGCGGGAGGGGAAAAATGTTACCCCTCGGCTTTTTACAAATAACTCGCATATACCCCTCGGGTAATAGGAAGACCAAGGCCATCGAGGCGCCCCTTTGCCTTTTTAGACTAAAGGGGGAGTACCGTCCGACCTTAGCCCCGACCGTCTTACTACTCTTTATATCCTGTTCCCCCCTCGACGCCCCTCGCCTTAGATGCGGCGAGCGTCGGCTTTTTAAATATAATATTGCAGTTATACCCTATTCCATAGGGCGAGAGGAGAAATGTGAAAGTCGGCTTTATACAAATATCTCAGATTTTCCCCCTCGGGTGTCTCGGGAGCGGGAGGGGAAAAATGTTACCCTCGGCTTTTTACAAATAACTCGCATATACCACTCGGGTGCTTTAGGAAGACCGAGGCCATCGAGGCGACCCTCGACCTTATAAGACTATAGGGGAAGTACCGCCGACCTTAGCCTCGACCGTGTTACTACTCTTTATATCCCGTTCCCCCCTCGACGCCCCTCGCCATAGATGCGGCGAGCGTCGGCTTTTTAAATAAAATATCGCAGTTATACCCCATTCCATAGGGTTAAGAGGAGAAATGTGATGCTCGGCTTTATACAAATATCTCAGATATACCCCTCGGGTGTCTCGGGAGCGGGAGGGGAAAAATGCTACCCTCGGCTTTTTACAAAAAACCCGCATATACCACTCGGGTGCTTTAGGAAGACCGAGGCCATCGAGGTGACGCTCGGCCTTATAAGACTAAAGAGGGAGGACCGCCGACCTTAGCATCGACCGTGTTACTACTCTTTATATCCCGTTCCCCCCTCGACGCTTTTCGCCTAAGATGCGGCGAGCGTCGGCTTTTTAAATAAAATATCGCAGTTATACCCCATTCCAAAGGGTGAGAGGAGAAATGTGAAGCTCGGCTTTATACAAATATCTCAGATATACCCCTCGGGTGCCTCGGCAGCAGGAGGGGAAAAATGTTACCCTCGGATTTTACAAATAAATATCATATAGCCCTCGGGTGCTTTAGGAAGACCGAGGTATATCGAGGCGACCCTCTGCCTTATAAGACTAAAGGGGGAGTCCTGTCCGACCTTAGCCCCGCCTGTCAAACTACTCTTTATATCCCGTTTCTCCCCCGACGCCCCTCGCCTAAGATGCGGTGAGCGTCGGCTTTTTAAATAAACATCGCAGTTATACCCCGTTCGAAAGGGCGAGAGGAGAAATGTAAAGCTCAGCTTTGTACAAAGAATTCAGATATACCCCTCGTGTGCCTGGGGAGCGGCAGGGGAAAAATGTTACCCCTTGACATTTTACAAATAACTCGCATATACCCCTCGGGTGCTATACAATGGCCGAGGCCATCGAGGCGACCCTCGGCCTTATACGACTAAAGGGGAAGTACCGCCGACCTTAGCCTCGACCGTGTTACTACTCTTTATATCCCGTTTCCCCCTCGACGCCCCTCGCCTAAGATGCAGAGAGCGTCCGCTTTTTAAATATAATATTGCAGTTATACCCTATTCCATAGGGCGAGAGGAGAAATGTGAAGCTCGGATTTATACAAATATCTCAGATATACCCCTCGGGTGCCTCGGCAGCTAGAGGGGGAAAATTTTACCCTCGGCTTTTTACGAATAACTCGCATATACCACTCGGGTGCTTTAGGAAGGCCGAGGCTATCGAGGTGACCCTCGGCCTTATAAGACTAAAGGGGGAGTACCGTCCGACCTTAGCCCCGACCGTCTTACTACTCTTTATATCCTGTTCCCCCCTCGACGCCCCTCGCCTAAGATGCAGCGAGCGTCGGCTTTTTAAATATAATATTGCAGTTATACCCTATTCCATAGGGCGAGAGATGAAATGTGAAGCTCGGCTTTGTACAAATATCTCAGATATACCCCTCGGGTGCTTCGGGAGCGGGAGGGGAAAAATTACCCTCGGCTTTTTACAAATAACTCGCATATACCACTCAGGTGTTTTAGGAAGACCGAGGCCATCGAGACAACCCTTGGCCTTATAAGACTAAAGGGGAAGTACCGCCGACCTTAGCCTTGACCGTCTTACTACTCTTTATATCCCGTTTCCCCCTCGACGCCCCTCGTCTTAGTTTCGGCGAGCGTCGGCTTTTTAAATATAATATCGCAGTTATGCCTTATTCCATAGGGCGAGAAGAGAAATGTGAAGCTCGGCTTTATACAAATATCTTAGATATACCCCTGGGGTGTCTCGGGAGCGGGAGGGGAAAAATGTTACCCTCGGCTTTTTACAAATAACTCGCATATACCACTCGGGTGCTTTAGGAAGACCGAGGCCATCGAGGCGACCCTCGACCTTATAAGACTATAGGGGAAGTACCGCCGACCTTAGCCTCGACCGTGTTACTACTCTTTATATCCCGTTCCCCCCTCGACGCCCCTCGCCATAGATGCGGCGAGCGTCGGCTTTTTAAATAAAATATCGCAGTTATACCCCATTCCATAGGGTTAAGAGGAGAAATGTGAAGCTCGGCTTTATACAAATATCTCAGATATACCCCTCGGGTGTCTCGGGAGCGGGAGGGGAAAAATGCTACCCTCGGCTTTTTACAAATAACTCGCATATACCACTCGGGTGCTTTAGGAAGACCGAGGTCATCGAGGTGTCCCTCGGCCTTATAAGACTAAAGGGGAAGTACCGCTGACCTTAGCCTCGACCGTCTTACTACTCTTTATATCCCGTTCCCCCCTCGACGCTTCTCGCCTAAAAGGCGGCGAGCATCGGCTTTTTAAATAAAATATTGCAGTTATACCCCATTCCAAAGGGTGAAAGGAGAAATGTGAAGCTCGGCTTTATACAAATATCTCAGATATACCCCTCGGGTGCCTCGGAAGCAGGAGGGGAAAAATGTTACCCTCGGCTTTTTACAAATAAATATCATATAGCCCTCGGGTGCTTTAGGAAGACCGAGGTATATCGAGGCGACCCTCTGCCTTATAAGACTAAAGGGGGAGTCCTGTCCGACGTAAGCCCCGACTGTCAAACTACACTTTATATCCCGTTCCCCCCCCGACGCCCCTCGCCTAAGATGCGGTGAGCGTCGGCTTTTTAAATAAAATATCGCGGTTATACCCCATTCCAAAGGGCGAGAGGAGAAATGTGAAGCTCAGCTTTGTACAAATAACTCAGATATAACCCTCGTGTGCCTGGGGAGCGGCAGGGGAAAAATGTTACCCCTCGGCTTTTTACAAATAACTGGCATATACCCCTCGGGTGCTATACAATGGCCGAGGCCATCGAGGCGACCCTCGGCCTTATACGACTAAAGGTGAAGTACCGCCGACCTTAGCCTCGACCGTCAAACTACTCTTTATATCCCGTTCCCACCTCGACGCCCCTCGCCTAAGATGCGGCGAGCGTCGGCTTTTTAAATAAAATATCGCAGTTATATCCCATTCCATAAGGTTAAGAGGAGAAATGTGAAGCTCGGCTTTGTACAAATATCTCAGATACACCCCTCGTGTGCCTGGGGAGCGGGAGGGGAAAAATGTTACCCCTCGGCTTTTTACAAATAACTCGCATATACCCCTCGGGTAATAGGAAGACCAAGGCCATCGAGGCGCCCCTTTGCCTTTTTAGACTAAAGGGGGAGTACCGTCCGACCTTAGCCCCGACCGTCTTACTACTCTTTATATCCTGTTCCCCCCTCGACGCCCCTCGCCTTAGATGCGGCGAGCGTCGGCTTTTTAAATATAATATTGCAGTTATACCCTATTCCATAGGGCGAGAGGAGAAATGTGAAAGTCGGCTTTATACAAATATCTCAGATTTTCCCCCTCGGGTGTCTCGGGAGCGGGAGGGGAAAAATGTTACCCTCGGCTTTTTACAAATAACTCGCATATACCACTCGGGTGCTTTAGGAAGACCGAGGCCATCGAGGCGACCCTCGACCTTATAAGACTATAGGGGAAGTACCGCCGACCTTAGCCTCGACCGTGTTACTACTCTTTATATCCCGTTCCCCCCTCGACGCCCCTCGCCATAGATGCGGCGAGCGTCGGCTTTTTAAATAAAATATCGCAGTTATACCCCATTCCATAGGGTTAAGAGGAGAAATGTGAAGCTCGGCTTTATACAAATATCTCAGATATACCCCTCGGGTGTCTCGGGAGCGGGAGGGGAAAAATGCTACCCTCGGCTTTTTACAAAAAACCCGCATATACCACTCGGGTGCTTTAGGAAGACCTAGGCCATCGAGGTGACCCTCGGCCTTATAAGACTAAAGAGGGAGGACCGCCGACCTTAGCATCGACCGTGTTACTACTCTTTATATCCCGTTCCCCCCTCGACGCTTTTCGCCTAAGATGCGGCGAGCGTCGGCTTTTTAAATAAAATATCGCAGTTATACCCCATTCCAAAGGGTGAGAGGAGAAATGTGAAGCTCGGCTTTATACAAATATCTCAGATATACCCCTCGGGTGCCTCGGCAGCAGGAGGGGAAAAATGTTACCCTCGGATTTTACAAATAAATATCATATAGCCCTCGGGTGCTTTAGGAAGACCGAGGTATATCGAGGCGACCCTCTGCCTTATAAGACTAAAGGGGGAGTCCTGTCCGACCTTAGCCCCGCCTGTCAAACTACTCTTTATATCCCGTTTCTCCCCCGACGCCCCTCGCCTAAGATGCGGTGAGCGTCGGCTTTTTAAATAAACATCGCAGTTATACCCCGTTCGAAAGGGCGAGAGGAGAAATGTAAAGCTCAGCTTTGTACAAAGAATTCAGATATACCCCTCGTGTGCCTGGGGAGCGGCAGGGGAAAAATGTTACCCCTTGACATTTTACAAATAACTCGCATATACCCCTCGGGTGCTATACAATGGCCGAGGCCATCGAGGCGACCCTCGGCCTTATACGACTAAAGGGGAAGTACCGCCGACCTTAGCCTCGACCGTGTTACTACTCTTTATATCCCGTTTCCCCCTCGACGCCCCTCGCCTAAGATGCAGAGAGCGTCCGCTTTTTAAATATAATATTGCAGTTATACCCTATTCCATAGGGCGAGAGGAGAAATGTGAAGCTCGGCTTTATACAAATATCTCAGATATACCCCTCGGGTGCCTCGGCAGCTAGAGGGGGAAAATTTTACCCTCGGCTTTTTACGAATAACTCGCATATACCACTCGGGTGCTTTAGGAAGGCCGAGGCTATCGAGGTGACCCTCGGCCTTATAAGACTAAAGGGGGAGTACCGTCCGACCTTAGCCCCGACCGTCTTACTACTCTTTATATCCTGTTCCCCCCTCGACGCCCCTCGCCTAAGATGCAGCGAGCGTCGGCTTTTTAAATATAATATTGCAGTTATACTCTATTCCATAGGGCGAGAGATGAAATGTGAAGCTCGGCTTTGTACAAATATCTCAGATATACCCCTCGGGTGCTTCGGGAGCGGGAGGGGAAAAATTACCCTCGGCTTTTTACAAATAACTCGCATATACCACTCAGGTGTTTTAGGAAGACCGAGGCCATCGAGACAACCCTTGGCCTTATAAGACTAAAGGGGAAGTACCGCCGACCTTAGCCTTGACCGTCTTACTACTCTTTATATCCCGTTTCCCCCTCGACGCCCCTCGTCTTAGTTTCGGCGAGCGTCGGCTTTTTAAATATAATATCGCAGTTATGCCTTATTCCATAGGGCGAGAAGAGAAATGTGAAGCTCGGCTTTATACAAATATCTTAGATATACCCCTCGGGTGTCTCGGGAGCGGGAGGGGAAAAATGTTACCCTCGGCTTTTTACAAATAACTCGCATATACCACTCGGGTGCTTTAGGAAGACCGAGGCCATCGAGGCGCCCATCGACCTTATAAGACTATAGGGGAAGTACCGCCGACCTTAGCCTCGACCGTGTTACTACTCTTTATATCCCGTTCCCCCCTCGACGCCCCTCGCCATAGATGCGGCGAGCGTCGGCTTTTTAAATAAAATATCGCAGTTATACCCCATTCCATAGGGTTAAGAGGAGAAATGTGAAGCTCGGCTTTATACAAATATCTCAGATATACCCCTCGGGTGTCTCGGGAGCGGGAGGGGAAAAATGCTACCCTCGGCTTTTTACAAATAACTCGCATATACCACTCGGGTGCTTTAGGAAGACCGAGGTCATCGAGGTGTCCCTCGGCCTTATAAGACTAAAGGGGAAGTACCGCCGACCTTAGCCTCGACCGTCTTACTACTCTTTATATCCCGTTCCCCCCTCGACGCTTCTCGCCTAAAAGGCGGCGAGCATCGGCTTTTTAAATAAAATATTGCAGTTATACCCCATTCCAAAGGGTGAGAGGAGAAATGTGAAGCTCGGCTTTATACAAATATCTCAGATATACCCCTCGGGTGCCTCGGAAGCAGGAGGGGAAAAATGTTACCCTCGGCTTTTTACAAATAAATATCATATAGCCCTCGGGTGCTTTAGGAAGACCGAGGTATATCGAGGCGACCCTCTGCCTTATAAGACTAAAGGGGGAGTCCTGTCCGACGTAAGCCCCGACTGTCAAACTACACTTTATATCCCGTTCCCCCCCCGACGCCCCTCGCCTAAGATGCGGTGAGCGTCGGCTTTTTAAATAAAATATCGCGGTTATACCCCATTCCAAAGGGCGAGAGGAGAAATGTGAAGCTCAGCTTTGTACAAATAACTCAGATATAACCCTCGTGTGCCTGGGGAGCGGCAGGGGAAAAATGTTACCCCTCGGCTTTTTACAAATAACTGGCATATACCCCTCGGGTGCTATACAATGGCCGAGGCCATCGAGGCGACCCTCGGCCTTATACGACTAAAGGTGAAGTACCGCCGACCTTAGCCTCGACCGTCAAACTACTCTTTATATCCCGTTCCCACCTCGACGCCCCTCGCCTAAGATGCGGCGAGCGTCGGCTTTTTAAATAAAATATCGCAGTTATATCCCATTCCATAAGGTTAAGAGGAGAAATGTGAAGCTCGGCTTTGTACAAATATCTCAGATACACCCCTCGTGTGCCTGGGGAGCGGGAGGGGAAAAATGTTACCCCTCGGCTTTTTACAAATAACTCGCATATACCCCTCGGGTAATAGGAAGACCAAGGCCATCGAGGCGCCCCTTTGCCTTTTTAGACTAAAGGGGGAGTACCGTCCGACCTTAGCCCCGACCGTCTTACTACTCTTTATATCCTGTTCCCCCCTCGACGCCCCTCGCCTTAGATGCGGCGAGCGTCGGCTTTTTAAATATAATATTGCAGTTATACCCTATTCCATAGGGCGAGAGGAGAAATGTGAAAGTCGGCTTTATACAAATATCTCAGATTTTCCCCCTCGGGTGTCTCGGGAGCGGGAGGGGAAAAATGTTACCCTCGGCTTTTTACAAATAACTCGCATATACCACTCGGGTGCTTTAGGAAGACCGAGGCTATCGAGGCGACCCTCGACCTTATAAGACTATAGGGGAAGTACCGCCGACCTTAGCCTCGACCGTGTTACTACTCTTTATATCCCGTTCCCCCCTCGACGCCCCTCGCCATAGATGCGGCGAGCGTCGGCTTTTTAAATAAAATATCGCAGTTATACCCCATTCCATAGGGTTAAGAGGAGAAATGTGAAGCTCGGCTTTATACAAATATCTCAGATATACCCCTCGGGTGTCTCGGGAGCGGGAGGGGAAAAATGCTACCCTCGGCTTTTTACAAAAAACCCGCATATACCACTCGGGTGCTTTAGGAAGACCGAGGCCATCGAGGTGACCCTCGGCCTTATAAGACTAAAGAGGGAGGACCGCCGACCTTAGCATCGACCGTGTTACTACTCTTTATATCCCGTTCCCCCCTCGACGCTTTTCGCCTAAGATGCGGCGAGCGTCGGCTTTTTAAATAAAATATCGCAGTTATACCCCATTCCAAAGGGTGAGAGGAGAAATGTGAAGCTCGGCTTTATACAAATATCTCAGATATACCCCTCGGGTGCCTCGGCAGCAGGAGGGGAAAAATGTTACCCTCGGATTTTACAAATAAATATCATATAGCCCTCGGGTGCTTTAGGAAGACCGAGGTATATCGAGGCGACCCTCTGCCTTATAAGACTAAAGGGGGAGTCCTGTCCGACCTTAGCCCCGCCTGTCAAACTACTCTTTATATCCCGTTTCTCCCCCGACGCCCCTCGCCTAAGATGCGGTGAGCGTCGGCTTTTTAAATAAACATCGCAGTTATACCCCGTTCGAAAGGGCGAGAGGAGAAATGTAAAGCTCAGCTTTGTACAAAGAATTCAGATATACCCCTCGTGTGCCTGGGGAGCGGCAGGGGAAAAATGTTACCCCTTGACATTTTACAAATAACTCGCATATACCCCTCGGGTGCTATACAATGGCCGAGGCCATCGAGGCGACCCTCGGCCTTATACGACTAAAGGGGAAGTACCGCCGACCTTAGCCTCGACCGTGTTACTACTCTTTATATCCCGTTTCCCCCTCGACGCCCCTCGCCTAAGATGCAGAGAGCGTCCGCTTTTTAAATATAATATTGCAGTTATACCCTATTCCATAGGGCGAGAGGAGAAATGTGAAGCTCGGCTTTATACAAATATCTCAGATATACCCCTCGGGTGCCTCGGCAGCTAGAGGGGGAAAATTTTACCCTCGGCTTTTTACGAATAACTCGCATATACCACTCGGGTGCTTTAGGAAGGCCGAGGCTATCGAGGTGACCCTCGGCCTTATAAGACTAAAGGGGGAGTACCGTCCGACCTTAGCCCCGACCGTCTTACTACTCTTTATATCCTGTTCCCCCCTCGACGCCCCTCGCCTAAGATGCAGCGAGCGTCGGCTTTTTAAATATAATATCGCAGTTATGCCTTATTCCATAGGGCGAGAAGAGAAATGTGAAGCTCGGCTTTATACAAATATCTTAGATATACCCCTCGGGTGTCTCGGGAGCGGGAGGGGAAAAATGTTACCCTCGGCTTTTTACAAATAACTCGCATATACCACTCGGGTGCTTTAGGAAGACCGAGGCCATCGAGGCGACCCTCGACCTTATAAGACTATAGGGGAAGTACCGCCGACCTTAGCCTCGACCGTGTTACTACTCTTTATATCCCGTTCCCCCCTCGACGCCCCTCGCCATAGATGCGGCGAGCGTCGGCTTTTTAAATAAAATATCGCAGTTATACCCCATTCCATAGGGTTAAGAGGAGAAATGTGAAGCTCGGCTTTATACAAATATCTCAGATATACCCCTCGGGTGTCTCGGGAGCGGGAGGGGAAAAATGCTACCCTCGGCTTTTTACAAATAACTCGCATATACCACTCGGGTGCTTTAGGAAGACCGAGGTCATCGAGGTGTCCCTCGGCCTTATAAGACTAAAGGGGAAGTACCGCCGATCTTAGCCTCGACCGTCTTACTACTCTTTATATCCCGTTCCCCCCTCGACGCTTCTCGCCTAAAAGGCGGCGAGCATCGGCTTTTTAAATAAAATATTGCAGTTATACCCCATTCCAAAGGGTGAAAGGAGAAATGTGAAGCTCGGCTTTATACAAATATCTCAGATATACCCCTCGGGTGCCTCGGAAGCAGGAGGGGAAAAATGTTACCCTCGGCTTTTTACAAATAAATATCATATAGCCCTCGGGTGCTTTAGGAAGACCGAGGTATATCGAGGCGACCCTCTGCCTTATAAGACTAAAGGGGGAGTCCTGTCCGACGTAAGCCCCGACTGTCAAACTACACTTTATATCCCGTTCCCCCCCCGACGCCCCTCGCCTAAGATGCGGTGAGCGTCGGCTTTTTAAATAAAATATCGCGGTTATACCCCATTCCAAAGGGCGAGAGGAGAAATGTGAAGCTCAGCTTTGTACAAATAACTCAGATATAACCCTCGTGTGCCTGGGGAGCGGCAGGGGAAAAATGTTACCCCTCGGCTTTTTACAAATAACTGGCATATACCCCTCGGGTGCTATACAATGGCCGAGGCCATCGAGGCGACCCTCGGCCTTATACGACTAAAGGTGAAGTACCGCCGACCTTAGCCTCAACCGTCAAACTACTCTTTATATCCCGTTCCCACCTCGACGCCCCTCGCCTAAGATGCGGCGAGCGTCGGCTTTTTAAATAAAATATCGCAGTTATATCCCATTCCATAAGGTTAAGAGGAGAAATGTGAAGCTCGGCTTTGTACAAATATCTCAGATACACCCCTCGTGTGCCTGGGGAGCGGGAGGGGAAAAATGTTACCCCTCGGCTTTTTACAAATAACTCGCATATACCCCTCGGGTAATAGGAAGACCAAGGCCATCGAGGCGCCCCTTTGCCTTTTTAGACTAAAGGGGGAGTACCGTCCGACCTTAGCCCCGACCGTCTTACTACTCTTTATATCCTGTTCCCCCCTCGACGCCCCTCGCCTTAGATGCGGCGAGCGTCGGCTTTTTAAATATAATATTGCAGTTATACCCTATTCCATAGGGCGAGAGGAGAAATGTGAAAGTCGGCTTTATACAAATATCTCAGATTTTCCCCCTCGGGTGTCTCGGGAGCGGGAGGGGAAAAATGTTACCCTCGGCTTTTTACAAATAACTCGCATATACCACTCGGGTGCTTTAGGAAGACCGAGGCCATCGAGGCGACCCTCGACCTTATATGTAAGACTATAGGGGAAGTACCGCCGACCTTAGCCTCGACCGTGTTACTACTCTTTATATCCCGTTCCCCCCTCGACGCCCCTCGCCATAGATGCGGCGAGCGTCGGCTTTTTAAATAAAATATCGCAGTTATACCCCATTCCATAGGGTTAAGAGGAGAAATGTGAAGCTCGGCTTTATACAAATATCTCAGATATACCCCTCGGGTGTCTCGGGAGCGGGAGGGGAAAAATGCTACCCTCGGCTTTTTACAAAAAACCCGCATATACCACTCGGGTGCTTTAGGAAGACCGAGGCCATCGAGGTGACCCTCGGCCTTATAAGACTAAAGAGGGAGGACCGCCGACCTTAGCATCGACCGTGTTACTACTCTTTATATCCCGTTTCCCCCTCGACGCCCCTCGCCTAAGATGCAGAGAGCGTCGGCTTTTTAAATATAATATTGCAGTTATTCCCTATTCCATAGGGCGAGAGGAGAAATGTGAAGCTCGGCTTTATACAAATATCTCAGATATACCCCTCGGGTGCCTCGGCAGCTAGAGGGGGAAAATTTTACCCTCGGCTTTTTACGAATAACTCGCATATACCACTCGGGTGATTTAGGAAGGCCGAGGCTATCGAGGCGACCCTCGGCCTTATAAGACTAAAGGGGGAGTACCGTCCGAACTTAGCCCCGACCGTCTTAATACTCTTTATATCACGTTCCCCGCTCGACGCCCCTCGCCTAAGATGCGGCGAGCGTCGGCTTTTTAAATGAAATATCGCAGTTATACCCCATTCCATAGGGTTGAGAGGAGAAATGTGAAGCTCGGCTTTATACAAATATCTCAGATATACCCCTCGGGTGTCTCGGGAGCGGGAGGGGAAAAATGTTACCCTCGGCTTTTTACAAATAACTCGCATATACCACTCGGGTGCTTTAGGAAGACCGAGGCCATCGAGGCGACCCTCCGCCTTATAAGACTAAAGGGGAGGTTCCGCCGACCTTAGCCTCGACCGTGTTACTACTCTTTATATCCCGTTCCCCCCTCGACGCCCATCGCCTAATATGCGGCGAGCGTCGGCTTTTTAAATAAAATTTTGAAGTAATACCCCATTCTATAGGGCGAGAAGAGAAATGTGAAGCTCGGCTTTATACAAATATCTCAGATATACCCCTCGGGTGTCTCGGGAGCGGGAGGGGAAAAATGTTACCCTCGGCTTTTTACGAATAACTCGCATATACAACTCGGGTGCTTTATGAAGGCCGAGGCCATCGAGGCGACCCTCGGACTTATAAGACTAAAAGAGGAGTACCGTCTGACCTTAGCCACGACCGTCTTACTACTCTTGATATAAGGTTCCCCCCTCGACGCCCCTCGCCTAAGATGCGGCGAGCGTCGGCTTTTTAAATGAAATATCGCATTTATACTACATTCTATAGGGTTAAGAGGAGAAATGAGAATCCCGGCTTTATACAAATATCTCTGATATACCCCTCGGGTGTCTCGGGAGCGGGAGGGGAAAAATGTTACCCTCGGCTTTTTACAAATAACTCGCATATACCCCTCGGGTGCTTTAGGAAGTCCATGGCCATCGAGGCGCTCCTTTGCCTTTTTAGACAAAAGGGGGAGTACCGTCCGACCTTAGCCTCGACCGTCTTACTACTCTTTATATCCCGTTCCCCCTCGACGCCCCTCGCCTAAGATGCGGCGAGCGTCGGCTTTTCAAATATAATATCGCCGTTATACCCCATTCCATAGGGTTAAGAGGAGAAATGTGAATCCCGGCTTTATACAAATATCTCTGATATACCCCTCGGGTGTCTCGGGAGCGGGAGGGGAAAAATGTTACCCTCGGCTTTTTACAAATAACTCGCATATACCACTTGGGTGCTTTAGGAAGACCGAGGCCATCGAGGCGACCCTCGGCCTTATAAGACTAAAGGGGAAGTACCGCCGACCTTAGCCCCGACCGTCTTACTACTCTTTATATCCCGTTCCCCCCTCGACGCCCCTTACCTAAGATGCGGTGAGCATCGGCTTTTTTAATAAAATATCACGGTTATACCCCGTTTCATAGGGCTAGAGGAGAAATGTGAAGCTCGGCTTTGTACAAATATCTCAGATGCACCCCTCGTGTGCCTAGGGATCGGGAGGGAAAAAATGTTACCCCTCGGCTTTTTACAAATAACTCGCATATACCCCTCGGGTGCTTTAGGATGTCCATGGCCATCGAGGCGCTCCTTTGCCCTTTTAGACAAAAGGGGGAGTACCGTCCGACCTTAGCCTCGACCGTCTTACTACTCTTTATATCCCGTTCCACCTCGACGCAACTCACCTAAGATGCGGTGAGCGTCGGCTTTTTAAATATAATATTGCAGTTATACCCTATTCCATAGGGTGAGAGGAGAAATGTGAAAGTCGGCTTTATACAAATATCTCAGATATACCCCTCGGGTGTCTCGGGAGCGGGAGGGGATAAATGTTACCCTCGGCTTTTTACAAATAACTCGCATATACCCCTCGGGTGCTTTAGGAAGACCAAGGCCATCGAGGCGAACCTCGACCTTATAAGACTAAAAGGGAAGTACCGCCGACCTTAGCCACGACTGTGTTACTACTCTTTATATCCCGTTCCCCCCTCGACGCGCCTCGCCTAAGATGGGGCGAGGGTCGGCTTTTTAAATATAATATCGCAGTTATACCCCATTCTATAGGGTTATATGGAGAAATGTGAAGCTCGGCTTTATACAAATATCTCAGATATACTCCTCGGGTGTCTCGGGAGCGGGAGGGGAAAAATGTTACCCTCGGCTTTTTACAAATAACTCGCATATACCACTCGGGTGCTTTAGGAAAACCGAGGCCATCGAGGAGACCCTCGTCCTTATAAGTCTATAGGGGGAGTACCGCCGACCTTAGCCTCGACCGTGTTACTACTCTTTATATCCCGTTCCCCCCTCGATGCCCCTCGCCTAAGATGCGGCGAGCGTCGGCTTTTTAAATAAAATATCGCAGTTATACCCCATTCCATAGGGTTCAAGAGGAGAAATGTGAAGCTCCGCTATATTCAAATATCTCAGATATACCCCTCGGGTGTCTCGGGAGCGGGAGGGGAAAAATGTTACCCTCGGCTTTTTACAAATAACCCGCATATACCACTCGGGTGCTTTAGGAAGACCGAGGTCATCGAGGTGACCCTCGGTCTTATAAGACTAAAGAGGAAGTACCGCCGACTTTAGCCTCGACCGTCTTACTACTCTTTATATCCCGTTCCCCCCTCGACGCTTCTTGCCTAAGATGCGGCGAGCGTCGGCTTTTTAAATAAAATATCTTAGTTATACCCCATTCCAAAGGGTGAGAGGAGAAATGTGAAGCTCGGTTTTATACAAATATCTCAGATATACCCCTCGGGTGCCTCGGCAGCAGGAGGGGAAAAATGTTACCCTCGGATTTTTACAAATAAATATCATATAGCCCTCGGGTGCTTTATGAAGACCGAGGTATATCGAGGCGACCCTCTGCCTTATATGACTAAAGGGGGAGTCCTGTCCGACCTTAGCCCCGACCGTCAAACTACTCTTTATATCCCGTTTCCCCCCCGACGCCCCTCGCCTAAGATGCGGTGAGCGTCGGCTTTTTAAATAAACATCGCAGTTATACCCCGTTCCAAAGGGCGAGAGGAGAAATGTGAAGCTCAGCTTTGTACAAAGAACTCAGATATACCCCTCGTGTGCCTGGGGAGCGGCAGGGGAAAAATGTTACCCCTCGGGTTTTTACAAATAACTCGCATATACCCCTCGGGTGCTATACAATGGCCGAGGCCATCGAGGCGACCCTCGGCCTTATACGAATAAAGGGGAAGTTCCGCCGACCTTAGCCTCGACCGTGTTACTACTCTTTATATCCCGTTCCCCCATCGACGCCCCTCGCCTAATATGCGGCGAGCGTCGGCTTTTTAAATAAAATTTTGCAGTAATACCCCATTCCATAGGGCGAGAAGAGAAATGTGAAGCTCGGCTTTATACAAATATCTCAGATATACCCCTCGGGTGTCTCGGGAGCGGGAGGCGAAAAATGTTACCCTCGGCTTTTTACGAATAACTCGCATATACCACTTGGGTGCTTTATGAAGGCCGAGGCCATCGAGGAGACCCTTATCCTTATAAGACTAAAAGAGGAGTACCGTCCGACCTTAGCCACGACCCTCTTACTACACTGATATAAGATTCCCCCCTCGACGCCCCTCGCCTAAGATGCGGCGAGCGTCGGCTTTTTAAATATAATATCGCATTTATACTACATTCCATAGGGTTAAGAGGAGAAATGTGAATCCCGGCTTTATACAAATATCTCGGATATACCCCTCGGGTGTCTCGGGACCGGGAGGGGAAAAATGTTACCCTCGGCTTTTTACAAATAACTCGCATATACCACTCGGGTGCATTAGGAAGACCGAGGCCATCGAGGCGACCCTCGGCCTTATATGACTAAAAGGGGAGTACCGTCCGCTTTTAGCCCCGACCGTCTTACTACTCTTGATATACCGTTCCCCCCTCGACGCCCTTCGCCTAAGATGCGGCGAGCGTCAGCTTTTCAAATATAATATCGCCGTTATACCCCATTCCATAGGGTTAAGAGGAGAAATGTGAAGCTTGGCTTTATACAAATATCTCAGATATACCCCTCGGGTGTCTCGGGAGCGGGAGGGGAAAAATGCTACCCTCGGCTTTTTACAAATAACCCGCATATACCACTCGGGTGCTTTAGGAAGACCGAGGTCATCGAGGTGACCCTCGGTCTTATAAGACTAAAGGGGAAGTACCGCCGACCATAGCCTCGACCGTCTTACTACTCTTTATATCACATTCCCCCCTCGACGCTTCTCGCCTAAGATGTGGCGAGTGTCGGCTTTTTAAATAAAATATCGCGGTTATACCTTATTCCATAGGGCGAGAGGAGAAATGTGAAGCTCGGCTTTATACAAATATCTCAGATATATCCCTCGGGTGTCTCGGGAGCGGGAGGGGAAAAATGTTACCCTCGGCTTTTTACAAATAACTCGCATATACCACTCGGGTGCTTTAGGAAGACCGAGGCCATCGAGGCGACCCTAATCCGTATAAGTCTATAGGGGAAGTACCGCCGACCTTAGCCTCGACCGTGTTACTACTCTTTATATCCCGTTCCCCCCTCGACGCCCCTCGCCTAAGATGCGGCGAGCGTCGGCTTTTTAAATAAAATATCGCAGTTATACCCCATTCCATAGGGTTAAGAGGAGAAATGTGGAGCTCGGCTATATACAAATATCTCAGATATACCCCTCGGGTGTCTCGGGAGCGGGAGGGGAAAAATGCTACCCTCGGCTTTTTACAAATAACCCGCATATACCACTCGGGTGCTTTAGGAAGACCGAGGTCATCGAGGTGACCCTCGGTCTTATAAGACTAAAGGGGAAGTACCGCCGACCATAGCTTCGACCGTCTTACTACTCTTTATATCCCGTTCCCCCCTCAACGCTTCTCGCCTAAGAAGCGGCGAGCGTCGGCTTTTTAAATAAAATATCGCATTTATACCCAATTCCAAAGGGTGAGAGGAGAAATGTGAAGCTCGGCTTTATACAAATATCTAAGATATACCCCTCGGGTGCCTCGGCAGCAGGAGGGGAAAAATGTTACCCTGGGCTTTTTACAAATAAATATCATATAGCCCTCGGGTGCTTTAGGAAGACCGAGGTATATCGAGGCTACCCTCTGCCTTATAAGACTAAAGGGGGAGTACCGTCGGCTTTTTAAATAAAATATCGCGGTTATACCCCATTCGATAGGGCGAGAGGAGAAATGTGAAGCTCGGCTTTATACAAATATCTCAGATATACCCCTCGGGTGTCTCGGGAGCGGGAGGGGAAAAATGTTCCCCTTGGCTTTTTACGAAGAACTCGCATATACCACTCGGGTGCTTTAGGAAGCCGAGGCCATCGAGGCGACCCTCGGCCATATAAGACTAAAAGGGGAGTACCGTCCGCTTTTAGCCCCGACCGTCTTACTACTCTTGATATACCGTTCCCCCCTCGACGCCCCTCGCCTAAGATGTAGCGAGCGTCGGCTTTTGTAAATAAAATATCGCAGTTATACCCCATTCCATAGGGCGAGAGGAGAAATGTGAAGATCGGCTTTATACAAATATCTCAGATATACCCCTCGGGTGTCTCGGGAGCGGGAGGGGATAAATGTTACCCTCCACTTTTTACAAATTACTCGCATATACCACTCAGGTGCTTTAGAAAGACCGAGGCCATCGAGGCGACCCTCGGCCTTATAAGACTAAAGAGGAAGTACCGCCGACCTTAGCCTCGACCGTGTTACTACTCTTTATATCCCGTTCCCCCCTCGACGCATCTCGCCTAAGATGCAGCGAGCGTTTGCTTTTTAAATGAAATATCGCAGTTATACCCCATTCCATAGGGTTGAGAGGAGAAATGTGAAGCTCGGCTTTATACAAATATCTCAGATATACCCCTCGGGTGTCTCGGGAGCGGGAGGGGAAAAATGTTACCCTCGGCTTTTTACGAATAACTCGCATATACCACTTGGGTGCTTTATAAAGGCCGAGGCCATCGAGGAGACCCTTGGCCTTATAAGACTAAAAGAGGAGTACCGTCCGACCTTAGCCACGACCCTCTTACTACTCTTGAAATAAGATTCCCCCCTGGACGCCCCTCGCCTAAGATGCGGTGAGCGTCGGCTTTTTAAATAAACATCGCAGTTATACCCCGTTCCAAAGGGCGAGAGGAGAAATGTGAAGCTCAGCTTTGTACAAAGAACTCAGATATACCCCTCGTGTGCCTGGGGAGCGGCAGGGGAAAAATGTTACCCCTCGGGTTTTTACAAATAACTCGCATATACCCCTCGGGTGCTATACAATGGCCGAGGCCATCGAGGCGACCCTCGGCCTTATACGAATAAAGGGGAAGTTCCGCCGACCTTAGCCTCGACCGTGTTACTACTCTTTATATCCCGTTCCCCCCTCGACGCCCCTCGCCTAATATGCGGCGAGCGTCGGCTTTTTAAATAAAATTTTGCAGTAATACCCCATTCCATAGGGCGAGAAGAGAAATGTGAAGCTCGGCTTTATACAAATATCTCAGATATACCCCTCGGGTGTCTCGGGAGCGGGAGGCGAAAAATGTTACCCTCGGCTTTTTACGAATAACTCGCATATACCACTTGGGTGCTTTATGAAGGCCGAGGCCATCGAGGAGACCCTTGGCCTTATAAGACTAAAAGAGGAGTACTGTCCGACCTTAGCCACGACCCTCTTACTACACTGATATAAGATTCCCCCCTCGACGCCCCTCGCCTAAGATGCGGCGAGCGTCGGCTTTTTAAATATAATATCGCATTTATACTACATTCCATAGGGTTAAGAGGAGAAATGTGAATCCCGGCTTTATACAAATATCTCGGATATACCCCTCGGGTGTCTCGGGACCGGGAGGGGAAAAATGTTACCCTCGGCTTTTTACAAATAACTCGCATATACCACTCGGGTGCATTAGGAAGACCGAGGCCATCGAGGCGACCCTCGGCCTTATATGACTAAAAGGGGAGTACCGTCCGCTTTTAGCCCCGACCGTCTTACTACTCTTGATATACCGTTCCCCCCTCGACGCCCTTCGCCTAAGATGCGGCGAGCGTCAGCTTTTCAAATATAATATCGCCGTTATACCCCATTCCATAGGGTTAAGAGGAGAAATGTGAAGCTTGGCTTTATACAAATATCTCAGATATACCCCTCGGGTGTCTCGGGAGCGGGAGGGGAAAAATGCTACCCTCGGCTTTTTACAAATAACCCGCATATACCACTCGGGTGCTTTAGGAAGACCGAGGTCATCGAGGTGACCCTCGGTCTTATAAGACTAAAGGGGAAGTACCGCCGACCATAGCCTCGACCGTCTTACTACTCTTTATATCACATTCCCCCCTCGACGCCCCTCGCCTAAGATGTGGCGAGTGTCGGCTTTTTAAATAAAATATCGCGGTTATACCTTATTCCATAGGGCGAGAGGAGAAATGTGAAGCTCGGCTTTATACAAATATCTCAGATATATCCCTCGGGTGTCTCGGGAGCGGGAGGGGAAAAATGTTACCCTCGGCTTTTTACAAATAACTCGCATATACCACTCGGGTGCTTTAGGAAGACCGAGGCCATCGAGGCGACCCTAATCCGTATAAGTCTATAGGGGAAGTACCGCCGACCTTAGCCTCGACCGTGTTACTACTCTTTATATCCCGTTCCCCCCTCGACGCCCCTCGCCTAAGATGCGGCGAGCGTCGGCTTTTTAAATAAAATATCGCAGTTATACCCCATTCCATAGGGTTAAGAGGAGAAATGTGGAGCTCGGCTATATACAAATATCTCAGATATACCCCTCGGGTGTCTCGGGAGCGGGAGGGGAAAAATGCTACCCTCGGCTTTTTACAAATAACCCGCATATACCACTCGGGTGCTTTAGGAAGACCGAGGTCATCGAGGTGACCCTCGGTCTTATAAGACTAAAGGGGAAGTACCGCCGACCATAGCCTCGACCGTCTTACTACTCTTTATATCCCGTTCCCCCCTCAACGCTTCTCGCCTAAGAAGCGGCGAGCGTCGGCTTTTTAAATAAAATATCGCATTTATACCCAATTCCAAAGGGTGAGAGGAGAAATGTGAAGCTCGGCTTTATACAAATATCTAAGATATACCCCTCGGGTGCCTCGGCAGCAGGAGGGGAAAAATGTTACCCTGGGCTTTTTACAAATAAATATCATATAGCCCTCGGGTGCTTTAGGAAGACCGAGGTATATCGAGGCTACCCTCTGCCTTATAAGACTAAAGGGGGAGTACCGTCGGCTTTTTAAATAAAATATCGCGGTTATACCCCATTCGATAGGGCGAGAGGAGAAATGTGAAGCTCGGCTTTATACAAATATCTCAGATATACCCCTCGGGTGTCTCGGGAGCGGGAGGGGAAAAATGTTCCCCTTGGCTTTTTACGAAGAACTCGCATATACCACTCGGGTGCTTTAGGAAGCCGAGGCCATCGAGGCGACCCTCGGCCATATAAGACTAAAAGGGGAGTACCGTCCGCTTTTAGCCCCGACCGTCTTACTACTCTTGATATACCGTTCCCCCCTCGACGCCCCTCGCCTAAGATGTAGCGAGCGTCGGCTTTTGTAAATAAAATATCGCAGTTATACCCCATTCCATAGGGCGAGAGGAGAAATGTGAAGATCGGCTATATACAAATATCTCAGATATACCCCTCGGGTGTCTCGGGAGCGGGAGGGGATAAATGTTACCCTCCACTTTTTACAAATTACTCGCATATACCACTCAGGTGCTTTAGAAAGACCGAGGCCATCGAGGCGACCCTCGGCCTTATAAGACTAAAGAGGAAGTACCGCCGACCTTAGCCTCGACCGTGTTACTACTCTTTATATCCCGTTCCCCCCTCGACGCATCTCGCCTAAGATGCAGCGAGCGTTTGCTTTTTAAATGAAATATCGCAGTTATACCCCATTCCATAGGGTTGAGAGGAGAAATGTGAAGCTCGGCTTTATACAAATATCTCAGATATACCCCTCGGGTGTCTCGGGAGCGGGAGGGGAAAAATGTTACCCTCGGCTTTTTACGAATAACTCGCATATACCACTTGGGTGCTTTATAAAGGCCGAGGCCATCGAGGAGACCCTTGGCCTTATAAGACTAAAAGAGGAGTACCGTCCGACCTTAGCCACGACCCTCTTACTACTCTTGAAATAAGATTCCCCCCTGGACGCCCCTCGACTAAGATGCGGCGAGCGTCGGCTTTTTAAATATAATATCGCATTTATACTACATTCCATAGGGTTAAGAAGAGAAATGTGAATCCCGGCTTTATACAAATATCTCGGATATACCCCTCGGGTGTCTCGGGACCGGGAGGGGAAAAATGTTACCCTCGGCTTTTTACAAATAACTCGCATATACCACTCGGGTGCATTAGGAAGACCGAGGCCATCGAGGCGACCCTCGGCCTTATAAGACTAAAAGGGGAGTACCGTCCGCTTTTAGCCCCGACCGTCTTACTACTCTTGATATACCGTTCCCCCCTCGACGCCCTTCGCCTAAGATGCGGCGAGCGTCGGCTTTTCAAATATAATATCGCCGTTATACCCCATTCCATAGGGTTAAGAGGAGAAATGTGAAGCTTGGCTTTATACAAATATCTCAGATATACCCCTCGGGTGTCTCGGGAGCGGGAGGGGAAAAATTCTACCCTCGGCTTTTTACAAATAACCCGCATATACCACTCGGGTGCTTTAGGAAGACCGAGGTCATCGAGGTGACCCTCGGTCTTATAAGACTAAAGGGGAAGTACCGCCGACCATAGCCTCGACCGTCTTACTACTCTTTATATCACATTCCCCCCTCGACGCCCCTCGCCTAAGATGTGGCGAGTGTCGGCTTTTTAAATAAAATATCTCGGTTATACCTTATTCCATAGGGCGAGAGGAGAAATGTGAAGCTCGGCTTTATACAAATATCTCAGATATACCCCTCGGGTGTCTCGGGAGCGGGAGGGGAAAAATGTTACCCTCGGCTTTTTACAAATAACTCGCATATACCACTCGGGTGCTTTAGAAAGACCGAGGCCATCGAGGCGACCCTCGTCCGTATAAGTCTATAGGGGAAGTACCGCCGACCTTAGCCTCCACCGTGTTACTACTCTTTATATCCCGTTCCCCCCTCGACGCCCCTCGCCTAAGATGCGGCGAGCGTCGGCTTTTTAAATAAAATATCGCAGTTATACCCCATTCCATAGGGTTAAGAGGAGAAATGTGGAGCTCGGCTATATACAAATATCTCAGATATACCCCTCGGGTGTCTCGGGAGCGGGAGGGGAAAAATGCTACCCTCGGCTTTTTACAAATAACCCGCATATACCACTCGGGTGCTTTAGGAAGACCGAGGTCATCGAGGTGACCCTCGGTCTTATAAGACTAAAGGGGAAGTACCGCCGACCATAGCCTCGACCGTCTTACTACTCTTTATATTCCGTTCCCCCCTCGACGCTTCTTGCCTAAGATGCGGCGAGCGTCGGCTTTTTAAATAAAATATCGTAGTTATACCCCATTCCAAAGGGTGAGAGGAGAAATGTGAAGCTCGGCTTTATACAAATATCTCAGATATACCCCTCGGGTGCCTCGGCAGCAGGAGGGGAAAAATGTTACCCTCGGCTTTTTACAAATAACTCGCATATACCACTCGGGTGCTTTAGGAAGACCGAGGCCATCGAGGCGACCCTCGGCCTTATAAGACTAAAAGGGGAGTACCGTCCGCTTTTAGCCCCGACCGTCTTACTACTCTTGATATACCGTTCCCCCCTCGACGCCCTTCGCCTAAGATGCGGCGAGCGTCGGCTTTTCAAATATAATATCGCCGTTATACCACATTCCATAGGGTTAAGAGGAGAAATGTGAAGCTTGGCTTTATACAAATATCTCAGATATACCCCTCGGGTGTCTCGGGAGCGGGAGGGGAAAAATTCTACCCTCGGCTTTTTACAAATAACTCGCATATACCACTCGGGTGCTTTAGGAAGACCGAGGCCATCGAGGCGACCCTCGGCCTTATAAGACTAAAGAGGAAGTACCGCCGACCTTAGCCTCGACCGTGTTACTACTCTTTATATCCCGTTCCCCCCTCGACGCCCCTCACCTAATATGCGGCGAGCGTCGGCTTTTTAAATAAAATTTTGAAGTAATACCCCATTCTATAGGGCGAGAAGAGAAATGTGAAGCTCGGCTTTATACAAATATCTCAGATATACCCCTCGGCTGTCTCGGGAGCGGGAGGCGAAAAATGTTACCCTCGGCTTTTTACGAATAACTCGCATATACCACTTGGGTGCTTTATAAAGGCCGAGGCCATCGAGGAGACCCTTGGCCTTATAAGACTAAAAGAGGAGTACCGTCCGACCTTAGCCACGACCCTCTTACTACTCTTGAAATAAGATTCCCCCCTGGACGCCCCTCGCCTAAGATGCGGCGAGCGTCGGCTTTTTAAATATAATATCGCATTTATACTACATTCCATAGGGTTAAGAGGAGAAATGTGAATCCCGGCTTTATACAAATATCTCTGATATACCCCTCGGGTGTCTCGGGAGCGGGAGGGGAAAAATGTTACCCTCGGCTTTTTACAAATAACTCGCATATACCCCTCGGATGCTTTAGGAAGTCCATGGCCATCGAGGCGCTCCTTTGCCTTTTTAGACAAAAGGGGGAGTACCGTCCGACCTTAGCCTCGACCGTCTTACTACTCTTTATATCCCGTTCCCCCCTCGACGCTTCTTGCCTAAGATGCGGCGAGCGTCGGCTTTTTAAATAAAATATCGCAGTTATACCCCATTCCATAGGGTTCAAGAGGAGAAATGTGAAGCTCCGCTATATTCAAATATCTCAGATATACCCCTCGGGTGCCTCGGCAGCTAGAGGGGAAAAATTTTACCCTCGGCTTTTTACGAATAACTCGCATATACCAGTCGGGTGCTTTAGGAAGACCGAGGCCATCGAGGCGACCCTCGGCCTTATAAGACTAAAGGGGGAGTACCGTCCGACCTTAGCCCCGACCGTCTTACTACTCTTGATATACCGTTCCCCTCTCGACGCCCCTAGCATAAGATGCGGCGATCGTCGGCTTTTTAAATATAATTTCGCAGTTATACCCCATTCCATAAGGTTAGGAGGAGAAATGTGAAGCTCGGCTTTATACAAATATCTCAGATATACCCCTCGGGTGTCTCGGGAGTGAAAGGGGAAAAATGTCACCCTTGGCATTTTATGAATAACTCGCATATACCACGCGGGTGCTTTAGGAAGGCCGAGGCTAAGAGGCGACCCTCGAATATAAGACTAAAGGGGAAGTACCGCCTACCTTAGCCTCCCGTTCCCCCCTCAATGCCCCTCGCCTAAGATGCGGCGAGCGTCGGCTTTTTAAATAAAATCTCGCAGTTATACCCCATTCCATAGGGCGAGAGGAGAATTGTGAAGATCGGCTTTATACAAATATCTCAGATATACCCCTCGGGTGTCTCGGGAGCGGGAGGGGAAAAATGTTACCCTCCACTTTTTACAAATAACTCGCATATACCACTCGGGTGCTTTAGAAAGACCAAGGCCATCGAGGCGACCCTCGGCATTATAAGACTAAAGGGGAAGTAGCGCCGACCTTTGCCTCGACCGTGTTACTACTCTTTATATCCCGTTCCCCCCTCGACGCCCCTCGCCATAGATGCGGCGAGCGTCGGCTTTATAAATATAATATTGCAGTTATACTCTATTCCATAGGGCGAGAGGTGAAATGTGAAGCACGGCTTTATACAAATATCTCAGATATACCCCTCGGGTGCCTCGGCAGCAGGAGGGGAAAAATGTTACCATCGGCTTTTTACAAATAAATATCATATAGCCCTCGGGTGCTTTAGGAAGACTGAGGTATATCGAGGCGACCCTCTGCCTTATAAGACTAAAGGGGGAGTACCGTCGGCTTTTTAAATAAAATATCGCGGTTATACCCCATTCGATAGGGCGAGAGGAGAAATGTGAAGCTCGGCTTTATACAAATATCTCAGATATACCCCTCGGGTGTCTCGGGAGCGGGAGGGGAAAAATATTACCCTCGGCTTTTTACGAATAACTCGCATATACCACTCGGGTGCTTTAGGAAGGCCGAGGCCATCGAGGCGACCCTCGGCCTTATAAGACTAAAGAGGAAGTACCGCCGACCTTAGCCTCGAACGTGTTACTACTCTTTATATCCCGTTCCCCCCTCGGCGCATCTCGCCTAAGATGCGGCGAGCGTTTGCTTTTTAAATAAAATATCGCAGTTATACCCCATTCCAAAGGGTGAGAGGAGAAATGTGAAGCTCGGCTATATACAAATATCTCAGATATACCCCTCGGGTGCTATACAATGGCCGAGGCCATCGAGGCGACCCTCGGCCTTATAAGCTTAAAGAGGAAGTACCGGCGACCTTAGCCTCGACCGTGTTACTACTCTTTATATCCCGTTCCCCCCTCGACGCCCCTCGCCTAAGATGCGGCGAGCGTCGGCTTTTTAAATAAAATATCGCAGTTATACCCCATTCCATAGGGTTATGAGGAGAAATGTGAAGCTCCGCTATATTCAAATATCTCAGATATACCCCTCGTGTGTCTCGGGAGCGGGAGGGGAAAAATGCTACCCTCGGCTTTTTATGAATAACTCGCATATACCACGCGGGTGCTTTAGGAAGGCCGAGGCTAAGAGGCGACCCTCGAGGATATAAGACTAAAAGAGGAGTACCGTCCGACCTTAGCCACGACCGTCTTACTACTCTTGATATAAGGTTCCCCCCTCGACGCCCCTCGCCTAAGATGCGGCGAGCGTCGGCTTTTTAAATGAAATATCGCAGTTATACCCCATTCCATAGGGTTGAGAGGAGAAATGTGAAGCTCGGCTTTATACAAATATCTCAGATATACCCCTCGGGTGTCTCGGGAGCGGGAGGGGAAAAATGTTACCCTCGACTTTTTACAAATAACTCGCATATACCCCTCGGGTGCTATACAATGGCCGAGGCCATCGAGGCGACCCTCGGCCATATACGACTAAAGGGGAAGTACCGCCGACCTTAGCCTCGACCGTGTTACTACTCTTTATATCCCGTTTCCCCCTCGACGCCCCTCGCCTAAGATGCAGAGAGCGTCGGCTTTTTAAATATAATATTGCAGTTATTCCCTATTCCATAGGGCGAGAGGAGAAATGTGAAGCTCGGCTTTATACAAATATCTCAGATATACCCCTCGGGTGCCTCGGCAGCTAGAGGGGGAAAATTTTACCCTCGGCTTTTTACGAATAACTCGCATATACCACTCGGGTGCTTTAGGAAGGCCGAGGCTATCGAGGCGACCCTCGGCCTTATAAGACTAAAGGGGGAGTACCGTCCGACCTTAGCCCCGACCGTCTTAATACTCTTTATATCACGTTCCCCCCTCAACGCCCCTCGCCTAAGATGCGGCGAGCGTCGGCTTTTTAAATGAAATATCGCAGGTATACCCCATTCCATAGGGTTGAGAGGAGAAATGTGAAGCTCGGCTTTATACAAATATCTCAGATATACCCCTCGGGTGTCTCGGGAGCGGGAGGGGAAAAATGTTACCCTCGGCTATTTACAAATAACTCGCATATACCACTCGGGTGCTTTAGGAAGACCGAGGCCATCGAGGCGACCCTCCGCCTTATAAGACTAAAGGGGGAGTTCCGCCGACCTTAGCCTCGACCGTGTTACTACTCTTTATATCCCGTTCCCCCCTCGACGCCCCTCGCCTAATATGCGGCGAGCGTCGGCTTTTTAAATAAAATTTTGAAGTAATATCCCATTCTATAGGGCGAGAAGAGAAATGTGAAGCTCGGCTTTATACAAATATCTCAGATATTCCCCTCGGGTGTCTCGGGAGCGGGAGGGGAAAAATGTTACCCTCGGCTTTTTACGAATAACTCGCATATACCACTCGGGTGCTTTATGAAGGCCGAGGCCATCGAGGCGACCCTCGGGCTTATAAGACTAAAAGAGGAGTACCGTCCGACCTTAGCCACGACCGTCTTACTACTCTTGATATAAGGTTCCCCCCTCGACGCCCCTCGCCTAAGATGCGGCGAGCGTCGGCTTTTTAAATAAAATATCGCATTTATACTACATTCTATAGGGTTAAGAGGAGAAATGTGAATCCCGGCTTTATACAAATATCTCTGATATACCCCTCGGGTGTCTCGGGAGCGGGAGGGGAAAATTTTACCCTCGGCTTTTTACAAATAACTCGCATATACCCCTCGGGTGCTATACAATGGCCGAGGCCATCGAGGCGACCCTCGGCCTTATACGACTAAAGGTGAAGTACCGCCGACCTTAGCCTCGACCGTCTTACTACTCTTTATATCCCGTTCCCACCTCGACGCCCCTCGCCTAAGATGCGGCGAGCGTCGGCTTTTTAAATAAAATATCGCAGTTATATCCCATTCCATAAGGTTAAGAGGAGAAATGTGAAGCTCGGCTTTGTACAAATATCTCAGATACACCCCTCGTGTGCCTGGGGAGCGGGAGGGGAAAAATGTTACCCCTCGGCTTTTTACAAATAACTCGCATATACCCCTCGGGTAATAGTAAGACCAAGGCCATCGAGGCGCTTCTTTGCCTTTTTAGACTAAAGGGGGAGTACCGTCCGACCTTAGCCCCGACCGTCTTACTACTCTTTATATCCCGTTCCCCCCTCGACGCCCCTCGCCTTAGATGCGGCGAGCGTCGGCTTTTTGAATATAATATTGCAGTTATACCCTATTCCATAGATCGAGAGGAGAAATGTGAAAGTCGGCTTTATACAAATATCTCTGATTTTCCCCCTCGGGTGTCTCGCGAGCGGGAGGGAAAAAATGTTACCCTCGGCTTTTTACAAATAACTCGCATATACCCCTCGGGTGCTTTAGAAAGACCGAGGCCATCGAGGCGAACCTCGGCCTTATAAGACTAAAGGGGAAGTCCTGCCGACCTTAGCCTCTACCGTGTTACTACTCTTTATATCCCGTTCCCCCCTCGACGCTTCTCGCCTAAGATGCGGCGAGCGTCGGCTTTTTAAATAAAATATCGCAGTTATACCCCATTCCATAAGGTTAAGAGGAGAAATGTGAAGCTCGGCTATATACAAATATCTCAGATATACCCCTCGGGTGCTATACAATGGCCGAGGCCATCGAGGCGACCCTCGGCCTTATACGACTAACGGGGAAGTTCCGCAGACCTTAGCCTCGACCGTGTTACTACTCTTTATATCCCGTTGCCCCCTCGACGCTTCTCGCCTAAGATGCGGCGAGCGTCGGCTTTTTAAATAAAATATCGCAGTTATACCCCATTCCATAAGGATAAGAGGAGAAATGTGAAGCTCGGCTATATACAAATATCTCAGATATAACCCTCGGGTGTCTCGGGAGCGGGAGGGGAAAAATGCTACCCTCGGCTTAGTACAAAAAAAACGCATATACCACTCGGGTGCTTTAGGAAGACCGAGGCCATCGAGGTGACCCTCGGCCTTATAAGACTAAAGGGGGAGGACCGCTGACCTTAGCCTCGACCGTCTTACTACTATTTATATCCCGTTTCCCCCTCGACGCTTTTCGCCTAAGATGCGGCGAGCGTCTGCTTTTTAAATAAAATATCGCAGTTATACCCCATTCCAAAGGGCGAGAGGAGAAATGTGAAGCTCGGCTTTATACAAATATCTCAGATATACCCCTCGGGTGCCTCGGCAGCAGGAGGGGAAAAATGTTACCCTCGGATTTTTACAAATAAATATCATATAGCCCTCGGGTGCTTTAGGAAGACCGAGGTATATCGAGGCGACCCTCTGCCTTATAAGACTAAAGGGGGAGTCCTGTCCGACCTTAGCCCCGCCTGTCAAACTACTCTTTATATCCCGTTTCTCCCCCGACGCCCCTCGCCTAAGATGCGGTGAGCGTCGGCTTTTTAAATAAACATCGCAGTTATACCCCGTTCCAAAGGGCGAGAGGAGAAATGTGAAGCTCAGCTTTGTACAAAGAACTCAGATATACCCCTCGTGTGCCTGGGGAGCGGCAGGGGAAAAATGTTACCCCTCGGCTTTTTTACAAATAACTCGCATATACCCCTCGGGTGCTATACAATGGCCGAGGCCATCGAGGCGACCCTCGGCCTTATACGACTATAGGGGAAGTACCGCCGACCTAAGCCTCGACCGTGTTACTACTCTTTATATCCCGTTCCCCCCTCGACGCCTCTCGCCTAAGATGCGGCGAGCGTCGGCTTTTTAAATATAATATCGCAGTTATACCTTATTCCATAGGGCGAGAAGAGAAATGTGAAGCTCGGGTTTATACAAATATCTCAGATATACCCCACGGGTGTCTCGGGAGCGGGAGGGGAAAAATGCTACCCTCGGCTTTTTACAAAAAACCCGCATATACCACTCGGTGTGCTTTAGGAAGACCGAGGCCATCGAGGTGACCCTCGGCCTTATAAGACTAAAGGGGGAGGACAGCCGACCTTAGCCTCGACCGTCTTACTACTCTTTATATCCCGTTACCCCCTCGACGCTTTTCGCCTAAGATGCGGCGAGCGTCGGCTTTTTAAATAAAATATCGCAGTTATACCCCATTCCAAAAGGTGAGAGAAGAAATGTGAAGCTCGGCTTTATACAAATATCTCAGATATACCCCTCGGGTGCCTCGGCAGCAGGAGGGAAAAAATGTTACCCTCGGATTTTTACAAATAAATATCATATAGCCCTCGGGTGCTTTAGGAAGACCGAGGTATATCGAGGCGACCCTCTGCCTTATAAGACTAAAGGGGGAGTCCTGTCCGACCTTAGCCCCGAATGTCAAAATACTCTTTATATCCCGTTTCCCCCCCGACGCCCCTCGCCTAAGATGCGGTGAGCGTCGGCTTTTTAAATAAACATCGCAGTTATACCCCGTTCCAAAGGGCGAGAGGAGAAATGTGAAGCTCAGCTTTGTACAAAGAACTCAGATATACCCCTCGTGTGCCTGGGGAGCGGCAGGGGAAAAATGTTACCCCTCGGCTTTTTACAAATAACTCGCATATACCCCTCGGGTGCTATACAATGGCCGAGGCCATCGAGGCGACCCTCTCCTTATACGACTAAAGGGGAAGTACCGCCGACCTTAGCCTCGACCGTGTTACTACTCTTTATATCCCGTTTCCCCCTCGACGCCCCTTGCCCTGGATGCATGGAGCATCGGCTTTTTAAATAAAATATCGCAGTTATACACCATTCCATAGGGTTGAGAGGAGAAATGTGAAGCTCGGCTTCATACAAATATCTCAGATATACCTCTCGGGTGTCTCGGGAGCGGAAGGCAAAAAATGTTACCCTCGACTTTTTACAAATAACTCGCATATACCACCCGGGTGCTTTAGGAAGACCGAGGCCATCAAAGCGAGCCTCGGCCTTATAAGACTAAAGGGGAAGTACCGCCGACCTTAGCCTCGACCGTGTTACTACTCTTTATATCCCGTTCCCCCCTCGACGCCCCTCGCCTTAAACGCGGCGAGTGTCGGCTTTTTAAATAAAATATCGCAGTTATACATCCTTCCATAGGGTTGAGAGTAGAAATTTGAAGCTCGGCTTAATACAAATATCTCAGATATACCCCTCGGGTGCCTCGGCAGCAGCAGGGAAAAAATGTTACCCTCGGATTTTTACAAATAAATATCATATAGCCCTCGGGTGCTTTAGGAAGACCGAGGTATATCGAGGCGCCCCTTTGCCTTATAAGACTAAAGGGGGAGTCCTGTCCGACCTTAGCCCCGAATGTCAAAATACTCTTTATATCCCGTTTCCCCCCCGACGCCCCTCGCCTAAGATGCGGTGAGCGTCGGCTTTTTAAATAAACATCGCAGTTATACCCCGTTCCAAAGGGCGAGAGGAGAAATGTGAAGCTCAGCTTTGTACAAAGAACTCAGATATACCCCTCGTGTGCCTGGGGAGCGGCAGGGGAAAAATGTTACCCCTCGGCTTTTTACAAATAACTCGCATATACCCCTCGGGTGCTATACAATGGCCGAGGCCATCGAGGCGACCCTCTCCTTATACGACTAAAGGGGAAGTACCGCCGACCTTAGCCTCGACCGTGTTACTACTCTTTATATCATGTTTCCCCCTCGACGCCCCTTGC
Organism: Ceratothoa steindachneri; assembly: GCA_963969495.1. Classification (NCBI taxonomy): domain Eukaryota; kingdom Metazoa; phylum Arthropoda; class Malacostraca; order Isopoda; family Cymothoidae; genus Ceratothoa; species Ceratothoa steindachneri. The sequence goes on along the minus strand of OZ018335.1, from coordinate 4,340 downwards.
CCTGGATGCGGAGAGCATCGGCTTTTTAAATAAAATATCGCAGTTATACACCATTCCATAGGGTTGAGAGGAGAAATGTGAAGCTCGGCTTCATACAAATATATCAGATATACCTCTCGGGTGTCTCGGGAGCGGAAGGCAAAAAATGTTACCCTCGACTTTTTACAAATAACTCGCATATACCACCCGGGTGCTTTAGGAAGACCGAGGCCATCAAAGCGAGCCTCGGCCTTATAAGACTAAAGGGGAAGTACCGCCGACCTTAGCCTCGACCGTGTTACTACTCTTTATATCCCGTTCCCCCCTCGACGCCCCTCGCCTTAAACGCGGCGAGTGTCGGCTTTTTAAATAAAATATCGCAGTTATACATCCTTCCATAGGGTTGAGAGTAGAAATGTGAAGCTCGGCTTAATACAAATATCTCAGATATACCCATCAGGTGCCTCAGCAGTGGGAGGGGAGGGTTAGGTTAGGTTAGGTTAGGTTAGGTTAGGTTAGGTTAGGTTAGGTTAGGTTAGGTTAGGTTAGGTTAGGTTAGGTTAGGTTAGGTTAGGTTAGGTTAGGTTAGGTTAGGTTAGGTTAGGTTAGGTTAGGTTAGGTTAGGTTAGGTTAGGTTAGGTTAGGTTAGGTTAGGTTAGGTTAGGTTAGGTTAGGTTAGGTTAGGTTAGGTTAGGTTAGGTTAGGTTAGGTTAGGTTAGGTTAGGTTAGGTTAGGTTAGGTTAGGTTAGGTTAGGTTAGGTTAGGTTAGGTTAGGTTAGGTTAGGTTAGGTTAGGTTAGGTTAGGTTAGGTTAGGTTAGGTTAGGTTAGGTTAGGTTAGGTTAGGTTAGGTTAGGTTAGGTTAGGTTAGGTTAGGTTAGGTTAGGTTAGGTTAGGTTAGGTTAGGTTAGGTTAGGTTAGGTTAGGTTAGGTTAGGTTAGGTTAGGTTAGGTTAGGTTAGGTTAGGTTAGGTTAGGTTAGGTTAGGTTAGGTTAGGTTAGGTTAGGTTAGGTTAGGTTAGGTTAGGTTAGGTTAGGTTAGGTTAGGTTAGGTTAGGTTAGGTTAGGTTAGGTTAGGTTAGGTTAGGTTAGGTTAGGTTAGGTTAGGTTAGGTTAGGTTAGGTTAGGTTAGGTTAGGTTAGGTTAGGTTAGGTTAGGTTAGGTTAGGTTAGGTTAGGTTAGGTTAGGTTAGGTTAGGTTAGGTTAGGTTAGGTTAGGTTAGGTTAGGTTAGGTTAGGTTAGGTTAGGTTAGGTTAGGTTAGGTTAGGTTAGGTTAGGTTAGGTTAGGTTAGGTTAGGTTAGGTTAGGTTAGGTTAGGTTAGGTTAGGTTAGGTTAGGTTAGGTTAGGTTAGGTTAGGTTAGGTTAGGTTAGGTTAGGTTAGGTTAGGTTAGGTTAGGTTAGGTTAGGTTAGGTTAGGTTAGGTTAGGTTAGGTTAGGTTAGGTTAGGTTAGGTTAGGTTAGGTTAGGTTAGGTTAGGTTAGGTTAGGTTAGGTTAGGTTAGGTTAGGTTAGGTTAGGTTAGGTTAGGTTAGGTTAGGTTAGGTTAGGTTAGGTTAGGTTAGGTTAGGTTAGGTTAGGTTAGGTTAGGTTAGGTTAGGTTAGGTTAGGTTAGGTTAGGTTAGGTTAGGTTAGGTTAGGTTAGGTTAGGTTAGGTTAGGTTAGGTTAGGTTAGGTTAGGTTAGGTTAGGTTAGGTTAGGTTAGGTTAGGTTAGGTTAGGTTAGGTTAGGTTAGGTTAGGTTAGGTTAGGTTAGGTTAGGTTAGGTTAGGTTAGGTTAGGTTAGGTTAGGTTAGGTTAGGTTAGGTTAGGTTAGGTTAGGTTAGGTTAGGTTAGGTTAGGTTAGGTTAGGTTAGGTTAGGTTAGGTTAGGTTAGGTTAGGTTAGGTTAGGTTAGGTTAGGTTAGGTTAGGTTAGGTTAGGTTAGGTTAGGTTAGGTTAGGTTAGGTTAGGTTAGGTTAGGTTAGGTTAGGTTAGGTTAGGTTAGGTTAGGTTAGGTTAGGTTAGGTTAGGTTAGGTTAGGTTAGGTTAGGTTAGGTTAGGTTAGGTTAGGTTAGGTTAGGTTAGGTTAGGTTAGGTTAGGTTAGGTTAGGTTAGGTTAGGTTAGGTTAGGTTAGGTTAGGTTAGGTTAGGTTAGGTTAGGTTAGGTTAGGTTAGGTTAGGTTAGGTTAGGTTAGGTTAGGTTAGGTTAGGTTAGGTTAGGTTAGGTTAGGTTAGGTTAGGTTAGGTTAGGTTAGGTTAGGTTAGGTTAGGTTAGGTTAGGTTAGGTTAGGTTAGGTTAGGTTAGGTTAGGTTAGGTTAGGTTAGGTTAGGTTAGGTTAGGTTAGGTTAGGTTAGGTTAGGTTAGGTTAGGTTAGGTTAGGTTAGGTTAGGTTAGGTTAGGTTAGGTTAGGTTAGGTTAGGTTAGGTTAGGTTAGGTTAGGTTAGGTTAGGTTAGGTTAGGTTAGGTTAGGTTAGGTTAGGTTAGGTTAGGTTAGGTTAGGTTAGGTTAGGTTAGGTTAGGTTAGGTTAGGTTAGGTTAGGTTAGGTTAGGTTAGGTTAGGTTAGGTTAGGTTAGGTTAGGTTAGGTTAGGTTAGGTTAGGTTAGGTTAGGTTAGGTTAGGTTAGGTTAGGTTAGGTTAGGTTAGGTTAGGTTAGGTTAGGTTAGGTTAGGTTAGGTTAGGTTAGGTTAGGTTAGGTTAGGTTAGGTTAGGTTAGGTTAGGTTAGGTTAGGTTAGGTTAGGTTAGGTTAGGTTAGGTTAGGTTAGGTTAGGTTAGGTTAGGTTAGGTTAGGTTAGGTTAGGTTAGGTTAGGTTAGGTTAGGTTAGGTTAGGTTAGGTTAGGTTAGGTTAGGTTAGGTTAGGTTAGGTTAGGTTAGGTTAGGTTAGGTTAGGTTAGGTTAGGTTAGGTTAGGTTAGGTTAGGTTAGGTTAGGTTAGGTTAGGTTAGGTTAGGTTAGGTTAGGTTAGGTTAGGTTAGGTTAGGTTAGGTTAGGTTAGGTTAGGTTAGGTTAGGTTAGGTTAGGTTAGGTTAGGTTAGGTTAGGTTAGGTTAGGTTAGGTTAGGTTAGGTTAGGTTAGGTTAGGTTAGGTTAGGTTAGGTTAGGTTAGGTTAGGTTAGGTTAGGTTAGGTTAGGTTAGGTTAGGTTAGGTTAGGTTAGGTTAGGTTAGGTTAGGTTAGGTTAGGTTAGGTTAGGTTAGGTTAGGTTAGGTTAGGTTAGGTTAGGTTAGGTTAGGTTAGGTTAGGTTAGGTTAGGTTAGGTTAGGTTAGGTTAGGTTAGGTTAGGTTAGGTTAGGTTAGGTTAGGTTAGGTTAGGTTAGGTTAGGTTAGGTTAGGTTAGGTTAGGTTAGGTTAGGTTAGGTTAGGTTAGGTTAGGTTAGGTTAGGTTAGGTTAGGTTAGGTTAGGTTAGGTTAGGTTAGGTTAGGTTAGGTTAGGTTAGGTTAGGTTAGGTTAGGTTAGGTTAGGTTAGGTTAGGTTAGGTTAGGTTAGGTTAGGTTAGGTTAGGTTAGGTTAGGTTAGGTTAGGTTAGGTTAGGTTAGGTTAGGTTAGGTTAGGTTAGGTTAGGTTAGGTTAGGTTAGGTTAGGTTAGGTTAGGTTAGGTTAGGTTAGGTTAGGTTAGGTTAGGTTAGGTTAGGTTAGGTTAGGTTAGGTTAGGTTAGGTTAGGTTAGGTTAGGTTAGGTTAGGTTAGGTTAGGTTAGGTTAGGTTAGGTTAGGTTAGGTTAGGTTAGGTTAGGTTAGGTTAGGTTAGGTTAGGTTAGGTTAGGTTAGGTTAGGTTAGGTTAGGTTAGGTTAGGTTAGGTTAGGTTAGGTTAGGTTAGGTTAGGTTAGGTTAGGTTAGGTTAGGTTAGGTTAGGTTAGGTTAGGTTAGGTTAGGTTAGGTTAGGTTAGGTTAGGTTAGGTTAGGTTAGGTTAGGTTAGGTTAGGTTAGGTTAGGTTAGGTTAGGTTAGGTTAGGTTAGGTTAGGTTAGGTTAGGTTAGGTTAGGTTAGGTTAGGTTAGGTTAGGTTAGGTTAGGTTAGGTTAGGTTAGGTTAGGTTAGGTTAGGTTAGGTTAGGTTAGGTTAGGTTAGGTTAGGTTAGGTTAGGTTAGGTTAGGTTAGGTTAGGTTAGGTTAGGTTAGGTTAGGTTAGGTTAGGTTAGGTTAGGTTAGGTTAGGTTAGGTTAGGTTAGGTTAGGTTAGGTTAGGTTAGGTTAGGTTAGGTTAGGTTAGGTTAGGTTAGGTTAGGTTAGGTTAGGTTAGGTTAGGTTAGGTTAGGTTAGGTTAGGTTAGGTTAGGTTAGGTTAGGTTAGGTTAGGTTAGGTTAGGTTAGGTTAGGTTAGGTTAGGTTAGGTTAGGTTAGGTTAGGTTAGGTTAGGTTAGGTTAGGTTCGGTTAGGTTAGGTTAGGTTAGGT